>CM073132.1:20833365-21425865 GCA_037039145.1 Fundulus diaphanus | reverse complement strand
TTTCATTTAATTTGTACTGGTATTGTTTTTATCTGATTTTGCATTGTTTCATTGTGTTTAGTAGCAAGTTTCTTAATTTATTATTGTGTGCTTAGTTTTTCTATTTTCAATTCAATTCTATTCAATTTTATTTATATAGCGGCAATTCACAACACATGTAATCTCAAGGCAAAAGACAAATTCAATCAAATCATACAGACAGATTAGTCAAAAAGTTTACTATCTAAGGAAATCCAGCAGATTGCATCAAGTCTTGACAAGCAGCATTCACTCCTCCTGAAAGAGTGTAGAGCCACAGGAAGAGTCGTCTGCATTGTCGATGGCTTTGCAGCAATCCCTCATACTGAGCATGCATGAAGCGACAGTGGAAAGGAAAACTCCCTTTGAACAGGGAGGAAAACCTCCAGCAGAACCAGGCTCAGTGTGAACAGTCATCTGTCTCGACCCACTAGGGATTTGAGAAGACTGAGTAGAGACACAAAAAAAGCACAGAAGCACGCATTGATCCAGGAATCCTTTCTATGTTATATGATGATCTGCCCCCCTGAATGGTGTCACAAATAACAGAACGCCAGACCAGTTGTATCTACTATAAAGAGAAAAAACACAGAGAAAACATAAAGTTAAAAGTTTAAATAACAACTAACAATGCAAATCAGAGAACAGTAGGAGAACTCAGCAGACTAAGATAAATAGATCTTGATGTCCTCCAGCAGCGTAAGCCTATAGCAGCATAACTAAAACGATAGCTCGGGATAACCTAAGCCACTCTAACTATAAACTTTATCAAAAAGGAAAGTTTTAAGTCTAGTCTTAAAAGTAGACAGGGTGTCTGCCTCACACACCAAAACTGGGAGTTGGTTCCACAGGAGATTGATAACTAAAAGATCTGCCTCCCATTCTACTTTTTAAAGACACCAACGCGGACGGGTTAGTGGTGACCTGGGGCCTGGGATTTAGTTTTTTCTGTGTTCCGTCACCCAGCTGGCCTGAAAATTCGGTTGCTTGGGTACTACTGGGGGAACGCTACAAAAAGCTAATCTCTGTGGCACCATGCTGTGGCTATCTGCTGATTTTTCAACAACGCGGAGCAGGCCTCCAATTCTGACACCTTCGCCTCCAAACCTACAAAACCCCTACATTTATTACATGTACCTTTATCACTACAGGAGGCAGAGGACAAACTGAACATCAGAAATCAAAGACATTTAAGATCAAATTGAGACAGTCTAATCTAATTTTATTGCTTTTGATGTTCAGCACTTTATGTCAGCTGTGGCTGCTGTTAAAGCGCTTTCTAAATAAATTTGTTGTTGTTGTTATTGATGATGATATTGAAAATAGCTAAATTCAAGTTTCTGTCTCCCAGTGTCAGCTTCTACACTGGATAGTGTTGTGACTACAACTTGGTGGCACTTAGGCATGGTGCCATCACTGAATGAAAGTAAAAATTTCATTTTTTTTAACCTTCTTACCACCCATTACCACTCACAGATTACTGAGAGTAAAACTGTGTTATTCCAATGACCAGCCAATTTGTAGGAGCATCTCTTGTAATAATGTTAAACAAATGCTGCTAGCTGTATTCTAGCACCAAACAGTGCAAATTTTATGGAGGCACCATAACATTTGCTTATTTCTGTGTTTAATGACGAAAACTAAACTTCAAACAAAAATCTATCTTTTAAAATCATGCCCAGTCTTTCTCATAGATTTTTGTTGCTATGTTACTAATTCATAAGGCACTATCTGAATCCCTGTTGACTTCTGTGTGTTAGCCTCCCCTAACCTGAGGTGTGAGTTTAAGGACCAGCTCCTCCAGCAGACTCGTCTCACAGTTCTGGAAGATGGTAACTTTAGAAAGTGTCGGAAGGTGGACGCTGACGGCGATCTCTGTTCTCATGTGTAACGGCAGCTGTTGCAGGATTTCATTCTCCCGCATGATCTTCTTGTTGATGTGAAGATGCTGATACCAGTTGTCGATGCGCTGGCGAAGTTCCTTGCTAATGTGGTGGCTACGCAGGTATGCTTTTACCTGAAAGGGAAATTAAGGAAGTTTATCTTTTATAAACCTGAACTAGAATGTTATCAGGGAGAAGTATTGGCTCCCTTTCAGATTTCTTCTGATTTTGCCTTTTTACAAACTTATTTCAGATCATGAAATACATTTTAAAGTCATACAAGCTGAGTAAATAAAAAATGGAGTTTTCCAATGAAGGATTTCTAATATATTTATTTGGGTGGAAAAGCAAAACAAACCTGGCCCAATTTAATAAGTAATATACCCCTAATGCTTACTGCTTGTGCCATTCTTGAAGCATCAAGTGTTTGCGATAACTGGCAATGAGTCTTTTATGACACTGTGGAGGACATTTGGTCAATTCTTCCTTCTAGAATTGTTTTAATTCAGCTAAATTTAAAACATTTTAAGCATTATCAGCTCGTTTAAGGTCATAATATAGACTATCAATTGGATTTCAGTCTAATCTTTGCCAGTTCAATACGTACCATTAATTTTTTTTGTTTGAGCCATCAATTGGTGGACCTACAGGTCTACTTTGGATCATTGTCCTGCTGCACAACCCAAGTGTGTTTGGCCTTAAAGAAACTATACCTGATTCTGTACAAATTCAAACTGTGAGTGAGGAGAACAATTAGGTCTGAACATAGCACCACCCCCAACTGTTTTTCCCCAATGAGAAACACTTAACATGCACAAAACTTGTGCACAAAGCTCCGGAGGAAGCAAGATTTGATCGAGGATTTTTCTCAGCTTTCTTTGAAATAAATTACAGTAAATGATATTCACTTCTGTGAATGGTCAACACTCACATGGATACCATGCTCTTCTGTTTACATACCCTGCACGGCAGGGTATGTAAACAGTGCTCGAATAGCCGCTGCTTAGCAACAGCTCATGGTGCCATTGGCAGAGAAAGTTGTCCCAGGTTGTCCCCAGTTCGTTGCTTATTCCAACAAAAAAAAGCCTGGACTTGCTCGATCATGCAATCAGTTAGTCAATGGTTACTATCAAATTACATATTTTAACTAATACATTGCAAAAAAAGTATTTTTCTTAACCAGACAAAAATAAATTCAGGTTTAGTTCCTTTAAAGTCACAAAGGTAAGGCTGGACATCTTTTAGGGTTTTCTGTTAGAGGGCATAATTTATAGTTATCATAAATCGGAGAAATCATACAAATTAATATTTGACTATCAGATTATGTTTGTCTAAAATAAAATTCTGTCTTCGTTCAGATGTTACATTGTGCACAACATTCAAATTGCCCACTTTTGTCCTGTCAGTTAAATCAATACTGTCCTATGGAGGAAATGTGATGCCCATGATTTGTTGAATTGTGAACTCTAACCTGACACAGGTAATGCCTCCTGCAGTACTTTAAACGTTTTTATGGGTCCTTTTGTGACCTCTTGGATGAGTGTTTGATACACTCTTGGAGTAATTTTGGTTGGTGGACAAATCCAGGGAACGTTCAGCACCCTTTCATCTTTCCTCCGTTTTCTGGATATTGTTTCTCACTGTGGTCTGCCAAAAGCCTTAGAAATTGTGTTGAAATATTTTACAGACTGACAGATGTCAGTGACTTTGTTTGACAAAAAACAAAAGAATAACAGAGTAAATCTACAAGGGGACAAATAGTGTATTACCCACTGTAACTCACCAACTCATGGTTGGGGAAAAAGACATTGTCTCTGTCCCTCAAGCTCGTGATGACATTCCCAACATTCCCAACAATGGATGCGAACACCAGCACAGCTATAAGCAGGTCTGCAATCATGAATAAGTACTCCTCCTCCCTGCTTGGCGGAGGGGTGTCCCCTACGGTGGTGAAAATCTGGGCCGAAAACCAGAAGCAATAAAAGTACTGGCGCCGCATGGAGGCAAACGTCGGGTCGGTGATGTTGGGGTAGACCCAGGGATCACTTCCAAAGCCAATGTAATTAGACAGTGCAAAGTAGAGGCAGGCATTCCAGTGAGTCAGCACAAAGATGTAGATCATGAGCTTTGTGATGCGGAAAGTGTTAGGGTAGGAGGTTCTTGTCTCCATGCGGTCTAAGGCCTCACTGAGCCGTGGAATACGCAGAAGGCGGTTGATCCTCACTAAGGGAGTTTCAATGCCAAAGGCAAAGTAGAGGAAGTCAGTGGGCAGCAGGGAAACAAAGTCCCACAGGAACTGTTTGGAGTGCAGGTAGCGCTTCCTCAAGCGAGTCAGGTTCGTGATGAGGATTCCTTGATCCAGGAAGCCTGCAGATAAGTGACAAGGAAGGATGTCAGGAAGGATGAACTTACCACATTACCCTATTTTTTTCCCACTGTATCTCAAGAGCATGGATACATGTTATATATTAATTTTTCCTGCTGTAAAGTTGTTGTTTTTTTGCATGACTAAAAGTGATACAAACCCAAACCACCAAGACTCTATAGTTTTAGCCTGTTAGTGGTGGGATACGTGGGGTGAAGACATGTGCCCTAAAGTCATAGCTTATTTTAAACCACACACTTTTGCACTACTTTGCAAATGAGTCACAAATTTGCACCTTAATACCCTTTCAAACTTCTTCCCATTAACTTGAAAGCAAAAATGACAAGTCAGATCCAAAGGCAAGTGAAGTGTTTTCTGAAAAAAAAAAAAAAATCCAATATCTCGCTAAGTATCAGGAATATTTCTAACAGGGATCAGGAGACTCTGGGTTCAAGATTAAATGGGGAGACAGTGGGCAAGAGACTTCACCCGAATTGCCTACTGGCGGTGGTCAGAGGGCCTGGTGACTCTAATGTATGGCAGCCTCGCCTCTGTCAGTCTGCCCCAGGGCAGCTGTGGCTAGTAACATAGCTCACCACCAACAGGGTGTGAATGTGTGAATGACTGATTGTAGTGTAAAACGCTTTGGGGTCATCGGATTAATTAAAGCGCTATACAAGTACAGGCCATTTACCATTTAAATTGCTTGTTTCCGACTGCTTATATCTGTGGTTTGTAGAACCTGTTTATTGTATACAGGACTGATTTCACATTATTACTGTTGGCTTTGCAAACAGTTTCACTGTGACTATGCTGTTGCAGTAAAAGACAAGTGTTTAATTTATCTATTTGGTGGAAAATATATTATCTATAAAAATGTTTTTTCTTTTCAGTTTGCTCTCAAAAGTTTACTTACTATGGTAAGATACCAGTTTTCAGTTTGTCTTTTTGACATATACTGTAACATACAGTATATCCTGTCCTGAAAACGACGTGGGCTACATTGATAACTGGCGAACTTTCTGGGGAAAACCTGGTCTGATCCGGAGAGACGGCATCCATCCCACTTTGGATGGTGCAGCTCTTCTTTTTAGGAATCTGGCCGGATTTATTAGTTCTCCTAAATGCTGACAACCCAGGGTCCAGACCAGGAAGCAGAGCTGTAGTTTAACACACCTCTCTGCAGCTTCTGTACTGTTACCCACCCATTATCCTATTGAGACGGTGTCTTTCTCACGGCCAAAACTTAACAGATCAAAAACTGATCTAAAAGGAACAAACCATAAAAATCTAATAAAAATCAATACGGCTCACCTTGAACCAAAAAATAAAAGAATTAAATGTGGTCTATTAAATATAAGGTCTCTCCCTCCAAAGACTTTGTTAGTTAATGAATTGATTTCTGATAATCAGATTGATTTGTTTTGTCTCACAGAAACCTGGCTACAAGAGGACTACGTTAGTATAAATGAGTCAACTCCCTCCAATTATTCAAATTTCCACATTCCTAGATCTGTGGGAAGAGGAGGAGGAGTGGCAACCATCTTTCAGTCTGATTTATTAATTAGTCCCAGGCCAATTAATAACTACAATTCTTTGGAGCATTTAACCCTCAGTTTCCCTCATCCAAACTGCAAAGCAATAAAACCTCTTCTGTTTGTTGTTTTGTATCGTCCACCAGGCCCTTACACTCAGTTTTTGGATCAGCTGTCAGACTTCTTATCTGATTTGGTGATAAACACTGACAAGGTTATTATAGTGGGGGATTTTAACAATCATGTTGACACTGAATGTGATAACCTTAGTGTAGCCTTTAAAACTATCCTAGATTCAATTGGTTTTGCTCAAAATGTGCATAAACCGACGCACTCTTGGCTCCATACTTTAGACCTTGTACTGACATATGGCATTGATTGTGAGGTATTAACAGTATTTCCTCACAACCCTGTCCTATCTGATCATTTTTAATAACATTTGAGTTTAATCTAACTGAGTTCCCCCCCCCCCCCCCCCACCCAAAAGAGGGTTCCATTATAGTAGATCTCTATCGGACAATGCTGGATCAAACTTTAAAGAGTCTGTCCCCCTTTTAATATCCTCAGTATTGCAGAAATGCCCTGTAGAGGGCAGCAGTGCTGTTTCTTCCCATTCACAAATCGATACCTTTGCTAACAATGTGACTTCGTCATTGCGTTCTGCATTGGACAATGTAGCTCCCTTGAAAAAGAAGGTGATTATTCACAGGAAGCTGGCTCCCTGGTTTAATTCAGAGCTGTGTTCCTTGAAGCACAATGTTAGGAAATTGGAGAGAAAATGGCGCTCTACACACCAAGAGGAATCCTACCTAATCTGGAGGGACAGTCTATTGTTGTATAACAAGACCATTCGCAGAGTTAGAGCAGCATATTTTTCATCATTAATTGAAGAGAATAAAAATAATCCTAGATTTCTCTAGTACAGTTGCCAAACTTACACAGAGTCATAGCTCCGTTGATCCATCCATTCCCTTAGCTCTTAGCAGTAATGATTTTATGGGATTCTTCATAAATAAAATTGATTCCATTAAAAATAAAATAATTGGCATCCTCCCAAACATGATTACCTCGTCCTCAGTAAGTGAGGCAGCGTTGGAGGAATCTTTAGAAACTGCGCTGTGTCTGAACTGTCTAGAAGCAGTAGAGCTTTCTGAGCTATCTAAAATATTAGCTTCATCTAAACCTTCTACCTGTATGTAAAATTCTGTTTACTGATGATGTGCCTTCTAAAGTACTGACGTTTTCCACACCTTTAACATAAGTAGTGCTAGATGAGCCAAGGTAAAGTGCTGCACAATTGTCAAGTGGAATGTATTAGAAATTAAAATCTGAACGGTACATTCGAGTCAGTGCTTTTCCTTTCAACAGATTCTCCACTTGAGCTGTGAAACTCCACAGCTCCTCCAGCGTTCCTGAAGGTCTTTTCCCCTAATAAATACCATCAGCAAGATGGACTTGAGGTGTGGAGGAGAAGAGGATGTATACAATTTGAGATGTAGGGAAGAGATTCAGTGTTGGTACGGTGGTAACACAGAAGAGTGGCTGAAGTCTGCAGTAAAACACCAAAGACAAAGACCCAATCCCAACCAAGTTGTTTAAGGAGATATTCCCTTTGATCAGTGGTCCTATTTTAGACATGATTAATCTATCCTTAGTAAATGGATATGTACCACAGGCTTTTAAAGTAGCTGTTATTAAACCTTTACTTAAGAAACCATCTCTTGATCAAGATGAGTTAGTAAATTACAGACCTATATCTAATCTTCTTTTCTTATCTAAAATTCTCGAGAATCAACTTTGTGATGACAAAGTAATGACCTACTTGAGGAGTTTCAGTCAGGCTTCAGAGCTCATCATAGCACTGAAACGGCTCTGGTGAAGGTCACTAATGATATTCTCATGGCCTCAGATAATGGACTTGTGTCTGTACTTGTCCTGCTAGATCTCAGTGCTGCATTTGACACAGTTGATCACAATATTCTCATACAAAGACTTGAGCATACTGTAGGGATTAAGGGGAAAGCATTAGACTGGTTTAAATCTTATCTGTCGGACAGATTCCAGTTTGTTCATGTTAATAATAAACCTTCTTCAAGCTCTAGGGTCACTTGTGGAGTAACACAGGGTTCAGTCCTTGGACCAATTCTCTTTACTCTATATATGCTTCCGATTGGCAAAATTATCAGACAGCATGGGATTAATTTCCACTGTTATGCTGATGACACTCAGCTATATTTATCCATAAATCCTGATGAATCCAATCAATTACTTCGACTGCAGTCATGTCTTGATGACATCAAAAGCTGGATGACTTTAAATTTCCTGCACTTAAATTCTGACAAGACAGAAGTTATAATATTTGGACCAGAGTCCTCAAAAAATAAACTTCTTAATCAATCACTGAATCTGGATGGCATTAACTTGCCCTCTGGTAGTAAAGTAAAAAATCTTGGTGTTATTTTCGACCAAGACATGTCATTTAAATCCCATATTAAACAGGTTTCCAGAGTTTCCTTTTTTCACCTCTGGAATATCGCCAAAATTAGAAACATTCTGTCCAGGGGTGATGCTGAAAAACTAGTCCATGCATTTGTTACTTCAAGGCTGGACTATTGTAATTCTTTACTATCAGGAAGTCCACAAAATGCAGTTCAAAGTCTTCAGCTGATCCAAAATGCTGCAGCAAGAGTTCTGATGAAAATCAACAAGAGGGATCATATTTCTCCAATTTTAGCTTCCCTTCATTGGCTTCCTGTTAAATCAAGAATAGAATTTAAAATTCTCCTTCTAACGTATAAAGCCCTTAATAATCAAGCTCCATCATATATCAGAGCTCTGATTACCCCGTATGTTCCTAACAGAGCACTTCGCTCTCAGACTGCAGGTCTGCTGGTGGTTCCTAGAGTCTCTAAAAGTAGAATGGGAGGCAGATCCTTTAGCTATCAGGCTCCTCTCCTGTGGAACCAACTCCCAGTTTTGGTCCGTGAGGCAGACACCCTGTTTACTTTTAAGACTAATCTTAAAACTTTCCTTTTTGACAAAGCTTATAGTTAGAGTGGCTCATGTTACCCTGAGCTATCTCTATAGTTATGCTGCTATAGGCTTAGGCTACTGGAGGACATCAGGGCATATTTTTCTCACTCTACTGATTTCTACTGTTCTCCAGTCTACTGTTCTCCAGATTTGCATTGCATTACATTGAAATGACTGTTGTCATTTCAGCTTTTAACTTTTTGTTCTCTCTCTTTTTTCTTCATAGTAGGTACACCTGGTCTGACGTTCTGTTGACTGTGAAATCATCCAGGGAGGACAGATCACCGACTATTACCATCTAATGTAGAACAGATTACTAGATCAATGTGTGCTTCTGTGCTTGTTTGTCTCTCTTGTTGTGTCTCTGCTCTGTCTTCTGTAACCCCCAGTCGGTCGAGGCAGTTGACCGTTCATACTGAGCCCGGTTCTGCTAGAGGTTTTTCCTTCCCGCTAACGGGTGTTTTTTCTTTCCACTGTCGCTTCATGCTTGCTCAGTATGAGGGATTGCAGCAAAGCCATGTACAATGCAGACGACTCTTCCTGTGGCTCTACGCTTCTCCAGGAGTGAATGCTGCTTGTCGGGACTTTGATGCAATCAACTGGTTTCCTTATATAGGAACATTTTTGACCAATCTTTATAATCTGACCCAATCTGTATAATATGATTGAACTTAACTTTGTAAAGTGCCTTGAGATGACATGTTTCATGAATTGGCGCTATATAAATAAAATTGAATTGAATTGAATAGTAGTGTAAGTGTGCCACAAAAACAATATTCTGCTAAACACATTTTAATAAAACTCGCACCGCCCATCGCTTATAAGGAAACTGGTCAATCTGACCAAATGTTTAACTGTCTGAGTAGTACTTTTCTGATATTTGCTCATTTTATATCCTTTAGCTAAAACCGACATTTGCATTGAGGTTAAAAAGCATCAAATTATCTGATCATACAAAGGTTTCAGTCGGGAGAAGAGTAAAAAGAAGATATTGGAGGCTTGCTGACAGGAACACTGAAGGAGCTAGTTAGGTTCAGCTATAGCAGGGATCAGCAATCTTTAGAACCAACCCCAAGAGCCATTTTGTCCAGCTGAGCAATATTTTTTCAGAGTCACAAAAGCCATATGAAATTTATTAGCTAATTTTTACATCTGCTAAAATTAGTTTTTGATAAGATAATGAAACCAGGTTATTATTTAATTATTCTATTTTTTGTTTTCTCCCACATTTGTTTGTTTTTTTGTTGAATTGTACAGGATAAATGTCATTGCAACGTCAATGGAATTATATGTGGAAAATTATTTTTTAATAGTTCATTATAATTATTTTTTTAATCTTTAATCACAAAATCCTAACATTTACATGTGTGTAAACTTTTGAGAGCTAAATATTCTGTGGCACAGAAGACCATTTCTCTTAACCAATTTTAAAAATGGAAATGATAGGAGATCATTTTATTCAGACGAGGTAGATGTTTGCTGATCTTTGCACTGGATGAAAGAAGCCATATAGAGATGTGCTACTCATCTAAACAAGCCCATGTTCACAGTCAGAGCCATTGTTGAGATATTTGGAAACACTGAACAAGAGTGGGGGAGGACCCAGATTTATCTTGGTATGGAGTTAAAAAACAACAACAAAGATTCAGGTTTACTTTTGGAACACAGCTGGGTTTTTTTAGTGTACAGTTTTATTTTAAGGCTTTTTAGACATATTTACCAGAACTGCCAGTAAGTGTGCAAAATTCTGATTCATGAAATGATTTATTAACCTTGTCTACAAAGCGAATTCTTGTAGTATTTGTGCATTCACAAACACCCGAGAATCCATTTTGTTCCGCTTCCCATCTCAATTGTTTGGCCCCCGAACCAAAAACGGTTCAGGCAAATCACATTGTAGTATTATGGTTTAAGATGGGGAATACCAGCTGTGACGAAAGCAATACCTGACGAGCCCACAGCGGAACCAACATCGCAGCCCGGGAGTTCGTACGCATAGCTGCTTCTATCGCATCTGTTTTTTTTTTCAGAATCCAAGATTTCGTCTTTGAAAGAAGAACAGCAAGTAGTGGCCTTGACTACCTCACCTTGTTGTGGTTTCTCATGGCGCCTGCTGCTTATATTTTCATTTGATACCACGATTGGCTAAAACCAACCTTCGGTAGGTGGGCACTAGGTGTCGCTTCATCCAAGTTCTGCTGAATGTATGTCCTTTCTACGAACGGATTCGATGGGAGCAGACCCCGATTGATAATGTGCTACACATTATCAATCTGGCTTGCTAGATTAATAATTTGCATGCAGTAATCAGAGTTAAACAACTAAAACAGTAAATTAAGCGTTAATTAATTAACAGCTCATCTGTTTGATTATTGTTTTTGTTCCATTTTAAAATTTCTTTGTACCGAATTTAGAGGTTAGTATTTGAGTTTATGTTATGTTTTTAATGTTTTAACTTCACTGAACTTAGTAAAGGAGGCCGGATCAGGCGTGTAGGTTAAAGTAGTGTCCCACTGCAATCAATTTTATTCCTAAAAGGGAGATCTAAGAAACAGTTGCCCGAGAGTAGCCCACATGTTTACGAAAGTGAAGCCTTGCTCTTTTGATAGTGGCTTAGAGATTTTCAGATGTTGTCTTTGGCAACAAATATAAACGCGGATTAATGCGTCTGATTGTTCCAGTGCTTTTGTGAGGCTCTTCCTTGTAGCATTTGTAGTGTTTGCTTATATTTATCTTTGGAGGCAGAGTTAAAATCAAATCAGAAGAAGTGTATTTACCAGTATGAAGAGTGACGGTAATATCAGCGGCATACATGAGGTCTGACACATAGTCCAGTGTGAGCCACACAGGAAGATAGTTCAGCCCAATCGCTGTGAAGCAGGTCCTGCGAAAATAAAACCAGCAAGACTTGGTCTCACAGGATGTCTGTTCATTACAAGTTATAGTGTTATGAAAGCATGATAGTTTTCACACTGACAATATTTACCTTAAGATGATGATTACCCAGTTGTAGACAATGGGCACTGTCATCACTTGTAACCAGATGTAGTAAAAATGCTCTGCAGGATCAATAGTCCACTCTCTCCAACTGAGAGGGACGTGATGTGGAAGAAAGAAACAGACAGAAAAAAGGATTTATATGTCTACAATCCATGATGACTTGAATGACCAAAAAATCTAATACGTTCTAATATATTGTGCTTTGCAAAGGTACTCCTCCTTTCTGACTTTGTTCCACATTACAACGACAAACTTTAATCTATTCTTTCAAGATTTAATGTGACAGACCAATATAGAGATAAGCAAACATGTGAAACAGGCGGTAAAGAGTACAACTTACATTTTAAAGCTGAAATTTTGAAAAGTGTGCCATGCATTTCATATTCAGTCCCTTTTGATCTGACTAATTACAAATCAATGTGCCTATTGCCCTTAGGAGGCACCAAACTAATACATAGTCTACTTGTGTGAGTAATTACCCATTATTCAGAGTATGACATTAATATAAACCTACTAAAACATGGGTGTCCATCTAGACTGACGCCCTGGCAAGAAAAAAGCCATTGCTGAAGAAGTCCTGATTTAAAGTTTACCACAATCTGTGTAGGTAACCCATCGAACATGTGGAAAAAGGAACTGGTCATATGAGGTCAAAGTTGAGCGTTCTGGCCTTATTTAAAACATCATGTCTCAAAAAACTAACACTACACATCAGCCTGTAAACACAATCCTCAAGACGACACATTGTAGAAGCATCATGCTTTAGGGATGCTTTTCTTCCTTAGCGTCCGAGAAGCTGGTCAGACTTGATGTGAAGATGGACTGACACTAAACCCAACAATTAAGATACAAAGCATATTAAAACTGGCCCAGCCAAAGTTCAGACCGAAAGCCGATTTAGAATGAGTGGCAGGACTTAAAAATTGTTTCTAGCAAATGCTCTCCGTCCAAAGAACCCTTCGGCTATTTTTCAAAGAAGAACATTCAGTTTCTAGAGGTGTGAAGCCAAAAGAAACAAAGGATCTGCTGCTGTATTTGGAGGCATGTGGTTCTACAAAGATTGACTCAGGGGGTTAAAAACTGGAGCAAATACACATGCAACACATTATGAAAACAATTGTGAAGTGCTTTACTTTTACAACTCTCTTTTCTCTTTTTGTACACAGTTTGAAATTGTTTATCATTTTAGCTTTACTCCACAATTAAGTACTACTTTGTGTGGGTTTATCACTGAAAATTCTAAACAAATACATTGATGTTTGTAGTTGTAACATGACAAAATTAAAAAAATTAAAATAAAATTAAAAAATCAAGGAGTTGGAAATATTTTGCATGACCCAGTATTTCTAAGAGTTTTTAAAATCTGAATAACAGAAAAAAACTTCCAGTTAGTTTGGATAACAATCACTCTATAGTGTCAACAATCTTCATCGTTACCATGTGTTACCGTGGTGAATTTGTTTGAGACAGAAACCGGCTCAGAAAGCACACAGTTTGCATAAAACACATAACAAGACATAATATTTACACACAGTTTAAAAAAATGAAATCACAATCTTGACTCTTCATTGATTCTTGAAGAAATGAAGCCTGAAAATATACACTTAGAGGAAGTAAAAGCTTACCCCAGGTAACATGAGAATCTTTAATTACAATCAAAACCTTTTTTCTTTTTTTGCCTTTGAGTCAGATTATAAATTACTCACTTGAAGTTAAACTTCTTGTTCCAAAAGGAGTTTTTTTTCTCTCCATCCTTGCCTCCATCTTTGCCCTCCTCATTCATCTTTTGTCCATGCCACCTGAGCAGTGTACGCCATCGGTTCGACTTGACACTAACGTTACCTAAATGATCCATTTACAGAATCTTTTTTTTTTTGTTGTGATCTACGCTTCACAAACAAATGTTTCTTAGCTGTTTAGAGGTGGCCGCTATGCATCGGGCAGAAGTGTTTCTAGCTGACCCGATAACAAACAAGGTCTACCTGAGCAGTGCTTAGTGATGCCGGTCTCTATGGAAGGAAACAACAACAGATGTCATTGGTACTCAGGGAATTCTTGCCTCCCCATAGAAAACCGAGGAGGTCTTTTGTCTCTTCTTTTTCAGCTGCTGGGACACAACAAACACTGAGTGGGGCATGGAGGCAAAACCGCATGTGCCGACCAATGACCATCCAAAAATATACAGACACAGGCACAACATTATGAAAGGTGACACCGATGTGAAATGAACAACACAGATTATTTCTTCATCTATCAACATTTTGTCCTTAAAGTAAACGTTAGAAGCAGTAAAAACAGCAAAAGGTCACGACTAGAGAACGATTTACAATGACGGCTGGACAAGCGGGTCAGAGCATCTCCAAAGTTTTAGCTTGTAAGGTGCTCTAGGTCCGCATCAATCAAAAGAGGGCGAGGTGACAGGTTCTGTTTCCAAGAGTTGAGCGTGTTTTGGTGTGACCATGTGCTAATCGACCCTGAAACAAAAGCAGCAGATGTTGCGGAGATCCAAGCAGAACCTGCAGAGTATCATGAGCCACAGTGAAACAAGTCCTGTGCCCACATGGGCCGAAAGGCCTCTTAGTGAATATAGAAGCCGTTACGGCAAAAGCAACATAAAAAAAAATCCAGATTACAGTTTACAGATAAACACAAGAACAAAAACCTTAATGGAGAGAACGTTAAACTAAATTTGAATTGTTTGGCCATGATAACTATTGTTGTGAATTACGCCGATGGCAGCAAAAGATTGTGGGGTCTTTTGTTGCAGGAGGAATTAGTATGCTACACAAAATAGAGGACATTATGAGGAAAAAAACGTTATATGGAAATATTGGTCGGTCCTTGCTTACCTAAAACAAAAAAATGTACGGTAGTAAAAACCTCTTTCTATGGCACCATGGCTTTTATTTTAGACATTTAAGGAAAGAAAAATGCCATTCAGTTCATGAGTCTATCTTATTTTCAGATTTGCATGGGTAACTGTAATCTATGTGACTTTAACTGTATGCAAATAAGAAAACCAATATGGCTGTTACCGTCTAGAAACACAGGTTAAAACAGACAAATAGCGTGACTCAGCTTTCTGAAGCCTGTAAACAAGAGCAGCTTCAGACACAAAACTCAGAAGGTTTCTGCATATAGAAATTACCCGCTTGTAAAATTGGTTTAATAGAGTGTGTGGAACAGTTACAAATATGTTCTGAAAAAAGAGCTTTTGAGAAATAACAATGCTTGACAAATGAAGCTTTAAGTGTCACTATCCCCAGGGATTAGTCTTTTGATTTTGCGCTAGTTAAGATTTCCTTGATTGTGGTTTCTTTAAATTGACTCCTTAAGCATTTGTTTTATTTGCACTCTGGTAGATGAATTAATGAACTTGGCTCTTAGTTCATTCTAAAATCCTTTTTGTGTCATGTTCTGTTAGATTCCTTTGTTTGCTCCGTGTCTGCCCTATCAATTATCCTGCCTTCCCCTCAGCTCTTGGCTTTTTCTCGGCTGTCACCCATTACCATCTGACCACTTCCTCCAGCTCTCCATGCCTTCTCTCCTCATTCCCTCTGTATAGAAGCTGTCTGGTCTCCTCTTCTCATTTGTTGGTTCCTCACCTCAGGGTTTTTCATCAGGTCCTTGTTCATTCTCCATGTTCTGCTCCTCTCTGTAAGTTTGTTTGTGCTATTAATAATAAAGAGTCTCAACTCATCATGCAGCTCCCGAGCACAGAGAAATATGAAAGCAAAATGCTGCCACCAAAGCAATCGACAAATTTTGCTTTTTAAACTTTATGGTTCTAACAATGTGCCTTTAATGTTGGAATATAGCATTTTTATATTCGTACATTTTTTCACATATTAAGATATTTTCACAAAATGTCTGACAATCAGTGGTGAATGTTCTGCCTAGTTAGTGGCTATAGTGGTTAGAATAAAGGCCCTACTTGGAGTAACCCTTTCATTCAGCTTAAGTGGTCACATTTTGTACTTTAGAATATATTTTTAAGCTTAAAAATGAGACTCAGAATATTTTGCCTTCATATTTTGCCTTGATACAAGGACGTTTGGTTTCAATTCTCTTTGAAATAAACCCTTACAGCTGAAACCTGAAATTATGATATAAATTATTTCCAATGTTTTTAATATATGGGGATATGCTCACAAATCATTTGATCTTTACCAAGAGACTGCTGGGATGAACCCAGGTAAACCAAACACAAGTTTGTTAGACCAAATCCTTCAGTAATCAGCCCAGGCCATGTCGCTGACGGAAATGAAGAAATAAATGTGTTTTGTTGTTACGCAATGTAATTTTCATGAAATAACATGAAAATATGAGAGTACTGATTTTAAAAATAGGTATTGTTGGAACAAAAGGCTTGTTAACTCGACAAAATGACTTGCTTGCTCCTCCACAGACGTTAGTACACGTTGTACGTTTAACAGAACCGGTCCGGTTCTGGCCCGCGTAATAAAAAAAACAAAAAGCCCTCCACAGCAGCCGTCGCCGTGACTTCTTCAGCGAAGCCGTGTGGGAGGAGTTTAAAGTTAAGATGGCTGCGGGAGAGGGGAGAGTGTTTGAGAAATCATCAAATGGGATGTTTATCTGTCGCTAACAGGATGCACAGCTGCCCCGAAGAGGGAGTGGTTAATTGGTTAGCGTCGCCGGGTCACCGCGGAGCACTTGGCCGGCTGTTAGTGCGCCGGGTTTGGGTCCGTCCGCCGTTCATTGCTCTGACATTGTGGAATTCAGCAGCAGCAGCTAGGCGTTAGCAGGCAGCTAGCTAGCAGCCGAGGAAATCTGCCCCATCTCCTGCAAAAATAAAAATAAAACAATAAAGTAAAAGAAAAACAACAACAAGGTACGTACTCTTGGTTTTACCCGATTTTAACACACGCGTCATTATTTTCTTAGCCAGATATGTTTAATATGGGTCTTGGGTAATAGAATAAGTTAATAATTTTATAGGCTGCTGCCTCATTTTGAAATTGATTTACATTCGTTGTTGTTTCCCGGCGGAGCCTTTAGGGGCAAATAAAGCTGAAATGCGGGATGGCGACTGTTATACCAGACGTAACAAAACAACGGGACGGTTCATTAGAAAGGCTGCGATAAGTTGCTGACAGACACTGACTGACGTGCGCATATGATCTGAAGGCATTGGGCAAGATGCGGCTTGTGAACTCCTACCTCCTCAGTTTAATTACTGATCCTGACACACATTCCTCCCTGGCTGTTATCTCTCAACTCTGGGGCTAAACAGTAACTGTTCAATGCTGTCTCTGCTGACAAGCCCAGGTTGAATCAAAGGAAAGTGGAGTTTTGTTGGCTTTTCAGATTTCACACGAGAGTTATTACAAGTAAAGGTAGACAGAAATGCACGTTTTGAGCATCCAGCTGTCATGTGTGTAAAATCAGGATTATCACCGAGGCTCCTTTTCACAACCTCAGCTCAAAACTATTCCTAGCATTACCACTTTTTTTTCTTTTTTAGACTTTTGTCTAAAACTCAAATATGAATCCTACCTTGCTCCTAAAAGTTTGATACCTTTAATGATTTTTAGCTTTTGACACACAGTTCACCCCCTGTATAAGCTGTTTACCTGTTCCTAGTCAGGTAGTTGTTGTGCAGAATGCAAAAAATAAAATAAATAAATGTGAAGACCTGCATAGGTTTGTCTTTGATGGCTTATTTTGCCATCTGCTTTTTAGGTGAAACTGTTTTATATGTTATGTCACCTTTTGGAGGGATTGTAAGTGTGTAAAACGTGTTTGCCATAACTTTGCTGTTCAAAGTGTAGCTGACTGACAAAAAAAAGGATGCTGAGCTGTGTTTCCTGCCATTTATCTCTGATTAGGTATAATGATGATGTGAATGGCGTCCAGGCATTAGTTTGCGATTGTGACAAGTTGATGCTGCAATGATGGTTGTGATTCAATTTATTTTGAAGCTCTAAAAAATACATATAGGTTAATACAGGTCTAACAACTTTATAGTGCTGTATAGTGCTCCAACACAGTGGTCTGTCGTCAGAATACTTAACGGTGACCTATTATGTTTTCTTTAAACAAGTTAGTATAGGTCTATAGGCTTTGTTGCACTAAATCATTCTTGGATAGTCAGATTTCACTTCCTCAGTTCAGCTGCTTTCAGAATGAGCTGTTTTTAGGGCTCTGTCACTTTTATGCAAATAAGCTGTAGCAGGCCACCCCCCCCCCCAATTCAGTTTTTACACTTGTAATTTATACACATGACAGTGTCTGCAAACAGATGCACAATGATATAACCGTACATCTTTGACCCCGAGTCAGAAGCAGAAGAAGTGGAGCCTCCTGCTCGACCAGCAAAGATGAAGTGAGTGGTTTCTGAATGACAAGTTTCTAAATGGACTCAGGGATATCAGTAGTCTATTGTTAGCTTGTGCTAAATCAGGGGTCCCCAAAGTATGGGTTGGGACCCCCCTGGGGGCCGCGACACACCTCTTGGAGGGTCGCGAGGTGATTTTATACTGATTCTCATTTTAACGCATGGGGAAGGCTGCTCTTTTTTGTAGGAGTTCTTATAAAAATAATACTTTTATTCTCATAATTTTACAACTTTATTCTCAGAATTTCCTCCCCGCAAAAACAAAAGTAATGACACCCACCAAAACGGGTTCACCAATCTCTGGCGCTGTTATTTTGGGGGCTCGCAGGCAGAAAAGTGGGAACCACTGTGCAAAATCAAGGCTCTCGCCACTGTATTTCAGCGTAACGGCCCGCTACGCTGAAAGTAGCCAAAATTACGCTGAAATTAGAACGTTAAATGAGCGTAGTGGTGTTATGTGCTAAGCTAACAGTACGACAGATGTTTGAGAGCAACATAGAAAGGTCAGTAAAGCTCTTGAACGGGCATCAGCGCAGTTGTAAACCTCCCGGACAACATGAGCTAATGCTAGCTGTTATTAGCTTGACGATATGATGTTGCTCAGTCTGACTTGCTTCATCTGAGGCTGGTCCTAATGGCTGATAAGGCAAAGGCCATGCTGTTTGCCAACAAAATAAATACCCACAAGCTGTCAGATTACTGGGATGTTGTTACTATGATCACACCTGCCACCTCCCTGCGTGTTGGATTCTGTCTATCATGGGGCGTTATGGTTCCTAATGGAGTATAACTCTCTCACTCATCATTATACTTTATATTCTTGGGTCAGCTGGCCCTCATTGAACCCGTAGACTTGTTTTTATTTACTAGAAAACTGGAAATCTGGCTGTCAGATGTACACAAATGGGTGTCTGTCTGGGAAAAGGATCCTCTGGCAGGTGATGTGATTCATGCGCTCAGCTGCCTTATTTGCTGAAGTGGAGCTCTTTGCTAATGAATGAAATGTTTTTTATAAATGGGTAGATTTGGTGTAATTGCATCTGTCGGTGACTCTTTGGCCACATTCCTCTTGTCTCACCTCATCGGCCCTGTCACAGCTGACTGCGATGTTATCTGTGACGTTAGAAGCAGACAAAGAGAGGTTAGAGGTACAAAAGGAGAAGAATGTGATGGGAAGACGTGACTTTTGGGATCATTTAAAGTGTCTGGGTAGAGAAACTGTTGGTTTCGGTTTGTCCGTTGCATGAAATCACAGAAACTCTGGGAAAGCCGAACAAAAAACCCAACTTCCCATTTTTGGTATATCCCGAGAGTTTGACCTTTATGGCCGGAGGCTGAAATGCTCGGTTTGACTCGGGTCAGTAGGAACGCTGCCTTCCTTCAGTGGAACCTGTCGCTGCACTTTGAACTCGTTTTACGAGTGGTTTTATGATGCTGTTTGCTTGTGTGACCTGAAAGGAAAAGACACTTTGTGTGCTGCCTTCCTGAAATCTGCATGTCGAGTTCAGAATATTTTCTCGAAAAGGTCTTCAATTACTCTTGACTGAATTTCCATAAATAGGGGAAATCTTAGCCCAACTGTATCTCTGGGATCTTTGTTTTTTTATGAGATCGCTGCGTGAACTCATAAGTTGGGCTTATTAAAATAAGGAGAGGTTAATCATTAAAAGGAAAACAGAGGAGGAAATAGTGGCCTGGCTTATTTCAGAACCGTTTGTGTGTCGCTGAGAAAATAAAGCAAACCCTCGATGTAAGCTTGTCTTGTGTCCGACCACGGGGGAAACCGTGAGTCATTTTATCCACAGCTTGTTGCAACAAGCAATCAGAAATATGTTGCAGATCTATTTTAATGTTTGCTTTCTCCCTGTAACACCCAGCACATTAGCTCACTGTATCCCTGCCTGAGTCATCAGGGAGGTTCCCATAATGGATCGTTCTATTCAGGCACACGGCAAAATGGGTTCCTAACGGCACAGTTTGGACATCATAGCGAGGATGGGTTGTTTCAGGCCTAAATGTTCAGATGCAGAGGTATTCATGGCTTATTTTTTTAATATTGAACCTCAGTGCGTTTCACGTTGACGGACCGTCGTGACATTACTGTGAAGCCAAAGGACGAGGAAACAAGAGTTTTCAGAATTTTTAACTAATAATTTGGGGTCGGTACCTTTTACAGTGATGACCCTAAATGAAGTCTTGTGTTTTGGTGGAAGGATTGTAAGCAGCTGTAAACCTACCAAGACACGATCACCCGTCTAAACTGTCAGGCAAAGAGAAGATTCATCAGGTAAGGCTGTGGTATCTCTGCAGAGGTCCCACCCCGGGGTGGGAGAGTCTGTCAACAGGGCCGCTGTTAGTTACGCACTCCGCAAATCTGGACTCAAAGGGAGAGCGTTTAGAGGGAAGCCAACACATCGTCCCCACGGTGACGTGTGGCGGCGGCAGCATCACGCTGTGGGTCGGCTTTGCGTCAGCAGGGGAAGGGAGCTGGATACAGGGCCAGTCTGGGAGAAAGGTTGTCGGCGGCTGCAAAAGACCGACGTTGAGTTTCTCACTCTAGTAGGACAACAATGTTCAACACGGTTCCACAGCTGCAATGGGAGCGATTAGATCAGAGCACATTCATGTTAGAATGGCCTAGTCAAAGTCCGACCCAAAGCTGCTGCCGTTGCAGCGAACCGTGCTTACAAAGGTGTTATAGTGACACATGGGGGCTGAATAAAAATGCACACTGCAAAGATTTCTATCTAAAAAAATAAATAAATAAAGAATGTAGAAAACCATGCAGAATTTTCCTTCCACTTTATAGTCTTTGATTTTATTGTGCCTTCTTTTCCTCTTTATGCCCCCCCCCCCCAGAAACCTGTCTGCATCTTTTCTTGAATGAGATTATTTTTTTAAAGTCTGAGCCGTTAGTACTGCTGATTAAATATGAACAGAGAAGACAGCTTCATGACAAATATATCCTGTTTTTTTTTGTTTTTGTTTTTTTTTCTGCTCATGGCACATTTTTCTAATTAACAATATAAATGCAAATCTATGGCACCTCCGATCAATAGCATCTTGTGACAAAACGCTTTGAATAGTGTAAAAGTTTCCTTTATTTAGCAGGAGACCGCCGTGAATTGATCTTTGTGTTTCACCGAACAAACCAAACTTCCACATCAAACAAGGACGGAGGCTTTTGTCGTTTCCTGTTCTCAACTTTTCTTTGCTTTTAAACGCTAAAGACTTGTTTGCCAAGTTCTCTATCATTGAGTAAGTTTCCTCCTAAAGTGACTGAAAAGGAGCTTGTGGTTCAGTGTGTGAGATGGAGTGAGCGAGTGTCACAATTACCGCATTACCTTTCTATACATTTTGTACTCTTTACACAGTTAAACTTTGAGTATAACGTCACACGTTTGGTGTCGGATGTAAGTTAATAGCTTCAGCTTTTACAAGTAACATGTTTACTTTTTGTATGTGAAATTCGTTATAAAATATGCCCAATCGTCCTTTTGTTTAGGCGTAAGCTTGTGAAAAGACGCGCCGAAACAATCTGACTGACTTTGACATTTAAAGCAAGGACACTTGTCTGCTGCTCGCTTCCCTTGCTAATAGACTTTAAGGTCCTCGGTGAACAGAAGAGGGACTTGATGTAGTTTTCCCTGCTGGAGGATGGAGACGGTTTCCCTGGTAACTGCATACTGCACAAGTGATTTCTACATAGTTGGATCATTTTTGTCGTTTTTGTTTCTGCTAAAGGGCAGCCTAAATAAATGCTGATAAATATGAAAATATCAAAAAAAGCGACATTTATTTTTTTACAGAGATAAACGTCA
Organism: Fundulus diaphanus; assembly: GCA_037039145.1. Classification (NCBI taxonomy): domain Eukaryota; kingdom Metazoa; phylum Chordata; class Actinopteri; order Cyprinodontiformes; family Fundulidae; genus Fundulus; species Fundulus diaphanus. The sequence continues at coordinate 21,403,852 of CM073132.1, read as the reverse complement.
TGCGCTCAATCTTGTGCTTGCCTCCACGTAGCCTGGGTTTGCTGCAGTGAGTGAATAAAAGCTGTTGTTAGCTCTAGTTATGATTATCAATTGATGCGTCGCCCTGGTTGTGGTGACTCTTTGTGCGTCGTCAGAAAAGTTTCTGTGATACAGGGGGAAAAAAAAAAAGTGGAGATTTAAAGTGCGGAGCTGTTTGTTTTTTCTTGTCTCTGCAGAGTGCCGCAATCGTCCTGCCCGGCTATGGAGTGGTGTTGGCTTCAGACTGGATGACAGGGTCCGCAGGGAGGACAGGAACACAAAGTTTTGAAAGCAGCAACCCTCGTCCCTTTGGCGTCCGCTGAACGGCAGCGACAGCTCGTTCAAGCGTCGTCTCTTCTCCTCCGACTGGGATCGCCTCCTCTCTCCTCGCTCTCCCTCTTCTCCTCCGTCCACGTCTTGCCCTTTCGTTCCCCTCCTGGGCTCTCTCTCTCTCTCTCTCTCTCTCTGTTCTCTGGCCGATTCATCTCTGTACTCAGACTTCCGCTCTTCTTCCCCCTCCCTCCCCACTGGTCTTTGAGTCAGTGAGACCTTTCACCTGCCTCCCGCCGGGATCGGAATGAGCTGGCTTAGCAGGTTGAACCCCCGGTCTGGCCGCAGCGCCGCCCCCTCCGCCGCCCCCTCCGGCCCGTGCACCGCCGACCCAGAGACCTGCCTCATGGTGTTTGAGAACCACTGGAGACAGGTGCGCTGCAGACAACACTCACTCTGTGAAACTTTGCAGACACAATACCTTCTCGAAGCGTTCTTTTCTTTCGTTTTCAACATCCTGTTTGTTTCCTTTGCTGGAGAACATTTTTGAAAAGCTTAACTGCGGCGTCACTTCTCACAAAACGTCGGTGCGTCTACCGACGGCCATTAGGCAGCTGCCGTTTATTTCCTATTTGCATTATTTCAAATATTTTATTCTAAGGTTGCAGTAATGCAGCTGCAAACTGCTCCGTTTGGTGAATGTTTATTTATTTGTAAATGGAAATGGAGAAAAGAGAGCTAAAAGCAGGACGTTTGTGTCGCATTGAACAGTGAATCTGGCTTCCCCATCAGGTTACGTATGGCTGCAGTTGTGGTTGGGACTAGTTTAATTTATGCACTAGTTTTGCTCGCCTAATTGGGAACAGTTTTTATTTTATTTTTTATTTTTTTTTAGAAAGAAAAAAAAAAAAGATCCTAAAGATTTGTAATAAAAAGCTAGGGAATAGTTTGTGTAACATGTAAATAAATGACGGCGCCCTGAATCTTTTTTACCAAAGCAAATTTGCAAGGAATTAAATGTTTAAATTAATGTCAGTTTAGAAAAAGGCTTACACTCTTATATAAGTCAGTTTTATCTTGCTGACTCTCTTTTCGTTTGCTAAACCATTCGAAGTTTTCGCTTAGGTTAAAAATAGGTCGTTAGTTACCGTTGTTTAAAATAAAAAAAATAAACGTCACAATTTTAACAAGCTCGTTTTATCTGTTTTGTCATTTGTGACAGGAAATGTTTCCAAACGGCAGAATTTGTCTTTGTGTGGGTAAAAACGTTGCAGGCGGTTATTTTTCAGCCAGCTGACCGTCAGTACGCAGCAACATGTGGGGAAATGTTATCCTGCGTTTTAATCTAGGGCGGCAAAAGCTCTGGTCACTCCGTTAGTTTTCCTGGGAACCTGTTTTAAGAAGACCAACCTGGAGGGAAGGAACGCCAAGAAAGCTTAACGGCTTAGAAACGCTACGTTTTTCAAACTCTGTTTTACCTTGGGACCCGAACCTGAATCAAACCAGCGAAGGACTCTCCACGTTTCTCACGTCCGTTTCGTGCCGTCTCGCTCACACTGCTAAATCCAACGCTGGCAGCGCGCTCTGCACCTCCAGCTGCTGAACCTGTCTGGGTATTCGTTTAACCACAAACAGAATAGAGGCCAGAAAGCTTCGCCGTCTGTCACTGCTTTAATGGATCTGCCCCTGGAGGAAGTGTAGTGTGTAACATTCACACATTTAGGCTGACGGTGTCCCTGCCAGCTCAAGTAGCCGGTATACTTTAGCAGCCAGACTGGCTCCTGTCCAGTCCCTGAAAAACCGTTTTTTTATAGATTAGAGCTCGGCCTCCTCTTAAGGGTTAGAACGGCTCGGAGGCTGCAGTAGACTGAGTGCTTGGTGGCCGCGTGCGCTTTCAACTGGATGCTCTTTGTTCCATGTAACATCATTTACAGCAGTAGCTGCGGTACTGATGTTGCAACTTCCTAAAATGCATTTAATACAATGTATATCTCTTTTCCTGCGCGACGAAGCGGACGCTATCTAACAGGCTCCGAAGCCGTCTGTCTGCAGCGGTTTGTTAAAGTTCTGTCGGTGCCAGTCACTCTGCTGCCAAAAATATAAATCCTCACATAAATGCTGTCAGATTGCGCTACATGAATAGAATTGAGTTGAAAATGATCGAGCTGCATACATGTTCCAAACATTTGGCTGCGTCAGTCCGGTGCGTTGGTTCGCAGCTGCGTGGCGACCCAGCTCGCCTTCTGCACCAGTTTCTGCACATCTGCAGCTTCATCACAGCATGTGCAGTTATTCCGACTCGTCATTCTGGCTAACCTAAGCCGAGTCATCCTGTCCACTCATCGTGACCACGCATCACACTTGGTTATGATAAGGTTGGGAAACCTTTTCTCAAATTTAACGCTTCAAATGCTGGTTTAGGTTCTATGTTAGATGTGAAGTTCCTCCGATTGTAGATGTTAGTAGGTTTTCAACACATCTAAACTTTTTTTTTTTTTTTTTTTTAATATATATTTTAATAAAATAACCCTTAGGTCAGGGATCACCAACCTTTTTAGAAACTGAGAGCTACTTCATCGGTGCTGTCATACAAAGGGTTACCGACCTTAGAACTAGAAGAGTCAGCGCTCACCTTAACTTTATGTAATATAAACATGTTTTTTTTTTAGTTCATTTTAAATCTATGTAAGTACAAGGATGATTTAAAAAGGAAGAGCAACTAAATAAAACGACATGTTAGATGCAGCTCACTGGAGAGTTGTGCTATTTTTTGAACAGGCTTGAGGGCACCACATGTGGCCCTGGAGGCCTGGGGCACCGTGTTTGTGACCCCTGCTTTAGGTTTTAGGAGCAGTGAGATTTTTGTAGGATAATGAGATTACGTCACAATGTTAAAGATTTATGTTATTTGCTCAATGATTTAAAACACACATTTTTACCAGTATCTAATTCCTTTAAAAAGCAGAGATGCAATGCTGATTCCTACTGCTGCTAAATAAACGTACTATTTGGACGATTACAGCAATGTTATGGAGACCATGTTATTTTAATACATGCAGACTTAATCTAAACTTTTTTTTGAATAAACACCAGTCTTGAACAAAAGGTGTTTAAGTTCTAAATGTTGAACACAGTCGTGAGTTCAATGCGTGGCCCTAAGCCAGGGGGTTCTGTACCCCGTGACACGCCGTCCTGAATGTTCTCCCACATCGAACTAGAACGACTGGGCGATTAAGAGGCTTCAGCAGCTGAGGAGGCAATGTAGCCATTTGATCAGGTGTGGCTGCAGCAGAAACGCACCTCAGCCATGAGGGACCGTGGGCCCCGAGAACCCGAGTTGAGAACCCAAAACGTTATGCTCTAACTTTAGTTGCTTTCCAAGCGCCGTAGACGGCAGTAACTCACCAGCGCTTTAGCTGGCCTTGGCTGCAGCCGCCATCAGTTTGGTGATGCTTTACTTCTGTTTCCCGGTGAGACGGTGACCAAAAACAGTGGTTTCCCACTAGATTAGTAATATGAATAACAAGTTAATTTAAAGTTAAGTTCTAAATCAAAAAAGAATGAAGTTATCAAAAACGTAAAAAATCAAAATACTGCGTAATTACTGATGGAACGGCATTTTCAGATAACAGATAATAGAGGACAGACGGCAGCCGGTTTACAGAACTACGGTATGTGAGAAAAACTTTGCAATATGTATGATTGTCAAAGCAAAGACCTCAGAGTAGCTGAAGCGTGTGTAAATGGACATTATTATCTGAGACGGCCTAAATGATTCATCCTCAGCTGGACTGTTCTTACTGTTCTTTATCTTAATTTTTCATTTTTCCAATAAAGAGTCGTCCACTCAGGTATGTTGGACTGAACCTGGACATGCAGACGAGTAGGAAAATTATTCAGTTTTGCGCCTTTTTTCCACCTCTCCATTCAGGTGCATGTTTATGAGGAGCTCATCTCTAAGCGAATCTGTTGGGAGTATCTGGCTTTTTCACGCAGGCCCTAACCAACCTTGCTACTATTCTTAACTTTGCTCATTTTTTCGCCTGCTTCTTTTGTGCGTCTGAGGGAAAGAATCTGGGCTGTGTGTTTCCCTCCAGGTCTCTTGGGTCTTGGATCAGCGAGAGGCATCATCCTCCAGCGACGACCTGACAGCGGTGCGAAATAACACCGACCAGATGTTATGTCTGCTGGCCGAGGAGCGGCCCGCCGACAGCCCAGAGGGCGGCCCGTGCGTGGCGCCGATGGGCCCCATTCTGGAGCTGGTCGTCACCGAGAACATCCTGGAGCGCCTGGTTCAGTGGCACCTCCGGCGAGGCCTGGACCCGGACAGTCAGGGGGCTCTGCTCAAGTTGTTCGAGATGCTCATCGGCCAGTCCCAGCAGCCTCTGCTGCAGCACACAGCCGTCCTACACCCCCTGCTGAGGCTGCTGGGAGCATGCGCTGACCCAGAACTCGGCTGTCCCCCGGCCTTGGAGAACAGCCTGGTGCTGCTGCTTAATCAGGTGCGCAAAACTACTCTGGGATACTTCATCAGAGTGTTTCTGCGTTTCTAGTGAGGTATTAATTTTCCAGGTTTCCTGTGTCGCGTTAATAATTGAGGCTGCACCGATTGAATCCCCGACAGGTTTGCGTGTCCATGGCTCGGCAGCCGGTGGTCCTGGAGATGCTGTTCCAGGCTGCGCCTGCCAAGCAGGGCTCCACTAACCTGCTGATCTTCTCCCTCCTCGTGCCGTTCATCCACCGGGACGGAGCCATCGGACAGCAGGCACGAGATGCGCTGCTGCTGGTGATGGCGGCCTCGGCCAGTAACCAGGCAGTGGCGCGATACATCGCTGAAAACTCCTATTTCTGCCCGGTAAAGTTCAACTTTTTTTTGCCTCGTGCCATTATTATTATTGTTATTATTTATTTATTTATTTATTTATTTTTATTTTTTATTTTTTTTACCAAACAATATAGAAAGATCAAGGTTAAATGTACAACCTCATAAATGGACAAGGTCAATTTTAATTTCATGGCCTGATGAAAAAACAGGATTTTGAACTAAACAGTAGAGACTGACTTTGACGGGTAATTTCCTCTTTATCCTTTCTATAAGTGTCATCTAAGAGGGTCAGTTATGCTGACCTACTGCTGTGTAATTCTTTATCCTAATAAACATAAATCTAAAGGAGCCATTTTGGCTCTTGGCTCAAAATTATATAAACTGAAAAGAATCTGACCTCGTCTATAGTAATGGAGCTGAGGACAGCTTAAAAAGTGGGACCCTGGCTTGCTTTCTGACTCTTGCTCTTAAGAAAGAAGAGGATGTGTGCGGTGCAGCTGTAATGCATTAGTGCTTGTGCGCGGTAATGGACGCAGAGGAAGATGACTATGCACTCTGACAGATCAGCCATCCTTATCTACATCCTATCAGATAGTTTCCTGTGACCATCTCAGAAACTGACATCCGTACTCAAAGAAACATGAGAGGAAGATCTCCAACCATGTTTTAGATCCCTTTCTATTACAAATATGGGCCTTTATGATGTGCATACCAATTTGTTCCATTTCCATGTTTATTATTATCAACCTGGACTCTTCAGTTTATCCAGTGATTTGTAACGGGACAGTCATCGCCAAAGGATGTTTGCCATAAAAATGTCAGATTCAGCCAATCTTTATTTAAAGCTTTAGTACGTAAGAGTCACTTAACAAAAATCTGCATCCCTTCTTGCAATTCCCTTTAGCAGCCACCAGATGAGAATAAAGAGTTACTAAAGAACGTTTTGCACATAGTTTTTTATTGAATTTTAGGCTTTAAATGATTTCCTGCAGTGAGAGTTTGCATGCGTTCATACACATTTCCTGGTGAACCACCATGGGCATAAACATTTCTGTAGAATCAGTCGATGTGGTGCTTATATGTTAATTTTGGTGTAGTGATCAATACTTCGTTTTGGCAGTGAGCTGCGCAGCTATTTCTGCTCATTCTCCTCCCAGCAGTTTGATTCTGACCTACTTGGTGCTGAAAAGGTCCACTGGAGGTGGCATTGAGTGCCAAACGTCCGACTCGCGCCGTTTCTCTGTCTTTGCATGCTGACCCGTCACGTTCAGCTTTTCATGACATTTTAAAAGGAGCTGTTGATTACTGAGCATTTGCAAAGCCTCGATTGTGAGAAGCGCCCCCCCATTACTGGCCTTTGAAGAACATGTTCCTCATTACTCAAACTAAACCATTGTTTTCTTGACCCATTGTTTTTCTCTGTCCATCATAGGCTATTTTTAGAATATCATTGGTTAAAACGATACATGATCCAGAACCACCGACGTCTTCACATGCAGGTTTAACATTTGTGTTTTTATGTTTTATTTCTTCCAACAAGTACGGTGCAACACAGAACTGAGCTGAAATAACTGTTCTCCCTCTTACAGATTTTTTTTGTCTTTGCTTTTTTTTTTTTTTGTAACTCTTTAAAAAAGCAGCTATCAAATGATGATTTCATTGATTAAGGAAAAAGGCCGATCCAAACCAACATGGTCCTCTGGGAGAAAGCAAATGAATTAAATCATAAACTTCAATATTTTAGCTCATCAAATATGTTTTAACATCAATTAAAGATTGCCTGAACAAATACAACTATTTTCAATTTTATGTTTTATGTCCACATGTTGGGTAATTAGCAGGCCTAGATTTAGACTCAGCTTTGTTAAAAAAAAAGTAGTTTAATCATAATTATCTTGTGATTTAATTTATTGTAATTATGTTTTTCCCAGAAGGCCTAGCTGGTTTACATACACTTGTCCCTTAATGAAGGAAATCATCATTTGAATAAAAGCTTTTGCTTCTTTTTTTGTGTGTGACAAAAGAAAGCACAAAAAAACCCCAAAAGAAATCTATGAGGCAGAAAACCGTTTTTCACATCACAAATTTAAACATTTTGCTCTCCTCTGGGGTTAATATATTAATTTTTAAACGTTTGTACAATGGACTCTACATGGAACTGAATTCATATTCTTTGCTATTGTGCACAAACCTAACGTAAAAAGCAGATTCTCATTCTGGGTGTCGTAGTGTTCTTTGCAATTTTAGGAAAACATTGCAATATATAAACAGCTCAGTGTTCCGATAATGATATTTGCAACGATTAATGCAGATCTTCCTCCCTACTGTAAAAATCCCCCCCCCCCCCCCCCCCCCCCCCCCCCCCCCCCCCCCCCCCCCCACACTCTCCCTGAGCTATAGTGGTCCCCAGGCTCTGGATCAGGTGTGGACAGCGAAAGCTCATCCAAGTGGCAAGCAGAGTTTGAAAGTGTTATAGGCTACCAAAAATAGCATCCAAGCAGTCCTTAGTTATTTGAATAATTTGGACTCATTGATATTACAGGGAAAATAATAATTTAGGATTGTGCTGCACCAGTTTTAGTAATAATTATTATTGCAGTGCAGTTGCTATTACTCATGGCTACAGCTGCCTGGAGACATCAGAGCACATGTCTATGACACAGACAAGCCTGGAGCTGCAGCAGCCAAAACGGTCTCCTTTTCATCATCAACCTCATTGTAAAGGGTAAAAGAAACCATGACTGACTGGAAAAACCAAGATTCTATAGATGAGCAAAAAGGTACATGGCCTATAATACATTTTTGGAAGGAAGGCGATCATTTTTAAAGATTAGGCGATCTAATATCAGCCCCTTGTTGGCAGACTGAACAACCGTTATTACACATTGAGTTTAGTAGGAGACTCTGACTTCGAAGTATTAAAAGCGCAGCGATTATGATCTCAGTTTAATACTTTGGAATGGATCTGGATGTTCCTACCTGTGAAATAATAAATTTATCGAACACTCAACATTATTTCCCAATTCTTTGAGGGACCCTTTGGCTTATGTTGATTTATTTTGGGTTCTTGGACATAATTGGTCAAACTCTGAAGGACATTGAACTTCTTTTTTCTCTTCAGTTAAAATTTTAATATCTAATTTATTTTGACGTAACTTTTATTCAAATGCTAGTATTTTAATCAGTGATATAATTTCATTTCCGTAGATATAATACAAATTTGAAGCCCCATTTTTTGTTTTATACCCTGTTTGACCGAATTATTGTCAAATCTTTGCTTTTCCCAGGTGTTGGCGACGGGGCTCAGTGCCCTCTACTCCTCTCTGCCCAGGAAGATCGAAGTCCGAGGAGATGACTGGCATTCCCTGCGACGGGAGGACTGGATGGGCGTGTCGTCTCTTGTGCTTTTCATGAACTCTTTGGAGTTCTGCAACGCCGTGGTGCAGGTTGCACATCCCATGGTCCGCTCTCAGCTCCTGGATTACCTCCACAACGGCTTCCTCGTCCCCGTCATGGGCCCCGCCCTGCACAAGGTCAGAAAGGCCTTGTTTTAAAGTCTGTTTGCCGGAGCGCAGAATATTTGAATGAGAATAAATGAAACCACCTTTGTTTTTTGTTTTTTTTTACTTCTCTTCAGCTACGCGCTGATGCTCTCGTGTTTGAGGTGAACTGGCAAAAGACGTGGAAGTTTAGAATTGAGTTTCCTTTGTTTTGCTTGGTGTTGATGAGTCAGAGGATGAGTCAGCAATTATTTCACACTGAAGAAACTGTCGTTAAATTTGTCACATTGTTCTTTCAACAACATTTTTGTGCGTGTGTGTGTGTGTGTTTCGTAGTCGTCGGTGGACGAGATGATAGCCAGCACCGCCTACCTGGATCTTTTCTTGCGCAGTGTAACGGAAACATCGCTCCTCAAAACCTTCCTGCGCTTCATCCTGCTGCATCGCCATGACAATGACACCATCCTGGACACGCTGCTCACGCGCATCAGCAGCAATTCAAGGGTCTGTATACATGTGTATATGCTTCTGAAAGAGCCCGGAGGCTTTAAAATGAGCACAGTTGTGTGGGTGGCGAGTGGGCTGAGGGCAAAATCTGAAAGTAGGAAAGCGAGGCTTCTGGTTTCTAGGAACAAAAACGAAAACTAAATCTCTCCATGTCTGCGGCAACAACCTACCTTTGTGTTGGGTCTTGTTTAAATTCAGAAATATAGGTCTCGGTTGAGATGTTTGCTCCTAGCATGTAATCTGTGTAAAAATAGAAAAAGATCAGGATTGACGGGATGTTTAGGAAGATAATAAAGGGATGTAATTGTATCATACTTTATGAGCTTCACAGTTATTTATTTGGAAGTTAAAGTTGGTCAGATGTCTTGAGAGGTCAACAATAGATAAACAGAAATTATTAACTTTATTTGAAGCTTTTTAATCGTGATTGTGTTTTCTTTTGCTGCTGTTGTTCCTTAAGACCAAAGTAAAACGGACCTTTGAATGTAGATGATATCTGTTTATGACTCTGTGCTCATCGGTTTCCTTATTTTTGTAGCTCTGCATGGTCTCATTGAGTCTCTTCAGGACTCTCCTGTCCCTGCATTGTGAAGACATCATGCTGCAGCTCGTTCTCAGGTATATCTGAGTTTTCCTAAGCATTAATGTAAGGGGAACAATGACGCCTTCAGCTCATTAGACGAGAGGATGTATGATATTGGGTTCTCTAAAACAAGACAAGATGAGATTTTAGTAGTTTTTAAGAGAACTAAGAATTCTCTTTTATACAAACACAAAAAAATAAATGTTTCACAAATTAAAAACTGTGTTTTTAAAGGATCTGTTATTAGCGCAGAAAATCCAGTCCATGTTTGACTTCAAATCCCAGGTTTTGCTCAAGAAAACCCTCGTATTTAGCGCCATCCATCTTTCTCTGGACTCAGATCAGTTTCCCAGCCCCTGCTGCTAAAAGACATCCCCACAGCATGATGCTGCCTCCACCATGTTTCACTGTGGGAATGGTGTTTTTGGGGTGATGGAATGTGTTGGGTTTGCACCAGACATAGCATTTGTACAGGTGCCTTTTGGCAAAATTAAAACGTGCCTTCTTATTGTTAACACAAAGTAGTGGCTTTTTTTCTGGCCACTCCTCCATAAAGCGCAGCTCTATGGAGCGTACAGCTTATTGTGGGGAATGTAACAAAATGGGTAAAAAGCAAAGGGCTGTGAATACTTTGGGAAGGCACCATATATGCTGTGTATATGTGCTGTATATTTTTATTGTATGGACCAAGAACTACTAAAAAAAAAAAAAAAAAAAAAAAAAAATCATTAAAGCTCTGTGTCTGTTTTGCTCCCAGGTATCTTCTGCCCTGTACCCATGTAATGCTGAGTCAGCGTCGGGCTATCAGGGAGACAGACATGTACGGGAAGTCTGCGAACAAGTTCCTGTCACTGATCCCTGAGTGCTGTCGCCTGAATGCAGCGAGCTCCGCCGACCGGGACGACGACAATCCATTCTGGGGCAAAGGTGAGCACCAAACACCTGGGGGACAGGAAAGGGTCACGTTGTGGTTGAACACATCAGCAGGAAAACGATTTCAAACTGTCTCATATGGATTGACTTTTCTTGAATAGTAGAAATGTAATACAATGTTCGTTAGCTGGACCATTCAAAGCAATCTGTAATGAAGCATTGTTGTATATAAGCATTGACGATGTTGTATTTAGTTTGTTTACACATTAATGACATCCGGTGAACAATATTGCAAAAAACTAGCCTGGACACCCAAACTCTAGTATCAGATTCTGCCTAATTTTAATGTATTTTTTTAAATAATATTTTTTATTTGATGTCATTTTTTTGGGGGGTTTCCTGTGTTTTCCACAGTACTGAGCAATCCGAGCACTGAAGCTCCAGCTCCAGCCAGACCTAGCACCCCTTCCCGCTTATCGTTCTTCATGCGGCAGCAGAGCAGCGGTGGGGGATCAGGAGGAGGGGGTTCCTCTAACCCCACCACCATGGACCCGTTGCACTCGGGTCCATCCGCCTCCCACCCTTTGTCCCCCGACAGTCCCATGCACCAGCAGCACACCCACACAGATTGTCTAGAGTGGGACGCGGGCTACCTGGAGTACCTCAAGGATGCGCGTCGGGGAATCGAGCATTGCTCCTGGGCCTGCCGTGATTGGTCTGCACCTTATGATGGGGAAAACCCCTCGCCAAGCACAGCCCCTCCGCCTCCACCTCCTCCCACCTCCAACCCCTCCATGGCTATGTTCCCTGAGCACTTTTCTTTTCAGCACGGCGGAAGCAGTAGCACTCCTCCCGCCCAGCAGAGGGCTGCCATTGTGGCGGCAGCGCGGTCAGAATGGAGCAGTTCGGACCGGGACAGCGGCGAATGGGATGTCACAATAGGCAAGAACAGCTGCATCAGTCTCACGCCACGCTCCAAGAAGCGCACCCTCCAGACGGAGGAACTCCTTCCTAAATCTGTGCCCCCACTTGTCCCGTCCTCATCTGCAGCCTCCTCTTTATCAGCGTCACACTCCACCTCTTCCCCAAGTCAGCACATTTCCACGTCCAACATCACTGTGAGCTACCAGCCGCTGTACAATGGAACAATCAGACAGGGGGACGGCTGTTCAGACAGTCGGGATCGAGGGCTAGAAGTGAAGAAAGTTAAAAGAGACTTGGGGGAGCAGCAGCTCTTAGACCAAAATGCCAATCAAAACGGATCTCCCGTCCCCTACCCCTCCCACAGTCGTGCTCCCGCCCCCCAATCTATTTTCAGCACCAGGAACAGCAGCGACGTGAAATCTCTTCAGTTTCCTGCCCAGGCCTCCACCCCCGATACCAAACAGCTGACCAACAACACCTCAGGCCCACATAGCACATCCTCGGATCTTCCAGAAACCAACCAGTCACAAAAATCGGTGGAACGGCTCATTGAAGAGCTGCTAGAACAGGCTCCGGACGACCCCCAGCTCCCCGCAGATGCCAACGGTCAGGGCATCAGCATCGAGGCCTTCACCCAGGAGCTGAGAGAGCTTGAAGACCGGGTGAAGGAGCGGAGCCAAGCCGCCTGCCAGCAGTCTGATGCAGCTACCGACTCCCTGTCCGCGGAGCAACAGGAGGAGGAACAGCTATCCGCAACCCTCAATGCAAAACTAGCTGGTGACGTCAAGGGGGAGGGATCTGAGGTGGGAATCTGTAGTCCTGCCAGATCGCTTAACCAGCCTGCCTTGCAACCATACACAGGTGAGTTATTCTGTCGGTGGAGGCATTTTTCTATGCTCTGTGGTTGTATTTTTGATTCATACCTCGCCGAGTACATTTTTTTTTTTAGCCTATACATCGTCTTAGTTGTCCATATCACCAGATAAGGCTTTATCCCCTCTAGCAATATTGCATCTGATTTGGTCTTGTTCATCTTCCTACGTCTGTGTCCACTTCCTGAATCTGGTATGTTTAATTATGTTGTGTTAGATCCATGATCATAAAGTAATAAATGGCAAAAGCAAAGAGAAGTAGTATTTAGGAGGCCTTTCCAGTGCTTTGCAAAGGTATTCACACAGCTTTGTCCCATTGCAAAAAGCGGATAGAAAATGATCCATGTTTTACAAAGGGTTTATTTTTTCACTCTGAGACCAGAGTCTTCAGAAGTCAGCTAATAAGTAAATGGTGTTCATAAAACACAGGGTTTCCCCCAGATAATGGGCTAACCCTACGCTAATAACAGCTAGTGTGTTCGCTATTTCGACCGGGAGGTTTTCTCCTGGACGGGAACTTTACTCACAGTTTTATTTTTATGTCGCTCTCAAACACCGACGCATTTAAAATAAACAGACGACGCTTAGCCTGGCGGAGGGGCGAGTTAAGCCGGGTGGCCCGCCAGGCTTATAATACGCAGGGGGAAACCATGAAACACTTTTCCAAGCTTCAAACAGCTCTCAGAGCACAGTTCATTCCCTCCTCTGGAAATGAGAAAAAAATAGTACAGCTTCAAACCTACCAAGACTTGGTATGGACTGGCTGGCCAAGGAGAGCATCGGTCAGAGAGGCTGGCAGGAGGCCCGCGGTAACTCAGGAAAAGCTGCAGAGTTGTCTGCAGGACAACTTCTAGTTGTGCACTCATCAAATCTGGTCTTATGGAAGACACAGTGACGATGGCATCATGTATGCCTCTCTTGAGCAGGACTTGGAGGGAAGGGACAGGAGAGCTGGTCAGAGTGTATGGGAGGAGCAGCAGCTGTCTCTGTGTCAGTGGGGTCACTCAGCAGCGGAAACTCATTTCACCCGCTTCTATCTGGGATCTTATTTCGTTCAGGATCCATATCTCATGACCATAGGTAGGGGGCAGAACATAGACCGTTAAATTGGGAGCTTATTTCTTGGCTTAGCTCTTTCTTCAGCTAAAACAGACCAGAATACCTGAAGTACTGCAGGTTAGACCTCAAACCGTCTCCTCCTCCTCTCCTCTCTAAAAGCTACCGCCCCCTGTCGGCGATTAGAGGCCTCCGCACCCTTTTCCATTCTTTACCCCAGAGCAGCGATCACACATTGAACAACCTCTTTTGAAGGAATGATTCATAACAGAAACTATATTTTAACACTTTTAATCTAAACAAGACCGAGAAATGGTTACAGATCAGCACTGAGGGTCTTGACAGGTATTGATATGGGGAAAAAGGGATGAGAAAGAGCGAATTAGCTTCTATAAAGCCAAGCAATTGCTCCAGGCTCCTCCAATTGTCGTCAGTAGAAACTAACAACCTGTAGCTTCATGTAATATCGAACAACAGCTTTGTAAAAATTGTACAAACACAAATCTCAATTTGTGGCATATGTTTGTATTCAGCCTGCTCAGTTTTTGTCAAACCGCCTTTTGCTGCAGTCACAGCAGTAAGCCTTTAGGGTGTGTGTGTCTGAAGGGTTTGAACTGGAACCCTTTAGAAACGCACCCTAAAAGGAACCGACTTTTATTTGATTTTCTTACTTTTGACAGAGTAGCTCAAGCTGCAAATCTGTGAACACCTATTTCAGTATATCCGTAAGGCCAATGTACCGATTGGACTTACGTTGTGACTTTGACTGGGCCGTTGTGATATACGAATGGACTGTGATCTAAACCGTTCCAGTGTAGCTCTGGTTGTGTTCGTTTGTGTTGTCCTGCTGGAAGGTGAACATCAGCCCCAGTCTCAACTCTTTTACGGCCTCTCCCCATGCTTAGCTCCATCCATCTACACATCAATGCTGACCGGCTTCTCTGTCTCTGGTGATGAAAAGCATCCCCACATCCTTCAGAGGCAGAACAGGCTACTAATAGAAAACTGAATGTACATCGAGATAGGCTCATGTCTGCCAGTTTCTTATAGGGTTGCCTAGCTACAGAAGCCAACAGATTACACATAATCCTCTCCTTAAGGACTTGGACATCCGGCAGGGACACATTATAACGGCCTGTTAAGTCTTAAGATGTTCACCTGAATGAAGGAACCTCTAGTTTGTATTTTATATTCAGAAACAAAAACTGGAAAACCAATGTGAAAGGGAAGAAAAAAATTAAATAAAATTGTTTGTTTTTCAAGTTGCTTCCCTGCATTCCATCTTTCCAATCAGCAGCGTTCCCGTTCTTCTCTGTGCAGGCCCATTTATGGTGGTTCTGTTTGCCAAGCTTGAAAACATGCTCCAAAACTCTTTGTACGTCAACATCCTGCTCACTGGCATCGTAGCCCAGCTGGCCTGTTATCCTCAACCCCTCCTCCGCTCCTTCCTGCTCAACACCAACATGGTCTTCCAGCCCAGCGTCAAGTCACTGATCCAGGTACACCGATTCCGACAACACCTGAAACGTCTTGGCCGGTGAGGGCCCACTATGGCCTGAATTGGGCCCTGGGTCTGCTTAGTCCTGGCTGATTGAAGGACTGGTTCTGTTTGTTCTCACCATTCTTTAAGGTTCTTTTCTAGGCCTTGTTTTCCGACTCCTACCTTGTTCTCTTTGAAGCCAAAGTTTTAAAAACATTCAGTTTACTAAAGTATTCAAAGTGTTTCTCCTCATTCCTACTTTAATTGGACTCAAACTCCAATCTTAGCTTACATCTGTAAACATTAGCAATTGGCAGTCTTCAGGTGGAAAGTCACTGACCAAACAAACGTTATCAGCCACACTGCCTTTGAGGATCCATTTCAAAACAAACCCTTTGTTCTGTTCCCGTCCTCAGGTTTTAGGTTCTGTGAAGAACCGCATTGAGGCATTTGCAGCTTCTCACGAAGACTTCCCTGCCATGCTGAGGAAAGCCCAGCAGTACCTGGTGGCTCGAGGGAAAGTGGACTGGACGGACATATCTGCAGCAGTTCCCCCGCTGCGGCGCTCTGATTCACTGAGTGAGTTTGACCTAATGAATTTTATTATCCATCTCTTCTTCTTGGAGCTTTTTCAACAGATTTGTTCACTTTCCGGGGCTGAACCAGTCATCACTGTTTAGATTAACCTTCTGCATCTGAAAAAAACAGATTTGGTCTAAAACCTTTTTTATTGATAATTTATTTCAAACACGCACGTCAAGGTTCTTCAACATCATGCTCTGTTTTTTAGGCCCCGATATCGGTGCAAATCATTTAAGAATACAGATTTGCCAAAGCCAAGAGCAAGTCTGAAACTAAATTAAAGTTAATAAAATCAGTGGGATTTATATGCTTGACATCTGAGTAGCTCTAAGTTGCAGTAAAGCAAACATTTCATCAGTTTGTCATGGTATTAATCTGAACTTTCCTCATGTAACTCACCGGTGACAGTCAGGACGCTGCAGTTTCAGTTTTTCCTCAATAGTGACAGATATTTTCCTCCTGTTTCTAAAGACACGTCTGATTGGACGTATTCAGCTACCCTCTATAATCGCATATTTGCTCCTGCTGCAGAGCAGGTTGGAGTGTTTGGCTAATGCTAGCATGCGCCTTCTCTGTTTTGACACGACTTGTCAGCTTATGTCATAGTTTAGTGGAGTTGCAGTCAGCCTTTCTTGCACTATAAACATTTTTAAAGGGAAAATTAACTGAAATTGATGCCGCATGGCTCGCTAGGGATGTGGCAGATATGAAACACCAACAACAGGTATCAGGACTTTGATTTCAATCCTTTAATAATGACATGAACACAACCTTAATCCTATTGTTTTGGCACATCCCCAATAAAGATGATTTCAAATTTCGCCGGCCATTCGCACAGGCGGCGACAAGCCAGAAATACAGCAGAACAATGGCACCATCTAGTAACGCTGTCACTTCCCCACCACCCCGGCCTCCTCACCGAGTTTTCTCCAGGCTTGCTCCTTTCTGGACTTTTCTCGGTAGTAATAATTGGTCGAGCCATACAGCTCAGGTCGACCGCAGACCGCCATTATCAGCTTTCCTTCCGCGTTGAATGAAAACTGCAGCATCTCCGCCGCAGTCCGTCACCCCACATCACAGCCACATCCAGTTCCTGATTGGTTGTTGCCGCGCGACAAGAAACAAAAGTTCAGATTTTTCAACTCCAGCAACCCTCTTCATATCCCTCACAGGTTTTGTGTCATTCCGGCTTCGCTTTAATCGCCAAAATTGCACGTTTTGCGTCGCTAGCATTGCCTCTGTGTCCTCGCTTAGCGTCGCTTTGTGTCACGTCGCTCCCGTGTTGCACCTGTGCATAAGGATGTCCTGTAAATCTGTCATTCAGCCTGGCGCAGTCGTGCTCAATGTGAACGCACCTTTAGATTTTCTTTTAGAACAAAGTCATTGTTATTTGCTAAATGCCACGTATGCATCAGCGACTTGTAAAACAGCAACAAAACAAACTGTGAACATTGTCTGTGGTCAAGGACAAGGTGTTAAATAGGTTTTTCATTTATTCAAAAACAAGACAAACATCAATGTGTTACAGGCTAAGACAGCATGAAATGAAAGCTTACTTAAATAGATTTCTTTTTTAAAATGAATAAGAAGAGGCTTGAGTATGTTCATGTAAGGGTACTTACATGTGAAAGGGAATATGATGTATTTTTGGACAGCAATGGCCGGCGACGATCAGGCTTCCTACAGTCTTGAAAACTATGACATTTTATTTGACTTTTTTATAGATCTGGATAAGTGTTAAAAATGTTCTAAGTGTGTCCAAATGCTGAAAATAGTCAAATGAGTTTTTACCCCACTGTTAAAATAGAAAAACGTTTTCAGTGTTGTGTTGTGATACGAGGAACCTAGAGAGAAAGTTTCAGGAAAAGGTAATTGCCAAAGGTTTATGAACTCGTTAAAATTTGGTTCATTTCTCTTTCACGTTTTTACATTCCAGTAAAAAGTCGAAAGCCGTCTCTTGGAGACCTGATCCTCCGACACACCAACAGTCCCACCCGGGCTCGGCACGCTGCTCAGCTGGCGCTGGCTCACGTCCGGGACGGCGGCCAATCACTGCACAGCGCTTTGTTCCGGGGTGGCAGCGGCTCGTCTGGGCTGGAGAAGCAGGCCGAGGCGCTGCGGGTGAAAAACGCCGTCTACTGCGCGGTGATTTTCTGCGAGTTCCTCAAAGAGCTGGCAGCCATGGCTCAAGAGCACGCCGTCACTTTACCCTTCCCTCTGAGCCAGAAGGCGGAGGAATAGATGGGTAAACGCAAACCCTTGAAACCTGGCTCTTGGCTTCCACTTTTTTTTTTTTAAGCTATAAAATGTGTTTCTCCCTTCATCAGACTGGAGACTTTCAGTCGCTGAAATAATCATCTGCAATGGCGTAGGCAGGAAAACAGGAGGAAAGCGGTGGCATTTTTCTACCAAAATGATTAGAAAATACTGAAACAGCTATTCCAGTCCTTCACCTGAAGACCTTGTGCATATCATGTATTTACATTCTGTACACAGGAAGTCTCAGTAAACACTTGGGAGCTTGTAAATACACATACCATGCCGTGGTGTCACGTGACAGTAGACCACAGATTAAAAGAAGTAGGTGCACACATTGGTGCTAGTTCATACTCCTTGTGTTTTGGTTTGTAAGGGTGCTCTCAGGTAGCACGGACACGAAGGTCACCTCCTCAACAAGACGACACCAAATATTTCTTGGCCGGAAAACATCGAAGGTAAATGAGAGTCGACATCTGTGCATCAAGCTCGTCTTAGCTTTCATCCTTTGTTTTTATCTTTTATTAGGACCGGCCAACAAAGGCCAGGTCCGTCTTTGTGGAAAAAAGTCAGTCCGTGGTTTTGAAAGCAAAATTATAAACTGGAAAAACAACGATTGGACGAGATTTATTTTCCGTAATGGAATTACAAATTGTACTGGAAAGTGTTAGGTAATTAATGCCATTTTAAAATTTTTGTAATGTGTTTTTTTTCTTTTTTTAAAAAGATTTGCACCATTTACTTGACATATCAGCAGCATGTGGGTGTAGGCATGTGCCATTGTGTAAGTTTATTTTAATGAAGGCCTCCTTTCCAAAGGGTGACGCCAGTTCTTCGGGCTATTAGTGAGTCATCAGGCCGTAGCCATAAAAGAAGCTGGGACGAAAAAAAGACGGCACTGTGTGAAGTCAGTTTTTTTTCCCCTCATTTTTAAGAGATCTGCCAGTTGGCATTTTTTATTTTCTAAGGAGCTTGGGCATATTTTCAATCAACTTGGAATTGGTTAAAAAATCTCTTGAGGCATTCACCGTTCTCAGTTCTTTTTTCTTTTTTTTAAAAGCGAGCTGCAAATTAAGGTTTGAAGAAGCCATCTCTATTCAGTTTTTAACTTTTTTTTTTCTTTGTGTCTCTTGTTAAAAGGCTGGACTGCTTGAAGGTTTTGTCTTGAAAATTAACATGCTGCTATATATGTTTAATTTCAACACTAACATTGATTTAATTTGTGTCATAGCTACTGTTTCTTTGGTTTGTTGTTAGGTACCAGATACAAATGTGCATCTAAGGCTGTTCAATTGCCATAGCCACGAGTGATCAGCATCTATTTTTGAATTAAGTTGCAGGTTTTCAGTGTTAAAAGCTTTTGCCAAGTTTTCCCTACATTTACCCAAAATCTGTTTTTAATTAAATATCTGGAGTTTTTTGCACTTTTATTAAGCAAATGATACATTGTTTTTTTTAAATAGAGATGCACCTATCTGAACTTTTTGGCTGATTTCTGACCTCTGGTTTTTGTAAAGCTTGCTCATCTATTTTGTCCCTTTCAAATAGGTGTTAATTATAGAAAAAGATAGTTGCCGAGGTGACGTCACATGGTGTAACAGAGCAGATGGTGTACAGCAGCATTTTACTATTTTCTAATCGCCTCCAAAAGAACCTGACATTTTAAATGTTTTCCGCGTCCTATTTTAGCAGCTAGCATGTTTAGCATGGCTAAAACTGCAGTCACGGTGTGGTTTATACGTTTGAGGATGTAGATCCTTAGAAACTGTGAGATTTCTAAAATGCTGAAAACATTTCCAAATCCAGCATGTTTCATTCTGTAGCTGAAGGCTCAAGTGAGTAATAACGGAGCAATTTAGCATAATCCGTTTAGCCTTCCTGTTTTCTGGTTACATCTTGTGCTCTCCTGCAGCCTGAATGAACACCACAGGCATGTCTCAAGGTTTGATTTAGCATCGTAGCTTCTTAAAACTCTCTGCTTCTCTACGTTAGTTTTCAACGACCCACTGATTCTGAAAATGGCTAATGATCATGAAAAAGATCACATGTCGGAGTTCCCAACTGGCCTCTCAGCTGGATAGAGCCTTTCATGCCGAATATTCCCGGTGCATCTCTATTTTAAATTAACGATTATTTTAAATTGCCTTTAGAGAACCGAGTGACACGATCATTTGTCTCAACTTTTTACCGTGGAACATGTTTCTTTGCACATACTAGTGTTCTCTTTCTCTAAACTCCTAGCAGCAGAGAAACTGCCTAATGTTCTGTAAAGTCTTTTTCTCTGAATTCATCTTTCATCTTTACCTAAAACAGAGGCTTTTTCAGCTTGTTAAAGCCATGTCTTTTATTATGTTTGTAAATTTGATACATCATTACGCCACTTTTCTACTGAATTTCTAGGTCCATTTCACACCAGCTCTTAGTTTTTTATTGAAGTGATACTAAAAAGTTTCTGCATGCCACTTGGCCAGGTTTAGAGAAATGTAAGTTAATCCGTGTTTGTGCAGTAATAACGAGCTTCTGTGATGGAGGTCCATCCCTTTACCCGCGGAAGTGGGCGGAGAGAACACAAGCAGGTTTTTACTCTGAATGTTTCTCTTCACATAGAAAGTTTACCCACTGCCACCCGTCCGCCCATCGCTTCATTCGTTCTGCTCTGCGGCCAGCGCCGTCGGCCCTCATCAGGTTCCTCCATTTGCACTCAAGATTGTGGGTTTTTTTAACTGACTTTTTTAACACATGGACCCGATTGTAAATATGATTGTAAAGATTCTCAGTGGACTCGCTGTAGTGTCACTGGATCAGGCTCGATGTCGACCGAGCGCCTATTTACCATCGCTGATCTGTTTCTCTTTGATGCATTCATGGACACCAAAGACAATCGCCTGAAACCCACAGCCCCCCACGTCTACCCTCAGACGGTTGAATCCATACACTGTAATCAAGATTTTCCATGCAGGAATAATTCAACTTTTACGTTAACCTCTATTTTTTTTTTTCCTTCTTTTTTTTTTTTTTTAAAGAAAGTGCCAATTTAAGTTTTCAGGTATAAAATAAACCAGACCGCCAATCATGTATGATTTTCTTTAAGTTACCTTTTTGAGTTTTGTATACACTCCCAGAGTCAAATCCCTCTTTTTACTTTATTTTTTGTTTAAACTAGTTATAAAATAAAGATGTTGGTTTATAAAGGAGACCATTGATAAAAGGATAAATCCCACCAGGGACTTTGATGTCTTCCTAATCTGGATCTGTTGATTTATTTATTTTTTTTAACTAGCCAATGAAAAACTAAAGCAGAACAAAGTAGAAATAAGAAATGGCTAATTTAATCAAAGCTTCGTTGTCCCTGTGATTCATTATTCAGATTTCCAATCATTGCCTCTGATTCTAAGGACTGCCTGCTATCAGTGTGTAAAAATAGAAAAGCCCAATATTGTGAACTCGCATTGGTAGTGGAGCGCTGCAAAAAGGGAACTAAAAATAAGTACAAATTTCTTGAAATGAGTTTATTTGCCCTTGATTTGAGCAGGTAAATAAGAAGATCTACCAAGGGCATAAGATCTTCGCACTTAAAATAGGAACAATTCATCTCCATCATCTTATTTGAAGTGCTGTTTAGCTGATTATCTTATTTTAGGGGTCAAATACTCACTGCAGTGAGGGCAGAACTTTGACCGCTCCAGCTGAGCCTTTCCCTCATTTAGCTGAAGGTTCTTAGGTTTTTGTGGACTTCTTTCCCCACATTTAGACTTCAAAGATTTAAATAAGAAGCTTTATCTGTTTTTTGTTTATTTTATCAGATTTTTTTTTGATTAACTGACAAAGATGGTGATGATTGGTGAACTCAAAGCTAGCGATCAGCACATTATGTGCCGTGTTGCAGATTGTTACACATTTATACACTACAGATGATCTGTTCATCACAATTTCTGGATTTTAGTCTAAATTTAGAACATTTTGGCTTCTCTGCAAACATGCAAGCTTTTCCTGTCTGGTTGAATTTTAGCTCCACTTCTATTTAGATTGTTCGTTTCTAGCAGATGTAAAATGTACCTGAAGTGTATTTGTTTTATGGTCTGCTCATACTGTACCATGTTTGATTTTTCCATCATGGGACGTCCACTGTCTTCTGTATCCTTTCTTGATCCAACTTTTCATCTCCTGTGCAATCTATGCAACAGTCGCTCTGGTATCCCTGCTTTTATAGCTGAATGACGACGTGGAAAGAATTTAACGTGTAAATACTGTTTAAAAAAAAAAAAAAAAAAGAATAGCTCAATCAGATCAGTCGGTCTAAATGAGATGTGTTAAACAATGGGACAGAATGGAAACTGTTTTTAAATGATGTAATGATGAATGTTGTCGTAAATACTTTTTTATAATGGGAAATCGCTAGGAGAAATAAAAAAACAAAAAAAATCATAGTGGGAAAGCTGTCAGAAGAACACTACAAAGGGAAGTTTTTATTAATTTATAAATTCATTGCTTAGCAATATCACATTCGTGTTGGTGTCATTTTTTTGTTGACTTTTGAAATAAATTATTCTTCAATGCAAACATGTACATCTTACATTAATCACACAGCTGTGAAGTAGTCTCAGGGTTTTTTTGTTTATTTTTCCTGATTATTCTGATTATTTTAGAACTGCAGCAGCGTGAGCATGGTTTCTGGTCCGGTAGCTGGATTTGACCATTCAGAGCAGATTGGACCTTTCCAGCTTCTGCTTTTACAGGAAATGATAAATAGGTGGAGGCTGTTTAGCAATTCAGATATGTCCTGTCTTCCTCTGAGGGCCTTTGCCACCATTGTACAAGTTATATTAATCTTTTTTTATAGAAAGTGTCTAATTTACATCAGACTACTAGGAAGTCATTAAAGACATTTCAGATTAATTCCGATTCAGAAATCTACTGTTTCCAATAACTGACTTTCTTGTAATCTTTTGGGTTAGGTTGATATTTCCTCAGCTCTACTTGACTATTGAGTTTTTTTGTTTTGTTTTTTGCTTAAAGCTAGGTATGAATCATCCATAGAGATAGGCTCCATAAACTCAAAGGGTTAACCAGCGGCGCTGTGGGTCTCTTCCATACAGCTGTTTTATCCCACCTTATCTCTATTTTGAACCTTAAATGTTTAATTGATTATAAATAAACAAAAAATCCCAACTCTCACGGTTACTAAATGTATATGTTGTTTTCACCAGGTTTTATAACACTCTTTTTCCACTGGTTCTATTTCCAGTGCATTTTTATTCCACTTAATTCTTATGAAAAAGGAGCTTCTGACCCCAGATTAATCCAAGAATAAGGCAGAACAACCTCCTTCTCTTAGATATTATTTATTGCAGTCATGTAGCTGTATTTCGTCACAGTAGAATGAGTACATTATAGAAAATTGTTTTTTAATCAGCTGTCAAAGCAAGTAGGAAATTTCTCAAAGTGAACAGTATTTGAGGCATGGATGGTATGAAGTACCCAAACAAAGGTCAAGAATGAGACAACCAAAACAGCAGCTCAACTGCCTAAATAAGGAAAAGGACAAGCACTCACCAGTGTTGTCTTCATAAAATAAGCTGAGGAAAAAAGTTTTAAATGAAACACTATTAATAGCAACCTACCGCAAAGACCAAAATTGTTCCCATTTCTTTAACTAAATCTATTTTAAATACCCAGAAGTATTTCTACTTTATAAGTATATTTTTTCCATTTCCTAAAAATAAGGCTTTCATAACTTGGTCAGATGTAGATAGTTGTGTAGGCCTGACATACATTTTTTTCCTCCACTTTTCTGTTTTTGTTTTTCCTTTTTAAGTCGCAAACCGTACAATATGCTGTCATGGTCAGGCAGAAAAAAGGCGGACATCATCCAAACAAAAAATATGAAGACCTTATAGGTAAGTTTGCCTTACTGACAGCCAGTTGTAAAGGAATTAGCAGGAGTTAAAACTTTTTAACAGAATTCCTGATTTTAGTGTGGAGTTCAGAGTTTCTTTTGATGTGATGCTGCACAGTGTCGCAGTGGGTAGCGCTGTTGCGCGAAGGTCCTGGATTTGAGTCCTACCCTTGCATCTTTCTGTGTGGAGTTTGCATGTTCTCCCTGTGCATGCTTGGATTCTCTCCGGGTACTCCGGCTTCCTCCCACAGTCCAAAAACATGACTGTTAGGTTAATTGGCCTCTCTAAATTCTCCTTTGGTGTGAGTGTGTGTGTGTGTGTATGATTGTCCTGTCTGTCTCTGTGCGGCCCTGCCATAGACTGGCTACCTGTCCAGGGTGTACCCCGCCTCTCGCCCATTGACAGCTGGAGATAGGCACCAGCACCCCTCGCGACCCCAACAGGGATAAGCGTGTAGGAAAATAGATGAATGGATATTAGCAATTATTTACAACTACTTTTGGGTCACACCTGAGTGTATATTAATTCAATGCAGAAAGAAGGATCACAGACTCAAACGAAAGTTACGTATGTAACTACGGTTCTATGAATCCCGGATGACCGCCAGAGGCGGTGCTGAAAGCACTGAATGTTCCCTTCGGGCATGCGCAGTTCGAGTAATTATACCAACAGAGTCACACCTGTGACGCCGGATGACCACTCGGAGGCTATATAGCCTGCTGTCATCCTTGGCTCTGTTCCTACAGAATCTTCTCGCAGAAGCAAGGATTCTGAGTGACAGAAGCTCTGGCGGTCATCCGGGATTCATAGAACCGTAGTTACATACGTAACTTTCGTTCTATTTCATCCCTCCTGACCGCCAGAGGCGGTGCTGAAAGCACTGAATGACTAATGCCAACTATGTCACAAGGAATCCTGAGCACATACCTCACTGAGAGGGCCCAGCAGAACCTTGTAAAAGGACCTGACCCAGTGGATGAGGGACAGTCACATTGACGTTGTAGAACCTCGTGAAGGTGGTCGGGGAAGCCCATGATGCAGCAGCACATATTGCTTCCAGAGGGACCCCTCTCAAAGCCGCCCAGGAAGCAGAGACGCTCCTGGTGGAATGTGCCCTCACCCTGACTGGCAGGGAGCGGCGACCTACAGCGTAGGCGTGGCAGATGGCGCTCACTATCCAATGGGACAGACGCTGCTTGGAAAGAGGGTAGCCTAACCTCGGACCCCCATAACACAGGAAAAGCTGGTCTGAGCGTCTTAGACTTGCGGTGGCCGAAATATATGCCTCCAATGCCCTTACTGGGCACAATAACTCAGACCCCTCGGTTGCACCAGACGGGCTGAAACCGAGCCAACTGCAATGGCTCGTTACGGTGAAAAGGAGACAACACCTTAGGCACAAATGCAGTGTTAGGCCACAGGGTAACACCGGAGTCATCTGGAGCCCACCTGATACATGTAGGGCTGACAGAGAGAGCATGTAACTCACTGACTCTCTTAGCTGACACGATAGCCAACAGAAAGGCGGTCTTGCAAGAAAGCCACTTGAGGTCCGCTTGTGCCAAAGGCTCGAATGGAGGATGGCACAGGGCCGCAAGAACCAATGGTAGGTCCCAATCGGGCACTCGTGGAGCCGGCAGCGGGCGTAACCTACGAGCACCGCGCAGAAAAAGAGAGACCAGATCATGGCGCCCCACTGTACGGTCGTCGACAGGTAGGTGATGACATGAAATTGCCGCAACATACACCTTAAGGGTCGAAGGAGAGCGGCCCTTATCAAGGAGAGACTGGAGGAACTCCAGAATAGTGGGCACCGAGCAGGTAACCGGATTCTCATTGTGGGCAGAGCACCACTGAGAAAAAAGACGCCATCTGTTGTCATACTGCAGCCTAGTGGAGGGCGCCCTAGCACTCAAAATGGTGTGTCTGACAGGTTCTGAACACCCAGTCAGCCTCCCAGGGGCCAGGCCCACAGCTGGAGACGTTGAGGGTTGGGGTGCCATATCTGTCCCCCCAACTGAGACAGCAGGTCCCTCCTTGTTGGAAGACGCCATGGAGTACTGAGACACAGACTCCGAAGCAGCGGGAACCACGGGCGTGCTGGCCAGAACGGAGCTACCAGCAACACCCTGTGGCCTTCCTCGAGAACCCTCCGTAGAGTAGGCCAAATCAGCGAGAGGGGTGGAAAGGCATACAGGAGAACCTGTGGCCATGGATGAGCCAGCGCATCCTGGCCAAAGAGGTTCCAGATCTTGCGCACTACGTCGCGGTGAAGAGACCACTCTCCCGGAGCAGGTGCCTGGCGGGATAGAGAGTCTGCAACCTGGTTCTGCCGCCCTGGTAGATATGCTGCGCGCAGGGTGGACAGACGGGGAAACGCCCATTCCAGGAGATCCCTGGACACCTCCAGGAGACGTGCCGACCTGGTGCCTCCCTGGTGGTTGATATGGTAAACAACAGAGGTGTTGTCCGTTCGAACCAACACATGCCTTCCTTCTAGGTGGGGCAGAAGGCACCTGAGGGCCATGTGCACAGCCCGCAGCTCCAGCACGTTTATGTGCTCGGTGCGCTCCCTTGGACCCCAGAGACCCCGAACCGCTCTGTGTTGCCACACGGCGCCCCAGCCCTTGGGGCTGGCATCCGTGGTGACCACTTCCCTTCGAGACACCACTAACCCCATTGGAACGCCACAGGACAAAAGGGTCCTGTCCTGCCAATGAGCTAGGGCACGGAGGCACATCCTCGTCACCATGAGCCTGTGACGTCTGTGCAGCCTGGCATCTAGGTGAAAGCGGTTGAGCCACCGCTGCAAAGGACGCAGAAGGAGCAAACCCAAGGGCACGACACGAGTGACCGATGTCAGTTTGCCCAGCATTCGCAGGAAAATGCTGTAAGGAAACTGCCTGCCCAGCCTGAATCGACCGACAAACTGGAGTATGTCGTCCACCCTGTGAACAGACGGACGGGCCTTCATGGTAGTGGAGTCCAGATGCATCCCAAGAAAGGTGGTTGTCTGAGATGGAGCCAGACAACTCTTTGCAAGGTTGACTTTGAGGCCCAACCGTGACACCTGGAGAAGAAGCCGGGACGTATCCCGAGAGGCAGCTACCTGAGTGGGAGCACAGAGAAGCCAGTCGTCCAGGTATGGCAGAATCCTGACTCCGGAGGCCTGCAGAGGAGAGAGGGCCGCTTTCACGCAACGAGTAAACACCCTCGGGGAAAGGGAGAGCCCGAATGGGAGCACCCGGAATTGCCAATGGCGACCCTGATAAGCAAACCTGAGAAAACGGCGATGTTCTGCCGCAATAGGTACATGAAAGTAGGCATCTGTCAGATCTACTGACGTAAACCAATCCCCTGCCACGACAGTCTGAAGGACCTCTGCTGTGGTGAGCATGTGGAATGGAAGGACTTTCAGGTACTGATTGAGTCCCCTTAGATCTAGAATGGGGCGAAAACCGCCGGTCTTTTTTGCCACGAGGAAGTACGTGGAATAGTAGCCTCTGGGTTGCCGCAGAGGATCCACAGCCTCGATTGCTCCCTTGGTTAGGAGGGTGGAAAGCTCCTGGTCTAGTGCCAAGGATTTCACCGGGTCGGTGATAATGGTCATCTTGACCCGGCGTGAGAGAGGGGGCCGCCGTCGGAACTGGAGTCTGTAGCCATGGGTTAGGGTGGCAACCACCCATGGATCCACAGAGTGAGCAGCCCAGAAACGTAGCTGCTGATGGGAAAAATGTCCGACGGCTGGCCCGGAGGCGTCATCTTCTATCCCCTCGGCCTCTGGGAGCCCTGGGGGGAGGACGTCCAGGATCTGAGGCCCGGGTCGGTCTAGCTGGGCGGCCGACTGGCCTACGAAAGTCCCTGCTGGGTCTCTGCCGAACATCACGGGGATAGGAACCACCAGATCCATCATTAATCTGAGGCCGTGGCCGAACGCTGGGGGTAGTAGCAGGGCGCCCTGAACGCTGAGGAAAGGGGGGTACGCTCCTGCGAAGGCCAGAAAGCTGCTGGCTGGTCTGACGCGCCTGAATAGTCTGCTCCAGTGCCTCCAGGGCAGCTGACCCAAACAACTCCCCTGGCACGACCGGGACACCCCTGAGGGTCCTACGGCAAGCCTCCGTGAGAGGAGACTGTGCAAGCCAGACCTGTCTACGAGCTTGGACAAGGAATGACATGACACGGCCGAGCTCTCTGGTCATCAGCGCAAAGGCCTGCAACGCTGCATCACTAAAGCCAACCGCTGCGGCTGCACCACCAGCGTCCTGAACGGATGTAGAGAGGGCGAACATGAGGTGTGCCAGGGAGTTGCCAAGACGTCCCGCACGCGCTCCTGCATTGTATGCCTTACACAGGAGGTCATCTGTAACCCGGCATTGAGTCCGTGGGCACCTGACCTCAGGACGCAGGGCCTCATCTGGTGACACAATCAGTGAAGCAACAGCTGGTTCAACTGCTGGCATACGGTCCAGGCCGGCTTTCACCGACTCGTGCATGGCAGCCAACACCCGACCGTCTGAGGAGAGCCGTGATAACGCTCTCGGGTCCCGCCAACAAGCGTGCAACTCCTTAAGGTACTCCTCTGATGGAGGTACAGAAAATGGAGTAGGGGCCCGTCCGCGCCTGAAAAAGGCACTCCCGGAGTCGGACACCTCTCCTTGCGGGAGTTCTAGCTGCAGCTGCTTCAGGGCCATGGACATGACATCCCGCATGGAACTGTCACTGGCCTCCCCAACTGCACTCCGGGATGAAAACGACCCATTGTCAGAGGCTTGAGAGGACCCTGCCTCCTCCTCATCTCTGAAATGAGAAGCAGAGGCAGCCAGAGATATGACGTCCTCCTCCGCAACTAGTTCAGGCATGGGTGGGGAGGAGGGCCCAGCCACTGGAAGAGAGGTATCAGACCGATGTGTCTGCAGCAAGGACTTCATCTCTGCCAACTCCGCTGACAACTGTTCCACCCTTGTGGCCAGGCCCTGGTCAAGTTTGGCCCGTCTCCTCCGAGGAGGGGGTGCTGAGACCGCGGTCCCACCACGGCGCTTAGAACGCCTGGGGGGATCCACCTGTCCAGAGGGCGGAAGGTCAGAACCCTCCTGGGGGCACAACTGTGCCAACCGGTCCACCCTCACTGCATGTGGCATAAAACTGCAATTCATGCAGGGGTTCTCGGACAACGCCTCCACAAGGTGCTCATGTCC
Source organism: Fundulus diaphanus (assembly GCA_037039145.1). Lineage (NCBI taxonomy): Eukaryota > Metazoa > Chordata > Actinopteri > Cyprinodontiformes > Fundulidae > Fundulus > Fundulus diaphanus. The sequence goes on along the minus strand of CM073132.1, from coordinate 21,375,014 downwards.
AAGGCAGGTAGGGCACAGGTCGTGGCCATCCTCTGCCTGGAGGGCAGCCCCACAATCCCTGCAGCTGTGGAAGCCATCCATGTCTAAGGTCGACAAGGCTCAACCCAATTAAATGAAAATGCGCTAAAATCGGGAGAGGGGGCGCAAACGCAGCCGTCACCAATTATGGCAGAGCCAAGAAATAGGCTGCAAACACAAGGAGGCTGATATTGGGAGAGGGGGCGAACACGCTACCGTCACCAGGTATAAAACCAATAAATCAAAGGCGCTAACGACGTTAGCCCTATTTCACACTCCAGTAAATGAAGTTGGTCACACTGGGAGAGGGGGCGAACACGCTGCCGTCACCAGGTATAAACTGGTAAACCAAAAGGAGCTAACAACGTTAGCCGTACTTCACACTTGAGTAAATCAACTTATTAGTCACACTGGGAGAGGGGGCGAACACGCTGCCGTCACCAGGTATAAACTGGTAAACCGAAATGGGCTAACAACATTAGCCGTACACAACTTCGGTAAATGAGGTTGGTCGCACTGGGAGAGGGGGCGAACACGCTGCCGTCACCAGGTATAAACTGGTAAACCAAAAGGAGCTTACAACGTTAGCCGTACTTCACACTTGAGTAAATCAACTTATTAGTCACACTGGGAGAGGGGGCGAACACGCTGCCGTCACCAGGTATAAACTGGTAAACCGAAATGGGCTAACAACATTAGCCGTACACAATCAACAGCCCCAGCTGTAGGTAACAGGGTAACGAAAAGTCGTGAGCCGGGAGAGGGGGCGCGAACGCTACCGTCACCAACAAACAGCTTACTTACCTTCCGAAAAACTTCCACAATCAACCCGTTGCAGCCCTGGGAGGGCGGAGGAAAAACCGCAACTCCGCGCGATGGGGCGTCACACAACGGGGAAGTTAGCGAACCGCTTGCGAGAAGAAAAAAGGAACAGAGCCAAGGATGACAGCAGGCTATATAGCCTCCGAGTGGTCATCCGGCGTCACAGGTGTGACTCTGTTGGTATAATTACTCGAACTGCGCATGCCCGAAGGGAACATTCAGTGCTTTCAGCACCGCCTCTGGCGGTCAGGAGGGATGAAATAGAACCATTGTCCGAAAAACTAAAGGTGTACGTCTTGGCCCCTCAACATCATCCTAATGTAAATTGCTAAAGTTAATCCCCATGCTTCAATCTAAATACATGGCTAAAACATTTCCGACAGAGTAAATCAAAAAGTATACAGCTGTTAAGAGCAAGATAAATGTGAATATTGAAAATATTGAATGCTCACGTTTCAGAGTTTGCACACAGAGGAAACCGGAGTCAGCTTGGCGGTGTCCTAGCAACAGCCAAAACAGCTTGGGGGGGGGGGGGTGTTCAATGGTGAAAGTGAAGAGGATGAGAGATGTGGTGAAGCAGAGCAAACAGTCACTGCAGCACCTTGACAGGACAACAGGTAAGACAAAATGATAGATTTGGTATTTGGGTTGGTTTTTTTTCTTCTTTTTTTAAAAAATATACACGTAGTTGAAGGTTTCTTGATATTTTTGTAAGTTTTTATGATTCAATGTCTTTGAGTAGAATTGTTCCACTAAGTTGCAGTCCATTTCTTTTTTGAACACAGCTAAATTAAAATCTTATTACATTTGACTTTTCTGTTTTGTCTTAATAGCAGTATCTATTTAGCTCATTCATATGTGGGTCACGAGATGAGAAACTGGACCTCTGTCATGTATAATGTATGTTCTGTAACATGAGCAGGAACATGAAAACAAAGGGCCAGTACTGACCCAGTGCCTCAGTTACTCCTGTCACTGTCCAACATACATAATTTACAAGTAACTTGTGCCACTGATGGAATAAGTTAACAAAATTCGTCCTCTCATTACCGATGTCCAATATACAGCAGTACAAGGCAAAAATGGAATATTTTATTTGGCCATGTCAAACCTTTTTTTAATACGTACATTATTAAAAGCTTTTTGAAAATTGATGCTGTCACAGTGTTCATTTAATACTCATGGATGGCTCTATAAGCTGAATAAGTTAAATCTTGTTAATTTTTCTTACCTTTCTCACATCATGAAAAGATTTGCACACTGCTGAATCTCTTAAAAACTTATCAGCTCTGCAAGGTTAACCAGAAATCCACTAAGAAAATAAAAATGTAAGATCCTGATTAAAATCTTATGTATTCTTATTTGATTTTAAACATCTATTTCTTTTGAACTTCTTGGAGAATTCCACAAAATTATTCATAGTATACCGTTAATATACTACTGTACAGTTTTGTTAAAAGCTAGTTCAGTTGCAGAGATATAGATTTACTTACCTCCACAAGCGGCATGACCTATTTTCTGAATAATTCGGGTAATCATTTTTAGACCACTGGGTGTAGCTCATAGTGTTGGTTGATCTTTTAATGGAAAAACAAGATGGTGTTGTCAGAGGAAAAGTATCGTAACTCATCCTGAACATTGTCTATTATACAACATTTATCCCAAAACATATACACGATACACAGTGGGGGTGACTCAAAGGAGATCTATTTTTGAAGAGATGATAAAAGCTTGATCTTCCACAAAAAGCACCTCATATCCTCACATTTAGACCAATGTAGCATGTTTATCATATGCCAAAATACACGGAAAATACGATAAGGTCTGACAATAGCTTGAAGCGTAACTCACCGCAATGTAGTCAAATCAAGTTTATTTGTATAGCACATTTCAGCAGCAAGGCAGTTCAAAGTGCTTTACAACATGAAAACATCATAAACATGGAAATGGTCACTGGTTGTGAGACTAGTAACAAACATTTAATTTTATCAAGTGAAAACATCAATACACATCACATTTGATGGTCAATGTTCCTGTTATTATGGGTCAGGAGCAACTCTAAACAGGTGGGTTTTCAGTCTTGATTTAAAGGAACTCAGTGTTTCAGCGTTTTTGCAGTTTTCTGGTAGTTGCGTGCTGACTCTAGTTTGTTTCTCTTTAGGTACAAAGATAACTTTAGTTTTGTTTCTGTTCAGCTGGAGAAAGTTTTGGCACATCCATGCATTGATTTGTTCTAAGCATCCGTTCAGCACATGGATTCAGAGTCACCTGATGACATTGTGATGTAGAGCTGTGTATCATCTGCATAGTTATGGTAACTAATCTTGTTTCTTGTAACCTCAGTTAGTGGAAGCATATAGATACTGATTAGAAGGGGTCCCAAGATTGAACCTTGGGGTAACCCACATGAGACTTTTGTCTGCTCTGATGAGAAGTTACCTATTGACAAAAAGAAGTCCCTGTTCTTTAGGTAGGATTTGAACCAATTGAGTGCTGTACCAGAGAGTCCGACCCAGCTCTCCAGTTGCTTTAATAATATATCATGGTCAACTGTGTCAAATGCTGCACTGAGGTCCAACAGAACTAGCACTTTGGTTCGTCTACACTGTAGACTCTACAGTCTGTATTTATGTGGATGTCAGCTATGATGATGGAAGCATGTACTGTTTGAACCAATAGGAAAATTTAACTGCAATAGCCACTGTTCCACCCCAAGAGGGCAGAACCAACACCCTTTTAAGATGCAAAACTAATCAAGTTCACATGAAACTGTAAAAAATTGCACAGTAACATTAAAGTTGGACCCTTAGGCCCAGTTTATAGGCTATCTGCAAAAAAACAGTTAATTTTGGGGTGAGTTACACTTTAAATATTAAAATATTTCTGAAACTTTTCATAAACCTTCCTAGGTAGAAATGTTCTTGTGTTTTTATTATAGAGGACTAACTTCTTTGACCACTGTTCCTCTACATCACTTTGTTCACTCATTAATAAAATATCAAAGGAAAACCTACTCTCACCCCTGAGGAGCTGAGAAGTGGTGTTGACAGTCAGTACCTCCTACTCTTGCCCTCTCTCTGAATTATTTTTCTTGTCTATCACAGCTTTAAAAACAATTAAAATCTTCAATGTTAGATGCAAAACTGTTTCTTGTCCATGTTCTGTGTTCTTGCCCCCAGAACTTCAGCAGTCATGGTAAAAAGAATAAATAAACACCCTGTCTCCATAGCAGGGTTGTCAAGTATGAAACGAAGTGTACAAAACCCAACGGCAAATTCAACAATGCTGTTTATTGAACAAAGAACAAAAGTAAGCAAAAAATTCAAAACACCCTACAAATACGAGCTACACACAAAATGGATAAAAATCCTTGAATATAAAGGAATATATTGAATATAAAGGACTTTTTCCAGTGATTGCAAATTACTTTATTAAAGATTTACAAGCGATTTTTTGTTTGGTTGCAAATAAAAGACAAATAAATCATTAGTAATTTTAAAACTTCATGCTGGTGTTGATAGAAAAGTGTCAGAAGCCACAGTGCATTGGAGTTTGTTGTGTATGTGAGTCTGGATAGCTAGAGATCAGCTAGCTGGTCCATAGGTCATAATATCGTGCCTGTTTATTATATGCTATGATTTTTTTTGTTTTGTTTACATTTGAGAGACAATTGACCAAAGTTTTCCCTCATGATCTTTAAAACATATAAATGAAGGATGTCAGATTGATGATCCATCCAAAGAATGATACAAATCCAAAGAATGGGGCCCAAGTACAATAAAATTACTGTATACCTATGAATCCCCTAAATTTCTTTGTTTTGATTTTTCCTAGATACTGAGAACAAAGATCCATTCTTTCAAGATGTTTATGGGAACACCTCATGATAGCAGTTCAACCTCTCCCATCCAAGAAAACAGTCCAGACCCTAAAAGTCCAGTTTTTGAGTCAGATTGTCCTTCATCTTCTCTTCCACATCATTCACTTCCCTGCTGGGCAACCCAGGCACATAGTGATCTCGCCCAGGCCAAGGAAGAGTTACGTCAGATTCAGGTCCGTCATGCAACTGAGATTGAAACAGTTAATCGAGGTGTGGAACGAGCAATCCTTGGAGCACGTAGAGAGGAGCGGCGCCTACTGGAGAGGGTGGAGCAGGACCATCGAGACACTCAGCAGCGTTTGGAGCAAGTCCAAAGGGAGAACATAGCAGCTGCAAGGGTCAGCCAGTCTCTTTTGGAGCAAAGGCTTGAGAAAATGGTTCATCTTCAACAACGACTCCAGACAGTGGGTCAGTCTGTTCTATCTAAAAATGGAACAAGCAAAAACCCCTTACTAAATGAGATTTCAGACTTTCTACAACCTTGGGAAATCTCTGTTTCACTTAAGAAAGTGAATTTCAAGCCAAGCTCCCAACCTAATGCCGTAACCTTTGGAGACATTCGAGTGCAAGAGCGTAATCTGTGTCTGAATGTTGGAGGCTGTGGGCCTCATGGAAAGCTGTGTGCTCTACATTCAAAGGAGATCCATTGTGAAGACACAAACAATCAAAGTTCTAGAGAAGAAAATGGCACACGAGGACAGGGTTGGACATCCCCAACAGGCAGGGTGGTCAGAAGAATCAACCTCTTAAACCAAAATGCTCTAGAGTCAGAGGAAGGCCAGAATCTCACTTCTACAAAGATACATCACTGGCTCCCTAAATGTGAAGAGTTTGACTGGGAAACTTCTCAAGTTGATAGGATTGATACAAGTTGCTTTGAGTTACAAGGTGAAGACGTATTTCTGGCTGTCCCTTCTGGTCTTAAAAATAGGGACATCAAAGCAAAGGACACAGTATCCAGGATGAACATTGATGGGGATCATTGCTCACCCATTAATCAGAGAAAAATGCTTTCTGTGGCCACTAGTAGAAAATCATCTCCTGAACGAAGACAAGAGTCTGCTAAGATGAGTCATTGCTTGAGTCTGGAAAGCTGGAGTGGACCTAAAGGAAAAGGGAGTCTTGATTCCAGTAGTAGACCTTTGCATTATGGTAGCAGTACCCTAACATCTCCAAAGATGACTTCAAGAGATCATTTGGTCAGTCAAAGCTGTCTAGATGTCACCTCAAAAGTCAGATCTCACTCCCGTCTAAGCCAGTCTTCTGATGAACACTCTTTGGGGACGCTAGGTGATTCTGGCCGTGCACCATCTCCAGCAGATAGCTTTGACTCAACCTATACTTTTATTGTAAGCCCATCAAATGACCTCAGTTTGAACAAAGGGTCTTTGAAACATAGTTTTCACCTATCCAAGTCGGCAGTAGACTTAACACATAAGACAAGGCCGTTGATTAGTAGTGCTACAAATAAGCAAGAAATGTGCAGAGTAAAGAGTGGTAACCTCAGCTCCATTATGAGCTCCACCTCAGCCTCCCCAGCTCCAAGTAGAGGATTCAGGGTTTTTGAAAAGAGTCAGATCCTCTCATACCCTAACGACGTAGGTCATAACGTCCTGCCACAGTCAAAGAAAAACGCCACAACAACTGGATTGAAACAAGGCTCTGTAGCTAGGTCACTGTCCATGTCAGTCATAGATGGTTCCTCTCAAGAGCAAAATAGAAGTAGGGGGGAATTAGGAGAACCTACCCTGGTGGAGTTAGAGGAAGAAGTTGGTCCATTGTTTATGGAGTTCAACGCAAGCGGTGTTCATCTCACTCGGCAGTTTGGGAGGCAGGGTTCAGGCCGGGCTGACCTTACTCTGCCAAGTGGTATCCATGCCACACCACAAGGGCAACTCTTTATAGTTGACTGTGGAAATGCACGTGTCCAGGTTTGTATTCTTTTTATCATATTTAAAAAATAACTACTATTGAACATTAAACTAAATTTAAACTTTCAAACAGGTGACTGATCCTCAAGGAAATGTCCTTCAGCAAGTGACCTCTCCAAACATCAGTGGCTCCTCCAGACGATGTCGAAACTACTTTGACATTGCTGTCAATGCCAAGGGTCTGATTGCCTTAAGCTGTGCCGCAGAAAGAGCTTTGCTTGTGTTCAGCCGACATGGTCGTCTGCTTCAGACCTTTGGGGGAACAGGGTTGGCCTCTGCGAAAGATGAACTGGAAGCTCCCAGAGGGGTGACTGTAACCAGACTAGATGAATTTTTGGTTGCAGATATAAGAAAAGGTACACTCATTGCTCTGAAGCTTGATCCTAAAACAGGCTCCAGGCTGGAACGTACAGTGGTGACCGGATTCCACAGGCCTTACTTAGTTGCAGCCTGTTTAAACTCAGGCATGGTAGTTGTGTCTGAAAGGGGCAATGAAACAGGACGCGTGCCTTGTATTAAAGTGCTGGAGCCAGGGTGGAACACAGTGAGAGTTTTTGGTGTATGTGCTGGTATGGGACCAGTCCTTACATGTCCCTGGGGCATATGCATAGATAAAGACAGCAATATCTTAGTTGCAGACTGGGGAGAGCAGCACAGAATTGTGTTGTACCCCACTCAGGGCGTCGGCTGGCCCATTGTGAACCAGGGCTTGAGTAGTCCACGTGGCCTGACCTTGCTACCGGATGGGCAACTGGCCGTGTCAGACAGCATGCATCATTGCATTAAGATTTACAAGTATAAAGGGTCACATGACTAAATCAGCTTTATTGATATTTTAAAAGCGGGTTTAGCAAACTGTGTGGTTAAACAATTACATCTAAAAAGTGTTTTTAGTAAGAATTACAGTTTGGTTCATGTTACTGTGGACATGCGCGTAGAGTTGGATGCATCTGTAAGGATGAAACTGTGCCTGTACAGTTTGACGGATGACACAGTATAATTTGGTGTTTACTGAAAAAGTAAGACTCATGTGTCTGCCTTGATAAGGCCAAGGATGTCCTTAAAAAAGAAGCAATGTAAACCTAAGATACAAACCACTGTTTAGTGTTAATCTACTCTGCCCTATTTTTTTGTAGTATTTCAGTTTGTTTTTGCTTATCAAGCATGTCTGCTGTTTGTTTGCTCCGTATCTTTTAGAGTTGGGGTTGTTTGCAATGTGTGTAATTGTAATGTTTTGTTAGGATTCAGTCGCAGTTGGTGATAAAAATTATTTTTTGGTAAGGCACACAATTACAGCGATTACAACACAACAAACTCTACATGAAAATGAATTGGTCCACTGTCACTTTCCTGCTGCTGGATGTTTATGTCTGCTTGGTACCCTTGCTGCAGGTAAAGGGCCTTTCACTTTGGGACAAATTAAGATAGCTGATTGGTCAGTTACTGACAAGCCTACAAGATTGATTGACAGGTGGCGTCACATCAATTAGAGATAAAGTCACATGGAAGCCACTAGTTTAAGAACATACAGTACATACACACTTACTTGGCCGGTGCCCCTTAGTCATTGAAGGAATGTAATTAGGCCTACACAAAAAAAGTTACTTCAACTGAAAATGGAATGAGTTACCTGAAAATCAAATATCAGAAAACATTTAATGAGGGAACAGATGTTTACTACTTTTTATTTTGGAATTTACGTGTTCTGTCTACATTTCTTCCTGCAGGTCTTTGCACCCTCTTTTAACAAGCTGCCACTGTAAAGATTACAATTGTTTTAAAATACAAAAAAAAAAAAAAACAGTTCAAAAATGAAATCAAAAACAGTGAATCAGCACTTAAACTGGCCAAAAATAGATCATTTAAAGATTTTGTTCCAATTTATACCTTGCAAAAGTGTCCCTTTTCCTTATTCATGGCTTTCCCATCAAATTGCTGTGTAACTCCGTCCAAGATAGAGCAGGGGTCTACCTTGGTCAGAGCGACGCAGGACAGCTGCAGAAAACCACAAACTGATCTGCCTTGGCCCATTTCACTTCAACCAGGTCTAATTACTACGACACAATTTTAAGTCTGATCAGATGGATCGGACGGTTTGGTGCGTTTCAACCTTACTCTCTTTCAGGAAGTATGAGGATGACAAGGTGTCTCATAGCAGTGTTAATCTAAAAAAAAAAAGACCACTCAAATTTGTGTAATCATTCATTTCATGTCACACACACATGCTCCTAAGCATTCAGTCAAGTTCTCCATAGTCCTGCTAATGACTTGGTAATTTGACTCAGGTGTGTTGGACCAGGGACACACATAAAGGTTGAAGGACACCGAACCTCGAGGACTGAAATTGAGGACCTTTTCAGACCTCCAGTGTCATGTATTTGGTCATTAAGACACATTAGCTTGGAAGACGTTGACTTAATAACAAAGCTTCCATAGGTTATCATTTTTGTTGAAATTAGGCTTCAATCGATCAATGACTCAATGTTTTATAGCACTAATCTTAATCTTAGAACTCAAACTTCTAACATGTAAACATTTATTCAGTGGGTTGGGGGAATTGCCACTTTGAGATTTTTGTTCTCTTCAGCTCAGCTCACAGGCTTTAACAAAAGATGCATTTATTTTAGGAAGTGTAAATCAATAAGTGTGGACACTAAGCTTTTTGGAAACATCTACAGCTTTAATGTCTTTCATCCTAAAACTAATAAAAAATCTCATCAAAAATATTCTCTTTGTTGTATTGTTTTATGATCCAAGGCCTTGCTTTACTAAATATCACATCATGAGTCTAGTTTGTCCAGATATAATCAGATCTTATCATCACAACCAACAACTGTAAGTGTTAAAAGATGAAACTGGATTTATAATAATATTAAAGTGGTTAAAACATAGTTTGGTTTTCAATATGGTGAATATTTCTTTCAGTACAACTATGTTTGAAATCTTTTTTCTTTTTGTCTAAACATTTGAATTTAAATATATCTAAAACATAAGTTCAAATGAGAACATTGAAAAAACAAAGTTAAATCCTGCAGTAGACCAACAACGATCCTATTTTTACATTGGTAGTGTGATAAATGAAAACCAGAGAATGAACTTGCTCAAGAACCGCTTCAGTCCGACTCCCACTCACTTGAATCTGTTGCCAAGTGATGTGTAACATGAGGACTTTATTTGCATTTTAAGTAAATTTTCTGCAAATCTGAGAGAATCACACCACACAGCAACCTCTCCACACATCAAACACCTCCTCATTCCCTGCCAGCTGTTCATCGGTAGTTAAGCAGTCTCTGGTCACAGTCTGTGAATGTCTTCTGACTGCATATCTGCTCCTAACAGTATGTGCCGCAAAACCCTGTGAACAAAATATGATTTTGAGAGGACACATTTTTTTCCCGGTTTCACAGTTGTTTCAGTTTTTGGTCACACTGGAAAGAGTCACAAAGGTGTCACCATTATAATGAAGGACTAATGAGGTATGATCGGGGAATTAGGTAAGGCTTTGGCTATGGTCAGAGACTGCTATCATGAATCAGCTGAATCTTCACTCTCTGCACTTTATCACTGAGTTATTTCATTCAGGAGGACTTCCATATCCCTATTGCATCATTTTCAAGGGTCACATGCGTTGGTCTAAAGTATACTTCTCTATCCCATTTAATATTTCAGATCTCCAAACACATTTTAGAATCAGACAAAGATAACCTAAATAAATACAAACAGCAGCTTTCCAGTGAAGATTTCATTTATTAGGGGAAAAACAGCTATCCAGGCCAACCTGGCCCTATAAAGAGAAGCTCACTACACATCTTCATTGAAAACAGGGTCACTGCTGCCACATTTAGCTGCACAGAACACCAAACAGAGCGCTTATGTAAAAACCTGTACTCAACATTAATATCAAATGTTCTAAAAATTTCAGCCCCCCTTTTGATTTAAAGCACCAAGCTATATCTCCGTACTCTCAACAAAACAAAGCAATTGGTATTTTTTTGTGTGTGTGCTCAAATGTTGACAAAGTGTTCAAAAACTATGCAGCGCAGTGGCAAGGATGTACCTGTCAAAAAATCTTTTGAGAAAGAGTCGTACTTTGAAGTAAAATGATCAGATATTTTGTCAGATGGCTTATCTGCTTCCTCACAGGGTGATGTGGTGGTGAGGGCTGTCCCCTCACAGCCTGAAGGTCCTCACTTCAAATGTGTCCAGTTTACATCTTCACGTGCTACATACGTAGGTTTTCTCCAGGTACTTCCTCTTGTGGTCCAACTACATACATGTTAAGTTAATCTAAATGGAGTTTCTTGTGTCTGGTTTACATTCTTTCTTGAGAACTGGAATAGGCCCAAGCCCATGAAAATGTTTATAAATTTATTAAAAATAATAAATATCTTCCATTTAACACAAATTGTATTTTTTTTCAGTTACTCTCAATATATAATTATAGGGTTACTGATTTTCTAAATCAATGTCTGCACTTTCCACAGACACAGACAATAGTTTAATAGTAGCCTATCTCAAAATTACTTCCTCTGGTCGGTGTACGAACAAGTATGAAGGAAACACAAAATTGACATGTGGTCCAACTTGTTGCCACCTGAAGTGTGGATTTCTAGCGTCCTCTGTGCGACCCGTCACTAGTTTTGTAGTTGTGGCTTAACATCAAGGGTGGCAAAGCATCCTAACACCATTCCACCAGCATGTTTCGCTGTATGATGATCTTTTCCTGAAGTTTTGTTTAATTTTTTTGTCATCAGGCCACAGAATATTTTCCCATCCATTTCTGGCATCATCAATGTATATTTTGTCAGGTGTGAAAATGATCTTTTCTTCTTTTTGGTCAATAGGGGTTTTAGGCTGTGGAAGTCTTCCGTGGATGCATTTTTTTTGCCCAGTCTTCTGCCCAGTTCTGATTGTTGATCCAACGCTGCCCTTAACTAAGTGAGGCCTGCAGTGTTTAATATGTTGTTCTGGGTTCTTTTGTGACCTGAATAAGTTCGTGATGTGCTCTCTGAGTACTTTTGGTTACCGACCACTCCTGCGATCAAAAAGAGCCTTCATGTTGAAGCAAAAATATATGTTTGTACTCACATCCACTCCATAAAAGACAAAGAGTGTACCTACTAGCAAGTGCCAGCAAGTCAGACTGTTTAGAATCTGAGCTTCTGAGTTGAGGCAGTTATTGGCACTTAGCAGCAGATTTAGCTGGGGTTGTACAAGGAAATGATTACATAGTACCTTATAATAATATTAAAGGTGCATAGTGCAAGTTTTAAAGTTAAATGTTATTTATTTTCTTTCCCATGCATGCCTTTACAATTGCCCTATGTGTAAAATGACTTATCCCGCAGTTGGCTCTACAGGCTCCATTAATCAGCTGCTGAGAGAGTGATTCGGGCCGAATCCTCTGGGTGTGGGTGTGACACGCTGCGCTCTCTCATTCACCTGGTTACTTTGTTGAGTCTCTGACACAGAACACAGGCTAACTTCAATATTTATAGCTTTTTCTTTACCTCAGCAAAGATTCCGCCTCTAAACAAAAAACCTGTGCAGTTGCAGCGGCAGATGGTTTTCCTCTAATTCCATGCGCATGCAAAACACTCATGTTATTTCACCTTGTCACCAGAGGGGGCAGAAGTCTGCAAAAATCCTAGAACCTTTAATATTAACAATACATAAATTGATAAGATATAACTTACACACATTGCATTTTGTATGTAACGTTTAAGTCACTATATAACACAGAACATGTAGAATCTAACTCATTCATTAAATTAACTAATTTTAGACAAACTATCTAAAAATTGGTTAGGGCTTAACGCTGTTTAGTAAATGCGCTTTAGAAATTAATAGAAATTGAACTAATTTGTGTGGATTTCTTTTTGCCGTCACATAATTTTTACTGACAAATATTGATCAAATTCTACCCAAGCAAAACGAAAGCAAATTGTTACGAGCTTTCTTCTTTCAGTTCTAACAGTTTGTTTTATTAGTGCATAATTACCTTTAGGCAGGACTAGTTAGCTTTACTATGATAGGTAGGAGACTCATGGTGCCATTTTATTATTTTTACCAATAAAATGATTTCATATATAGAATGGTAAAAATACAATGGTGAGCTAAATATATACAGAATCCTGAATTGCTCATTTTAGCTAAACAATAGTTCACCACAAAGACTTTTCCCAATAAAGGTATTTTGTTATGTATTATAAGCAAGAAGGAAACATGGGTCCAGCCACATGAGTTCGAAACTGAATTGCAGATGGTTATGGTGTAGATTTATGCTTTACTGCCATTGCCACTAGATGCTACTAAAGAGGCGAATGTGCAGATTGAAATTTCCTGTCTGTTCTGTTTGAGCTGCTTCTCTGTCTCTGAAGATTGACTCTTCCTGCCCCCCCCCACCTCCCACCCTACAGCTCCACCTATTTCCCTCTCAGCTGCTTCCGAACTGATGATCTATCCTGTTCCTCCATTGTTCTCCAGTCACCAGCCTCCCTGATTCCAGACCCTGTTGTTCGTCTTGTCATCGAGCTTTCCTGTTCCTCGCTTGGCTCACTCATTTTCCTTACCAAACTCTGCAGTCAGCTTGTTATGTTTTATTTACAGTGCAGCAGTGTCGGTCCATGACTCACCGCAGCTCCAGAAACACAGGGAACAAAGTAGACAATAATGATACGCAGGAAAAGATGCAATGACTTTAAAAGAATGTATCGTATAAACTGCAATCCAATCATCCACTGACTTGCCAAATATTCATACCTCTGGGACTTTTTCCCATGTACAAATACAAACTTCCTTATATTTAACTTTAATGTGTGGCTTTGTGCTGTCTTTCAAGGGTGCATTTTGCCTCTTATCCAATGACTGCTGAGGATGGGAACCTGTGCCACCCATGACCCTGTATGTATAAGAGTGTGTGGACAGCGGGTGAATGGGTGTTATTGATTGTATACAGAGTCTATCTAGGTTCAAGCTGTCCGTTAGGAATATTTTGGACTTAGATAAAATAAAAGCTACACTGGGAAAAAGGTTAGATTTTTATACTGTATTGATGTGTTTAAGAATCATTTTATGTTGCTGTCATGTACACAAGAGCTGACTCATTTCTATAACTCCTCCATTCTTGGAGAATACATTAAAGGAACAACAGTACAGTTGTTGATACATTATCTTGTTTAAGATTGTAATTGGGTCTTGAGTAAGTATTTAAAAACCTAACCCTTTTCATTGTGTCACATTATAACTACAAACCTAGCTGTATTTTTTTTTTTGAGATTGTTACCAGGAATTAGAACATGATTGTAAAGTGGAAAGAACACGGTACATGATTTGCTAAATGTTCTTAAATGAAAACCTAAATAGGGTAAGCGTACATTTGTATTCAAATGGAGAAGAGCCGGTTGACAAGGAGATATATGTAAAACCACCTTTTGCTGCAACTAGGTTTGCAAGTGTTTTGGTATGTCTCCACCAGGTTTACACTACTAGAAACTAAAATTTATCCCAGTCCACTTTGCAAAAAGCTCAAACTCAGTCAGATTGAATGGAGAGCATGTTTGAACGTCAACATTTAGGTTTTGCTACAGCTTCTCAATTGGATTTATAGCATTGAACTTAAATCAATAAGATATACATTTAATCAATCAATAATAAATTAGGAATAAAGAAATTCAAATGAAATGCAAAAGTAACATATCCCATCCAGAGTAGAAGTCTGTGAACTCTACACTCTTCATTCCAGTTTGTGCATACTATTCAAAGTCTCCTTTGCTTTCCTTTTTCCTTCAACATTACTTAAATTAGATTTGATGTAAATTCCGTACAATATTTTGTCCTTTTTAATATATATTAATGAAAATATTTTTTGTCATAGTTATCCTGATTCTGCAGTTTTATTTAGTTTTCTAGTTTTTTTTATCCAGAAAAAGAGATATTGCTAGCACAAAAAAAATAACTAAATATTTTTTGACAACAAAAGTAACACTGGTTTTGATCTATGAGACATGTTTTCTGATAAAGCACCATATGTGATGAGATGGGATTGGTTTATTGCATCATGAATTATTGACGGCTCTCCTAGATGCTCTTGAGAACAAAAGCCAATTTCAAGTGCTTCAATAAGAGGATTAGAATGATTTTCTTGGCCTTTGAGAACCTTACACTTTGTGTGCTAGTGATCAACAAAACAAATGAATCTGGAAAAATACAAGAAAACATAAGAAACTATGAGCATGTGAAATGTCTGATAAATCTTTTTTAAAAGGACTGTTCTCCAAATATCCTGGTACACTTCAAACCAAACACCACCAGAAACCAGTTCACCATAGGAATAAAAGACACAAACATCAAGTTGAGTATCATTGTGTGTAAAAATTAGGTTAAGCAAGCAACACTCAGCCTTTATACTGGGGCAAACTGAAAGTTAATTGTTAAAATGTTATTGAGAAGTTGGGCTGTAAGGAAGCCCAGGTTGCTTTAATGATGGCCAGCAGCTCTTCTAAATTGGTGGGTCAGAAATCTGTTATCTTGGTCTTGACAATAGCCCATAGATCTAAGGTATTTAGGTAAGGGCCAGTTTCCTAGCTATGAAGCACAGCAATATGATGGGCAAGGTGGATATTGGTACTTTTGACAGTTTGGTCAGGACCCAGTACTACTGGAGAATGAAATCAGCATCTCCATACATTTTGCTTGCAGAAGGAAGCATGAAGTGTGCTAAAAGCATCCTGGTAGAGCCACAGTGGACCAAGTCTAGAAGCTGACAAGGCTGCTCAAATCTCTGACTTTGGAAACTTCACACCAGACCGCAAGTAGCTTAGATTCCTTGCCTTTTACTCTTCTTCCAGAATAGAATATGGGAATTTGATTTCCAATTGAGAAGAGGGCTTTAAGCAACAATCCTGTCCTTTTCTGCTTCGCCCAGGTAAGATGCTTGTGACATTATCTCTGAAATCAAAGTCCTTGCTTGTATGCACAAACGTGGCCAATAAACCTGTTTCTGATTTTCTAGTGCTTATGTTATACAAGTTTTCCTTGCTCTCTACTTTCTATTGATATGCTTTGATACAGCTCTCTTTGACCTGCCAGCAATGACCTTTTGTAGCTTACCTTGATTGTGGAGGCTGTCAATCGTGTCAAGTCAGCAGTTTTTTGCATGAACGTGTAGGCCATAATATTTCTGTATTAAAAAAATATTATTGTGGGTTTTAAATAATAGAAATATTTTCTCAGAAAATGAATTTTGAGTTTTCATTAGCGGTTAGAACTGAAATAATAATGATTATAATAAATTATAATAAAAGAGGTTGATGACGCCGGCATTGTGGTAATTTACATGTGGAATGGTGCAAGGATTCTAAAAGCTGTTTCAAAAATAGAAAGTTTTGCACATACAGACATACATAGAACTAGATTTTTAGATATCGAAGGATAAACTTAAAATGGCAAAAAACTATCCATCCACCCACTGTCTACTCCCATATCCATGCAGGGTTGCAGATGGGGCTGGTACTATCTCCAGCGGTCATTGGGTGAGAGGTCAGGTACACCCTGGACACATCATCAGTCCATTACAGGGACAACATGGAGACACACCGGACAATCACACACACACGCAAACACACACACACACACACACACACACACACACACACACACACACACACACACACACACACACACACACACACACACCTAAGGGCAATTTAGAGAGACCAGTTAACCCAACAGTGATGTTTTTGGGCTGTGGGAGGAAGCTGGAGTACCCGGAGAGAACCCACGCATGCACAGGGAGCACATGCAAACTCCGTACAGAAAGCCCCAGGCTGGGATTTTAACTTCTTGCAGCAATGCGACTGTGCAGCCTGTGTGGCAAAGAACTCGTCAAGAATTTTTTTTTCAGAAATGCAATTCTCACTGCTATTCCTTGATGAACTAAAACCATTCCTGTGTGTGAAAAGCGCCCTTCTCCAGAATCAAAACTGTTCAGAAACCTTTTGGCTTTGTTTTCCCGGGTGGGCGCCATCTGCCCCCTGCCAGACTTTCATCTCTGCATGACGCTACCGCTTCAGAAGTTTCCTTTGACATTTAGTTTGAGTGCAGAACACAGTTACAGTCCACACAAAACAAGCAAAAAATAACCACTCTAGGCACATGCATAACACTTTAAAGCACGGGTTGCAATTTTAATTTTTGAGGTGTAATTAATATTAACAGAGTTAAAAAAGATCAAAACAAAATAATTCTTTAAGCAACACAAATTTCACAACAATCCTCCCACGTTACAACCTAGTTGTATTGATCCAAATTTAGCCATCCTTCCTGCGTGCTCACAGACAAACTGTGGGCAGGCCAGGTTGTAGTCTGTGGATTTGCCTGCATGGGTTCTGAATCAGAAGCCCACATAAGGGCAGGCTTTGGCAGGTATGCATTCACCGTTTTCATTGTAATAATGAAGGATGTAGACCAGGTTCTTAAAAATATCAACTACGTCAAAGAAAGACACCATTTGGTTTTTAAAAGAATAGATTTTTCATCTGACGGCTATGAAATGAGTGGAATGGTTCTTGGATCTGAAGGAGAAAATAAATTAACTAAAATGGCCAAATGTCTTCCAGGTAAAAAAAAAACAAAAAAAAACATCCACAGTCATGACAGTAT
The DNA here is from genome assembly GCA_037039145.1 of Fundulus diaphanus. Lineage (NCBI taxonomy): Eukaryota > Metazoa > Chordata > Actinopteri > Cyprinodontiformes > Fundulidae > Fundulus > Fundulus diaphanus. The sequence continues at coordinate 21,357,701 of CM073132.1, read as the reverse complement.
GACAAAAAACAAACTTTACTTAGCAACCAAAGCTGGCAAAAAATATGCAGATATGTGTTTTTTGTACTTGGTCTTTTCCAAGTTTTGTGAAGGAGGTGAAAATAGGGTATTCCATACGCTTGTCTTTGAATGATAAAAGTTCAGATTTCTTCTCTTTGAACCACAAAAGATCCTCACCTGAAATGTGTTTAGCTATCCTTTCAACTGTTGAGCCCTTACTTAAATAGATGAAATCCTAAAGGTTTTTGGAAAAAGACCAAGCTCGAGTAGCCTTCCTCGCTGCCTTTTTACAGGGGTGTCTCCCTCTTGTGTAAGGCTGCACTGGTGGGGCCCTCAAATTGTAGTTTGATGGCCTGTTTTAGATTAAGATGTGGGTCTGTAGTGACCATAAGATCATCTGTCAAGGCACTGCAAGGTGGGGTGGGGGTAAAACTGTAACAAACAGGTGATAAAATGTTCTGGGTTAGAGAATCCCAAGCTTCCACTTGAGATGGACTCTGTAGCCTGTATGGGTAGTCCAACGAAGGAATCTCTCTGTTTTTGGCACTCAGAGGGCTGTCCTGGCTTGGCATTATACCAAGAGAAGCCATGACTGACTTCCATTTACCACCTGCAACCCTTTCTGCTTTAATCATGTTTGAGCTTTGTTTGTTGTTCTTGTTGTCATGGTATTCAAGCCCAGAAGACAAACCTTTCTGAGGGGGTTCATAGTTGTGTACCATAGCCCTAACTGTGCAAACAGTAGGAGAAGGGATGCATTTTGGAGGCCTTTGGCTACTTCCATGGAGGCTTCCGATGGCTGAGCTCCCCGGTGGAGGGAGGGTGGAGTGTCGGCTCCGGCTGCGAGGAAGTGAATGCTGTTGGATCTGCTGGATAAAACTAAGGCTGTCAGCTGGCACTGTCTGTACAGTAGCAAGTGAGTGGCAGGTAGATGAGGTCTGGGAGCTTTGCATGGAGTGAAACCGTTCTCCAGTGGAGCCGGGAGAAGATAGTGAAGAGGAGGTGGTAGCGGCTGTCACTTCGACTACATTACTCTCCAACAATCCCGATGAGAGGATCTTATTGGGTTTCAAAGGGGACACAGTGCTAGAAATAGGCAATGGGCCCAGGTATGGCTTAGCTCCATAGTTCTCCAAGAGTTGTACGATTGTAACATGTCCATGTTTTCCAGCCACTTTGACTGGACTCCGTCCATATTTATCTATATGATTAGGATTTGCACCTTTTTCTAGAAGCATTTTCACAATGTCAACATGTCCTTCTTGAGCTGCGATGCTCAGAGCTGTTGCTCCCTGATGGCAAGCCAGGTCTATATTTACACTATTTGCTGCCAGGAGACGATGTCCTACTTTTCGATGTCCTGTCCAGGCAACAGAATGCACTGGTGGTCTCCCTTCAGTGTCTTGTGCATTGGGATTTGCCCCATGTTTTAAAAGTAAATCTACAATCTCCACACAACCCTGCCAGGAAGCCACATGAAGAGCTGTGCGGCCCTCAGGGTCTCGGGACTCCAGTGGCACACCTCCTTTTTCTATGACAAGAGTCGCCATATTAAGACGACCTTCAAGCACCAGGAGGTAAAGCAGGGGCCGTCCTTCGGCATCACGCACATCGGTATCAGCCCCTCTCTTCATGAGAAGTTCTGCAACCTCAGTATGGCCCTCCAGAAAAGCGGCACTCAATGCAGAGTGTCCATCGTATGCCCTGTGATCGATTGGAGAACGCCTGTCGAGTAGTAGTTTGACAGTACTCAGGTGACCTTCTTGGGCCGCCAGTATAAGAGGTGTGCGTCCTTCAATGTCCATCTCTCCTACACGTGCCATGCTGCCTTGATCTGTCAAAGCAGCACACACGGCACGGTGGCCTTCACAGGCAGCAGCATGCAGTGGGGTCCAGCCAAGGTCGTCCTTGTGGTTCTCATCCAGCCCTCGATCCAGTAGGGCACGGACCACTTCCAAGCTGCCCCTTGCTGCTGCTAGGCAGAGTGCTGTCCTGCCTTCGCAGTCAATGGCATCCACATCTGCCCCCCAGAAGAGCAGCCTGGACACTGTTTTCATGTGACCCATGGCTGCAGATGCCAACAAGGGGGTAACAGCAGCGGCAGCAGAAATGCTTCCATCAGGGCCCGCGGATTCGTCTACATCAGCACCAGCTTCCAACAAAAGCTCAACTACATCTTCATTGCCTTCATAGGCTGCAAGAAGCAGTGGTGTCATTCCATCATTGTCTCTGTGGCCTGGATCTGCTCCACGTTCAAGTAACAGACTTGCTACCGCTCCGTAACCTTTAATCGCTGCTGCTGTTGGGACACACAGAGCAGCGACTGAAAGAGCAGTTCGTCCATCTCCATCGGCTAGATCAACTTCTGCATTATGGTTGAGCAATATTTCCACGGTTTCATGATGCCCCATGTAGGCAGCTGCAATAAGCGGTGTTTGGCCCCTGCGGTCAGCTTTATTAATGTTTGCTCCATAGTCCAGCAGAGTGAGGATGATTTCCTCATGACCGCCCCATGCGGCAGCTCTGAGGGCAGTACGGCCCTCGCTGTCGCATCCATTTACATCTGCCCCTGCATCCAGGAGTAAGCGGACGGCCTCACAGTGTCCTCCCCAAGCGGCAGAACGCAGCGCTGTCCAACCTTCATTGTCAACGTGCTCCATCATTGCCACTGCAGTCTCTTTGCTCTGTCTTTTAGTCCATTCTAGTAAGACAGACAGCACTTTTACATGACCCTGTCTGGATGCCAAAGTCAGAGGAGTTTGACTGTGATGGTCACTTATGAGTGGATCAGCCTCATGTGCTAGGAGACATTTAGCAACATTTGCAGAACCATCATGAGCTGCTTTAGTAAGCAAGGTCTGTCCAGAACATTCAGGCTGGTTTACAGAGCGCCCACTTTCTAGCAGCTTCTTTATAGACACTTCCATCTCCAGCATGTGTAATGTGTCTCCTTGCTCAGCGGTGCAGTGCACTGCAACAGTGTCATCCTTGTTGGAAAAACAGCCTGGTGAAAGAAGTCCACTTTTCATTAACAGCTGTGGGACTTCCTGACTGACCAGAGGAGGAAGCTGAGCTAAGGATTTGGAGAGAGTTTCACGGCAGTTGTAAGAAAGAGGAGGAAGCCCTGTCCACAGCATCCAGAGTGCCAATAATGAAGGGTTTTCCTTATGGTGACCTGAGCAAACTAAGTGTGTAGCTAATTGACATGTGCCCTCGGGGTCCAGGTGGGGTCCTTGTAGAGTCAAAGACATGGCGAGCATGCTATGACCCTCAGTCCTGTTACAGAGGTACTTCTGTGTGCAGTACTTAACGTCGGTCAGCCATTCTGTAAAGCTGGCATGAAAAAGTAGTTTGGTGCCCTCAGGGCCGTCAATCAAGAGGGGAGACAGTGTACGGAGTTTGCTCTGGAAGTCTTGTGAGCTAAGTGTGGTGTCCTGAGTCCAGGCTGCTGTAAATAGCTGCTGAGTTGTGAGTGGAGTTGGAGCAGCCAAAAGCACATTGAGGAGAGGTCTGACAAAGACAAAGAGGCGTCGAGGGAACAGTCTCTGGCAAAGCCAAAGATAGAGTCCATTGAGAGTCCCAGGGATGTCTCGGATCTCTCGCAGACCCACAAGCCCAGCTGCCACACCATCCAACACTCGCTCAAGAAAGAGAAAGCAGCCTCCACTCTTGATGTGCAGGAGATTGAGCATGTCGGCAGTGTCGGGGGTTAGCTGACGCCGTAGCGCTGAATCTTCATCCAGACGACAGAGGATGTATTGCTGAACATCGCGGACTGTTGGTGGCTTTCGTAAATCATCCAGGCAGAGTCTGCGAAAGCCTAAAAAAATGTATTGTTGATTATAACTTCAACCATTTTTTATTTTTTTTTTACCCTAGTTTCATTACATTGAGTAATATACACACCTATGATAATCATAGTCAATCCAGTGCCAGGAAAAAAGTATTTTCCCTTTTATAGACTTTCTTCTATTTTTGGGTTTTTATCACACAAGTCATTTCACAATGAGAGCCACAAATGGGAGAAAACATGTAACAATGGTGAACCCTTCCCAGGAGTGGCTGACCTACCAAAATTACTCCAAGAGTGCCTAAAATACTCATCTAACGAGTCACAAAAGAACCAAAAGGGGCAAAAACCTTTTACAGCTTTGTATATGGCGGCAGGGTTCTGCTCTATAACTATCTTGACCTTTTAGGAACAAATAATCATTTAGTGCGGCATGGACACCAGTCTCACAATTTTCTAACATACAGTCTAGTGACAAAAAACACATGAATATGTACCTACATGAGAACATCTTGCACATATCTTTGTTATTCCGGCGGATGGAGCACACCAACAGCAGCCAGTTGGGCAGGAGATGCCGATTGGTAGACAAGAGTTCTGCAATCGAGCCACTCTTGTCAACTCTTCCACCTGGCATCCAGTGAACATCCAGGGCATCGACCACTACCATCAGAGGGTGGGCAGGAGGAGGGAGGTCCAACAGCGGCTCCAACACTGCTCTAAGGATGCACGAGGACCGGTAAGACAACAGAGAGAGAGAAAAGATGAATGACAAGAAAGCAATGTAAAAACAGCAGGAACTGTGGGCGGAGGAGAGAGTAAAAAGGAACAGAAGAAATGTGAGAATTTTGTTACATGCATACACACACACACATACACACACATTCTTGTGTAAAGTACAAAGTGAGGACCACACTATCTTATGCTCCATTAAAATTTCTGTTTAAGGCTGCAAAATGTTTTCATGAATTTTACTGAGGTCTCTTTGTTTTCTATGTCTTACATTAATATTAATACACTGTATCTTACATTAGTATCATCTAACCATAGTTATGGGACTTTTAAAGTCATGGTTATTTTAAATAAATAAAATCCTTTGATATATGAATTCTAACTTCAAAACTCAATCCCTCATTAAGAGTTTTTTCTTTCAAACAGTTGAACAACAATAACTAGCTAACATGAGTTGCATTGAACTCTTAGTACTTTATACTCTACAGTAATTAAGCCGGAACAACTCACAGAGCTGTAAAACAATTCAAAACTTGGCAAAAACCAAAAGAGGATTTGGCCTTCAAGGAGCACAGTCAACACCCACACCTTGCCTTGGGCTGGAGGTGACTCAGGTATGTGGAACTCCGGGGGATTTTTTTACTTTTTTCTTGCTCTGCCTCGGGCGCACTCACACACATGCAGATCACTATATGGGCAAGTTAAACAGACATGCACAGAATGGTTTCAGTCGTTAGCGGCTCTTCACCTGCATGGATTTCCCAATCCAGAAAGCTGCAGCAAACCCTTTTTCGGGTTAAAGAGCTGTGTTGCATTAACACATTTTCCTCTCTTCAAAATTACAGCAAGAGTTTTGTACATCAGAAAAAAATTACATATTGACAACAACTAAAATCGCAAACTGAATTAAGTATGCAGGGAGTTTGGAGGAGAAAACTGCTCATTTAGATCACTACTGAGGCTAAGCAGATGCAACTGTTAATACAAAATAATAGTAGTTATTTTACACGTGTTGGCTTTAGGCATATCATATTCATGGTGTTGCAACAAAGCAGGGAAGAGCCAGATATGTGAGTCCTCCCCCTCTAGAGAAGGAGATAAACGGTAGTTACTGGATTAGTGTCCTAACGTGTAATAGCCAATGATGCCCACTTCAAGATCATCACCCATAGATTTGCATGGCAACGCCACATTTATGTTCCAGTAAATGCAGATGTATTCATCTCCTACATCTTTAATTCAGACAAAATGTCTTAATAACCAGTGAATAAACTGTAATGAAAGTTACAAATCTGACTTGGAACAATACATGTTTTGTGTCTGAGAGGCGAACAATCAGCAATTAAACCAGGACACCAGCCTGATTTAGACAGGTCACAATGAGGCTAAGCTCAGGGAGTTTATTCAGCCACAAATACAGGGTGTGTGCTTGTGTCTGCGTGCTGTTATTAGCGTTAATGTCTGTGTTTAAGTAGGCCTACAAGGTCCACTAATCTTCAGTTATCAAAGTGATTTTCTTTACAGCTGATTCAACGAAAACATTCTAAAAAACAACAAAGGCATTTCCCAAGATCTTCGGCATATGTTTCAATTAATCTGAAACGGTTTATTGAGAGATTAATCCAACAGTCAAGACTAAGCATAATAATGCAAGAAGGAAAAAGCCTCAGACGTATTCATATAGTTATTGTAAGGGAACATCCAAACTGTTAATTAACCCGAGAGAATAAGCAACTGACGACAGACAGATTGTTAAAGGATGACATTGAGGTGAGCAAACCCTGATGTGAGGCATTTCAACATCAAACAAATGAGTCATTATTGGCTTTGTCTCAGCACATTAACACAGGTACACAGGCCGCTCCAAAACCTCAATTCTTTTTTGTGCCATTTAAAGATGGACTTCGTGGTGTGCTTCAAATCATGGTGCCTTTTAGATATTTTTTTAACCAAGCTTATGCAGTCAGGCTGTTTTTTTTTTTTAATGATTTCTTGATTCTACAAGTGTGCCAGTAATTGAGTCTAGGTGTGGTTAGTGAAATCAAATGTCCCAGAAATGTGGTTTAGCCACAGTTAATAATTGACTTAAAAAGTGGTGCAATTACCATATTTAAATGGTGTAATGCTGGTTTGGAGAGATTTTTATTCCTCTTAATGAAACTGTATCATTTCAAAACTGCTTCATGTGTGGTTCTATTTGTCTGATACTAAAATAAGTTTGGTGACTGGAAACATATAAGTATGAATGAAAGAACTTCACTTTTGTATTGCGTCTACATCTTATCATGATCCCCCAACCAATATTTCATTAATGGGTTTTTAAAACTGTTTGCTCACTTAGACAGACTGATTCAAATTGTAAAAAAGACAACCAAGTCCCCAGCAGCCAAGAGGACAACTTCAAGCCTCTATTGGAAAAAAAGCCTGGCAACAAACATGAAAGTTGGTCTGAAACAAGTCTGTTTATTTTTGATTCCCAAATTAGTATAGCCCAAAAAACCACCTATGTTAGCTGTTTTTTTTAATATTTGAGCTGCAAAATCTATGATGCAGCCACAAACTACATGTAAAAATGAACAGAGCCACCCACTGTAGTCCAACTTTTCTTTCCTTTCCTTTAGTATACCACTGTACTGTACTCATGTTTTCATGTAAAGCATTTGGAAGTGTCTTGCTGCCATACTTCATGTGCTTTACACATAACCTTGCCTTGCCTACTGACAGAAAATGAAGCCAAAGCAGAAGAGGAGAAGGACACTGATGACTGCTGGGAAGAAGCTTTTTTTTTTGCACTTTCACTTTTGTTGCACTTCATGGAATGAAAAGATGAAAGAAAAGCCCCAATATACTCATTTATAGTTTATTAATAATTTCAAACAGAGCCCTCACTTATGTTATCATGTGCTTTTGATACAAGTTTGGTACATGAAATTGAGCTGATTGATAGAAAACAACACAGATCAAATTATTTGTCATCCTTGAAGCTGACTATAGTTTCGTTCAGACAGCTTATAAAATGTTTATCAGTGTTCTTGTCCTAATTTCTCTGATTAACAAGGGGGACATTTCACAAGAGAGATCTCAACAGTATTACAGACGGCCTTAGTGTTTGACTCATCCGACTACCTTTTTATTATTGGCCATATCCTGCAATTAAAAGTATATTTTAAACCCCATCCTGCCACATCTAAGTTCCGACAAGCTTATCAAGCCGCCATGCTCTTTAGTCATCTGAGCAAAGCAACACTCCCCGACTGAGCGCATGCACACACGAACGGAGCAGGAAGTGCAATTAACCTTTTATAGCTGCTAATGTTTTTCCACCTCATTCAGGTTAGACGGTGCTGGACACAGATCTGTGGGTGAACTTTGAAGCGGTGATATAATGGGCCTTATTGAAGGGGCGCGTGTCAGTGTGACACCTGCGGTAATTAGAGGGCAAAGTTGGTGACAAATGCACTTATGAAGGCAGGGTGTAAATCACTTTATGTGTGTTCAGACCCCTAGTAAACTGCATTCCTGAGCTCTCAGGGCTGCAGGTATTGTTTTTTTGTAACTATAATTAGAATGAGATCTTAATTAGTGACTGCTCTTAAACTGCAACAAGACCACCAGCACAAGAAAATGACTGTTATTCAGGTCTCTGTTGGATGCCACCTACTTGTTGGACGTATTTTTAAACATTTTGAGCTCCCTTGGGAGAATACGTGTGGCCCCTCTGCACCAAGCTCAGTTAGAAAGTTCATAATATTTCAGGATGGCGTGTGGTATTAACTATTAACGGATGTCCTACAAGATTAAAGAACATTTTGCAAGATCAGAATTAAACATTACTGAAATTTCTAATGGAAAATCAAAGTGGGTCAGGGGTTGTATCGCATATATGAGATTTTAGCATTAATCCCGTTGCTCCTTGATGAATCTGCATATCTAGAACTGACAGAGAGTTGAAAAAGAAATGGCTTTGCCCTTAGTAGAGATATTCTGCAGCAGCTCTTTACAGTGCTTGGAAAAAATTATTGAAATCCCCACCAAAGAATTCCCAGTTTTCTCTAAAAAGAAAAAGTTAACTGACACAGTACATGAGTCTAAAATGTTTGGCCTCGGTTAAAAGTGGTGGCAGCATGAGCCTTTTGCAAACTCTAAAAAGTGCTTGAGACTGGATTGGAAGTTCACCTGCTTCCAACAGGAACACGAGCCTAAACATACAGTCAGAGGTACAATGCAGCAGTTTGGATCAAAGCATTTTCATGTTTTTCAAAAGGCCCAGTCAAAGTCCACACTTGAATCCAGTTAAGAATCTGTGGCAAGACTTGAAGCCTGACGTTCAAACTACCCTTTCTTATTGCACTTAAGTTATTCTGCAAAGAAGAATGGTGTTTAATTGATCCAGAAGCTAAAAACAAATCGACCCCACACTTTTCTGATTTATTTTTTGATTTTCTGTCATTCTTTTTCAAGGACCATGCATCATTTTCCTACCATTCTCAATTACGCACTATCTCGTATTAGTTTATCAAGTAAAATCCTGCTAAAATACAATGAAATCCTATAATGGGACATGTTGAAAAGTTTAAGAGGCATGACACCTTTCAGCACTACATATAAAGATCTGAAATGTGTTCGACTAACTTTTCAAAACCCCTATTTCCCCAAAGCTAGGATGTAACAGAGAAACATGCTTTGTTGTTTAATGACTGAACTATATTGTCAGTCTAAATGACCTATATGCTATGTTCACGCCTTTAAATGTGTTTTTGAAACTGCTGACAGTAAGAGTAGACATCCTGCTGCTTCTATGGCTCTGATTTTGTTCCACACAAAAGAGGCGAACTCATTGAACTTGAGGTCTGGAGAGTTTAACGCAGAGGGAGCGTTCAGTCTGAGCCGCGTTTATGGCCCGCTGGGTGCAGGGAGCTACCTGCTGCTTTAAGACACATGTCCCATGCGGTGTTTGCTTCCTTGCAGCAAATTTCATCTCATCAGTTTATTGATGGCTGTCCTCAAACAGTGCAGGTTTTTGTTTTTCTTTTAATGCCCAGAGCCACTTTCTGTGGGCTCCAAACACAAACCAGCTGCTGGCTGTGAGCCAATCTGTGGGGAATGTGGAATCCAGTTCGGTACTTCACACCAGAGGAGAGCAAACACCAACAGGAGCATGAAAGGGCTCGGACTCAGCGCAGAACAAACACACCGGGGAGAGAGCTGAAAAGTCCCCGAGAGGAGGGTGACCTCGCCGACTGGTGCCGAGATGGCCACTGGGGTAGGGGAAGCATTTTTCACCTCTTTGTCCCCCCGACTCTCACTGGAAGGATGTGGTGTCGTAAATAACACTGCAGCATTCATTCATACTGGAGGGCCATTGTGGGTGCTGTGAATAGGCTGCATTATGGGACATGAAATAAATATAAGTCCGGGAAAGAATGGCTGCTGCGCTCTTTTCTTTTCCCGCGACTGTCCTGCCTTCTATTACTCACGGTCAAAAGCTTTCACGTTTACATGCTGTGAGACCACTGGCAATTAAAACACTCAAAGAGTCAGTTCTGTTTGGAAGAAAAAATAGAAATAAAAAATATTATGGATCTTTTTTTGCAGCAAAAGCTGTTGCTGTGTGTTTCACACACAAAAAAAGAGTGACTGATTAAGGTAAACCATGCAGATATAGGTGAACCTATTAGGCAATCAGAACAGGGTATGTGCTGATAATAGCTTGTGCTACTTTCATGTTGCGTGGCAAACATTGCAATAAGCCAGACAATAGACTGGTTTTAATTTGCAATTTCTTTTTTGCTTGATGAGTGTGATCTTTCCTTAGCTTTTAAACTCATAGCAACACTGAATAACCACCAGGTACTAACAGTTTAAGTTGCCTTTGAAAAGCGGCAGGAGCACTAACTCACCACAGCCATAAAATCAAATTAAATCCAGGTGGTATATATATATATATATATATATATATTTTTTTTTTTATTTTATTTATTTATTTATTTATTTTTTTTAAACACTGGTGATAACATGCAGTAGTCAGCTGAGTACCAGGCTACAGATCAAACCTCAACACATCCATTTCAGGCAGAAAAAAAAGTCTATAACCAAAGTCAATACATCTCTGATCTTAAATGAAAGGTTGTCTGGTTTAAGTGAGAGGAGGGTGTTACAAAGTTTGAGGTAAAAACATCGGACCACTCGAACGGAGCACGTACACAGAAGTTGCGGAACAGGTTTTTGTTTCCCAGGGTTGAATCTGATAAGCCGTTTTTCTCTGGGACACGTGTTGGCATCATCAGCGGCTCCATCAGAATGAGTGGCGATAACACATAATTTATGCTGTGCAGGGCTGAAAACAAGCCACGCGCATGCTGTTGCATGCTTAGCTTCTGTTTCAGGACTGTTGGTGCACCTTCCAGCAACTTACCGGTCCCCTTTTATTTGACAGGTTTATATCTATGAGAAATTTCTCAAGTGCTGGGGTTAAACAAGTGTTGCTTGCTATATATCATGTATGTGACATCAAAGAGTTATCATTAATTACGGCAAAGTAATACAAACCTCTTGAAGGTGGCCTCGGGGTCTTTTTGACAGTTGAGAGGCTCCAAAGCAGAGGAAACAGATGGACTTTTGAGGATCTTCTCATACCCAGGAGGAAGAAGAGGGGAGGCCCTCAACTGTTCCACCAAGCCCAGGACGAACCTCCACAGCACCGTACTCCTTTGGTCCTCCCTGAGGCAGAAGTGGAAAGCCAGGCAACGCTGCGAAAGCCCTGCAGCCAGGCCTGCCTGTGAGGTGGGCCACACCAGTTCAGTGCACAGGGCGGTCTTCCCAGCACCGGGCCCCCCTGTCACCAGCAGCCCCGGTGCTTGGCCAGACGCGGGGCGGGCGTCTAGGCACCGCCTCAGCTTGTCCAGGGCCCATTCCCGGCAGTAGAAACGCCGGCCCCGGAGCAGGCTGGTACTGCATCCGTGTGCTAAGCTGCTCATTTGCTCCTGGGGTTCTGACATCCAGGAGACAAGTCGGTGCTCTCAGCTTCACATCCCATGCTGCTTCAACATTTTCACTCTGACTTTCAGGAAGTGTTGCATCAGGGGAATTTTACCACTGGATATCCTTCCTGCAGGTCTCGATGAGTTGCATGGATAAGAAAGCAATACTACAAGTGAGCTTCAGTCGCAGCTCATCATCCTCTGCGTTCATTCTGATCTTTTTCCTGCTGGGTCTGAAACGGCGTGCTTACCGGCGTTCATCACGCCTCCCTAGAAGACTGAGGAGCTGCTGAGGCAGAAATCAGAAAGAGAAAGAAAGGCTCAGTAAACCGAGCAACCATTTTCACACGTTTTATCACACACTGTATCTCACCCAACCTGTGTTGTCTTCTGTTTCCAAATTAAAGCCACTTTTTACCCTCTTCCTTCAGCTCTTGTCCTTTAAACATCGAACCTTACTGTCAGCTTCAGCAGGTAATTTCCTTTTGCTTTCTCACCCCCTCCACTCTTTCTCCTCCCTTCTCTCTCCCTCTGTCCCTCTGGCTCTCAGGCTCTCTGGTTTTTCTTGTTTTCTTTTTTTGCTTTTTTGTCTCCACCCTCTCCCGGTGTGTCTTGGCATGTTCAGACATGCACAGGAGAAGCCTCTGAGGGAGAAGAAGTGAGGGAGGACTCTTGTGGCAGCGAGCTCCCTCTGCAGCTGACAGGAGGGAGGAGTCACCTGGGGTCAAGGTTCAGTCAAGGACAATATTACTCCACACTTCTGCTTTTTGTGTCACATTTATGCAGATCCATGTTAGGCGAGCTGCTTTTTGTCTGGGAATTTCAAAGTTAAAGCTTTCTTTAAGGAAGTGATTCTTTACACAAGTTTGGCATCATGTATTTGTGATAATGTGCCAAACAAAAACGCAAGAAACATCTGATGTTTAAAGCCTCCTGCTGCGACTCAAAAAGAAAACTTGAGAACAACATTTCATTGATGTAGAAATATGCACGAAAAGCCACAGTACAATATAATAATGACATCATGTCTTATCAGTGCCATTTCCGGTACAGTAGTACTTGATGAATCACTCCTCAGCAGCATTTCTCTGTGTTTCCACTAGGTTGGTGAGGTGAATCTTGAGTTACTCCAAGCTAACTTTAGCTGTTAGCTTCGAGTAATATTGTGCGAGTCACAGAGGGCAAGAGTGAGAAGTTGAGACACAATCGGCGCGCACTGACATTAACTGAAGTGAGGAAGTAACAGATTAGTTATTGAAGTGATTCAATTCTGTTCTTTGACACAAATGATTCATTCATTTGAATGAAACACTATGGCAAGCCGTTTTAACATAAATTCGGTTTCGTCTGACTATCCGTAATTACATTCCAGATATCTAAAAATGCATTTTGACTTGACAAATCTACATTTTGACTATCCGGAATGGTAATTTAAGATATCTCTATTTACATTCTGATTAGGATAATAATAATTCAGGATATCTTCAATTACATTTTGACTAGTCAAAATTCCTTTCAGGATATCTCAAATTACGTCACCGGATTCGTCATTGAAAGGGTCACACATCCGTAATTATAATTTAAGATATCTCGAACATAATTATGACTAGTCAGAATTACAATTTTAGATATCTGAAGTAAGAGATTGTGTGTAAGCCCCTTTTTGGCTGTACTAAGCTGTCCAAACAATTGCCTGAACATTCAATGGCGCTGGCAGTTTTCGACAGAATTGTAAGAAAATGCCAGAATATAGAACGAGCTTTTCAGTATGGAATATGCGGAGAGCGCGAAAATCGTGTACTGGAAGAATGCTTAAGAAATTTGCAAAGAATTTCTGATTTACTTTCTGCCGACACATACAATGCACAGAAAAAATGCCTTACACCCTGTCCGCCAAAATGCTACGTATATCTGTGACGTATATGGCAAGCCGTTTTATAATTCAAGATATTAGTAACGTCATTTTGACTAGTCAGAATGTCAATTTAAGATATCTTTAATGGAAAAGCTGAATAATTCAAGATATCTCTAATTCATTTAGAGTTATCTTAAAAGGAATTTTGACTAGTCAAAATTACGATTCTTTAATTTAGTCATTATTTGCTTTTAAATGGTAAACGGACTGAACTTATATAGCGCTTTTCCAGTAATGCTGACCACCCAAAGCGCTGTACACTATAGCCACATTTACCCAATCGCTCTCACTAACGCGCACACATTCATACACCTAGATGCAGCTTGGTAGGCAACTTGGGGTTAAGTGCCTTGCCCAGGGGCACATTGACATGTGGCAAGGAGAAGCTGGAATTGAACCCACAACCTTCTGGTTGCCAGACAACTACTCAACCCATCAAGCCACAGTCACCCTTTTAAGTTATCCATAATTTAGTTTTCACTAGTCAAAACTGCATATCTCCTATCCAAAAATACATTTAAGATATCTTGAATTATGGTGGCATTTGAGATATCTTTAATTAGAATTATGACTAGTCAAAACTAAAATCGAGATATCTTGAATTTACTTTATGACTAGTCGTAATTTAATTGTAGATATCTGAAATGTGTATTTCAGATAGTCAGTAATTCATTGTAGATATCTTGAATTGACGTCTCCATACAACTCAATGGTAAATCTGACGTGATTTTGACTAGTCAGGATGTAATTAGAGATATCTCGAATAGGTATTTTGACTAGTCAAAATATATTTAGAGATATCTTAAATCGCTAAAACGTCTAGTCATAAAACAATTTGAGATATCTGGAATGTAAGGGCGGTAAAACCGAATTTATGTTAAAAATTTTGGAGGTGCTTATTTAAGTTTGTGGTTTTGAATTCATCAACCTTATCAGCCCCCCTCGCAACTTATGCTTTGCAGAGACTGCATGTTGCAGTCTGACTTGTTGCCGTAGCAGGTTTGTAATGTTTCCAAAGAGCAGACTTGGCTCGGTCTGGCACTTGCTCCATGTTGCTCTGTGTTTGCTCATCGCTAGCTGCTGATCGCCATAGCTGTATTGCTGTGTATGATATTAGTACAAAAGAAATGACTGTATCGAAATGCTGGATCGGCATCAATCATCCAATATCCGATCCAGCTAAATAGTCAATATCTGATCCAGGTATCGGATCAGTACATCTCTAATGACAGTATGTGCTTGCATAAGGGATATGAAGGGATATGAATACTTTTGCAATGCTCAGTCTCTAGGGATTATAACATGGAATATTTTTTATACTATGAGCTACAAACTGTTCTGTAAGCACATCTCACAGGATTATTAAAGCTCTATGCACATAACACATTCACAATCAGCAAGAGCTGATATTAAAATGCTAGATGACAAAAAGGAGGGACTTTAACTTCACATTTCTACTGCAGCTTTAGATGAATAAGGTCACAAAGAGTGTCCTTGTAAATTAAAAATTTGCAGACGTATGAATTGCAAGGTAACTTCCGCTAAATTCTAGAAATACTTCTGTAATGGTATTGCACAGTAAAATACAGACAACATGACTAGAATTTAAAGAATCCAGTCAAAGAATGTTTAAGGTCTATGTGGCAGCATTAACACACCGATGGGAATGCATACTGGACCTCATTTCAAGTCACTCACTAATCAGAAATCAGCAGTACTGAGCTAAATCTGTCACCTTACAGCCATGATTTCTCACTTGATAAACTGCACAGGAAAAACAAACACACTGCTGGGCATATGAGGCACAAAATGACAGCCGAGCGTCAATTTGATTGAAAAGTGCTAAGTAAGTTAATAACAGCCGCTTCTAAAGCCAAGCACACCCTGTCAGAGAAAGATGACGCACATATGTTGGACACTTCTGCTGTCAGATTGCAAGAGCAAATTCCTGATAATTCCCAAGGAAAAAAAGAAATGTGTTCTAGCAGGAAACTGATGACAGTACTGAGGCGAACTGGCACCACGCTGTGAAGATGTCTACATTCTTGTCATAGCTTGTGCTAAAGCCTTGTAAAGCTTGCATGCAGCCTCTATGAAAACAAGCCAACATTTTCACTGACATGCTGTCAATGCGGAAGTTAAATATAGTCAAATTATTTGCCTCACTTTCAGTTGGGACGTGAATATATGTGGACCAACTGCAGTGACAGACAGTGAGGCATCATGTAACACTTTATGGTTTTTTAATATATATATATATATATATATATATATATATATATATATATATATATATATATATATATATATATATATATATATACAAAAATAACGTTTTAATTTATTAGAAAAAAAGCCATTTAGATTGGTTTAAGCTTCTTTTTGTCCATATCAACAGCACATATGCTATTTTTTAAGCTCAATGACAGATTGTTAAATTAAATTACCCTAGCCTTGATATTGCCAGCCAGCTGTTAAGCCATATTTGTGCAGATTGTAAAGAAACAGGAACACTGGCAATGTGCCTGGAAACTAAAACTTCTTAATGGAGAAACCTATTTTTCAACCAAATGACATCAAAGAAACTGGCTTACAAAACGTAACAATTAAACTATAAATCCGTGTAAATAAATCACATTGCTAGGCAACCAGCAAAGATAATGTGATGTCTTATTGAGCATTCCTTAACACCAAACACCCACATAAAGCATGAAATTTGACTTACACTAATTTGCTGCTGTGCAAACACGCAGTAGAGCTAAAATTTGACCAGGGATGTTCCAATCACAATTTTTTTTCTGTACCACATACTGATCCAGCTGATTAAAGAATCACAGTTTGCTGATGCCAATTCCCAGTTCCCATCCTTTAATAAAATCAACTCTATTTAGATGTATAAACGTCGCTTGTTTTTTCCCCCTGTCCATGGCAGATATTTAGGTCTAAAAGGTATTTTTGCTAGACAACCTTTTGTGTCTAAAGATATAGCTTCCTCGACACATAACTACAGTTCCTCTAGATTCTCTGCGTTACACCCCATTGTTCCTGATTCCTTCTTGGCTCCTGTGCTTCCTCCGTATTTTGCAAGTTTCAGTTTTCTTCAACAAATCTCCTCATCTCACCATGGCTCTTCATCAACCCTGCCGCTCTATGCATCCGCATCAATGTCAAAACATTTTGTTAGTCGCCTGTTAAGGCTAATGCGTTTTTAAGCATGTTGTGGAACTTATTTTACAAACTTTCACCATGTATTTCATTGGGCGTCAATATGGACTAACACATAATCATAAATGACTTGGTTTTCTCCAAGTAAAGGTTAGAGAAAGGAATGTGGATTGATTATCTTAAAACAACTTGTCAAACAGGAAGCAGTAATCTCTGTTACAATGAGGAAATGTTATAGCATCTTTAATGAAGTAATTATCTAAATTACAATTTCATTACACAAAACCTATGTACAAAGGATACATTTCCTGTCAAGCTTCAAATCAAACCATTTATCAGTTTCAGTCCACTCAATAAACTCCCTGAGACAACAAGCATCCACCGTGATCAAGTAGGCTGAGATCTCAATGCTCTTAAAGGGATAGTTTAGATTTTTAAAAGTGAGTTTCTGAGAATAAATTATCTGTGATAATTGCCTTACCCATATTTAACCTATGAAGTTGTAGAAAATGTTAAGGTAAAAAGGACATTTTAAGGTGCATCGAATATAGACAGGAACCGATCACCTTCTATGCTGTTGCACAAATGACAGTTTGATACAAAATCCAAAAGTTTACACTGTGAGTTAAAACATGGACATTTTTCAGCTGGGAAAACAGCGACAATCTTAACAATCTCTTGTTAAAGTGCAGAAAAGTAATACCTGCTAAAATAGCATTGTACACCACATTTATGACATTTGTCTAATACAGGTTAGGGAACTATTATGGATAAAAATATTTTTTATACAATTTCAGTTAAAAAAGTGAATCAAGCAGTCACACTGATTCAGCCAAGAATAGGTTTGAAACAAATATTGTTTAGAAAATAGCAACAAAAGAAGGGAAGTGGAGGGCCCGATGACCGTGTTTCACTTCCGGGCCCCTGGAATGACTCAGACCCCCTCTGCCTTGGACCTCAAACTAGGATCAGCCGAAGTGATGCAGGAAGTCAGCCAGTGACTCTGTCTAAAGTTACACCCAACAGAGCTAAAGCTCGCTGGTAAACATTTGCTTTAGACAAACAAAATGTTAAAAGAAGCATTTATTACATAATATTTCAACAGTTTTACTGGGTAATTAAATTAAAACAACAAAAGTGTTGCTGCTTTTTTTATGGTTGTTTGTTGAAAACACACCAGAAACTATTTCCTGACTCCTGCTGTCATAGCAAAACTACGAATATAGTAACTGAGCATATTTTAAACAGCACTGGAACTATTCATTTTTTTAATACATGTTTATGGAAATATTGGAATTTTAATAGGCAGTCTGTGCAGAAGGCTCTATAATCAGCAAGCATGTCCCCTTCTGTTCATTTACCCCAGCGTTATTATTATAATTGTTTTTTTCTTTTTTCTATTTCAGTTGCAGCATTTCTGGCATTTGTCCTTGCATCCTAACAGCAGCCAGTGTGGGAATCCACAGGTATCCGCTGCAGGCTGCCCGCCTGTCTGCCTGTCTGCTCTGCTCCGTCAGCACAAACACACGCACGCCAGCGGCGGGACTACAACCTCCGTGGGAATGTGTAAAATGGTCTCACCGGGCGATATTAGTCGACGCCATTGGGGAAAAAAACAAGCAAAAAATAAAATAAATAAAAAAAAAGGCATGGACGGATCTGTTTCTGACTAAACTCGTCCTTGCTTTCGTGTTTATTTTCAGCAGAAAACGTTCAGTTTGAAGCAAGCAGCCCGGACCTACCTGACAGACACGCTCCATCTCTCCGTCTCCCTCCTCGACTCTCATTAAAAACACCCCGCAGCAGTCACCGGATGTCTCCTCCGTCCCTGGCTGTTTTTTTTTTATGTCATCCCATTAAAGGTGAACTCTTTTCTTTCGTTCTGTTTTCATCCCCCTGCAAGAATTGCGATTTTCGTCTCCTGCCGACCGTCTCTTAGGAGCTCTGCTTCCTTTCTCACTCCTGATGGTGTTTGGTGGGAAACAAAGCACGGTCTGTGTATTGGACAGTATTCAGTTGAACTGCAAAAAGTCTGCATACACTATGCAAAAAACAACAAAGAAAAACTGTTTGTGGATGCAAAAAAAAAAGAAAAAAAGAATGACCTCATGGGAGAAAAAAAGTAACAACCAGTTGATGCTAATAAATCTATTAGATCATTTAATCATCTTTATAAAAGCAGCAGTTTGTTTTTGCACTGAGAGAGCATGCAGGTGTGTATTAACACAATGCCGGGATGGAAAGCCAGCAATGACCTCAGAGAGGCAATTGTTTTCACTCATTCATCTAGGAAAAGGAAAAACCCCAAAATATTTAAAGTTCACCATGCTACAGTGAAAAAGAGTTTTTTTATTGGATGTAGTCAGCCAGACACCAGAGTCAGTCATTTTTTTTCTTTTACTGGTTCTGATTATAGGGTGAAAGAGCTACCACCATTGTCTCTGAACACATCAAACAGCATCAGGTGCTTTTATGGACTTCTTTTGGTTTACTACAGACGGATTATTTGATGCAAAAATTGGAATCATTTTGTAGGTCTTTCAATCTGTGTTGAATTGAAAACTGCTACGGCTATCAAAGAACTTCTGGACATTTCTGTCTTTCATGAGTTATAGTGATTATTAATTTGAAGAAAAAAAAAAGAAGAAACTGGAATCGGAAGGTCACACTTCAGAGAGGTAAGCGTTTTTGGCTGGAAAAAGCCTGATTGCGGCATCTGTATTTTTTCCCAAACTGGAAAAAAAAAACAAAAAAACATTTAAGATGATGGCAGTCTTTCAAGAAAATGGCAACCTTGTAAATCTTATTGCAAACTCAGACAATGCAAAAGCTCTGTTATCTTACACCAGGCCTAAGATCTCAGACTCTATGGGCCTCGGTATGTTTTTTGATAAAATCTATGACAGGACGGTTATAATACGACCAAAAATGGCTTATTTTGAATTGTTGCCAGAAAAAGTTCTTCCCTTATTGCAAGTTTACAAAGTTGCATCTAAAACAGACTTGGGCAAAAATGTCCTTTGTTTTGATGAAACCAAATACCAAAGCAGAGATGTGTGAGGAAAACCACACACAAGATATTGGATCAGGCACCTTATACCAACAGTCAAGTATGATGGTGGACAAATAGTGGCTGGGGGCCTTGTTCTGTAGCATGCACCTCTTGAGTCAATCTTAAACTAAGCTGTCGGATGGCTCCAGCTTGTTTGTTCATGAAACAGGACAGTAATCCCAAACACAGCGACACATCTCCAACAGAATGGCCGAAAAAGAAAAGAACTAATACTTTGCAATGGCCCAGAAAGAATGGCTGTGCAAATATGAATGCCCAGAAACTCTAATGAAAGGAAATCCTGTTGTAAAGAAGAGTGGACCAAAATGCCTCCACAATTGAGTGAGAGACTAATAAGGTCAAACAGATTAAAACATTTTTTTAATTCAGTATTAGTAGTATTGTTGCTAAAATGAATGTTACAAGCAGCTAAATCATAGGGCGTTCTGAGCTTTTCCTATGAATGTATTGACCTGAGCTGTAAACTTGCTTTTCCTAATGGCTGTAGATGTGAGGATATATAAATTTAGGTATGATCTCACATGAAACTTCTGCAGTGCAAATAAAAAAATACTATTAACAGCATCAACTTATACCCACAAACAAAATAAATCGTGTTAACACAATACGTGTCTGTGAGTAGATAGCCTTTTGACATCAATCCGTCTGTTTTTGAATATTTTTGAATAATCTTTTTAAACCAAGGCTAACTCAGAAAACCTGTATTTTTCTGGGAGAATAAAAAGAAACATAACCTTAACAAGGCTGGTTTCCTACAACATTAATGTGAAATGTGGGAGAAACTGCAGTTTCTTCAAGGTTAGTCCATGCATCTATAATGAGCTAGTGCTCTAATTTATTTCAACTCATTGATAATTCACAGCCTAGAGTTCTCATCAGAATGAAATTAAACATTTCATTTGAACACTTGAAATCATTGCAGTCGCTTGCTGATTGATTAAAAAAAAATCACTTTCATTCCTGTGCCACTACAAATGCTTCTACAAGTTTGTGTGTTAGTTGTGTTGTTGTCATTTCACAGTTTCTTGTACACAATGTCTTATAAAGTACTTCCCTATCATCCCGCCAGGAAAGAACAAAGCATTGCAACAGAAACATTTATTTGTTAGGAAATTAGCTATACATGTTTTAAACCCTCTAGCTAAAGTGGTTTGTTTTCCTTTAAGAATGAAAGAAAATAATGTTGCAGTCAATCTGAGAGCAATTGTTCCCTCTAGTGGACGGTAGCGGCAACTACAGAAATCTGTTGCCCAATTGATGCACTAGAATCTGATCTATTTCATTGAACACAAATTAATTCACAGTCTCCAACTGGAAGCTGGTTTACAGTTGTTACACAACATATTCGTCTTTTACCAGGGTTTGCATTTCCCTCAAATTTAAGATATATTGGTCAGGATGGACCAGAGGTCTAATTTGTTGCTGAACAAAAACTGACGTGTGTCCCTGACGGCAAATAAGGTAACACAGGTAGCAATAACTCCCTGAAATTAAATCCATTAGTTGAAAAATTAATATAGGATCACATGAGCATATAAGGTGTTTTGAGTGAAAATCTAGAGTCTAATTGAATATTTTAAAGACCGCATCAACTGTTTGTTGTGCACTTCATGAACCTAATGTGTAATACTTGTAGGTATTCATTTCCACTTTTCATTTTATTTTAGACTTTCTAATTAATCAAAATGTTGGAACATTTAATTTAACTGATCCTAAATCCCTAAGCAGACTTCGAAAAAAAAACTACATTTGAGATGGGAACTGATTTTAAAAGCTGTCTTAGGGTTCATTTAGATGTGTCCTTTTATTGTATGTTTGGGTATAAGGTGAATAAGTTAATTAGATAAAGCAGACCTTTGATGATTCAGATGATTCACTATTCAGCAACTACTTTGTTCTCCAGCTTGAATGCATCGTTATTATAAACATTTATAAAATGTGTTATTTTGCATTATTTTATAAATATTCTTATGGTTTGTCGGAGAAAGAAAAGCTGGATCACATCAAACATCTAAAAATGACTACTTTCACATTGTTAAAGTTAATACAGGGCTGAGGGAAGCTGTCTTGTCCAAATAATTTCTAGAAACAGAAACAGCAGTTCATGAATACTAATACTTTGTTATCAACGTTACCTTCAGCCTCTTTCTATATCTTAGATCATAATTGTGGTAGTATCACTCGTGGACATCTTTGTGTTATGGTGCATAACTGTATGAGCTAAAGCGCCTGGTAAAGCTGCTAAAACTAGTAACAAAACCATTCAGTCAGATCTACTGAGCTTTTGTTTCTTCAGTCTCTCTTACTGTAACGCGGCTCCAAAGTTCCTTAATGGTGTATTGCTTACAGTTGCATGTTCTACATACCTTGCAATATTCTTGCGGGAAAAGTAAATTGAAACAAAGTTTTCCAGTCATACAGGGCTGCTTACGGTCAGACACCCTCTGGTAAGAATCCAACTTTTTACTTGTTAACGTGGCTGGCATTGGAGACTGACTGATGGATTGCACCTATCGTGTTATTCGGGCGCAGGCAGTCGTATAGTTGAATTGTGGTGACCCACCCACTTGTGAGTGTTGGATGCAAGTGTTATGTGGGGATGTGTGTACAGCGTCTTTTTTTTTTTTTTTTTTGTAAGTCTATTTGTGGTGAGTGGGGCACTAGGAAGGGATGGTGTGAATGAGTTTTTTCCTTTGTTTTTCTTTTTATTTTTTTTCTTCCAAGTATGGGTCCGGTCCGATCTCTGTCCCAAGTCTCCGCTAGGTACGGAGCCCATCCCCCCACGTCCTGCCCTCCAACGCTGCGCTGGCAGGCGCCTTGGCCCTCTGGCGCATTGACGGTCCTCGGGTTTGTGGCGGGTGCCGGCCCATACCCGGTGGCTGTTTCGCGGGGCCTGGCCCCCCGGGCCCCTGGGCCAGTCCCGGGACCACTTCAGCGGGGCTGGCTGCCGGCGGAGCCCACGGGGTCGTCCCCGCGGCTCTTGGGGGCGTCGACATTGCGATGGCTGGGGGATTTCCTCGGGGTCGTCTCTCCTCTTTCCTTGGGGGGGGGGGGGGGGGGGGGGGGGGGGGTTGCAGATTTCCTGTGTTGGCCCCTCCTGGGCGCCCTGCTTTGGGGGCCCCTTCGGGAGTCTGGGGTTATGGGTCCCCTGACCTCTGCCTCTGTGCTCGGGGAAGGCGGGCCTTTGGTTCACCACAACCACTATCGAGCTATTTCCTTCTGGATAATTTTCACCTAAACTACTGCACTCTCACAAACTCCCACAGGTGCAGGGTTCCAGGTATTAAGTGTTCACTTATATACAGAAAGCCTGTAATTTATTTATTTTCTTTCACTTTCTTTTTTCAGGTATCACTTTACACATGTTAGCTTAAATAATAATACATATGATTTAGCAATGGCATCAAGGTGTTACTCGATTGTATCTGTTACTTTATGTCTGTTGGTTGTGCTGTTCTTTTTGCATCTCTCTTTCCAGGTGATGTAGCAGACTGAGAACGTTTTGTTATTGTTATGATATTTGTCTAGGATGAACCCGGACACAGCACGCACACACAGAGCTAGTTCTTAGGAGTAAGTTTATTGAAAAGTGTGGAAGATGGGTGATGATGGAACCAGATTCTTCCAACAGACGGAGGTGTAGGGTGCAGAAGCTGGCCGGCAGGAGGAGTGCAGAGAGACTGACCGGGAGGAACTCTGGAGCCGAAGACTTGAGACCAGGACGGAGCATCTGAGCCGAGGACTTGAGACAAGAACATCAGAGCCGAGGACTTAAGACCAGAACATCAGAGCCGAGGACTTGAGACCCGAACATCAGGGCCGAGGACTTGAGACCAGAACATCAGGGCCGAGGACTTGAGACCAGAACATCTGAGCCGCGGACTTGAGACCAGAACATCTGAGCCGTGGACTTGAGACCAGAACATCTGAGCCGTGGACTTGAGACCAGAACGTCGGAGCCGTGGACTTGAGACCAGAACGTCGGAGCCGGGGACTTGAGACCAGAACGTCTGAGCCGTGGACTTGAGACCAGAACGTCGGCGCCATGGACTTGAGACCGGAACAGCTCTCCAGGAGTGAGAACAGGAGTGGGAACAGAGCTGAGCTGGATCTAGGCAGAGACTGGAACAAAAACAAAGCTAACGGAAACTCTAATGGTTGACTGGAACAAAAAACAAAGTTGACGTGAGTCTTCTGGCTGGCTGTAACAAAAACGGAGCTGACAAGGATTCTGGCAGAGACAGAGCGGGAGTGAACGCTATGGACCGGCGACGAGAACAGAATGAGGTGAGTCTTATAAAGAGGTGAACACAGGTGGCAACAGATCAGGGGTAATTGCAGCCTGACAGGTGACGGTAATGAAAACTAATTAGTGTCCAGAGGTGTGACTAAAGCTGAGCGAGGGAGAGCTAAGTGAACTACAAAATAACAAAGAAGCTAGACAAAGCTTAAACCATGACACTACCCCCCCCCCCCCCAAGGCCGGACCCCGAACGGCCTAGAACCTCTACCCTGGGTGGGTGGAGGGGGGTCCCAGGAAGGCGGGCAAGAGTCAAACAAAAACAGAACACAGGGAAACCAAAAGCCTAGGGGAAACACTGTGGAACCAACGGGGCCAGAGAACACTAGGGAACCAAAGGGGCTAGAGAACACTAGGGAACCAAAGGGGCTAGAGAACACTAGGGAACCAAAGGAGCTAGAAAACACAGGAAAACCAGGGGTCAAAAGCACAGGGGAACCAAAGAGGTTAGAAAACTCTGGGGAAGCGAAAGTCCAGAGAACTCTGAGGAACAGGCGAAAGGAAACACCAGGGAGACAAGACAGGCGTGCACCAACGCCAGGGGGAAAAACGGGCGTACGGAAACGCCAGAGGGAAGGATGGGTGTACGGAAACGCCAGAGGGAAGGACGGGTGTACGGAAACGCCAGAGGGAAGGACGGGCGTACGGAAACGCCAGAGGGAGGGACGGGCGTACGGAAACGCCAGAGGGAAGGACGGGCGTACGGAAATGCCAGAGGGAAGGAACAGGCGCACGACAGCGCCAGAGGGAAGGAACGGGTGCACGACAGCGTCAGAGGGAAGGAACGGGCGCACGACAGCGTCAGAGGGAAGGAACGGGCGCACGACAGCGCCAAAGGGAAGGAACGGGCGCACGACAGCGCCAAAGGGAAGGAACGGGCGCACGACAGCGCCAAAGGGAAGAAACGGGCATACTTAACGCCAAAGGGAAGGAACGGGCGTACTTAACGCCAAAGGGAAGGAACGGGCGTACTTAACGCCAAAGGGAAGGAACGGGCGTACTTAACGGCAAAGGGAAGGAACGGGCGTACTTAACGCCAGAGGGAAGGAACAGGCGTACTGAAAACACCAGGGCTCAACAACACACGCTGGAGCACGACTGGTGTACAGAAACGCCGGAGGAAACCCGCCGGGGTGTGAGGGAAACGCCGGGGCTTGGGGAAGAGAACACCGGGGCGTGGGGGAAACGCCGGGGCGCGAGGAAAGAAATCACCGGGGCGCGAGGGAAACGCCGGGGCGCGAGGAAAGAGATCGCCGAGGCGCAAGGGAAACGCCGGGGCACAAGGGAAGCAGGAACTTCTAAAACACCAGGGATCTAAACACCAGGGAACCAAGAACCTAAACACCAGGGAACTGAGAGCGACCTAACATGCTGGGGAACCATGAACAGAGGGCGTCTAAACACGCTGGGGAACTGAGAACAGAGGGCGTCTAAACACGCCGGGGTACCA
The DNA here is from genome assembly GCA_037039145.1 of Fundulus diaphanus. Classification (NCBI taxonomy): domain Eukaryota; kingdom Metazoa; phylum Chordata; class Actinopteri; order Cyprinodontiformes; family Fundulidae; genus Fundulus; species Fundulus diaphanus. The sequence continues at coordinate 21,332,296 of CM073132.1, read as the reverse complement.
AGAACAGAGGGTGTCTAAACACGCCGGGAAACCAAGAAAAACATAAACACCAGGAACTAGAGGGTGAACTAGGCAGCAACAGGCCAGGCGCGCCAGAGGGCACAGACAGCGACTTATAAGCACCGGAGGGCTCTGGCGGCGACCTGCATGCGCTGGGCAGCAACAGGTTGGCGCACCAGAGGGCTCAGCCGGCGAAATGGGAGCGCCGGAGGGCTCTGGCGGCGACCTGCGTGCGCTGGGCAGCAACAGGTTGGCGCACCAGAGGGCTCAGCCGGCGACATGGGAGCGCCGGAGGGCTCTGGCGGCGACCTGCATGCGCTGGGCAGCGACAGGCCGGGCGTGCCAGAGGGCTCAGCCGGCTACTTTGGAACGCCGGAGGGCTCTGGCGGCGCCTAAACAGGAGAACAACAAGAACAAAGAGGGCTAGGGGAACAGAACAGAGAGACTAGGGCAAGACAGAACAAAAAAACTACTTAAGGCTAGAGGGAACTAAACTAACCTAAACAGGGCAAAAACAAACAAAGAAAACAGGAGAAGAAGGGCGTAGGGACCTAGAAAGCGCAGGGACCTTTAAGAGTGCAGGGACCTTTAAGAGCGCAGGGACCTTTAAAAGCGCTGGAACCCATCCGGCGCAGGAACCCAGACGGCGCAGGAACCCAGACGGCGCAGGAACCCAGACGCATAGACACTAAGGGGATAAACAAACAAAACTTAATAAAAACAAATACAGAACTAAGACCAGAACTACAGGGGCTAGACAGGAACTACAGGGGCTAGACAGGAACTACAGGGTCTAAAGCCGGATCTACGGGTCTAAAACTGAAAAATCAAAACAAGACTGGTAGACTAGAAAAGAAACCAAACGCTAAAGCAAAACTATGAAACAAAGCAGAACAGGGAGATGAGGGCAGGTACAGCTAAACTGATAAAAAACTAGATAACTAAAGCTAGAACTAAGAACACAAAGGAAAACAGGAAGTCTAAGGTAAAAAAAACCTGGAACTCAAAAACAAAAACTCAGAAGACTACAGGCGAACCTAGAACACTAAATCAGGGCTATGGCTAAAACAAGAAGACGGAGAACAAACCTGAACTAGAAAATAAAAACAAAACCTAAAGAATAAAAAGAAACCAAAAACACTCTAGTAAAATATTAACTACTGCAACCCAGTAAATAAAGCTAGAAAAAGACACAAAAACCAAACTAGCTGACTAAGAAAACCAAAAACTAGAATACTAAAGAAAAACCCGAATGACTAGAATAAACCTGGGACATAAAAACCCGGACAAAACAACAAAATAAAACACAATTACTCAAAAGCAACATAAATCCCAAAAAATCCTAAGTAAACTAAGGTTGAGCCTAAACAAAAGAACAGAAGGCGGAAATAATTCTTCTAAAACAGTAAAAATATACAAAAAGACTAGAAACTAAAGCAGAACTAGAACACAAACCAAACCTAAAAAACTCTAAGAAATCAAAAAAACACTGAAAAACTAAGGAACGTTAAGTAACTCAAAACACAAGGACCCAAAAAATAACTCAAAACAAAAACAGAAACCAGAATGCGCTGGGCAGCAAAGTCTTAATATGCTGGGCAGCAGTAAAAGTTAACGCTGGGCAGCGACGACGAGGAGCGCCATCCTTTAATTGCTGCGCAGCGTGGGAGGCGGACTTCGCGGAAGGCGATCCAGGAAACAGAGTCAGAGGCGGGGCGTCGCGGATGCGACCCCGGCAGACGAACCAGAAGCGTGACGTCGCAACTCCGCGACCATGGCGAGACGAAACAGAGGCTAGGCGTCGCCGTACGGCGACCCAGGCTAGATGAAGCAGAGGCGGGGTGTCGCCACACGGCGACCCAGGCGAGATGAACCGGAGACGAGGCAGATCCTACCAGCTTCTGCACCAGGCTCTGTGCGTGCTCAGGTTCATCCCTTGGCCGGTCCATAATGTTATGATATTTGTCTAGGATGAACCCGGACACAGCACGCACACACAGAGCTAGTTCTTAGGAGTGAATTTATTGAAAAGTGTGGAAGATGGGTGATGATGGAACCAGAGTCTTCCAACAGACGGAGGTGTAGGGTGCAGAAGCTGGCCGGCAGGAGGAGTGCAGAGAGACTGACCGGGAGGAACTCTGGAGCCGAAGACTTGAGACCAGGACGGAGCATCTGAGCCGAGGACTTGAGACCAGAACATCAGAGCCGAGGACTTAAGACCAGAACATCAGAGCCGAGGACTTGAGACCCGAACATCAGGGCCGAGGACTTGAGACCAGAACATCAGGGCCGAGGACTTGAGACCAGAACATCAGAGCCGAGGACTTGAGACAAGAACATCTGAGCCGTGGACTTGAGACCAGAACGTCGGAGCTGTGGACTTGAGACCAGAACGTCTGAGCCGTGGACTTGAGACCAGAACGTCGGCGCCGTGGACTTGAGACCGGAACAGCTCTCCAGGAGTGAGAACAGGAGTGGGAACAGAGCTGAGCTGGATCTAGGCAGAGACTGGAACAAAAACAAAGCTAACGGAAACTCTAATGGCTGACTGGAACAAAAAACAAAGTTGAAGTGAGTCTTCTGGCTGGCTGTAACAAAAACGGAGCTGACAAGGATTCTGGCAGAGACGGAGCGGGAGTGAACGCTATGGACCGGCGACGAGAACAGAATGAGGTGAGTCTTATAAAGAGGTGAACACAGGTGGCAACAGATCAGGGGTAATTGCAGCCTGACAGGTGACGGTAATGAAAACTAATTAGTGTCCAGAGGTGTGACTAAAGCTGAGCGAGGGAGAGCTAAGTGAACTACAAAATAACAAAGAAGCTAGACAAAGCTTAAACCATGACAATTATTCTCTCCCTTTTATCTCTTCTTTCTTTCAACTCTTCTCTTTCTTTTTTTCCCCTTCTTGTTCTTCCCTTACTCTCCCATTTACATGCATAAATCAAGCGGAGCACAATGGCGAAAGTTGTTCGCTCCACTTGTGAAAGCAAAATCTGTTGAGCTCTATCTGGCATTGAGACATCAATTCCTATTGCCACATTGCTAGACAGGACACTGGGAAAAAAAAAAAAAAAGGTTTCTGGTTTGGTTTTAAGTCCTCATGCTGCTGTCCCCAACGACATTCCCAACCTACGGATGGAGTCATTTTATCCAAGAGCCAACAAGGGCTTAGAATAATGGCATTTCTTGTTGACAGCCTGATGCGCAGAGCCTCAGAGGAATGGAGCTTAAGCGGAAATTCAATTGAAGAAACTCTATTGCCTACCTCCATCCAATCAGAGACTCATTTGCCTCCGACATAGACCAATCAGCTTTGAACTGCTCCTCCACAAAGCCAATCAGCGTCCTGGGTTCATCTTAAAAGAACTTCAAATCCACACCTCAGCCTTCTACCCAGTAAGCAAGCAATGGCTGCGCAATGTCTGATTTGGATCATCCCTCTGATGACTTGATTCAACCCACTTCCAGCCCCTTCTCCACCATCGTAGCAAAGCTCCGTCTGGCTTGCTATGGTGCTCCTACAACCTCGTCCTTATCAGAGTGTAATTCCTGAATCCAGGCTGAGAGTCAGGAAACGGATACAGATACGATATACAAACAGGCTTCAGGCTAAACAAGGACAGGCAGGCTCGGTAGTAAGATAACAGTCCAGATCGGTACACAAGCTAGCAGGTTAAACAGATAGGGGGTCAGGCTAGCTCGGATAATCCAGGAACAGGCTAGGTCTGGCACACAGGATAACAGTCCAAATCAGGCAAGAAAGTCAGGGAATCAGGTTAGCTCAGAAATCAGTAGGCTATTTGGGTCAATATCAACAGGTCGGACAGAAATGTGAACGCTGGATAAAACTCACCAAACGGCTTGTAATGATTTGGCACTGATGACCGGTCTGAAGGCTGGTTAAATACTGACAGATGCAGGTGGATCAGATGAGATGTGATGAGGAAATGGGCGGAGCTAAGCAGGTGTGTCAAATGAGTGATCAGACCAGGCATCAGTGCCGAGATCGTGACATTATCAGTGTTTTCATCCACAGAGTATGAAGTAAAACCTCTGACTTTATCCCGTAGCTGTTCATAAACATCAGCTGACAGCTCGTTAATTTGCTCGGCCACCATGTTTGCTGACAGAGAAATGTTCTTGAATAAGCTCTTCTAAGGGCACACATCAGCCACTCACACTTTGCACTTTTTCAGAACCCACTGGTGAATGATTTTCCCACTTTGGCGACTAACTCGCTGATCAAGTAACGTGCTTCATCTGCGGCTAGGTTTTGTTCAAGACATTTTGGTTTCTTCTCCTGCGACCAGTTAGCCTGGTTCTTCTGCACATATCATCCCGCTTCTTTGGTGCTGCTCTCTTCCTTTTGTAACAATTTTTATTTGTAAAATAAAGGTTTTTAATATATTTGTTTTCAAATATTTAACTATGCTCTAAGTGCTGTCTTAATTGTACAATAGTAAGATTTGTTTTTAAAGAATCTTAAAGAGCCAAATTGCACAATATTTTTCACACTGGGTCACAGGGCGGAAATAGGAGTGGCGGAGTGCTCTAATGAGTTAGATCATTAAGTCTTATCAGACAGAAATTTGAGTGACTCCTTTCAGCTGCTCCCTCGTTCAGGGGTTGCCAAAACCAGTCTTTAAAACTTGCACACAGACTTGGCCGAGTATCTACACTGTGGATGCCCTTTCTGAGACAGTCAGGATTAAAACCGGGGTCCGCCCTGTATCAAAGACGTGATCTTAGCCTGTTACACAACAGAGGGACTGGATCTCAGTCAAAGATAACCTGAGTAATTACAAAAAGCGGTTTTCAACCCTACCCCATGTTTTCAAATGATGATTTCATTTATTACGGTTAGCGTTTGTCCAAATCTATCCTGTGTGAAAAATAAATTACCCTCTAATCCTAAAAACTGGTTGTGGCAGTTTTAGTGGCAACAGCTGTCATCAAATGTTATTGGAAATGACTCATTTACATCACTCTGTAGGAATTTTGTGCCAGGCATTTTATTCAGGATTTATTGCCAGAGAGAAAAATTCATAGTCCCATAATTTATTGTAAGTCAAGCAAAGCACACCCAGACAAGACACAACTAGCACCATGTCTGACTGTTGGTATGACATTCCTTCTCTCAAACGCTTAGTTTTACAGCAGGTGTAATGGGATGCACTCTTGTCAGTCCAGAGAATGTTTTCCCCAAAGTCTAAGAGAACATCAATATGTTTTTTAGCAAAAGTGTTTTTTTGGGGTTTTTTGTCAGCAGTGATATTTCTACAAGTTCAATACTTAGATCAATTTAAGATTCTGCCATTTTGGCATCAAGACCAGACCTTTCACAGGGCAAAGTGTATAATTTGAAGATTTAAGCTTTCCACAGGGACCTGTGGAGCTTTGGTATGCTTCTACAGAAGTTACATTGAATTTAATTAAAGCTGTAGTTTGTAATCCTGTTCAGAGACACTTTTTGTACTGGGTCAAATGTTCCTTCCATCCTGACAGTAGTCAATACATTATATATTCAGGAAGAGGAGGTTAAAAAATGTGATCTCTGTGAGAGCCACAGGCCTGTAAAAACTCTGAAAACTCTTTGGTGCGAGTGGCCGTGATTGGGCTTTGCTAATCAATGAGCAATCACTGAGCCAAAAAGCAAAGCTCTTGATTTACCGGACCGTCTTCATTCTGGCCTTCACCTATGGTAATGAGGTATGGATCATGACCAAAAGAATGACTGTGATCACTGTGATTGTGTGGTTTTTATTGGGTCCCTTTTTTGTTACCCTGTTTAATTGTACAGAGGACTTGAATGGTCTGAAAGGCACTTTTAAATTAAATGTATTATTCTTATTCTTATTCTTATTATGATCCAACGACAATCACCTTAAGGTTGCGCTACACTCCTCCTGTAACCACTCTCATACAATATGTTTGGCTCTTCATCCAAAACCCAGTTCCCTGACAATATGAACTCTTTTGAACTATGTCCCTGCGTTATGCAATGTCACTGCTGAACTCTGTTTGTCACCAACAGAAAGATGTTGAAGCAAATAAACACAATTTTTTCACTGATAGCATTCAAAAAAGGAGTGTGACTAGCTGATTATTTTTTAAGCAATGTGTGTCTGTGTAAACTTGTCAAGGGAAAATAAACATGCATGCACTCTGACACAGTGAGGACGGCCACAGTTTTAGGAAAATGAACAATGATCAAGCTCTATAACTTCGAGCATTAAACCTGTTCAGCAAATAATGTGTTTTTTAATCTCATCGTCCCGCGAACCACTAGATTGCTAACTAATGTATTGCAGGTGTTCCAGTCATTGCCATTGCCACAGAGAGTTGTGATTATTGTTATCAAGAAGAATCAAGAATCTTTATTGTCATTATGTAACAATAAGTACATTTTGGTGAAACACCACCTCAGAATTCACACATAACACACAGACACAGGTCAAGACATATTTTCAAGTTGAATGCACTGAAAACACTTTCAGAAAAGCTAGAAATTGTGCAAATAGTCCTCAGCATCTGAAATTGTGCAAATAGTCCTCAGCATCTGAGAATATTTAAAAGCTCACGCAGTACGTTACGTGCTCCACAAGAGGAACCAAGACGCTGGACCTTTTCTATGCGAATGTTAAGGACGCCTACACCTCCGCCCCCCTCCCCCCACTCGGTCGCTCGGATCACAATCTTATCGCCCTGCTCCCCCATTACACTCCACTGGTGAGAAGGACATTAGCACAGAAGAAGCCAGTGAAAATCTGGTCAGACAAAGCCAATGAGAGACTGAGGGATTGTTTCAGAACGACTGACTGGAGCATGTTCCAAAGTTCTCATGGTGATGACATCAACAGCCTGACAGAAAGTATCACTGACTACATTAACTTCTGTGTGGAGAGCACAGTGCCCACACGACGGCTACGGTGCTTTGATAATAACCACCCCTGGGTGACCCCTGAGCTGAAAGTCCTCCTGAACCAGAAGAAGAGGGCTTTCTACTCAGGGGACAGAGAGGAGCAGCGTAGAGCACAGCGGGAGCTCCAGTGGAGGATCAGGGCGGCAAAGAAGGACTATGGGAAAAAGATGGAGGAGCATCTGGCAAAGAACAACGTCAGAGATGTGTGGAGAGGTCTGAAGAACATCTCCGGCTTTGGGCAGAAGACCAGCGGGGCTGCAGACGGTGACATCAAGCTTGCAGATGAGCTAAACAGGTTCTTCACCCGTTTTGAGTCCCCTAACACCGGACCCCTCCCTGCCCTACTCTCTCCACACGACTCCAACGACCAGCCATCCAGAGACCTACCCTCCCCCCTGCTGTCACCCTCACCAACGACCGACCCATCCAGACCTTCGGTCCTGCCTTCCTCCCCCCAGTCACACCAATGCAGGTGAGGGATCAGCTGAAGAGGATGAAACAGACGAAAGCCCCTGGTCCGGACGGCATCCCCCCCAGGATGCTGAGGAGCTGTGCAGATGAGCTCTGTGAGGTCCTCAGCTACATCTACAACCTGAGCCTCAGCCTGGGGGTGGTGCCCACGCTGTGGAAGACCTCCTGTGTGGTACCGGTTCCCAAAACACTGCACGCCAGGGAACTGGCCCACTTCAGACCCGTCACTCTGACCTCCCACCTGATGAAGACCATGGAGCGCCTCATCCTTGCTCACCTGCACACCGTGGTGAGCCCCACCCTGGACCCACTGCAGTTTGCCTACCGGCCCAACATCGGAGTAGAGGATGCCATCATCTACCTGCTGCAGCGGGCGCTCACCCACCTGGAGACCACCGGGAGCGCTGTGAGAGTCATGTTCTTTGACTTCTCCAGCGCTTTCAACACCATCAGACCGGTGCTGCTGAGGGGGAAGCTGGAGGACGCTGGGGTGGACAAACATCTAGCTGACTGGACCATCGACTACCTCACTGACCGCCCTCAGTACGTGCGGCTGCACGGCTGTCAGTCAGAGGTGGCACTCTGCAGCACCGGGGCCCCCCAGGGCACCGTTCTGTCTCCATTTCTCTTCACCCTTTACACCTCGGACTTCACCTACAACACAGACAGCTGCCACCTTCAGAAGTTCTCTGATGACTCGGCCATTGTGGGCTGTGTGTCTGAGGGGAATGAGCTGGAGTACCGGTCGGTCATCATGGACTTTGTGGACTGGTGTGAGAAGAACCATCTGTGTTTAAACACCAATAAGACCAAGGAGATGGTGATCGACTTCAGGAGAAGACCCCCACCTCACTCACCTGTGAACATCCAGGGGCAGGACATAGAAACTGTGGAGAGTTTCAAATACCTGGGTGTTCACATCAACAATAAACTGGACTGGACTCATAACACAGACGCCCTGTATAAGAAGGGCCAGAGCCGCCTCCACCTCCTGAGGAGGCTGAGGTCCTTTGGAGTGAGCAGGCCTCTGCTTAAGACCTTCTAGACTCTGTGGTGGCCTCAGCCCTCCTCTATGCTGTCGTCTGCTGGGCCCCTGGCAGCACGGAGCGGGACAGAACGAGGCTGAATAAGCTAGTGAGGAAGGCCACTTCTGTCCTGGGCTGCTCTCTGGACTCTGTGGAGGAAGTAGCTGAGAGGAGGGTGTTGTCCAAGCTCACATCCATCATGGTCAACACCTTCCACCCCCTGCACCAGACTGTAGAGGAACTGAGCAGCTCCTTTAGTGCTAGACTTAGACACCCTGTCTGTAAAAAGGAGTGCTACCGCAGGTCATTCATTCCTGCTGCTACAAGATTATATAATGCTGCAATATAATAGTAACCACAACCGTAATAAGTAATGTGCAATAACTAACGTACAATAATATGCAACTCATGTGAATTCAATCTCTGGATTATACGTACAACTGTATAACTGTTACCAACCATGCACCATAGCTGCAACAATACTGTAATAATTTATGTGCAATAAGCTATTTATACAAGGTGATATAACCTGTGCAATACGCCTGTGCAATAACCATGTATAAAGTGTATAATAACATATGTGCAATAACCTATTTATACATAGGATTGTATAGAATTGTAAATAGCTGTATAACTGTGTGTAACTCCTTCTTCTGACTTTTGATTATTGAGCCGATGGGACAGGTGAATTTCTCCATTGTGAGATCAATAAAGATTATCTTATCTTATCTTAATGTCAAAAAAGCCATTTTTGGCTGTGCAATTGTATGAATGTATCAGACAAACACTCACGAATGTTAAAATTGCACAATTTGAAATTGTGCAAACAGTCTTTAGCAAAAAATTAGATGTTTAAGTCAAAAGACAGGTAGCAGCCAGTATACAAGATTATGTAAAATACTGTGTAATAATGAATGTGCGTTCAAAAACACATGAGAATCCATCTTCCTGCTCCCATCTCAACCGTTCAGGCCCGAACTAAAAACAGTTTGCGCCAGTCAGGTTGCAGTATTATGGTTTAAGGCGGGACATACAGCTGTGATGAAAACAATAGCTGCAGAACCCAAATCTGAACCAAAAATAAACATGACAGCACAGGAGGACGTACACGTAGCTGTTGCTTTCACATCTGTTTTCTCAGAATCCGCAATTTCTTCTTTGAAAGAAGAACAGCAATACGTGCCTTGACCAGTGTAACTTGTGGTTTCTCATGACAGCTGCTGCTTACATTTTTATTTGACACCGTGATTGGCTAAAACCAACCTTTGGTAGGCGGGCACTAGTTGTGGCTTCATCCAATCAGCTCAGAAAGTTCTCCTTTCCCCAAAACGGATTCGATGAGAGCAGACCCAGGTTGATAATGTACAGAAGGTGGAGCACTACACATTATCAATATGGCTTGTCAGGTTACTGGTCATCTAGTGGCTGTGGCTTTTGATAATCTGGCACTGTCTGCAGTTGTCTTAAGTAGAGTAGGAAACAGAGTTGGATGACCTTAATTGCGATGGAGAGGCAAACTTGCAGGAGCAGTGAATAATGCTGATTACAATGAGCAGGGAAAGTGAAACAGAATACACACAGCAGAGGGACGCCAAATCACGACACCTAAACCTTTTGGAAAGCCTGCTGAGAGGCGGCTGTAGCAGCACTTGCTGGGCCAACATTATATTAAACCCTTTGGATTCAGACTGGGATGACACTCAATCTCAAGTGTGTGAAGAACAATTAGTAAATACCTTTTGTAATAGTCAAAGTTTTAAATCATTATGCTGATATTCTTTTTAGAGTTTTGGGATTTTTTTACCTGATTTTCTCCAAGATTTTATACTTACAGATAGTTTGTACCCTGAGATAAGTTTCTGATGGTGCCTTCATAAGCCCTTTTCAAATAGTATGAAGAAATATAAACATATAGGATGTTTTCAAACTTGCACAGTTGATTAAATATTCCCATCTATATTGAACTTTTAGTCTAGGAACTTTTTATCTGTTTGACATTTTAAACTAAATTTGCAGATACACAGAACAACAAAAAACTTGAACAAAATTGAAAGAATACTTGATTCCATGAGCACAGTGAAGAGAAACCTTTGACATGTTGAAAAAAGTACGTGAACAACGTGACTCAGAGTCTCTTGTTTTGCTCAGTCAAGGTTGAGGCCCTAATCACTACTGTGTGCAGACCTCTACGCAGCATGGTTGCTCAACATTAACCCCCCACTGTTTGCAAAGTTTTTGTCTGCATGGACATTGTCACATATAACCAGCGGTAAATCCTCTCCCTTTGATGATGAAAATAACATTTTCAAAATGACCATGAAAAAAGATAGTGCTGAGAAGAAACAAGAGCTGCAAGGAAGTCAAGTTTTCACTGAAAAGAGAGTTATGGACGAAAAAGGCCACTTACAGTGTCCTGCAAAAGACACTTCTGTCAGGGCAGCTGTGGCTATTAGCATAGCTCACCACTGTCAGGATGTGAATGGGTGAATGACTGATTGTAGAGCACTTTGGGGTCGTCGGACTTGATAAAGCGCTGTACTATGTGATGGGTCTGACCAGAGCAACTTCCTCCATACATTTAAGGAGTCATCCACGGGCCTTTTGGTGAAATCAGGAAAATATATATAAAAACAAACAACAACAAAAAGAAAAAGAAAATTGATGGGTCCACCCCTTTACTATTAAGTCTCTTAAAAGTTCTGGTGCAACCAATTTTTTTCAAAAGTCACAGTGAAATGAAGTCCACCTGTGTGCAATTCAAGTGTCACATGATTTGTGAGTATGAACACAGCTTCTCTGAAAGGCCTCTGAAAGTTAGGGAGGGAATATTTAACCAATATGAATATCTTTGATGTTCTCCCGGAGAACCATCAACCCCTTCATCTTCAACGGAAAGCATACAGCATCACAACAAACCGGCCAAGAGAGGATCACCCACCAGAATTAACAGACTGGGCAACGTGAGCATCAATCAGAGAGGCAGCAAAGAGACCGAAGGGTAACCCTGAAGGAGCTGCAGAGCTCTTCGGCAGTGACCGAAGGATCTGTCTATAGGAATACTATAAGCTGTACACTCCATAGAGCTGGGCTTTATGGAAGAGGAGCCAGAAAAAAGCCATTACTTAGAGTTAAAAATAAGAAGGCACGTTTTGAGTTTGCCAAAAGGCCCATGGAGGACTCCTTAAATGTAAGGAGAAAGGTGCTCTGGTCAGATGTGACTAGAATTGAACTTTTCAGCCACCAAGAAAAACTCTGTGTGCAAACCCAACACATCCCATCACCCAAAGAACACATTGCCCAGAGTGATACATGGTGGTGGCAGCATCATGCTGTGGGGATGTTTTTCAGCCGCAGGGAGTGGGAAACTGATCTGAGTCAAGGGAAACATGGATGGTGCTAAATACAGGAACATCCTAGAGCAAAACTTGTCAGTCTGCCTGTGATTTTAGATGGAGGTTCACCTTTCCAACAAGACAATGACCCGCAGCATACTGTGGATGTAACACTCAAGTGGGGTAAGAGGAAAAATGTCAATGTGTTGGAATGGCCTAGTCAATGTCAAGATCTCAATCCAATTGAAAATCTTTGGTTGTCATGATCTGCACCTGTTTGTTGTTTTGTTATCTGCACTCACCTGTGTTGTAGGTGATTTCCATTCATTCCCAGTTGTACTTAAGTTCCGGGTTTTTGTTCTTTCATCTGTTTTCGTTGTTGCCCCTGTGTTTTGTGAGTTTTTAAAAATAATTTACCTTTCTATCAAGCATCTGGTCCTCCACCACAAATCACGGGCACATGGGCAAAAGCTCCAGTGGCGAGATGTGGCACACAAGGTGGCTCTACAAAATCCTGACTTTAAGGGGTTGAACAGTTATGCATGCTGAAGCTTTTATTTTGTCCTATTTGTTGTTTGCTTCACAATAAAAAAAAAACATCTTTAAAGCTGTATCATTGTTATAGGCGTGTTCTGTAAATGAGAAGGTGTAAACTCTTAAACAATCCATCTTAATTCCAGGTGGTGAGGCAACAAATAAAAAAAAAAAATATAAATACCTTTGCAAGGCACTGTATATTGATGTGACCAGAGTTAACTATATGCATCTTCCAATTTATATGGAAGACACAGCAAAATACTGTGAAGGGATTCATGATGTTTTTAGAGAAATTAATGGGATGGGATAGAAAGGTACTTACACAACTGCAGCACGTTTAAAGAAGAATTCAGTCCAGTTGTAGGGCTGCATGGCAGGAAAGTTGTTAGCAATGTTGCCTCACAGCAGGAAGGTCCAGGGTTTGAATCCTGGCCCGGCTCTTCCTGTGTGAAGCTTGTGTGTTCTGCTCATGCCAGTTTGGATTCTTCCCGGGTACTCAAGCCTCTTCCCACAAACTAATGACATGTAACATGATAATTTGCCTTATCACAATACCATCATGTGATGAACCGGTTACCTGTTGCTTTCAGTTTCTATTTTTCCATGTTCTATTTTGTTTCTACATTTTATTCCTACTTGCTTTTATTCTGTTTATTTTAATCATGTAAAGCACTTTGCATTGTCTCTGTACTGAAATGTGCTATACAAATAAATTTGCCTTGCCTTGCCTTGTTCGGTGTCCAGGTTCTACTTGTCCCATTTCCTACTATCAAACAACAAACCAAACAGGAAAGTAGTTTTTAGGGTCCTTTTTAAGCACCTCCTCTTTAGTCCTTGAGGGACTAAAGAGGAGGTGCTCTTTGTCTTCAAGGGGCAAGTTCCAAGCTCTACTGGCTGTACAGAAACAGCTCCATAACCATCTCCACGCCTCCTCATGTGACATCCAAACGTCTTACTTCTCTATCCCAAGAGCAGGTTAAGACAGAAATTGAACCCGCAGCACCGCCAGGGCTGTTGCCTGCATCACCAGTGCTGTCACCTTCATCTTGGCTTCAAGTACCTTCACTCCACCAAGCTTTGCATCTGATTCCTGTCTGTGTTTCTTCTGTTCCATCTCCAGCTGATCTCCATGCATTGCATATTTTTCTAGCAATCACCCGTACTGGTTTCCTCTCAGTCAGCGCAGAATTCCCTTGTGGTCTACCTGCTACCTGTCCCTGTTGAGCTCTCGTCTCCTCGCTGTCGGTTTTCCTGTTGTTTCCAGATCCAGACTTTGTAAGTTTTCTCTTTTCATTTATATACTAGACGTGTTCTTGCCATGATTCTGCCTGCCTAGCCTGCATGTGGCTCCTAAACCATCTCCACAAATTACAAAAACATCACATTCACTTTAAACATTTAGCGTCATTAAACAATACTGTCACCCTAGCTCTAGATTCTGTATATATATATATACGTATATATATATATATATATATATATATATATATATATATATATATATATATATATATATATATATTTTGTCTGCACCATCAATACAAAGTCAAATTCTTTGAAAGTGCAAACCTACTTGGCAATAAACTTGTTTCTGATTCTGATGATCCTGGGGTGTTTTTTTTAAAGCTCTTAAAGAAATTGACAATTAAAGAAAAGACAGCCCAATTACAATACGATGTGTGAATCAACCAAACCTGCAAAACGACAAGCTGTTGTATATGGTGGCAACACCTAAATCCCCCTCACCCACCACCAAGAACTAGCAGGAACTAGATGAAAAACGTTTTCATGTGGGCTTGTCGGCCATAAGGTGGAATTTGTATGAAAAGAGCGTATCTTATCAATGGATAAGGATTTCATACAATGAAGTCAATGCACAATTTGAAGTTAATGTTCACCATATGATCATTGCACAACACTTTGTTGAGAGCGTTGTGAAGTGCAGTTGTCAGCAGTTTTTATTTATTTTGTGAGGACAGCTGGGTTAGTTACCTCTTGAGGTTGGACCAGAGTTGGACCACTTCTGGCCAGATCTTTGGTCAGACCTTTCGCAAGTTCTAGAAGGTTTTATTACAACATAAGCGTAGTGTTGACATGGAAATCTTGTTGCAGGACCTTTCTTTCCATGCAAGAAACTGCAGAGTTCTGTATAAAATCCATATAGAATTTGTTCCCCTTGTGTTTTATGGTACTTTGTGCAAATCAATTTATATGCAAAAAATATATCAATGCATTGATTATTACACATTGCAAAACCATATAATCAGCAGAAATGTTATAATTTGATTATTCAGCATTCCATGCAGATGTCTAACAAACATGTAATTAAGTGTGTCTGAGTCATCTAAAGGACATAAGATATTCATTTATTGATTGGAGTTTCGTGGTGAAAACAGCACCTTCTAAATTCCCTGAATCTCTGCAGAACTGGGTTCGAGATCTCAGGGTCACAACTCTGGGGAACAGGGTGGGCGTCTTTCACAAACTCATGACTTCTGCACATTGTCCCCATCTTCCTCCCTCCCTCCCTTTGGTATCCATGCCACCCACGTAAACTGTGCCGCCATATAAACAGATGCTGCAGCTGTAGCTTCGGTACCTTTTGCCCAGCTCTCCAGCGTACTGGACCAGAGGACAACTCATCATGAAGCTTCTCACCCATATTCTGTTTATGTGCCTGGCCCTTGCTCTGACATGGGCTCAGTAAGTAGCCTTGATTTTCAGTTAAATGAACAACAGTAAAGAGGTTTGGCAATATTAGTCGAGTTTTCCACGTTTTACGCAACTGGATGTTCACCACACTCGGTGCTGTTACATAATCAGTTGCAATTAACCTCAGATTCACCTTAAAGTGCATATTTGAAAAGCTTGTAGAACTGTGCTGTGCTGTTCATGACTCCTAAAGTAAGTTTCCAAAATAAAGCTCAGATATTAAGATGAATGATAAATTAAATGGTATTAATCGCATCAGTTACAACAATTATTTCAATCTAGGAACACGTTTATTTGTTATAATATCCAAATAGGCTGCTACAGTTTGCCTTCTGGATTTCAATTTACAGACAGGGCCTAGAAACATTTCAATAGCATTGACTAAAAGTAAAAAAAATATGCTGGTAAGAAACTGTAAGTTGATCTTTCACACTTTTTTTGCTAATTTAAATGAAAAGTGTTCAGTCACGCAGTGATGGACAAAATGATAAGAAATTCTGAAAAGCTATGTTATCTTTCTCTTTTTCACAGTCATCAAAACCCAGACGAACATCATGGAGGTCGGTTTGCCAAAAATGTTATTTTGACATAGAAGAAAATGATCTTCACATCTCCAGAGAAAATTGCTCCTGCACTGTTTTTAACCATCATATTGTGATGTTCTGCAGCTAACCCGGACCGCTGTAAAGGCCTTGAAATGGACGCTGTTGCACTGAACGAGGAGGGAATCCCTTACTTTTTCAAGGGTGGGTCCCTTCAGACCGAAAATTTGGAAATCCCTGATCCTTTTCTTAGAGAAATTATTCATATCTTTTCTTTCACTACTAAGTGCTTCCGTTTCCTCTCAGGTGACGACCTGTTTAAGGGCTTCCACGGCAAGGCGGAGCTGTCGAACAGGTCTTTCTCCGAGTTGGATGACCACCACCATCTGGGCCATGTGGACGCTGCTTTCCGCATGCACTATGAGGACGATCCCACCCACAACCACATGTTCTTCTTCCTGGTATGGTCTGGCACAAATCTTAAGTTTTGTCTCCAACAGAAAAGCAATGCTATAAAACCCAAAGTAGACAAATTCTAAAAACAAGACAGAGGCTTTCCAGACTCCGACAGCATGACTTCTTTGCAAGTGTGGTGATGATGACTTTTAATCTCATGCAGGACAACAAAGTGTTCAGGTATTACCAACATAATCTGGAGGCGGGCTACCCCAAGGACATCTCCGAGGTCTTTCCTGGAATCCCAGACCACCTGGATGCTGCTGTGGAGTGTCCGAAGCCGGAGTGCGAAGAAGACTCTGTGATCTTCTTCAAGAGTTAGTGTCAAGAATTATTTATCTGATCCTAATCGGATAATATCTCTGATTGAGGAGCAAAGACACGTTTTAATCTCTGGTTCTTCCAGTATTACTGTTGATAAATGAACCTGTATACAGCACAACACATGTGGGCACTGTAACAACTATCCTTCCATTGTTTTTCTACCAACACACTTTGCATATCTGTAACATCTTAAGTCCTGTGCGTGTTTTTTTTTTATATTTCCTTTTACAGAAAACGAAATCTACCACTACAATGTGAAAACCAAGGCAGTGGACAAGAAAGAGTTTAACTCCATGCCCAACTGCACGTCGGCTTTCCGCTTCATGGAGCACTACTACTGCTTCCACGGGCACAAGTTCTCCAAGTTCGACCCAAAGACCGGCGAGGTGCACGGGAGATACCCTAAAGAGGCCCGTGACTACTTCATGAGGTGCTCCAAGTTTGGTAAGTGGAAACTAGTCAGTGATGTCTCTTACTGCCTGGATTTATTTGCAGCGATAACGCAGAATAAATCATGGTTACTGTGTTTTTGCCATCAAGCAGATGACAAATTAAATATGGACCGTTAACTTGAATATAACACATGCAATCAACATAAATGAAAACATTTAGAGTCTAAATTTGATACATTAGATATAATTTGGCTTAATGGATCGCTAGATGGCAGCAAAGTGCTTCCATAATGATTCTTATCAAGCGTATGCATGTCTGCGTATGCATTCAGGCGTATGTGGGCAACACAGGCTGCATAAAGAACATGAGCTGTTTCAACAACAATAGTCTACAAAGGGTTGAACCACTCAGAGAAATCATAGAAATGATTTGTAACATCAGCAGATCTGTTTTTGCAAAAAACGGAACCTATTGTAGGCTACACATAAATCTAACTTGGATCAGAACAAGACCATTTTCCTGTGATTGGATCTGGTCAGTTGAACATCGAAACTCATTAGATGCATCAAAAACATAATCTTAAATAAGTTAAAGATTATGGGCTCTGCTAATAATAATACATAAATTGGTCAAAATTATCATCTACAGAGCAGATCTAAAACAACCTGACAAACAACCGTTTAAATGATCTGTTAGTATCAGTAAATATTCTCTTGACTGTTGTGTGATCCTAGAGAGAGTTTTAAAGCCAGATCAAGTAAGGACAAAGTTGTAAAATCTCATTTTACTTGTTCAGGTGATGACAGCGACCATCTGGACCGGGAGCGCTGCAGCCGCGTTCACCTGGATGCTGTTACATCTGATGATAGCGGAAACATTTATGCATTCAGAGGTGAGATTTAAAGATTGAACGTTTCTATTGTCACATGCACCTTAGTTTTATATTGATTTTCACATCAGATTTATGACATAATTCATCCGGCTTGGTCTTTCTTCATAATTCAATTGTTCATTGTAAACATTCATTTGCACTGTTGTCTCTGTGAATTGACTTATGAAGTTTTGCTTTTGATAAGATTTATAAGGTTGATTCAAGCATAATTTACTTATTTCCCAACTTAAATGAAGTAACAAAAACCTGCAAGTTTGTAAATGAAAGCTAGAATTTATACTCAAAGAAATAAAAAAAATATTATTTTTGAAACAGGTTAAAGTGCTAAAGAATATTCAGACTGATAAATAGAATTGACCTACAGATTCAGTTTCTTCATGTTGTTTTAGAAAAATAATCAAAGATCACTATAAATGGCAGTTGGGAAATTAAGCTCAATTGTTTGCAAAAAGAAGTTGCATTAATAAATGTCAGAATTTAACTAAAAGGCCAAACATTACATCACCAGTCTCTAGATAATTGGATTATTGTTCAACCTGGTTTCAAACATCCTTTATCAGCATTACCATTTCCAACTTCTCTGAGCAATTCCTTCATTTTCCAGGCCACCATTTCATCCGCAAAGATGACAACGACACGCTGACGTCTGACACCATCGAGAACGCCTTCAAAGAGCTGCACAGCGAGGTCGACGCTGTTTTCTCCTACCAGGATCACCTCTACATGATCAAGGTTAAAGCGATAACTATGTGTTCTATCAAGCTGAAGCTGTCTTTAAGTCCTCTTGACAGTGAACTACAAACTTTCTCTCTGTCCCCTCCAGGATGACCAGGTGTTCGTTTACAAAGTTGGCGAGCCACACACCCACCTGGAGGGTTATCCCAAACCTGTGAAAGAGGAGCTGGGCATCGAGGGCCCCATCGATGCCGCGTTTGTCTGCCAGGACCATCACATTGCTCACATCGTCAAAGGTAAGACCATAATCAGAGCCTGATTCCAAGAAATTATGTTACAGACGATTTAACGGGTGTATAAATTCAAAGAGTTCAAGAGTTTAAATCCCCACCTGGGCTGTGGTATTTTAATCACTTTGAAAATGTTCATACTTGACCCTAAAGCGAAAAAGACAAACCTGTCAGCTTTTGCTTCTACGTGTGACAGTATGGATGAAAGCTGTGATAAGGAAGAACAATTTGAATTAAAAACCATTGTACTCAGACTGATATTATTACAATCCTACATTTGAAAATATTGAAATGAAAAACAAATGCAATCAAGCTTTTTTTGTTTCAACGTATTCCTGTTAAAATGCTTTTTTTTAGTAGGAGACCCTCATACAAATGCTAAATTAAAAAGGCATATTCCACGCTTTGTGATTACCAAGAATCCTAAACATTTTATGTGTAAAAATTCCAATAATTCTTCAGACTAAGTTTATCAGTCCAAATTCAAAGTCCTTTAATTTAAAAATTTTAAATATAAAATTCTACACTTCACTAAGTTCATACTTATGAAGGTCAATATTATTTTAAGTAGACAGGATTTAAATATGTAATGTTCAAAACAGGACCAATGACAGAAAGGAAGAAGGAGGTAAATGAAGGATCGTCTTGTTACTGCTGTATAAATAAACTTGCCTTGAGAGAGGGAGGAAGAAAATTATGCAATCAATGAAGGAGGAAAGTACGAATAGGGAATAAAGTCTGGAAATACTTAGATTATATTTCCATAGTTAATCAGACATGGAAAATACTTCAATCAGGTCACACACTTTTCAAACATTTTCAGACTATCTGGCCCAACCCTGCTTGAGTTTCACATAATAACTGATATCTCCTCCTGTGTCTCCCTCCCTCCAGGTAGAGACATATACGACGTAGACATGAGTGCCACCCCCCGGGTTCCCACTAACAAGCGTCCAATCTCCGTTCTCAAGAAGGTGGACGCTGCCATGTGCGGTCCTGGGGGAGTTAAAGTGATCACTGGATCCCACTTCTACCACTTTGACAGCGTCATGCTGTTTGTGACCTCCAGGGCCCTGCCTGTGCAGCACAGAGTATCTCTGGAGCTGTTCGGCTGCGATCACTGAGTAACTGTCCGAGAAAGGACCGAATGAACGGTGCAGAGCACCACAAACAACGAAGTGGAACACGGAAAAACAAACTAGCAACTACAGAGTCTGGCGAGAAGCGACTTTGTGTGGCTTCTGATTTCACGCTCTCTCAGATGATACAGTGTTTCATGCAACTCGCTTCCCTTCTCCCTCTTACCTCAAAAATACACTTAAACATTTTTCATTTCTTTTAGGAGGGATTCTACTTTTCACGCATTCTGTGACCACCTATGCAAAGAGTGCTTTCAACATGTTCAGTGGCAATACATGTTTTTCTGATTCATTTTGTACAGTGAGGTGGGGAATAAAGACATGTGGCATTCACCATCACAATGTCCTTCTATTGAGGAAGTATTCAATTGTGGCCCGATACATGTTTTTTTTGTATTTATTTTAACAAAGTTCATTCATAAAAAAGGCCTATTCATAAAATATCCATCCAAATATTTCCATCTTACAGGCTACTTTTACTGAAACATCACGGACAGAGGGCCTATTTTTAAAGTTGAACTGTAATTAAAGCAAATTCATAAACGATTGTTTTCAACAGCAGACAAACTGAACTAAACAGACGCCAATGTCAAACTGAACTCACGTCAACAGGAGACATCAACTGAGATAATGATAAAAAAGAAAACCTGAATTTAACAGACGTCAACATATTCCATATTCCTATTTATCTTTTAGGCTACTTATACACAATTTAAACGTATTGCTATTTTAACCACCAAGCATTTTATTATTATTATCTCTTATTATTATATCTGATGTTTGGCACTTTGTTTTACATTTTGTTAAAGTGCTCTTTAAATAATGATAACAATGATGATTATGATCAGAATAAACGTTTGCATCACCTCCCAGAAGCTGGAAAGAAAAGAGACAAAAATATTTTTCACACCTCACTTAGTAACTCTTAGTAACTCTAATATTTTAGTCTAAATATTTTAGCATAAATATTTTAGGCTAAAATATTAAACTTTTTATTTGTTTTTCTTCAATTCCACGTTGATGTTTAGTAATTTCTGCCAAAGGCTGCAGCATTTTGATTTAATCCATCTGAATGCAGTATTTGCAAGCCATACTCTGATTGGATGGAAAAAAAACCTGTCTGTGATTGGCTGGTGAGGTGGACAGTTTTTGAAGTCGCGAGCGCAGAAACAGCCGAGCGAGCGCACAGCTGGTGTTGAGCGTGGAATGAGCAGGTGCGCGCGAGCAGAGATGGAAGCGCAAGGACAGTGGGTTGAGAAGAGTTTTTCAGAGTTGAGAGCGCGCCAGACCAGTTTTGAGTGTTGAGAGTTGTCTCACTGCGCGCTTGATTGGTTCCTGCGCGCTTAAGTAGAAGGCACTAATATCGCTACATAGTTTCACAGAGTTGAGTGGCACTGTCTTCTTCTGTCTTCTTCTCTGTCTTCTCGCGCCTCCCCTGTGACTCTTTAACGCCCCCCAAGGGAGGCATGCCTCACCTATTGAAAACCACTGGTGTAGATGAACGAGACTGATGTTTCTTGAACCTTTCTGTGGAGCTGAGGAGAAGAATTAGAGCAGATCACATTTTAGACAAGAGGGAGAAGTTGATCTCACAGGTACTCAGGTCCTGAATAGGATCAATGAAGGCCCTGCTGATTCCAGAAGCATTTGGGAATGGCAGACAGGGAGGAGATTACTCAGATTTCTCGGTGTTTCCAGCATGAGATGAGGGAAAAGGTTGGAGAGCACACAGGCAAGTAGCAACTGAGGAAGCCAGGGCTGCGAAAGATGACCGTGGAAGAAGCTTAGTAGATCTTCCAAATGGTTTATACGAAGCATAGAAGAAACACGAGGGGAGTTTCTTAGAATTTAGCACTTAGCGCAAAGGAGTGATGACTGGACCATAGTGACCGATTATCAGTCATTCAGAGGCCCCTTTTATTCCTCAGCAGCCAGATGATGGGACTGCAGTCAGGTCAGAACAATGAAGCCACCAGTGGAAACCTGCGGCTGATGAAATAGTTACGAAAGCATTCCCCAAAACACTCAAGACTCTAGGATCACCACAGAACCCCTTTCTGATCGGCTGCCTCCAGGCAGTCCAGAAGACTCTGAAAGCTGAGACGCCTCAAAACCCCTGAAGAGAGTGGGGTCAAGAATAAAAGCTCTCAGAACCCAAGAGCAGATGCCAGGCCCACACTCATCCAAGTCCATAGGGTACTGGAAGCATTGATCTTAGCGGCGAATGTCCTCAGACAGCAGGATGGCACCCAAGCAATGGTGTGTGGAGGGGGTTCAGAAGGAATGCAAAGGTACTGCTGAGGCCAGTTCCCATGTTACATCCAGAGTAAGAAAGAAAGATAACATTAAATCTACAGTCAAAGCTGGTGGTCTGGGCTAAATTATGACAATTGATGGAACCATAAATTCTTCTCTCATGAAGGAG
Organism: Fundulus diaphanus; assembly: GCA_037039145.1. Classification (NCBI taxonomy): domain Eukaryota; kingdom Metazoa; phylum Chordata; class Actinopteri; order Cyprinodontiformes; family Fundulidae; genus Fundulus; species Fundulus diaphanus. The sequence goes on along the minus strand of CM073132.1, from coordinate 21,310,158 downwards.
AGTTTGTGACTTTTAGCACAAGCATACTTGCTTAATGCAGCCGTAAAACAAAATATTGTCATGATCTCGGCACTGATGCCTGGTCTGATCACCCACTGCACACACCTGCTTAGCTCCGCCCAGTTCCTCATGACCACTCATTTGATCTACCTGCATTAGTCATTATATAACCAGCCTTCAGACCAGTCATCAGTGCCAGATTATTTCGAGCCATTGTGTGAGACTTATTCCAGCGTTCTACCTGTTCTGACTTCCTGATCCTGACCTGTCTGCCTCTCAACTTCTGAGCCTGCCTGTTCCCGTCTGATTCTGATTGCCTGACCTGTCTTCCGACTTCTGCGTGACCTGACTACCTGCCTGATCTCTTCCCGTTGTGTACCGACCGGATTTGTTTTCTGACTACCGAGCCTGCCTGCCCTCGTCCAGCCTGTCTGCCGATCTGTGTATCAAACCTGGAACAGTGACCCGACTCCGTCCTGGATCATCCTTCGGCACCTCATCCGCTCTCTGAGATCCTGGCTCCGACCATCGACCACGTCCCCAACCTCGTCTTGGCTTTGCTCTACGGTTCATCCTGCTCACGTTCTTTATCACGATTCTGACCTCCTGCCTGTCCTCCGACCTCCGATACACCTGCGTCTGGGACTCTCCGAGCAGCAACCGCCGCACTGGGTTGCCAACCCGCCAGCTGGGATCTACCTCTACTTCTGGACCAAGACTGGACATTAAGACCAGGTTAGTGACCTACACGTTTATGTGCAAGCACTTCCAGTTAAACGAGGTCACTAACCTGTTGTCTTCCCCTGCAGAGGTTCCCGGTGTAGACGCTGACGCCACCCGCTCAGATTCTGCTTTAAATAAACTGTTGAACCTAAACTGTTTGTCTGCCTCGAATACTGGATCCATCTGTTCTGAGCCTAACAAATAGATGTTTTGGAATGGCGTAGTCAAAGTCTGATCAAATGAGATCAGATTGAGATGCTGTGGTATCACCATATACTGGCCATTCATGCTTTAAAAGCCCATTGATTTGATTGAATTAAAGCAACTCTGTAAAGAAAAGTGGGCCGCAATCACTCCACAGCGATTTAAAGGACTCCAGGTGGCACAACCAGAACTTGCTGCCCTGTTGCTGTGGACAGTAGACTTTGGTCCCACTGTGTGGATGATGAATCGTGCCGCCAGGTTAAAGCCTTTGGTCAGCTTGGCCTCGCCTGTCCACTAGCCTTAATACCATAATAATAGATTTGTGATGGATTGTTGTGCCAAGGTGTGACAGGAGAGGTGTGAATGGAGGGGAAGAGTGCATGGTTGACCAGGTTCCCAAATATGGTTATAGCCAATCACAGTAAAGTCTGTTAGGAAGAGCCTTCACCCCAAACCCTTAACCCCAAACCCTTTTTTCATTATCTGGGTAATAGTTTTTAATTATCATCTTGCAAAATTAATGATTCCATATTTTAAATCAGTGATTGCAGTGATTCTCAACATCTACTGTCTTGCAAACTGATTAGATACAATGTTATGCACTTCACCAGCAGAGGGTGCAAAAGTTCCACTTCATAAACCAAACTCCCCTTTGGGCCAGCGCATGTGGAATATTATGTTATTGCAGGGTTAGTATTCAATGTTTCTGTAGAAATTTTGTAATTTTCCACAACGACTTTTCCAGGGCTCCTTTACCTATCTCAGTCCTTCACATTAATTTTAAAATGCAAAATACAAAGTCTGACTCTGAATTTAAAGCAAACATTTTATAGTGAAGACCTTTTTTAATTTAAATCTGCTAAGGAAGGAAGGAAGGCATTTGGATGGTGAATGAAAAATAAAATTATTTTTCCAAACTTAAGTTAAATTTCAGACCTTTCCAACAGCATAGGAACCCTGTTTTTGTAAGTTTGACACTGAAAAGTGAGCACTTCACAGCAGGGAGCATTTGTGCCTGTGGCTCATAATGTCAGCACTTTTTTCTTTCCTAGCAACGCTCACATATCCACAGGAGCTGGCAGGAGTACAAACATGATTTTTTTCCCCCCGCTGAAATCATCAAGAGCCTTTCATTGGCTGACCCCTAAAAACTTCTATACTCCAATTCAATATTCCAGCACAAAACCTAAACCCAACACCATGTCTTGATAACAATAAATCTGAAGTGCCTCTGATGAGGATTCTAGTTTCAAAAATGTTGGTAAACTGATACCAAAAGGTGGATCAAGTTCACATACCGGTATTTCTACAAAAGTGAAAGAGGGCCCTTTTTATTCAATTAAATTTATTTATATAGCGCCAATTCATGAAAAATGTCATCTCAAGGCACTTTCCAAAGTCAAATTCAATCAGATTATATTATTGGCAATTAAACATTTTTAATATGTTCAGTGACTGTTTTCCTTCTTCAACATCCAACCCTTTTAACTTTAACACAGGTTTGAGATGTCTGATCTGGAGTGTTCATCACACTGCTCTAAAATGAGGCAATGGGATGATGTCAGCTTCATGACCGGGACTGAAGTCTCTGATGACAGCAGGCTTCATTGGATCACACAATCCCTCACTTCAGCCCAGTGCCTGCTACAAAGACAATGGCAACAGAAACAGTGTGAGCCTTCATCAGGCCTGATATGATGCCACAGTCAACTACTGAGATATCCACACCTCAGAACTGGGTAACTGGTAATTCATCTAATTGGAGGATCACTGACTGACAGGGAAAATAATATTTGTTTAGGTTAATTTATTCACATTTGGGAAGTTTAAAACATGATATGCAAATTAATGTTTATGTAAATGGTAGAAATATCCACCTGGATGTTAGTATTATAAGATTTTAGCTATTTTTTTACTTTTCATCATTAAAACACACTATATGTTGTGTTTTATAAGAAAGTTATGGTTGATAAATTAAATCTGAGTGCTGATGAACAGTCAAGACCGTTGCTACTTCTCAACACCTAAGTTGACTGTGTTCCAGTTAACACAGTCAAATAAGTTTAAAACAAAAAACAGAACAACAAAGGGTTGAAATTCCAATATGCAGCGGTCAGGAAAGCTGTTGTTTTGTTCATAGTACCTCTTACGAATGTCGTTTAAAGCTGTACTTTCCACATGCAAATGCCACTTTTGATTTGTTCGGTTTAGAGTTGCAGTGGCTACATGATGTTACACTGACTCTGTAGTCTTACAACCGTGTCTCGTAAAATAAACATGTTTTCATCACAGCTTACTGTTGTTGATGTGAGGAGCTGCAAAATTGGCTCCGACAGTTAGCCTTAAATAATTTCTCCCACTTTCCGAGTGGGAAGTCCGACTTTAGCGGCTGCTCCAGTTGATTCTTCCAGAAGTCAGAATGTCCGAAATCCAACTGCAACTGAAATGCAGTCAACTATAGATTATACATTTTCAAACCTTTATGTCAACACACTGTTTAGCAGTATTTCAGAGTAGATTTAAATAGCAAAAAGTGGCTTGTGATATAATAAAATAGTGACATTCCAATTAATGACAAGTTGAAATGACACCAGTGTTGTGCATGGGAAAAGAGGAAAAGTATCTGCCTCTGCAACTGCACAGGTCTTTTGTTTAGAGGTGTGATGTTTTCTTTCCTTTTTGACAAAGCTTATAACTAGAGTGGCTTATGTTGCCCTGACCTACCTATGGGGATGTGCTTCTATAGGCTTAGGCTACTGGAGGACATCAGGATCTATTTTTCTCACTCTATCGAGTTCTACTGTTCTTCAATTATGTATTGCTTGTCATCATTTCTGCTTATAACTTTTTGTTCTCTCTTTTTTTTTCTTCATAGTAGGTACACCTGGTCTGGCGTTCTGTTATCTGTGACATCATCCAGAGAAGACAGCTCACCCGCTATTACCATCTAATGTAGAACAGATTACTAGATCAATGTGTGCTTCTGTGCTTGTTTGTCTCTCTTCTTGTGTCTCTGCTCTGTCTTCTGTAACCCCAGTCGGTCGAGGCAGATGACCGTTAATACTGAGCCCTGTTCTGCTGGAGGTTTTTCCTTCCCGCTAATGGGTGGTTTTTCTTTCCACTGTCGCTTCATGCTTGCTCAGTATGAGGGATTGCTGTAAAGCCATGTACAATGCAGACGACTCTCCCTGTAGCTCCACGCTTCTCCAGGAGTGAATGCTGCTTGTCGGGACTTTGAAGCAATCAACTGGTTCCCTTATATAGGAAATATTTGACCAATCTGTATAATATGATTGATTTTGACTTTGTAAAGTGCCTTGAGATGACATGTTTCATGAATTGGCGCTATATAAATAAAATTGAATTGAATTGAATTGAATTGAGGTAAGAAAGTTATAAATATTGAAGTTATCCCATGTTCTTTCCCTAATACTAATACATCAATTACGGTGGAGACTCAACATGAACGAGAGCGCGCAGCACATCACACTCATGCACACCCAGAGGATTCGGCCCGAATCACTCTCTAAGGAGCTGACTAATCCAGCCTATACAGACAACTACAGTAAATAGAGGAAACCTAGTTTTACACATAAGCCAATTGTAAAGGCATGTATGGGAAATAATATAAATAATATTTAACTACAAAACTTGCACTAGGCACCTATATAGGTGTACACAGCAATGTTGACAAGTCACGTTTTTGTGACATAAAAAATGAGACCACAATTGACGTGTTTATCAATTGATAAAACAAATCTTTTAGGAGAAAATATAGAAAAGTTAAATAAAATCAATGTATAAGTGTACATACCCTTAAACTAATACTTGGTTGAACCACCTTTTGTTTCAGTGTCATATTTCAGTCTTCAGCCCTCTTCAGGTGACCCGACAGATTTTCTGCTGTAATTTAGTTCTGGACCGTAACCTAATCACTTTCCTGTCGATAGGTCTTTTTTATGTTGGTTTGGATGTATGATTCAACTCACTGAGATACTAAAAAAATAAACCCATTTATCTTAAGCTTTTGATTTTTTGGCTGAAAGTTTGTGGTACATTTTTTTTTGAGAATGTTAAGTTCATGTACCTTGAATAAAAAAAAGTTATTATCTGAAAATAATAAGTCCAGTGCATGATACTGGATGTTTCCTTTGGAAGAAAAGCCTTCTAAACATAGACATTAGTGTAACTTTGGGCAGAGCTACTGCCACCCTGGGAAGGGTTTTGTTAGGCCCGCAAACACAGTTCAACAACGGTTCAAAATTTGGTCCGTCAGCATGGAGGGTAGACGCAAGTTAACAGATAAAACCAAAACTTGGGGGTTAAATTCTCACTGATGAAAGGCTTTCCGAAAACATGCAGACAAATCTAAATCTTCTTAAAATGTAAAATGTTAGGCATGACAAGGTATTTTCTTATTAAACAAATTTTTGTTTTCTTTTAACTTTCATTGTAAATAGTGCAACAAACATTCAGTGGCTTATTCAAAAGCTCAATTGGACACACCCATTCAGTAAACTTCACTAAAGTTTAAAGTACAAACACCTGGTTGTATTGTTCTACTTTGTTTCATTAAAATATTGTGTGGTTAGTGTATTGTGAGAAGGTAAAAATTAAACATTTCACTTTTTTTGTTGTTGTTGCATTTTTAACAGAAAATTTTCGTGGCCTGCTAGTTCTTTAAACTGGAGCATTTTGGCCCTTGTTGCAAAAAATTTCCACACAACTGCTTAGGTTTTCGTCACATGTAGAACATAAAACAAAACCCTTGCACTGTATGTATTGTACCTCTAACTGAGCTGTATCGTGATGTGGGGAGTAACACGGTCATCTCAGAGCAAAGCCGTCTTAGCTTCGGTCTCGACTCTCCAGGCTTTCTTCTTCCAGCACAGCTTCCTCCTTCCGCACAAAACCTTTCCCTTTAGATTAATTTGTTCACTTTAACATCCAAAGCAAAGCTATATTAATGATCCGGCCAAATTACAGGAAAAAAAGTTTTTCTCCTAATACCTCTGACAACTTTTGAAAAATCATCTTCAACCAACAGTCCAATTTATTCACAGATGTGAGCTGTGCACCTATTTAAAAGATCCACTAAATCACACATGCTCTTAGATTTAGCCACCGCTAGGACAGAGGATGAGCAGCCGTTGGGCTCCTTGATTGTGGGCTTGTACAGTATGCTTCTGCACGTTGTGGCATCTGTGTGTATGTGTATGCCTGTGAGGTGTCTGCTTGTTGGTTGTGATGCTTAATTAACTGGACAGGGAGGTTGACGGACATCTGCTCTCAGCCTGCCGTTTGGGTAGCCTGACCCCCACGAAGCCTGTGTGCTTTATATGTGTGTGTGTGTGTGTGTGTGTGTGTGTGTGTGTGTGTGTGTGTGTGTGTGTGTGTGTGTAGAACAGGCAGGTATGGACTTTGGCCAAGACTGTGCCATTTAAACGTTGAATCTCAGGACCAGATGGTGCCAGCTAGCGTCCCCTCGGTAGACTGGTGACCGCTAAAAACCCTTCCTCAGATGTAACCCCGATGCCCTGCATCAAATTGTCAGATTGAGCAGGGGCTGGCCTGGTAAACACACTCAGAAAAGGCATGAACTCACACACATGCTCACAAACACACTCACTTGTGGTTATTTCGTCCGCTACGGCTACGCAGTCCTGTACTTGACTAAACAACCAGATACTAAAGTACCGGTCGATCAAAAGTTACGTTTTTAACAAATTTACAGTAAAGTATAAAAACAAATATGCTATTTTATACCTGGAACATATTTATTTAGATTAATGAATTTACTACCCCATTTAAAAAAAGTAAAAATAACCCAAGCATGTCGGTCAGCAGTTTATATTTTCAGAGTAAAAATATATGATTTCTCCAGTTAGATTAATAAACACTTGATATCTTTCACACTAAAAACTAAAACTAAAAAATCATGGTGCTGAGTTTCACTTTTTTGTCAGTTTAAAATTACTTTTTTATTGACTGTAAAATAATATGAAAAAAGTTTCATTGATTAAAAAAATTATCTTTTTAAAAAATATAGTTAAATCTAGATTATTATTTATGTTAATCCAGTATTTCTTTTTTTGTTTTTGCAAAAAAATTAAAAATAAAACAAATCATATTTGTGTATCTTTATTGTGTCCTAATTACCAAAACTGAACGGCATAATACAAAAACATAAGGAAAACAGAGAAATTTCAATTAGTCCATTTCTGTTACTCAGTACTCCCTTATAACTGGAGCCTTTAAAAAAATAAACCACATGCCTGCTCTGGACAAGAAGTGCGTCTGTTCTCTAAATTCAGAAATTATTCTCTTATAGAGGAAAGATGATAAGCAGTAGAATTGTGAAGTCTTGAAGGAATTGAAGAATGAATCATCAAATTTGTTGATAAAGGTGCAATTTTTGCACAAGCACTTTAACAATATAGGAGATAATGTGCATGAGATTTCAGATGTTATTATGAAAAAGTAAAGTAAGATCTTTTTAACAAAAGAGTTCCATTTCAAATAAATTGTCAAGTTCTCGTGTAGTTGGAGAAATCACAAAAAAGTCCCACCTTGTCATCCCTGTTGTTTAAACCCTCCCAAACACATTGCCACCTTCTAATAGATGTTTGAAGACCATAAAATTAAATACAGTAAACAAAAGTTGTTTAGTAAGAAGACGAAACAAATGTGTCGAAGGAAGATGCGCCACAATGTGGATTTACTCAAAAAGGCTCATTTGATATTTAATATCTGTTCAAGTTTAAAGTTAGCCACAATCTACGTATGGGACTCAGCAGACATGGAGGAGGTTGCGCTCATCAGATGAGGCCATCGTACCAAACAATATGTACCCTGTATCACCCTGACACTGCAGTGAAACATGGTGGTGGCCACATCATGCTATGGGGATTTTTTCTTCAGGAGCTGCAAGCAGGCTGACCAGAGTTAACGGAAAGATGAATGAAGGAGAAGCAGAAGACTACCAAGTAACTTTCCTCTGGGCTGCTTTCCTTGTGTGCTCTTGAGGCCATCTCCGACTCCTTTCCTAAAGCTTCTACCTCCTCAGCATCCTATCCCATGACTTTCTTCCTCCTCCTCTCCTCTCTTGTCCTGTATGTCTAACCTTCCACCCCCTCCACAGCATCTTGGGGATGAGGTTGTGCAGAGCTGTCAGTCCCTTGCTGAGGCGGCCAAGCATCACATCCCGGTCAGAGGGGAGGCTGGGGCAAATGGTCGGGGCATCGTCGTGGGTCCGGCCAACCTCCCAGCACTGAGCGGCAGACCCCCTCAACAGATTGAGCCTCCAGCTGGCCGGCACGGGGCCGCCGCGGCCCCATGCTGGGGACACACATGCCACAGAGCACAAATTCCCACTTGCACACAAGCGTGTACACCAACACGTGCATCTATACGACGCATGGCTGCCACGACACAGACACCACCGTGCTGTCGAGCAGAAATTATGTTTTCATTTGGCCAAATGTCAAAATCATTTGAATGAAAAACGTGGGACTCTATTTTGAACTAAAGTTAAATATAAAAAAATGCTTTGTTGATTAAAATTTTGCTAAATTGTGTAAATTTTAAATGTATATTGCTTAGTTTACAAAGTACGGCCTTTTTTCCACTGTTTGTATTTTAATGACATTTTCTTTTCATAGGAATTAAGATCAATCTGAAAAAAAATCTGATGTGGTATTTTGAACATTGATATAATAATCAATTAAATAAATATCAAAAAAATTTTGTTGGTTGGTCAAATACTGCAGTAGATTGAGACAGATTGTAATGCTTTAGGTTTTTGTTTGTTTTGCTTTGGACTTTTCTGGACTTTTCTTAATGAGCCTTCACCTCTAAGCCATCATCCAATCAGCTCAGTCTCCCTCCAGCATTACATTGAAATTACTGTTGTCATTTCAGCTTTTAACTTTTTGCTCTCTCTCTTTTTTCTTCATAGTAGGTACACCTGGTCTGACGTTCTGTTGACTGTGAAATCATCCAGGGAGGACAGATCACCGACTATTACCATCTAATGTAGAACAGATTACTAGATCAATGTGTGCTTCTGTGCTTGTTTGTCTCTCTTGTTGTGTCTCTGCTCTGTCTTCTGTAACCCCCAGTCGGTCGAGGCAGATGACCGTTCATACTGAGCCCGGTTCTGCTGGAGGTTTTTCCTTCTCGCTAACGGGTGTTTTTTCTTTCCACTGTCGCTTCATGCTTGCTCAGTATGAGGGATTGCAGCAAAGCCATGTACAATGCAGACGACTCTCCCTGTGGCTCTACGCTTCTCCAGGAGTGAATGCTGCTTGTCGGGACTTTGATGGAATCAACTGGTTTCCTTATATAGGAACATTTTTTGACCAATCTGTATAATCTGACCCAATCTGTATAATATGATTGAACCTAACTTGTAAAGTGCCTTGAGATGACATGTTTCATGAATTGGCGCTATATAAATAAAATTGAATTGAATTGAATAGATCAGCTCACCTGTTCACCTGCCTACATATACCTGCCTCAGTCGTCCTCACACTACCAGAACGTCTCTTCTCGTCTCGTAGCGTGTGATGTGCTTTGACTCTACCAGTTCCTGTGTGCTCAGCCTGGTGGACTCTTCTGTTCGCTTCAATGAAGAAAGTCGCCCGTGTCTGCATGCTGCAGGTCTGCCTGTTTCCCTGTGAGTTCCAGCTGCTCGCTCCGCACGTTCTGGTGGTTCCTCGGTCCACATCGCCTGTTTTGGTCTGTCACTACCTGGAGCTTCTGGCCCCCTGCTCATCCCTGCCTGCCTGCACCGTCAGCCATTAAATCATCTGTTCTAGTCTGGCTCCACCTGCATCTGGCCCTGCTTGCCTGCCTCATCATCCACTACTCATCATTTCAATAAACCTTTTAAAAACATAACTCTGTGCCCGGCTGAATATTGGGTTCACTGGCATTAATCATTGCACTGATATTGTTTTTATAAATATGTTTAATATTGAAGCTTGTTTTATAGGCCAATTGAGAATTTTGATAGCTTTATTTACACATGGAGCTCCAACAGCATGTACGCAGAGCTGTTGAAGGTCATCGCAATTATCTTAGTGATGACGTTTAGGAAAATTGCCCCTGATCAGTAAATGGAACCTATTTGTGTCTGTTCTGCGAAGACCTCAAGGGTTTGTTAGAGAACATTAGAGAACCAAGCATCATGAAGACCAAGGTGCACAGCGGTTAGTCATTCACCCATTCACCCCCTGACGGTGGTGAGCTATGTTAGTAGCCACAGCTGCCCTGGGGCAGACTGACAGAGACGAGGCTGTCATACAATGGCGCCACCAGACCCTCTGACCACCACCATGGAGGAGATGCAGAAAACCACAGCTCAGGTGGGAGGATTTCCAAAATCATGCTCTCCTCAACGCTGGCCTTTTTAGAAGAGACAGAAGAACATTTTTGTTGAAGAAAAACCATAAGAAGTCCCCTCCCCAGTTTTTGGTAAAAAGAAATCACTTCATATCACAATAAACACACCTCCCCTATTCGGAAAAATGCAGATGGCAGCATCAGGCTGTGGGAATGATTTTCTTTAGCAGATACAGGGAAGCTGGTCAGGGTTTGTGGGATGACGGATACAGGCCAATCCTGAAAAAAAGAAAACTGCCAAAAGGTGCGAGGAACTTCAGACTGGGGTAGGACCTCACCTTCCAACAGGACAACCACACTAAACCATACAACCAGACCAAAAGATAAAAAATGCTACAAACAGATATTCTTCATTAAATCTGACTGAGTTTGGGCCATCTCAAAATAAATAAATATTTCCCTTCGTAGTCCCACAGAGGGGAAACTTTTCTCTGCATTTAAGCCATCACTGAGTGGCACATGGGGAGCAGTCTGTGGTCAAGGGTCTTGCTCAGGGACTCAGAGTGACAGACTGAGTTTTTAACTGGCAACCCCTCCAAGACGCAAATGCTACCCACCAGGCCACCACTCCCGAAAGAAGACTTTGCTAAATTTTAACTGAACTGAATGCAAAAGTACTGACTGCAAGTTTTGTAAAGATTTTTAAGAAAGCATCACTCCACTGATCCACTGATCACGCTGTTATATCAAGGTTCTGTGCAGGATTGGGTGTTTGTGTGCTTCACCTCCTCTGATTGCAGCCAAGCGTGCCCACGCAACTGGAGATCATTCAGACCAATCAGGAGGAGCATAAAGAGGAGTGGATTTCCTGAGACAGACTCCAGATAGTTCTCATTTTCATTGAAATCAAGCCTCTTACTCTGTACTCTCATGATCCTTCGCCTACCTCCTCTGTGTTCTCCTATCAGAAATAAGCAGGTTTCCAGTTCACTTGTCTCCTTACTCTGTGGAAATCCCTGGTGGCCTCACCTCTGGAATCCCTCCGGAAAGTCCCCTGGTCGCTCCCCCTGTATATCCTTCACAGGAACCACCACAAACCAACCATCACCTACCTGCCAGTCCGCCCTCCAACGATCCACCGCTCCATTGCGGCTCTCAGGGTCTATCAGGGTCTATCAGCTCAGGTCGTGAGCCTGCAGTCTTCTGGTTAACAGACATGCTGCCAGTTCAATCCTTAATCCTAGTGATCTGTGGATCTTCCTTATTTTCGCCACACAACTTCCAAAAATTCTGCTTTGTCTTTCTTGTAAGACGGAGAAGTGTGGAGGCAACCGACACCACACACTGAACTTTAAATCACATATGAGAGAAAAGGACAAGTTTTCAAAGTTATACTCTTCAAAACCTTACTATAACCTTGATGTCAGTAATCTGTCCATGTAAATAACTGATCTTGTAGACAATCGGGGCATTATTTATTCAACATTTTTATAGTTTCACGACTTCCTGCATTGCATTCTTGTCTCGATGTTGTGAAAAACAGGATTTCCTTTTTGTGAGATATACTGTTTGCTTGTTTTGTCATTTTGCAAATCTGTTGTTCTTCATGTAATAATTATTTGAAAAAGTGCTATCGCACCTTCTTCAAACGGAGATCAGTTTTTATTGAAATTACTAATCTGAATTATTAAAAATGAATTGAGAAGTTGTAATGAACTGAAATATGACATGAAACATGATTATGTAACTGCATCATTTAGCCGTTAGAAACCATCACACCTCATTAAACAGCCACTGTACCTGTCCTACATTTAATTCATTGTCTGACCTTGCTGTCTTCCTCTCTCTCTCTCTCTGCCAGGTAATATTCTCACCTTGTCTTTATTAGCTACACTTGCAAAGGGAGCCTTCCTGCCTGTTAAGGTCCTCAGGGCCCCCAGGCACCAGTGCAGAGGCCTCCAGGGGCCAGAGGAGCCAGGCTGCACACTGTCGGTCTGCAGTCTGTTCTCCAGTTGTGACAGCGAACGCATCCTTATGATGACAATTAGTGGCTGTTAGAAAGCACAGATGAACAGGGGAGGCAGGAGGGTGCTGGCAGGGGGATAAGACAGAGGTGGGGTGGGGGGGCAGGTGGTGCAAAAAGCAGGACACAATTAACAAACATGGGAAAAATATCTGCTAATGAGGATGGGCAAAAGCTCAAGGGATCTGGTGAGATTGAGGGGTAAGGGAGGAGAAGAAGGGATTATGACTAACTCTACATCAAGGGAGCATGGGGGAGGGAGCGGGGGGGGGGCTGGAGAGACTTTGGTCATAAAACTCCTGCGAGGTTGAAAAACTTGAATAAGGACAAAGTCTTCGTCGTGATTCTTTTTAAGGTAAGCATTGTGCCTCATTACAGAGACGCCAGTCTATCATCTATCAAAGAGCGGATAGAGGTTCTGACATGAGTAGATCTAACGTCTTCACGGTAAACAAACTTAACCAGTGAAGGCCATCAAAGTTCAACCACATTAGAAGCCAGCATGGTTTCCAGAATTAGTGAATATATAAGTCTGTGGGCTGTAGATAAATCATCAACTCTTCGTAAAAATCTTTTAAAGTTCTACAATTTTGCAGAAAGTTAAACTCGTAACATGAAGCGTTTCCTTTTATTGGTTCACATTCATTGTGATCACTGCTGAATTTATAAGGAATGACTGCTTGCACTGGATTTTTTCTCTTTTTCTTTGATTTACTACTTTTTGTTTTGTCAATGACCCTATATGCACCCTATATTGGACAAGTGATGTTTAATATGGAGGTGCCAGGGAACGGTAGATGTGGAAGAGCATAGAGAAGGTGGATGTAGTAGGAAAGAGACAGGTGGAGGTGTGTGAGTAGTTGAGTAATTTAATCAAGTCATTTAGTCAATAAAAAGTGAAAGACCTGTTCCATAAAATGTTATTTAATTAGTGCCTTTACTGGCTAGGAATAAATTAGGACAACCCCACATTTATCCCCTCTTAAAATAACACATTATACACATAGACATGTCAGAAATAAAACAGTGACTGCAAAGAAAGGTGCAAGAGGCTAATATGGATGAGTAATCAGCTCCAGCCTGGGCCGGCTACATTACTTCCAGGTACAGGTAGAAGCAGGCAGGCATTAAAACAGTAGTTGCAACTATTATTCACATTGACATATAGCTAAGGGCCAGCCTATTCATACCCATGGCAGATTTGCATAAAACATTATTCAAATTCAACCAAAAGAGATTCATTCTGATAGAAAATATGACAGGATGCTCTGAAAAGATAAGACAAAGCAATCTTGAAATAAAATCAGTTTTTATGCACATTATAGTAATATATTGCCGGTTTACAAATGTTTGTACCCCTCTAAATTATCAAAATATTAATTGGTTTTAAAGCAATCAAACCTTGCCTACAGTTTTGCACAATTCCACTTGTGTTTTGAAAATTCATCGTTGGGGATGAGCTTCAGGTCTTTGGGGATGGACACTGATCCGTCGCTCCCGCCGCAGATTCACTGCAAGACATTAACATCACTTCCAGTGAGACATAACATGTTGGTGATATTGGATTACTTTAAATCTAAATCTGTTAGGTGTCTGAGTTTGTTTGGGCTTTGAAAAAATAACTTCTACGTGATAAATAACCTCAAAGTGAAAGTCAGAAGTCTTTCAGGGAGTAACAGCAGTCTAAAGAAGCAGAATAAAAATCAAAGAAAGCAACAAAAGCATGCAGGCAGGAGAGAACAACAAGATCAGCTGTGATTGGGTATTTTGATGAGTGTAGTTCTGTCTTTTGTTGAACCACAACTTGTCTGAGTGTAACATGATTAACAGTGGCATTAACTGACAGACTTAATCATTAATTACTCCCTGAGGCACAAGTATGGAAGTGTAAAAAATAAAAATTAACATCTGTAAACTATTAGGGTGAACCCAGATAAATTAGAAGATAGGTTTAGAACTTTTTTTTTTTTTTACATTTTAAAATTGTTGCATGGGGGTATGATTCTATTAAATCCAGTCTCCCTCCCACAGCCCACATAGGGTCCTTATTTAAGGTGTGGATTATCTTTTGCTGCATCTGATGCATCTCGGGGTAACTAAACAAGGGTTAAAGGCAGGCTAGCCTAAAAAGACAACAAAAACAGAAACAACTCAGTACAGGCCCCTCCTCCTAAAAGGGAAAAAAGAAAGAAGCTGTGACAATGCTGCCATCCAGGGGGAACAACTCGTCCATTGTTGGGGAGTGACACGCCGTATTGTGCCTGGCAGACTACATTGCCTCATGGCAGCTGGGATGTGCTGGCAGGGGAAACAGAACTGGCTGTCATCAGCTGGGGGAGATACAGTATGATGCAAGCAGCATTACATCACAAAGGACCGTCCAGGCAGCCGCTGCCTCACCTCACCGGGCCGCTTTGAAAGGCTGAGGCCGAGGCTGTGGGTTCATGTCAGGTCTAAGAGTATAGTTGTTTCGCTCTCATAATGTTTTTTCACTTGAACTGTTATGTAAACTGGATCAAAATGATAACAGCACAAAATTAGAAGCTATTACGTATTTATTTATTTTTCCCCAAAGGTTCAATATGCTTAAAAGGCAGGATAAATAAAATTGTATTTAGAAATTTGATAAGAACTCTATAACACTTTTACATATAATGCACATAAAACAAGTTTTAAGGTTTTATCCTAAATTTGGGTAATTTTTGCAGATAATAACACATGTTTCAATAGCCTGGGTGTGCCCGTGATGTTGGTAGCAGCAGGTGGTCCTCTGCAATATTTTAGTCTTACTGCTTTTGGAAAATCTGTTAATCTTGTTTGCCAACATATTTCTAACTCTTTGCTTTATGCATTACAACGTTACTATGGGTACCAACCAAATCGACGCTCAGGTTTGATGAGTGGCTCCTTAGAATACGTCATGTACAGGCTTGAAAACCATCTTCCAATGTTGCCCATTTTAATATGTTGAAGTTGTGTTGCATACTTAATAGCTTAAGGTAGATTTGATCCACACATGAATACTATGAACGTTATCGGCATCCTGGCAGAGGATCTGGGTGCTCACCTCTCTGGGTGCAACAACACTCATGCTTTCTACAAGAATTAATGCTGTTGATTGTTCTTCCTGGGCTGGATCATACAGTTTTTACATTGCAATATTGTAGGGCTTTTAAAAATCTGTGCTTCTAATTTGAACTGTGTACAGTGAAGAAGGATGACATGCTTCAGTGTGTACCTGCATATGGTTAGAACTCCACTGGTACACAATGAAGAGGCTTTAACTATTAAAAATCTGTGAATTTTACAAACTTCTTCTGACCTTAAAGTGACTAAGTTGGTTTTCTCTCACCACTATATATATATATATATATATATATATATATATATATATATATATATATATATATATGTATTGCTGAGAATTGTGGGGTTTTAATATTGCATTTGGAACTCTCTCTTACACACTCAATGGGTGGCTAAACAAGATGTCGTTAACCACTTGGAGGGGGTTAAATGAGTACAGGCATGTAGCCATGACGTCTGTGGTCATGTAATCCTTTGAGAGACTGGTGTTGAAGCATCTGAAGGACACAGTTGACCCCCTGATGGACCCCCTGTTGTTCGCTTACCGGGAAAACAGGTTGGTGGATGATGCTCATGTCAGCTTGGGATTATGCTTCATCTTGCACCACCTCAACCACTCAGTGACATACGCCAGGATCCTGTTTGTGGACTTCAGCTCAGCCTTTAACGGCATCAACCCAGACAACCTCCATTAGAAACTCACCCAACTCATACTGCTGGTCTCAACCTTTCAGTGGATCACCAACGTCCTGACTGACCCGGCAGCAGCAGGTGAAACTGGGGAGCCTCTTCTACTGCACAAGAACCATCAGCACTGGCACCCCTGGAGGTCTGATATCTCCCCACTCCTCTTCTCTCTACACACAAAGGACTTCACTTTAGTGGACATATTTATGATACTCCCGAAGTTTTCTGATAACACCACTGTTATTGGTCTGATAAGGGTGTGATGAGTCTGCATGCGGACAGGCGGTGGATCGGCTGGTCCACAGGTGCAGTCAGAACCACCTGGAGCTTAACCAGCTCAGGACAGTGGAGATGATGGTGGACTTCTGGTGAACTCACCCCATGCTGCTTCCCCTCACCATCCTCAACAACACTGTGTCTGTCGTTGATCACTTCTGGTTACTAGGAAACACCTTTTCTCTGGACCTGGGCCGGTCCTCACACATGGACACTGTTTGAAAGAAGGCCCAACAAAGACTGGGCTTACAGCAGCAAGTCAAGAAGTGCAACCTTCCACTGACGCTGCTGGTATTTTCTACACTACCATCATTCTGTCTGTTGTTGACACATCCATCACTGCATGGTTTGGCTCATCCACAAAACAGGACAGGTCCCAAATACATTATCAGCGCTGACCTTTCCTCCATACAGGACTTGTAGGAGGTCTAGGAAAATAAATTCTGGTGTTGTTTGCATGGTCAAAACACACCAAAGGGGATTGTTAAATTCTGTAATAAAAGTCTGTATGGTAAGTTGTTTCTACTTACAGCAATAAACATGAAACAATGATTTTCTAGACCTGTAGAAGTGACTCTGAAGTTCTTTTTGTAATTTTTTTTATTTATTTGTACAAATTTTCTTATTAACACTTTAATTTTCCTTTGAGACTAGTAAAATATGTTTATTTTATTTTAGAGATCTGGAGATGTGGAAAACGGTTGTCAACAAATGCCAAATTTCATGTTTGAAGGCTCCTTTTTATGCACGGCCTAATATTTAACCAATCACTTTGACGTCCCAGTGAAAAAATTGTCTTGTACAATTAAATTGGCATTTCTTCCTGAATATTTTGTCTTCATCTATACTTGGCATCTCCCTCATTCAGCATGGTCATTAAACTTTGGGTTCCTTTGCCTGTAACTTTCTTTTTTTGTCTTTGCTTCTCCTTTTTTTGTTTGTTGTTGTTGTTTTGGTTTGGTTGTTTTGCAAGTCGTATAAAATATACGGGGGGGGGGGAACACAATTTTATTCTATAACCCATTTTGTGGAACATTTTCTGCATGAGCAACCATTAATATATTTGTATTTCCCCATACTAGTTGCAAGGCTTGTAACATGTTTGGAAATGAATGTCTACAAGTCATGCTGCAATTAAAATAATCTCTCCCCATTATCTATATGCAAACAGAATTAGCTGTGGGGCTGTTCTGTCAGTTTTGAACTGATGAAAATGTTGACCTAACTGCTGCACTTAACACACACACACACAGGCATTCACAGATGCACGCAGACAAACACTTTTCTAAGGCCCTAATTGCCTATAAATGTCAGTGTGAGGCAGTGTGCAACTGTCTTCTGGTAAATTAACTGGTGAAACTGGCACCGCCTCATTAGACAAGAGATACACGGCAGTGAAAACACAACACACTGGTCAACATTCAGTTTGCAGCCACTGGGTCCAACCCTGAACCCCTTTGGGATTGTATCAAAGATAGATAGAGTTGGAGTGTGTGTGAGGCTGAATGTATGTCTGCGTGCGTATGTCAGTCTGTGCGGATTTTTGTATTCATGCGTTTGTGCTTGTGTGTTCATCTGAGTCCTCCTGAGGGAAATTAGTTGTCTCTACCCCGCTCCGTCTCCAGGTTCGGCCCTGATGTTTGCGTTCTCTGCCAGGACACTCCCACTCCCATCGGACCCCACTGTAGCTAATTGCTGAATGCACTGGCTGTTGTTTCAGATGTTGGGAAAGGTCTCAATAGAAATGACCGTAATTCTGCCTAATTGGGAAGCAATATTCAGAGATGGGTCACTATATTTATGCATCCTTACAGAGGACGATGTGTGAAACCCTGAAGTGATGTAATAAAAATCATTAGGTCTTATTATTTGACTTAAGTTTTTTGGTATGTGTTAAAGCATTATAAAGTATAAGAAACATGAATAAAAGCTTGTCTTTATCTTGTGGAAACTTAATCTATAATCCATTATTCAACTCTGTACTTGTGTGTGTTATAATTCTGGCTTAAACAGATTGCTAATACGATCATTTTTTATATTTGTGCAGGCTGACATTTTCAAAGAGAGGGAAAGTTCAAACCAGTCTGCACAATTTGGAGGTGTGTGTATTTCTCCCTAGCTTGGAGCCCTTTTCCATGGGGAGGTGATCTCTATGTGCCAGGTGTTTTATTTTTTTGTCCAGAAACCATGAATTGTTGGTTTCAGCTTTTTTGTGAGATAATGTTTTGTTGTTGTTGCTGTCAGATAATTGACACTACCCCAACCACAAAGCAGCCACAGCGTCAACAGGTACAATAAGTTAGGCAACTTGATGCCATCGACATGTGGGCAAATTGAAGTTGTAGTATTTATATGAGACCGCCGTTTCCAGTCTTCAAAATTCTCTGATGACCAATCCATGCAGGTTTACAAAAACTATATGTCATGCAAAAGCTACCAATGCTATTTTCAGGTTCTTAAAAGCAGCATTCACAATAATGAAAATTTACAATCTCATCCCAAAACAATTATGCATGTTTAGTACAGTTGTGGAAATCTTTTCCATTACAAATAACTAGACACGCGCTGCGTTCTAGATTAACCCTAGAGGACTGCTCCAAAACCCTTCGAAGACCATCCACATGCTGGATGATTGGTTGCTGGCAATTGATCCTGAGTTGGCTGTAGAAAAAAAAAGATCTTGGCATAAACATTACCATTGTTTATATTTTAAAACACAGTGTTTTATCATTCTCTTCCTTTTATCTCTTTCTTTCACCTTTTCTCACATTTTTTCTTGTCCTTCCTTTCCTCTTGTAGCGTCCTTATAATGTGAGATATTCCCCACATGAATCATAATAAAACTATTCACATGCATAAATCAAAAGCTGTACTGCCCCACTTGTGAAAGTAAAAAAAAACAAAAAAAACAACAACACAGTATTATATACTTAATATGCTAATGTGTGTCATTTGCTATACATTTAATTTCCATTAAATATTGAGGATCAGGTTGTGTACAAAGGAGTCGACTTTAGATGAAACTATTTTCTCATTATGCTGCTGGACATTTCTGATTTTTCCTTATTCGTATATAGAATTAAATTTTAAATACACAGATTAATACCTAGTAAATATGGCCTTAAACTGCATATTGGCTGAAGTGATTATTTAGCATACATCTGCTTTTGAAATTCCCAATTTGTCACCTTCTTAAATGAATGGCCCAAAAACACACAAAATAATATGCCAATAAGTTATTAAGTTGATTCAGACAAAAAATTGTTTTGGGCAAAAAAATTACATAGCCCATTATTTTTGGAAGGTGACAAATTATTGATCAATTATAATCACCTCTTTGTGTTTAAAACGAGATAATAGATGCTTTTCTTTATGTAAAGGTAGACTGAATTATTTTTTGCGTTTTCTTATTTTATTTTTTACTTTAAGCAAGAAAGTAAAAATGGTTTGGGTAGAATTTAAAAAAAGTCTATGCTCATTGTTATTCACAGGAGTTTTTAATCATTTCCACAGAGCATATTAGTCACATCAAGCACAGATTGAGTCTGCTGTTTTTCTCCTTGACCAGCATCACTTTCCGAGAGCTCACACAGAGCTCCAGCGGCGCTCCTCACAGCAATCGTGAACTTTAGCCAGCTTCATTGGCCTTTAAAGAGCAGAAGGAACAGCAGTGGGCTGCGATGTAAGAAAGGATGATTCTTTTCACTTTTGATCTTGGAGTTTACTCCCCTTTGTTGACCACATCACCTTCTGTTGTCTTGAATATAAAGGAATAAGTTGCTTTTTATTCTACATTTGACCTTGGGGCACATACAGTCAAGAAATAGATTTCGATACCCCAATAAATACTCTGGTCTTTGCCAAAAAAAATCATATGTTGATGTCAAACCCTAGCATTGTATATTATAAATACAAAAAAATATAAAACAAACAACTACATTTCTTTAGCCTATCCCTGACTAGTTGGTCGTACCCCCTTAGGCTGAATAACTTTGATGAGCCGCTTTCTGTTTCCATCTACCAGTATCTGACATCAGTCTGAAGAAATTTAGCTCCACTCCCCACTTTCATATTTGGGATTTGTTAGGGCTTTCTTGGATGTACAGTCTATTTTATTTTCAGCCCATTTCACAGCATCCCAATAAGATCAAGATCAGGGTTCTGACTCAGTCCAGCGCTTTCCATCCCTTAATTTTTGTTTTGGGTCACTATCGCGTTGGAGGGTCCAGTGCCCAAGCACTCTGGTGATCCACTGCATTCATGGTGGATTCTATCATAGCGAGGTCGCCAGGTCCTTCTGCAGCAAACCATCCCTAAACCACAACACGTCCAGATCTACGCTTCACAGTTGGTAGAAGGTTGATTATCTGGAATGTTGTATTTGGTTTGTCTTAAACATCTCCCTTGTTCTAGTGTCCAAATAATTCAATTAGAGAGCCTGTTGTAGGTCCTTCGATGATAATTTAACATTTTTTGGAACTTCTTCTAGCATCTTGTGTCCTGCTGTTGGTGTGGATTTGCTTGGATGGTCATACCTGGGCATGTTGGCAGTGGTTTTATTACTGAGCAGAAACAGCACATTTGGTTACATTTTAAAAATTAAAATAGAGGGCATTTCTTAGGTTTTAATTGTTTGGTTAAATTTCTCTAATTTAGTATAGTCATACATTTGTCATTTATTTAAATTTGTAATGGCTATCCATATGCATAAATGTGGTGGAAAAGCATGCAGGCTTTCATAGGTTGTGTTATTTTTTCACATGACTATAAATGTACTCTTTATTAAACAATAATAGGATGGCAGATTTCGAAAATCTGGCCAAAACATTCATTCTTCATCTTTGGTCAAACATATTATGGCCATGAAAAAAAGCACTTGAATTTTGCTCACTGTATGTATGAGACAAGTCAAGGTCCAACTGTCTCTGTCTTCACAAAACGGGAAGATTTACGGCTGCGACTTTCCAGCTGGTAAATGTGTTTTCTGTCACCTCTGCGCAAAACAAACAAGCATTGAAACAGTTGCTGCTCCTCAAAACATCTGAGTGGGAGAATAGAAGGTCTTCAGAGTGTGCAGCGTGTATGAGCCATCTGTTGGACAGTGAATGTGTCTCTGCTTCCCTCACTGTGACAGCACTCACTGTGAATTACACTGTTACCGCCAACTGTCTCGTACACTGAACACAGGGGCGTCTCTGTGCGCGATAGGCTGAGGGGACGCAAGTTATAGTGGTCGGCCTGTTGCTGCCCGTCTAAGAATCGGTGAAAGAAAGAAAAGAAAGGCAGACAGAAATAAAGACGAAAATAAAGGCATATAAAGAAAGAAGTGACACCATTCAGGGTGTGACATGAGAGGCCGCTCTGTTTGTGTGGAGGCAGGTGTGTGTTTGGTCTCTGGTGGTATTGTCTTTAAACTAATATGATGCACTGAATGAGGCCTTTAAACGCACACAAACACGTGCACAAGACCAGCCTGTGTTTACAGTCAGGACAAGCAGACTGTCTTTGCTGCAAGAAAAAATAAAAACATTTGGGCAATAAGAGAGTATTTTTATAGGCATGTTGTGTCTTCTGTTTATCGTGACTGCTGGGCTGGTGTCTTCATGTTTTAGTGGCTTAAGTTTCTCGTTTGAGAGAAACATGTCAGCTGAAAGCAAAAGATAACAAATTCATTTTTAAATTCTCAGTGTAAAGATATTCCGTGTTTCGTCTATAAGAGGGGGTGGATTTTCTGATTAACTAAAGACTATCTCATCTTGCTCACTGGAAAGAAATTGGAAAAAGACAATAAAATAAAATAAAAATCACATTACAGAATGTAAAAATAAAATGCGATCTGCACATCTTTGAGTGATAATTTGAGCCCCTACAAACCATCCTAAATTCTGGTTAATGTAGACTGGCTGTGGACCCATGTGGCACACAGGTTACAAACAATTGGTCAGTCATCTAAAGGCATTTCTAGTCCCACCTCATTATGTGCATACAGCTTAGCTGCCCACGACGTCAGTTTCCGTTCCAGCTGTGAAACTCAGCACAGGTGTCTATTGTCTTAGGTGGTCTGCCAAGTCGTTTGAATGTTGGGTTGGGTGTAGCATTTTTGTTGCTTCTGGGGTGGTGGTGGTGGTGGGGGGGTCCCGGGGCAGTGGGTGTTGGTTCTGGTTTGCAGTTGGTTCTCGGGCTTCGGCGCTTGTTTCTAGCCTTTCCACCTTTCCATTTCTGTGTCCACTGAATTTGAAACAATCTGAATATAATATCTAATATAGTGTTTTTGCATACATATCAAGCAGAGCACTATAATGAAAGCAGTAATGCTCCACTGGTGAAAGTAAATTTGTTGGGCTCTCTTTGGCATTAAGAAAGCAAGTGCTACACTGCCAGACAGGACATGTAAAAAAAAGAAGAAACAATGAGGAATAGACTAATTATAACCAATTATAAACAAATAAAGTCTATTTATTTATTCTGTTTCTGTATTTTCTCTTGCCGACACACACACTCACACGTTTGGCCCCAACAGAAGCATCTCTCTTAAACTGCAGCCTTTTCAATATTCAACTGTCACTGAGACTGTATGGTGACCCGATCTTATTCTGCTGGTGTGCACATGAATGCATACAGCAACACATTCACCTTTTGTCTCTTCTTGCTTTATGGTCTCTTCACATATAAAGGTCTCTGTGTGTCTGAGATGCCTCAGTGGGAGAACGTATGGTACGTTGTGTTAGTATTGGCCAAACTGAGCCTTTCACTTATGTAATACTATTGCTTTCCTTTTTCTCTTCTGTTCTTTATTTTACTTTAAAATAAAGTTGATAAAAATCAACAATATTTTAAAAAAATCAGATAGATAGATAGATAGATAGATAGATAGATAGATAGATAGATAGATAGATAGATAGATAGATAGATAGATAGATAGATAGATAGATAGATAGATAGATAGATAGATAGATAGATAGATAGATAGATAGATAGATAGATAGATAGATAGATAGATAGATAATATTGTGAGCATATTCACACAAAGTTTCCTCAGCACTTTTGTTTGATTTTAAAAGAAACGGTTTCATTTGATCAACGCATGTGATAAATTCATGTGTTGTGCAATTATACACTGTTTAAAGTTATTTAATGTTTAATAAATAACTCTCTGTCTGTTTTATTGTCTTGTGATAATCAGCTCTTAGGCTGATATTAGGACAATGGTTGAAAGGGATGAATTCGAGCACTAGCGATCTTTTAACAGCAATCTCTGCTGTGACAACTTCTTCAAGTTCAAGAATTTAATGACAAAAATAGAATGAACATCCAGAAAACATCACTATTTAATGCTGTTTATCTGAATTAACACTATATTTCGATTAACAAATCCTCTCTACTAGGCTAGTGAAACTTAACTAAACTACTTAGCAAAATGAAAATAAAAGAAGCTAAGCTAAGGAACTATTTACATGCAAAAACAGAACAAAAGACAAAACAAAAGTGGTTGATCATAATCAGAATAATTCAGTGAATCCTCGTTCACTGCAGATCTGACTTAAAGTACATGGAATGGAATTAAATTAGCTTAACTAATTTAGAAAAAAACATTTGGCATGTTTTCAAACCATTCACAATGCAAATCCTGAGTTACACAAAATATTATTTGAGGAAATAACTGTAATGATTAGCTATGGTTGAATCCAATGTGAGCCAGACACAGAGCTGATGCTAAACGGATTTATTAAGGAAATGATGGGTCATGCAGGCAAAACAGTCCACAGAGGTTCTGAGCAGACATCCAGGTATAAAATGAAGCTAAGGCAGACTCAACAAGAGTCCAAAACAAAAAACCACCCTCAGAAGGGCGAACCCCAACTATTCAAGGTCTCAAACAAAACAGAGTCCTAAAGTGGCCGGATGTCTGGCGGACGTCCCGGGAAACGGCCACGGTAGGTCAGGACTTCCGGCGGTCGCCCCGGATGACGGCCCCGTCGAGACAGGATCTCCGGCGGTTGTCCCGGAGGAAGGCCCAGGCGAGACAGGATCTCCGGCGGTCGTCCCGGAGGAAGGCCCAGGCGAGACAGGATCTCCGGCGGTCGTCCCGGAGGAAGGCCCAGGCGTGTGAGGTTCTCCAGCGGACGGCCCCGACGTGACAGGTTTTCCGGCGGACAGTCCCGGCGTGACAGGTTCTCCGGCGGACGGCCCCGGTGTGACTGGTTCTCCGGCGGACGGCCCCGGCGTGACAGGTTCTCCGGCGGACGGCCGGCGTGACAGGACCCTCATAGGCCGTCGGCGGAGCAGAAACCTCGGACCCCGACTCCTGAAGAGGGAGAAAACAGAACCGGGTGCCGGACTACAGGCTAAGGGAGGCGCCGAACTACAGGCTAAGGGAGGCGCCGGACTACAGGCTAAGGGCGACGCCTGGCTACAGGCGACTGAAGGGGGAGCCTGGCTACAGGCGACTGAAGGGGGAGCCTGGCTACAGGTGACTGAGGGGGGAGCCTGGCTACAGGCGACTGAGGGGGAAGCCTGGCTACAGGCGACTGAAGGAGGAGCCTGGCTACAGGCGACTAATGAGGGAGCCTGGCTACAGGCGCCTAAGGAGGGAGCCTGGCTACAGGCTGCTAAGGAGGGAGCCTGGCTACAGGCTGCTAAGGAGGGAGCCTGGCTACAGGCTGCTAAGGAGGGAGCCGGGCTACAGGCTTCAGGAGGCCCCGGGCTACAGGCTTCAAGAGGCCCCGGGCTACAGGCTTCAGGAGGCCCCGGGCTACAGGCTTCAGGAGGCCCCGGGCTACAGGCTTCAGGAGGCCCCGGGCTACAGGCTTCAGGAGGCCCCGCGCTACAGGCTTCAGGAGGCCCCGGGCTACAGGCTTCAGGAGGCCCCGGGCTACAGGCTGCTAAGGAGGGAGCCGGGCTACAGGCTTCAGGAGGCCCCGGGCTACAGGCTTCAAGAGGCCCCGGGCTACAGGCTTCAAGAGGCCCCGGGCTACAGGCTTCAGGAGGCCCCGGGCTACAGGCTTCAGGAGGCCCCGGGCTACAGGCTTCAGGAGGCCCCGGGCTACAGGCTTCAGGAGGCCCCGGGCTAAAGGCTTCATGAGCCAAAGTCAGACTCTTAGCAACCAGAAGTCTTAGGAACAGGCTTCTGGAGGGTCTCAGAAAGTGAAATCCAATAAAGTCTCTTCCAAAGTTGGCTGTCCATGAGGGTAATGAGGGGTCTAGGCTTACACACAACTCCGAGAGGCTCAAAGTCTCCAGGGGACCACGGTTGCTGAATCCTCTTCTGAGGCCCAGGGTGCCCGCAGAGCGAAGGATCCCCCTGGGTTCCCACCTCACAGGTCAGCGACGGACCCCTCTGGGTTCCCACGTCGCAGGTCGGCGACGGACCCCTCTGGGTTCCCACGTCGCAGGTCGGCGACGGACCCCTGTGGGTTCCCACGTCGCAGGTCGGCGACGGACCCCTGTGGGTTCCCACGTTGCAGGTCGGCGACGGACCCCTCTGGGTTCCCACGTCGCAGGTCGGCGACGGACCCCTCTGGGTTCCCACGTCGCAGGTCGGCGACGGACCCCTGTGGGTTCCCACGTCGCAGGTCGGCGACGGACCCCTCTGGGTTCCCACGTTGCAGGTCGGCGACGGACCCCTCTGGGTTCCCACGTCGCAGGTCGGCGACGGACCCCTCTGGGTTCCCACGTCGCAGGTCGGTGGAGGCAGGTCCTCCTGGACCCTCTCACGTGACTTGACGGGAGCCGAAGCGTCGGCCGGACCCTCGGGGACAGACTCAGGAGCCAAGGCGTCGGCCGGGCCCTCGGGGACAGACTCGGGAGCCGAGGCGTCGGCCGGACCCTCGGGGACAGACTCAGGAGCCAAGGCGTCGGCCGGGCCCTCGGGGACAGACTCGGGAGCCGAGGCGTCAGCCGGGCCCTCGGGGACAGACTCAGGAACCGAGGCATCGGCCAGATCCAAGGGAACAGACTTAGGTCGACTGTAAAAAGCCTGGAGGGCTGATCTATAGTGTCCCTCAACCTCCTTTAATTTCTGCTCCAGCTCCTCTGAATAATGGCTGAAGAGAGCCTCCCTGAGGCGTTTAATGAGGCGAGCAAATGTCCTTATCTTGTCCTCCAAGGCCTTGTGATCAGCTTCTGCAGCGCCACTAGGAGGAGCTGTGGGCGGATTCGGACAGGGAAGTGGAGGACCCCGGTCTGCCGAACAGGAAGCGGCGGAAGAAGACGACGGGGCAGGCGGCAAAGGCTGAGAAGCAACCACCGATCGAGGCTGAACTGGCTCGGCTGATCGCTGCTCAGAACGGCTGGAGGAGTGATCAACAAGCCGCCGTCTTCTCCTCCGGCGGCGGGATGGCGGGCTTGGCGGGGATACCGATCTCTCCTGATGGGACGGGACCGCCGACGCCAGCGGCGATTCATGCGCCTCAACGCCAGGAGAAGGAAACGGGATCGACTCCAGAAATAGGTCCGGACGGAGCTCCCGGATCACCTCCGCTTCAACCTCCAGAAAAAAGTCCGGATCCGGAATGAACGGCGGTGAGGGGGACCGACAGGAGAAATCCGGTGAGTGACTGCTAGAACTGTGAGAGATGAAAGCGCAGGTCTGGGCAAGCATAGCTCCTCCGGAACGGAGAGAGCGTGTTGGCATTGGATTCATGGTGGCCGGAATATACTGCAATGATTAGCTATGGTTGAATCCAATGTGAGCCAGACACGGAGCTGATGCTAAACGGATTTATTAAGGAAATGATGGGTCATGCAGGCAAAACAGTCCACAGAGGTTCTGAGCAGACATCCAGGTATAAAATGAAGCTAAGGCAGACTCAAAACAGGTCAGGTCGGAACGGGCAACAGACAGGTAAATAAACGGGAAAAAACTGAGACTGGAGTGCTCTTACCAAGAGTTAGAGAGACGAGATCTGAAGAGATATTCCGGCAAAAAACAGAAAACAAAGGCAGGCTTAAATAGGCGACAGACCAGGAGAGCAGGGCGGGACTAATTAACAAAACCAGGTGGAGGTGATAACAGGAGCATAAAGACTGAACCTAAACCTAAGATAGAAAACAAGACTAAACAGACACGAGCTGAAATAAAAACTAATAACAAAGGCCAGATAACTAAAACAGGCTAAGCATAAATCCAATACAAAACAAGAAACAGAAATAAATCCTAAAACAGAAAAGTTAGCTAAACTGAAAAAATAACCTGAACCACAACAGAACGTTACAATAACATTTTAAAGAATGATTGACTCAGTAAAATCATTTCCTAAAGGAAATGATTTTACTGGCGCCTGCAGTTCTACCTGCAGGCGCCAGGGGTCGCTGTAGCAATCGGACGCTAAACTCGGTTACTCCTAAAGTTGTTGTTGTTAATATTCAATATTAATGTGGGATTAAGGCTCACAGCACTATCGAACGACGGTGGAGTGAAACAAACAAGCTTTATGCTTTAAAACGGCTTTTTGTGATTGTCCAGAAACGGAAATTACCAGAAGCTAAATAGCATTTTGGCTAGTGGACATTTCGGCACTAACTTTAAAAGCTTCGGCTTTTATTTTAGTCATAATGAGTGTCCGGATAACATAAACATTAATATCCCATCAATGTATGAAACCCCTGTGGAGATAATGTTTGTTATAACCATAAAACACGTTTGAACCATATCAGCAATGCCATGGAACCAACTGGTAGTATGAGCTAATTCCGTTAGCCCTTTGTTTAAACACACCATGTGGACGCATTACACAAACATTTCCAAATGACCGTGTAACCTTTCCCTTTGGTCTCTCTGTCCAACCTGTCGGTGCCTCATGTGAGCTCGATCCACTTTGGCCATCCACGGAAAAGAGCACTGAAAAGCAGGGAAAATCGTTGGTCTTTCAGCAGCGGCTAGTGGCTTAGCAGTAGGCATGTGTATAGCCTGGACCGATGCTCCATGCAGTCTCTATTTCACTTCCCTCTTTCTCTCAGCGTCGAAAGTGGGTAAAGGAGGCTGATCCACACAATCTCAAGTCACCTTTCCTGCAACAGCTGAAGAGAAATAAACAAAGCTGTTTTTGGCATGGAGGGATTTCTTCTTCCTGCGCCTGAAGCTGAAGTTAAGACAGCAGACTTAACTCTGATTTGCCCGGTTATCCTCCGGGCGAAGAGGGATCTCTCCCAGGTGCTGGCTTGTGCGTCTTTCGGGCCCCGGGGAAGGCCCATCGTGGTTCAGGCCAGTCTCTCTCAATTCAATTCAATTCAATTCAATTTTATTTATATACCGCCAATTCATGAAACATGTGATCTCGAGGCACTTTACAAAGTCAAATCAATCATATTATACAGATTGGTCAAAGATTTCCTATATAAGGTGTTGTGCCATGTCAGAACGTGACAAACTTGCATTAGTTCGGGACATGACGGACTGCATTTCCCATGATGCAAAGTGGTCAAAATGGCCACCAACTCCCATCATGCAACTCGGCCCAAAATGGCCGCCGCCCCTAACGACGGACAGAGAGATAACGTTACTAGGGGGAAAGGTATTTATTGCGGCCGAGGACCGAAATCTGCCTTCTTCACTGGCGCGCTGCCAACCCGAGAAGACACACAGCTGTTTCACTTCGTTGGGGCAATCCCACGCCACGTGCTCGAGTTTCTCGCTGGACCGAGATTTTTCGAAGCAAAACTATTCCCTGTGCAGACACAGGAGGTCGACTCTAAAAGGTACTTTTAATTCCCTCTGATCAAATACTGGAAGCCGCCTTATCTCCCAGTGATCGAAAGAGGACTACGCTTTTGCTGGGCCGAGCAAAGCGACTGTGACCCGGAGGAAGAAACGAAGGAGCTTCTCCCCCCCGTCCCACTGCCGCCTATGGACAACTGCTCGCTCCTGTCGAGACGCATTCAGGCCGCCGCGTTATCCGGAGCGCTCACCGGGACTTCACTCGGAATCACCTCAAAGTAACGGGGTTCTCCCTTTTTATTTCTTTTCCACCCACACCACAGGGTGTTTAGAAGTGCCTGGGCAGACGTAGGAACTTGTAGGTGAAGGTTAATGCTTTTTATTTCAAGAAGGAGTTGTTTATTTTGCTGAATATTTTCTTTGTATGTGCATGCATTCGTGAAAGTGACTTGGCTGTTGTTTAATTGTGTGGTTCGTGGAGACTCCGCCGTGAGTCGATTCTTCAACCTTTCATCCTCTTTCTCTCTCTTTGTTCCATCTTTGCTTTGCTTATCAGCAGGGTGCAATCTTTTTGTCCGAGCTCATTTCGCGGTCTCCGTTTAAACTCCCCAGTTAGCCACGCCCTTTCGAAGCGAGGTATTACCCCATCAGCGTAAGCGTGGTTACGTCATTAGGACCTTCCCCACACATCACGCAAATTGGTAGATCATACGTCATCATAGTCGCCATCTTGGGAGGGTGTCGGATGACTGGACTGTAGGTAGCTTAGCTGATAGCTTTGTAAGACATCAAAGCGTCCGGTGGGACTCTCAAAACTGTCTGTCAATGCTGCTATGTCAAAGGCCGATGTTCTGGGTGTTGTTTAAACAACCGTGAGCTGAACTTAGATTTGCTACCTCTCATTTTAATCCATTTGTTTTCTTTTGTTTTTTTGTTTTTTTGTTTTTGTTTGTTTTGTTTGTTCTTTTATTTCCACATATATTTTGCATGTTTAGTTAGTAGTGAGTAAGATTTCCAAAGTCGTTGAATCAGAGGATTACTGTAACAGGGAATTGCTTTTGGTTTAATAAAACAACAACTGCGGAATAGAAATTGTTTTGTGTACAATCTAATTCATAGTTGCATGGCTATTCAGAATTCAGAGCTAACCTCCTTTGGAGTTAACATCTGATATTAATACAGAGACATATCATTGGATGGTGATAAGGAATAACGATTTAAACTCTAATTGCAGTTTTATATTGGGGTTCTCACAGTCTGCCGGATAAACCTCGTCGGTTAAAATCCGACCAGATCATTTATTCCAGCATAAATGAGTTCATAACAGCTAGTTAATTAATGCATTAGTAGTATAAATCATTACAAGCTTTTAGCTAACATCACCACCATTTGAACTATATTTGTTATAGCTAAATTTCGAGTTGAATGACTTATTATTTAAATTATAATACCAAATTATAATTAATTATAATAATAAGCATATTCAAACTGCTTCTGGCATAACAAAGGGAACCAGTTGATTGCTTCAAAGTCCCGACAAGCAGCATTAACTCCTGGAGAAGCGTAGAGCTACAGGGAGAGTCGTCTGCATTGTCCATGGCTTTGCAGTAATCCCTCATACTGACCAAGCATGAAGCGACAGTGGAAAGAAAAACCACCCATTAGCGGGAAGGAAAAACCTCCAGCAGAACCGGGCTCAGTATGAACGGTCATCTGCCTCGACCGACTGGGGGTTACAGAAGACAGAGCAGAGACACAACAAGAGAGACAAACAAGCACAGAAGCACACGTTGATCCAGTAATCTGTTCTGCATTAGATGGTAATAGTGGTGATCTGTCTTCCCTGGATGATGTCACAGTTATCAGAATGCCAGACCACGTGTACCTACTTTAAAAATAGACAGGGTGTCTGCCTCACGGACCAAAACTGGGAGTTGGTTCCACAGGAGAGGAGCCTGATAGCTAAAGGATCTGCTTCCCATTCTACTTTTAGAGACTCTAGGTACCACCAGCAGACCTGCAGTCTGAGAGCAAAGTGCTCTGTTAGGAACATACGGGGTAGTCAGAGCTCTGATATATGATGGAGCTTGATTATTAAGGGCTTTATACGTTAGAAGAAGAATTTTAAATTCTATTCTTGATTTAACAGGAAGCCAATGAAGGGAAGCTAAAATTGGAGAAATATGATCCCTCTTGTTGATTTTCATCAGAACTCTTGCTGCAGCATTTTGGATCAGCTGAAGGCTTTGAACTGCATTTTGTGGACTTCCTGATAGTAAAGAATTACAATAGTCCAGCCTTGAAGTAACAAATGCATGGACTCTCTCCACCCTTTGTCTCAGGCAGAAGAAGGTGAAGGCTGGGTGGCAGCCCCCCTCTCCTCGAGGGCTCCAGGAGAAAAGCAGTGGTCTTCTGAGAGTCTGGTCAGAAGTGCTCTGACCTTTTGTCTGGGGGAGTGGTGTGAGTTTAAAGCAGGCACCCTGCCATGAAGAGAGGCCATCCCAGCCTGAAACTCCCTTT
This sequence comes from Fundulus diaphanus, assembly GCA_037039145.1. Lineage (NCBI taxonomy): Eukaryota > Metazoa > Chordata > Actinopteri > Cyprinodontiformes > Fundulidae > Fundulus > Fundulus diaphanus. The sequence continues at coordinate 21,278,638 of CM073132.1, read as the reverse complement.
CTCACAACCCAATTTTAATCCTTCCCATGTCACATAGTGTTCAACATTCACACAATTTAGTCATGGTGTGATGGCATAACACATGACTTCTTGTTTTCCGAGGGTATTGACATCACATGATGCACAGAACCACAACCAAGCTTCAAAATGAGAAAGACAAGAGAAAAATGTTCAAGGTCGCGTGGCCTGTGTTGATCTTCATTAGTTGGGGGTCTACATGAAAATAGCTACTTTGGTCACCGATTTGAAAGTTTAAAATGGTCTCCAATAAAACAATCAGACATCCTTTGCATATCAAACAGTTGTTCAAGAGTGATTCCAACAAAATGTGGTCTCTCTCCTACCATTACAAGTGTAAATGTGAAGTTAACTGAGCTGTACAGGGACTTTAATTTGATCCATGTGTTTTGGTCTTGTTTGCATAAACACCCCTTAGGGATTCGTTGTGAAAGCAATGAACCCGACGAATGTGTTTAAAAATACCTAATGTTCTCAGTTACAGTAGGTGGTGGAGGATCTGTGATACTGTGGACCTCTCCCACTTCCAACTACACTGGGAGCCTTGTATGGGATCATTAAGTCTTTAAAGAACCAGGGGTCTCATTTATAAAGCTTGCGTACGCATACAATGGGGCCTGAAAGGTGCGTACGTCATTTTCCATGCAAAAGTTGGGATCTATAAAAAAAAAAAAACTCGACAGGAAAATGTGCGGTCCTCACGGCAATTCTGACCCAGGCGTACACTCATTTTGGAGATGGGGGAAATTAGAAATAAAGTGGTGAATTACAGCCAAACAGTACCATGATTCCTCTCAGAATTCAATTTCACTCCATATCAGACTTTAATCATAGATCATCATGATCATAAGCATTCAAAACCGCTGTTATTCATGCTTGTGCTGGTATAACTATACAAAGGACCTTTCAATAAAATAAAATTATCTATCATAAGCCATCTTAAACTTTAATTGCTGTAAATGGTCAAATACACTCATGCGTAAAGCTACGCGGTGGATGTATTGGCACGGTTGGAAGACCTTGCAAACTGGACAATTATAAGGAAAAAACGATCAGTTGACCCATTTTTAATACACATTAACATTCATGAGGTGCTTTGCATTGACCATTTACGGTTGAATCTGGGCAGGTAGAGGGCAGAACCTGAGGTGGAACCAGGTACGCAAACATTCAGGTACAGCTGTGACCTATAAAGGGAAATAGTGTGCTGGTGTGCCTGCTCATGGTTTTATAAATCTTATTTTATTTATTTATTTATTTTATTTTTTTTGCCATATACTATTTTCTTTTTCTTGGTGTATGTACACTTTTAGTCTGGATTCCACACAAAGTTTTACAAATGAGACCCCTGGACATTTCAAGTAACAATCTGGGGAAACCAAAAATGCATCCCGAATGGATTTTTCCCCAACAATCACTTTTCCTAAACTATGGTTCAAAACAAGTTTGGGAAAAGAACAGAAATGCTTCACCAGACTCAAAATCAAACCTTCTTCCATGGCCATCTTGGTTCCCACGCCTAACTCTTATGAAAGACTTACTGGCTTAGCAGATGATTGGAGAACAAATCTAGAAGTAATATTAAACTTGAAGCTTTTCACATCCCTGAAAAGCTTTGCTTATTATACTGTTTAACTGTCATCCTTCATGGTCTCAGCAGTGGAACCGAGCTGATGATAAATCATTGACTGATGGCAATTCATTAACAACTGCAGGCACATCCTAGTTGTTCACCCGAGTTGATGTTACAGTACACAACATGACTTTCTTTCCCAACATGGTGTTCTTGATGATGTACTTTTGCATCAGCTGGAATTGTATGGGAAATTCTGGTTCTGTTCTCATGCACTTTGCAAATGAGCACAGTTGTGAAACATTTAGCATTTACACTACAACAATATGGGCAAAGATGCCAGGAGATTTGTCACAAAGATGATTTAGTTTTATTGTAGTCTGACTATGGAGATGGCAGCATTAAAACTTAAAAATCCAAATGGGAAATCATTGTACATGGTCTGACAACAATCTTTGTTCTGAACGGTCTTCTCCTTTGCTGCCAGAGAAAGAGCAAGCCACAAGGCAACAGATCTTATTATCATGCAATGCAGCTATAAACTGGATTAAACACTTCTGTAACAAGAAACACACCGAAGTGATGACCTATGACTGTAACTTGGTGCCTGATATCTCAGCAGCGCAAGTATGTGGGGGCCTTTAGGGCAGTTTGCTAGGGGCCGGGAAGATTCCGTTCGCTTTGGGTGGTTTTCTATTAAAACTGAATGTGAAGCAAATGTGGGCGGGGTGACTGGAACAAGGCGTCACTTAACCTCCAAGCCACCATTCCCACATTGTCTATAAGTCAGTCTCTGCTAGGTTATCTAAAGGTTGGTGCTCACCCGATTTCTTCCCCTTTCACTTTTAGTCAGTGACCAGAGCCTTCCCAGTCGGCCACAACCAGCCCTTGGTCCCTCCATCATCCACCTACATCATCCACCTACACCTCTTCCAATAAACCTTCTTAAATTTACTGTTGTCTCTGTGTTTGTTGCTTCTGGGTCGGTCATGGAAAACGGAAACATAGTATCCCTTTTGTCAGGTGTATTGCCCCAAGCCCTAAAAAGCCTTCCTTCCACAGTCAAAAATAAAACGTGACTTTTAGGTTATTTCATCTCTCCAAATTGCATACAGGTGAGTGTTGCCCTGTGAGGGTACGGTAACCTGTTACTGGTGTATTCTGCCTCTCCCCCATTGACCACTGGAGCTAAGCATTGACCCCCACAACCCTGCACAGATAATGGGGTATACATGAATGGATGGAATTTTACCCATATTCTACATGCTCCAAGATCAACAGAACGACACAAAGGCAAGATAAGATAAGTTGAGCTTAAAATACTTCTGATTTTGTTGTAGGGAAGTTGCAGTTTCACTTTAAAACATTGGGTGAGATGGTTCGGGTCTCTGATCTGTGTGAATCCTTTTGGAGCTCGTCAGCATATGTCCCACTGTGAGGAGACCCGGGAGCAGGCTCGGAACTCATAACATGGATTGTATGTGTTTATCTTAGGCAAGGTAGGTTTATTTATACAGCACTTTTCAGTAACAAGATGATTCAAAGTGCTGTACATGAACAGAAAAACATTACAGAGGTAAATAATACATAGAAAAAGACAAACATTATATTAACAAAGGAATAAGCTAAGTAAATCCTTGACTAGACTTCTTTCATACATTTACAAACATACAGAAAGCATAAAATCACAGTACTTAATTGTTTCTATTCATAATAAGAAATAAGCTAAGTATATCCTTGGGGTTTTCTGATCTAAAGTAATTCTTTCCAACCTTTCAAAAACTACAACTAGAATAACTTGCTTTGTTTCATTGTTTCATAGGAACATACTTTACCACTAAAAATTCAAAGCTTAATTGTTTCTATTCATACCTTAAAGTCCTCAAAGCTACAACTTAAGGTATGGAACATTATCAGGCAGTTCAGTAGCGCTCTTTTCCAGGTCACAGACACCACAGAGCGACTTGTTTACATAACATCCAGGAGAAATTAAGCTTGTTTGCCTTTCAAGACTGACGAGGAGGCCAGATTCTGATAACAGCATTTGTTTTGGTCAGGCAGACTCTTGTTTTTCTGTCTGCCATATAGTCTTACTGGTACATTTCAACAGCGATTCCAAAGCAGCCAAATCTGAGGTGATTCTGCCAGAGTCCAGCTTCTAGGTTTCTCTAAGATTCTTTCCATTCTGCCAGCAAGTTCAGGAACCGCAGCTGGCCTACAGTTCTGCTTACACAGCATTTCAGTCTTTCAGTCACAGCATTTCAGTGCAGGTAGCGGACACATCCCTCACATAGTTCAGGCAGGTTTGACATGGGCCAAAACAGCTGCCGAGGTTTTCAGAATTTTCTGATACTCCAGGTAACCGGCAGCTCCAAAAATCAGAAATCCTGTTATCATAAAATCAATTTTGAATGGATTTTCAACACCCTCGACCGACAAAATTGACAGACACAGGATCCTCCTCCCACCGTGTGTCCAGCTGCACATGTCCCATCAGGCACAGGGGCTCTCCTTTGCCCAGTCTTCTCATTGAGAACATTTGATCAATTGCATTAAGAGTCCAGCAGACCAGAGACATAATTTACAATTTGGAGGATATGTAAAGTTTTTTTCATTTTTTTATATAAATTACTTAAACTTTTCATCCATCCATTGTCTATAGCCGCTTATCCATGCAGGGTCGCTGTTGTCCATCTCCAGCGGTCATTGGGAGAGAAGCAGGGTACACTCTGGACAGGTCACAAAATGCACACTCACATCGCACTCACATCTTAGGAAAGCTTTGAAATTGCCACTAGACTACTTTTTCCTCCTGGACTTGTTTCCCCTGAAACTAATTCCACACAAGGTAAAGCCACAAAAAAAGTAGCAACAATAAAGTTGACTCGCTTGATTTCTGATCCATTGCTGACATATAACCTTTCTTTGCTCTTTGACAACAAAATTATACCACAGGAAATCTTTTTTTTTTTTGGGTTGCTTTGGCATGTTGTGTGAGTGAAAAGCTTTTTGCTTAGATATAGCAGGCAGTGAAAGGTCTCGTATCAAGGCAGGGCGATGTATTAAAAACCCACAATTATTAAATAACTAAAAATTTCCCTTATATTCTTCTCATGGCTTAAAATCCTTTGATTTGAAAGGAGATGTCACAGAGAGTGCCAAGGTTTTCTGTGATTGTAGGGAGCATAACATACTCCAGTGCTGCCCCTCCTTCTGCACACTGCCAGTCACCTGGCATAAATAAGGTCAGTACACTTTTCTCTTGATTTGGCTGTTTGGAGAAAAAACTCTTTTGTTTCTCAAACAGCTTCAACATTACTGTTAAGTAGTTGACCACAGGAGAGCTACCCAAGCAGATAGTCCAAGAAATTAACCAGTTAAGGTCAGCTAATATACGTTGTGTTAATCTTTAAAGAGCAGAATGGCAAAAGCTGTGCATTATTCGGTGATAATCACCTGAAAATGATTGCTAAATATAACAGATTTTTTAAATACATTTTTACCTGTGTCTACAATAATGACAACGACAGTTTTAGCTTTCGTTAACTTGCATGGAGTTTGCATGTCCTTCCTGTGAATGCATGGGTTCTCTTTGAGTACTTGTGCATCCTCCCAAAGTCCCAAAACATGGCTGTTTTCATATTTGAAATGCCCTTAAAATTACTAAAGACATTTCTACAGTATATGTCAGTTTGTGGGTTTATTTTGGTTGGTTTGGGGTGGGGGGGCAGAGGTGCGGTATGGGGGTGGGTCTTTGTGTGTAGCACAATGTTTGTTCTGTGCGAGCACGCAGACAGATGGCCGCGACACTTCTGCGTCTGCGGTCAAATAGTCCCACCATTGTATCCATCACAGAGAGCTCTGACTGTTGTTGCGGCTCGCCACACTGTAGTGTCTGTGGACCTCCAAAGGTTCTGGTAGTTGAGAGTACATCTGACTCCAGAAGTGACCAAGCTTCCTCTGGAAATGCCATCTTTGTCCTACGTTACCTTAATGTCTTGATGCACAGTCCACGGCTGGTAAACTTACACCTTGATTTACTGCCGGGGCTTGCTTGTCCGTTCTCGTTAAATCTTTGAGTACAGCAACGTTATTCTTAGATAAAAAGTGGGCCCAAAGTCAGTGGGTCACCAGTCATAACTATAAGCGTGCTAAGTAACTGTGCATTGAAGTAATAGTGCCACATGTCCAATTACCTCAAATTTACTTATTATAAGAGGGTCCAAACAATGGCGTTCTTTCACAAAACGGAGAAAATGTTCTGGCTCAGTCTCCTATAAACTACATCAGTAAGACGAAACAGATATGCGGAAAGTGACACCTTACTCGAAAAGTGTACAGATGGGATCCAACACAAAAGAACTTTGAAGCAATTATCATAATCTCTCTCTCCCTCCGTTTCCCCTCATGATTAAACATGGGAGAGTTAAATCAGACGATTAGCATGCTGTCAGGGAGAAGTCTAACTGCTGTTGTGTTTCACAGTGTGAGAGACAAAGCGCTGGCCGGCGAGCCGACAAGCCTCCCCGGCCAGCTACAGTAAACTGGTAAACACACGTCTGTTTGGCTCAGCGGGGGATGACAAACACCTGCCGAGGAGGCAGAGATGAGAGGGCGGGAGGAACTAAAGAGAGAGGGCCCGTTTTGACTCCTTGGCTTCGGTCTTTTGGCACCCAATGTCCAGAAATCTGGGACCAAACAAGTCTGTCTGAAAGGTCCAGGCAGGACTGCCAAAAGCATGTTTGGGGACAGAAGGACATGGAAGGAGGGGGGTTAAGGGCAGTTTATTTCAGACGTAGACCGGACAGATGAATCACCTTTAGTTTGTTGTGTTAATTTACAGAGGTGAAGGAAAAGAGTGCAAGGACATGGGTCTTAAAATTTGTTTAATGATCTGAAACATTTAAGTATGGCATAGCAGTAAAAACATGAGAAATCTGTAAGGGGGCAAAGGGGTTTTCATGAGACCATGCGTGTCTGTGTGCCGACCAGAGACCCGTTGCTGATAATATGTACATATGTCATATTTAAAACATTAGAATGTGCATTTCTAAGAAGCTTGTTTTTCAGATTAAAAACATTTTTGGGGAAAAAAACAACAACCTTTAAGCAGGTATTAAACATGTTTTTTATCAAGTCCCTATTTCTGCATGAAAATTTTTGCTTTTTTATTGGTCTGATAAAATATTCCAATCTTAAATGCTGTGTTTTTATTAACTGGAGGTTAATAAAAACAAAATCATAATTAACAGAAATAAAGGCTTAAAAATATCATCTGTCGGTTTTAATTTATATGTTTCCCTGGTGAATTGAGTTACTAAAATAAATAAATTTTTCAATAATATTCTAATTTATCGAATATGACTATGTTTTTTCTCTTTCTAAAATATTCCATATCATTTGAAAGCTCACATCAATAACTTTTAAAACCCATAGCATATGTGCAGTTGTTTCTGCAGAGGAGTCAGATGCAGAGAGGGAGTGAGTCCAACTCTAGGTTTACAAGTACAACAGAGAAAACCAAAGGAATAACGCTGCAATCAGCCACATCTGACTTTTTAGTCAGTCCGTTGTGCAGGTACAGATTGCTGAAATAACAGCACAGATGTCGATTTAAATGTGAGGCAAGAGAAGATTTTGTCAGCTGATGTGCTTAAACTGAATCGCGATTGATTAGACAGACTGTACTGTCATTTAACTCCACCTTCACAACGTACATTTGAGCAAAGACAAAACAGAAAAATTAAAGAGGCCAACTGAACTCTTAAAGGATCGAAACGTGCCATCATTACATATAACGAGAATATTTAAAATTATTTTACTTTTTGCAAATTGAAGGAAAAAAAAAAATATATATATATATATATATATATATATATATATATATATATATATATATATATATATAGGGGTAGTAATTTAGTGGTTCTAAACAGCACTTGTGCAAATAATTTGTGTTCTCTTGAATAAAAAGGCAACTTGAAATGGTTTGTTATGCTTTCTGGTTTTCATTTCATGTTACATTTTTGATAGAATCTTTCCGTTGTTGTGTCTTCAGAGGTTTTTTCAGTTTTTCTTTTCTTGTTGAACGTTTTATTGGGAAAGACTTTTCCAACGAGAGTTTGGATTTTGAAGAGTGATGATGTCGTTGAAGATGCCCCCTCAGGTTTTTAACGTGTTAAACTGGGCTTGTCCTAAAGTAAGTGCTGGTAGTTTGCGTCTCTAAATCATTAGATGCCACCGATACGGCTGTTTTATCCCCTCTGATGTTTGAAGGTCACCGGTGTTGACGGCTGTCGACAGAACAACCCTTCACTAGAGCTCTCTTTGAGGCTGATCTGCCTGGCTGTGAGCCGGCCGTACCACATTTTGCCTCACCGTGTAACTATGCCGACAGGATTGGGCCGGGATCCAGGAAGACAGTCGGCTCTGGAAGCTGTCAGCAGCCGCTCCGTTTGACACCATGCAAATATATGCAAATGAAGAGGTCCAGCCATGACACCTGCACACAGGAGGAATGGACTGTGCCCTTCCCAACAGAGGACTCAGGATGGTGGATACACTGTTCAACACACATAGATCCACACACACACACTCAGCGATCCTTCACAGCCTGTAAGTCTTTGCTTTTTTGGTGCCTGTTTTACATTTTTTCTCGAAAAACTGCAACCATGCTTGAACATATTAAATCCAACAAATAAACCTGTTTAAGGTTGAAAATGTTTTTTGTTATGTTTAATTACACTTGCTCTTCTACACAAAACAACACAAGAACGAAGTAAGAACTCCAGAGAAAAGGGCAAAAATATTAAATTATGAAGGCATGAAAAGATAAAAAACAAATCAATTGTTGCAATCCATCAAGATAAAACAAAATCTGAAGTGAGAAAGGTGGATGTGATTTGAAATCTTTGTGACTGTTCTGATTTCTAGAACTGCCCTAACGTTTTGTAGATTCAACAAGGTGTTGGAAACATGCCTCACAGGTGTTGATGTGACACATTCAGCTGCTGCAGATTTGTGAGGTGACCGTCTTTGATGGGAACTTTCTCTTCCTCTGCATCCCAAACGTGACTTTGGAAAGTGCCTTGAGATGACATGTTTCATGAATTGGCGCTATATAAATAAAATTGAATTGAATTGAAATGAACTGGTGTGACGGAATAAGGTCTGGGGACTGAGGAGACCACTGGGAAACTTTGTGACAGGGCATGTTATCCTCTCTGAAGTAGCCAAGAGCAGATTGGAAAAACTGTGGTTACAATTATGAGCTGGTTCTGAGCCCAAGATGCGCCAACACGATATTCCTCATACTATTGCACCACCAGCAGCCTGAATTGCTGATACCATGCAGGATTGATCCATGTTTTCGTGTTTCTCCCGCTGAAATTGAGACACATGCGGGACTTTCCAGTCTGTTTCTGTCCAGTTATCGTAAACCTGTGCTAAGCCTAGGTTTCCCTGTTCTTAGCTCACATGATGCGCATGGTGCAGTCTTCAGCTGCTGTAGCCCACCAGCATTCAGAAATGGTTTCTTCTTACTGTGGTTTGAATGGGTGGTTATTTGAGCTGCTGTTGCCTTTTATCGTCTTAAATAAATCTGAAGGGCAAATGAGAAACATAACGTAAGGATGAAAGGCACTATATAGACGTAGATAATTGTTATCCAGGCCATTAGGTAAAGATTTTAGGTTTTGGGTGAAGCGGTTTAACTAAATAGTGAGCGGGTGAACAAATTAAAGATTTAGAAATATCCACTAATTTGTTAATCAAATCAAGCTCACCCTCATATCACAGAACTAGTAAAGTTCAGCTATAAATTTGTTGGAACCATTGCCTGCATGCCAAACATCTTATTTTGGATGTGCACAACAAGACCAGATGCAATTTGTAAACTGAGGTACATATTTGCAATATCATTGTTGCTATTTATTAGCTGTACATATCTGCCCAGGTTCTGGGGATTTTCTCCCACTCACTTATTATTTTGGAACCCTTTAAAGTTTCTTCAAAATAAATGAGAAAGGTTTTCTCTTATTCTGACCAGAGAACTGATTTGTCGTCGCGGTCACACAACTAAAACTCATTGTATCTGCCCCTCAAATCTTGGGACAGCAGAGGAACACACTAGCTGCCATTCCACTCAGATAAGAACTGGGAACTACGGCTGGAATTCACACAGAATTCACAGAAATGGAAAACTGACAGATAGGAAAGCTATCGCCGGGTCCACTGAGACTAAATGTCAGCTTTACGGGTTGAACAAAATGAAAACATGGATCCATCCTGCTTTGTATCAACGGTTCAGGCTGCTGGCGGTGTAATGGCGTGTGTGATGTTTCTTGGAACATTATGGCTCCTTCAGTAGCAGTTGAGCATTGTTTTAACACCACAGCTTACCTGAGAATTGTTCATTACCATGTCCATCCCATTTGGACAACAGTGTTTCCATGATTATTTCTGTGTGATTTCAATTTAAAACGCTGCTTATTAGAACCTGCAGGCTCAGTACCACCGACTCCAAATTATTATCATCCTCTACCGCAACAAATATGACCCACCTTTTAACTTATGTTGGGTGTTTTTTTTTTTTTTTTTTAGCTTTCAAACTGAAGTCAGTTTAGTTTACTGTTCAGCGAGTCACAAACATGTAACAGTGCGATAAAAATGCACAACGCTGCTTGCCCTCTTCTCGTTCCTCTGAAGTGTTTTGACTCCTTAGTTGACCCTGCCGGCTGGTTTTGGCATTCCAGCAGGCTGGAGCAGAGGAGAATAGAGCCATGGCCCCCAGAAACCCCAGCAGGCCCCCACCAAACACCCCCCACCCCAGCCACACACACACAGACACACACATGCTGTCCTTGGGATGAGGTATTAAGGGTTTCTGCTGGTCAGCAGAATGGGAACGGCTGTGTGTGTGTGTGTGTGTGTGTGTGTGTGTGTGTGTGTGTGTGTGTGTGTGTGTGTGTGTGTGTGTGTGTGTGTGTGTGTGTGTGTGTGTGTGTTTTAGGAAAGGAGGGGAGGATGTAGCTGTCAGAGCAACCTTAAGGGTGTGTATAGGTGTGTGTTTGTGAGTGCATCTGTGAGATTTGAAAGTAAGGAAAGGTAAAGCAGCCTTTGGGAGTAAGTTGAAATCTTGTGGCTCTGGTCCAGACCTTGTATCATGTAAACTGACTTACACAGTTCCCCCTTTGAAAAACAATTCTAACGCGCGCGCGCACACACACACACACACACACACCCCAAGATGCCCCTTTGCCCTTGACTGTGTGCTTTGGCATGCACGTGTACGAGCAGATGGAAAGGTTCGTGGACTCTATTGGTACGCCTCAAAGTGTTCTTCCAAAGGTCCCAAAAGGAAAAAAAAAATGCAAAACAAGAAGACTAAGGAGCAACTGTAGCACCCAACTGGTTTATGTTGCATTAATTTGACTATTTATCTTGCTGTGTGTTAACACTGTTGGATTTCTTTCATCATTTTTGACCCTCTGTAAGCCATCATAGGTGTCTTGGTTTGAATTTCAAGGAGGATTCAGACATAACACAAAAAGCAGTAATAAGATAAGATAAGATAAGATAAGATAAGATAAGATAAGATAGGATAAGATAAGATAAGATAAGATAAGATAAATTCACTTGACACATCGGCTCAGTAGTCAATAATCAGAAGAAGGTCCCAAAAGTAGGACATGGTGCATCAGTTATATACAGTGTGTCCTCATATATACAGTGGATCAAAAAAAAAGTAAATAAGAAAAATAAGAATAAAAATACAAAAATAGAAATAAGGCAGAGGATGTCTTATGTACATTCACGGTGACTTATATACATATGTATTGACATATATTCGGGTGGTAATAGCAGCAGAAGTCACTTCTTTCAGGATTATTGCACAGGTTATAGCACAGTGTATTAATTAGAATTGCACATTAGTTATTGCATATTAGTTATTACAGTTATAGTTCCAGTTATAGTGCAGCATTGTATAATCTGATAGCAGCAGGGATGAATGGGGTGTCTAAGTCTGTCACTAAAGGAGCTGCTCAGCTCCTCCACAGTCTGGTGTAGGGGGTGGAAGGTGTTGTCCATGATGGATGTGAGCTTGGACAACACCCTCCTCTCTGCCACTTCCTCCACTGAGTCCAGAGTGCAGCACAGAAGTGGCCTACCTCACCAGCTTATTCAGCCTCCTTCTGTAATGGCAATAAAGGTCTCCTCTAAGATTTGTAATTACTTTTTTAATGTAAACCAAGTGTGTACATTAGATGACGAAACGTCCTCTTTTACTTGGACATGTCCCTTTTTCCCGTTCTGGGGCATGGAGGGTGATTCATAGACTGGTGAATATGTCCGGTTTTTATCGTTTGCTGTCTGACCAATAGGTATGCACTGATGATGCATTTCCTGCATGTGACATCATCCATGAGCCTCTGCCTTGTAGGTAATTCTTCTCCACTCACGGACAGAACAGTGGGGCAGTACTGGTAGCACTGCTGCATGTGTGATCAGTGGATCCTGGCTTCATCCATTTCATGAAGGCCAAACCAAGCTCAGGAGGTGTGACAATAAGCCATCAGAGCACTAACGATCAGTTGGTAGTCTGATGGTCCTCTTTTGCATGTGAACAACCATTTTTGATCGTCACACTTAAACTTGTTGGTCCACCTTGCAAAGGCACTGCTTATAAGGCTGAGTTTACCTTTAACTCTACAGACGTCTCAGAAGTCTCTCAGAGAAGAGACCAAATGGTTCAACAAACAAAGAAGAACCCGTCCAGATGAACTTATCCAATTCCCTTTTCTTTTGTATATTTCTACCTTCATTAATGAGATGTATCAGGATAATTCAGGTAAATGTGCACCCGCAACTCTCTTCAAGAGACCATGTGGTTGATCACCGATTCACTGACGCTACAATGGATAAGTTGCGTGAGCCATACTTCACAACAAACAAGCAACATCTTTTGATGGAAGTTTGTCAAGAATTGAAGGAAATCATACTATAGAAAGGAAACACTGACGCTATTGTGAAGGAGATAAAAAGGCATGGCAAACAATAGTGGATCGACTGAATGCGGAAGTAGCCTAAAATATACATTTCCTAACCACTATTCTTATCTGAAAAACTCATAATCATACCATTTAAGGAGTTAATTGGCATTAGCTCAAATTAACAACTTTAAATTTAAAGATGAACAGTGGAAGTCAATATAGTAATGTATGAATCTGATCAATCTGATTTATTTATGCTGTTCTTTTGTTAAAAATGTTATCAATATTTATACAGAACAAACATGACTGGACCAAAGAATACCTGACAACAGCTCAATATTCAATATAAGAACATTTTGCAGACTGGTAAGTATCTGGATAAAACATTGACTATGATGTACAAATGTCTCGGACTAATGGCTTAGAAGGTGTCTGCTCATATATTTCATTATCTTATTTATTTTAGCCATTAAAAAAGGCTCATATGTTTGGTACAGGGGGTGGCCCACCATCCCCAGAATTCACACCAGCAGAACATCTGGCCCTTGATATAAACAAAGGGAGGCCTGTTTTAGAAGGGACCCATGGGGGGACACCCACTGACTCTGTCCCACCCATAGAAACTGCTCCCTTCATACATGGTACATCATTCCACTATTGCATTTTCAACATAATCAAACATTTATGTAGTATGATGTGGACTGACTGACGACTTCCACTATCAGCCAACACACTTTCTCTTGTGGAGCTACTAGAGGATAACATTAATCCAATGAGTGTTATTTGTTAAAGGAATATAGGCTTTAGGAACCTTTCAACACTAGTTTAATATGAGTTTGGTCAATGTTGCAGAGTGAGAAAACTTCTGATGAAGATAAGAAGACTCTTTGTGAGCTCAAGAATGCTGGAGGTATCATATCACTCTTGTGGAAATGCTTTAATTTAATCCATAATGGAAAAGAAGTCACCGATGTGACACTTGTAGAAAATATCATGTTTATAGCAGGATCGATGATGATCATGTTTATTGCTTTAATGGAAAGCAGAACAAATGACTTCTTATAGCGGTTCAGTTTACAAGCAGGGACTCTAAGACGTCGACCTGAAGGAAGAAACTGATACTCTGAATACAGTATATGAGTGAGGTCTGAGATGATGTTCTGGGCCTGCCTGGTTATTGTTTCATTGAAGATGGTCTGAACTAAGGGGTGCAGAAATGCCATACCTAATGATGCTCTCTATTATAGCACGGTAAAAGAGCAGCATGACTTTCTGACTGACACCAAAGGCCCTCAACCTGCGCAGAAAATGTAGCCTCTGCTGGACCCTGATGCAGACATGGTCAACCTGAGCAATCCACGATAATTTATTGTCGATGGTGTACTGCCTGAGACCCAAACTGAGAACACAGTAAGTATTGCCTGAACATTCACATCTACTCATTTGGCAGATGCTTTTATCCAAAGCAACTTATATTTGAGGAACAAAATTCAAACACCAATAAAGTAAGAGAAGTAAGAGAGTAACAGATGATATGAGTGATTCTAACACATAGGCCTAGAGAAGGGATCATTAACTGGTGGCCCATGGGCCACATCCAGCCCACCAGAACTTTACATCTGGCTCCCAGAATATTTCTGAATTGAGGAATAGCATAGTGAAGAGGAAAAAAGCATCTATCTATCTATCTATCTATCTATCTATCTATCTATCTATCTATCTATCTATCTATCTATCTATCTATCTATCTATCTATCTATCTATCTATCTATCTATCTATCTATCTATCTATCTATCTATCTATCTATCTATCTATCTATCTATCTATCTATCTATCTATCTATCTATCTATATCTACACACACACACACACATACACACATATATATATGTATTATACTCTGTATGAAGACCAAGGTCTGAGAAGGCTCTGTAATCTGTTAGACACTTTTTATTCCTTCACATTCGTACCCTTCCTGTTGTTTTTGTTTTGTTTTAGTTCATGATGTGTTTCAGCATCAGGACCAAGGCTAACAGAACCACCTTTCTTTCTTCCCTCTGAAAGGTAGTTGAAGTAACCTAACCCCCCTAGTGGCTTGCTAAGAAGGCAAAATGTCATTTCTATGCGGGCCCTTGTTCCTGCATGTGTTAGGTGTGTTGTGATCCTGTTTGGGGTCTGTGAATGGAGTAAGTAAAATATCTGCCAGACATAACCCTAGTCTCCCAGCAGCACACCAGAGAGTTTGCTTGAGAGTACAAAAGGTAATGGTTACATCTACAGACAATACAAGGATTGTCAAGAATGCCTTCGCTGTGTGTGGTTAAAAAGAATTGTTAAGCAACAAACTTCAGATGGGCTTTCATTTGTCAACAAGTAGAAAAATGAAATTTCTGAAATTAAATAAAGATGGAAATAATGTCTCTTCTGTATTAGAAAATGTTTCATGTCTGTGTCAAATGTCCACTTTTTTGCAAATCAAAATTGTGTCACCCTAAAGTTTATCTTGTCTGCATATTAATGATTGTATGATTGTTATAGAAGTTTCTGTCCTCATTTCCTCCACTGTTTAGGTGGTTGATCAGCCAATCAGCTCTCTCTGTTTCCACCATCTTCCACACTCAAAGCTCACTAAAAGTCCTCCTTACTACTCCAAACATGTTTCCACCTTAGGAGCTCTCTTGAGCTCTCTTGAGGCCTATGATGCTTTATGAATAACTTTTATCTTACGGAGGTAAAATTCTAAGAACATTTTTAGAATTTAGAAGATTTTTCCTAAAATGGCGTCCCTAAAAGCTACTTTTTCTTTGGATTTTTTGTGGATACGGGCACAGAAGTCTTAAAAATGTCTTTGTTTATTTTAACCTTGTTTTCTTCTGTCACATTGTGATTAAATTGGATTATTTTCAAAGGAACCAGCTTTCTCCTTGATTAGAATTTCCTGGTTCATATGTTTAGTTTCCAAAACAGCAGCCAAGATTAAGAGAAAGAATGAAACAATGACAGAAAATAGAAGAAGAAAATACTTGTTTTCAAATTGTTAAAGGAATGCCCTGTGAGTTTCCTGTAAGGAGGAAAAAGGAGCAGAGAACAAGAGAGTCTGTACCGCTTATTATAATTCAGAAGAGATCTGAATCACAGCTTCTGATCTGGTGCTAAATTAAAGAACTTGTTCATGTTATGTAGGGACTCTGTAGTTTAACAACTGGTTAACAACTACAGACTGGTTAACAATGGTTTTGACCGATCGAACCTGGTCTGGTTTACAGAATGCCTTTAAAACCTAAAATTCATAAAAACTTTATTTCTTGACCTATTTAAAAATAGGTTTAATCTCTTGCTTAAAACTTAAAATAGTTATCAGTTACTGAATACCTCTGCACTAAACAGATATTTTTCAAAGGAGTTTAAATTATAATATTTAGTATATTTAATACATTATTATCAAAAGGTTTTTTGCATTATGACAGCCTTAGAACTAGGCAAGCATAGAAACCACAAAATAAGCACCAGTTAAACGTGGCTAGGGATATATTTGCACTGATAACAGACTGTATAAAACATTTGTGGTTGGTGGGAGAAAAAAAGAAAGGCACATTTTAAGTTTTCTCATTAATATTTCTAAAATCCCGTCTCGTTCTTTAGTATCATTTCATGCCATGGATGTATAATACCCCTTCTTACACCAGGAGCCTGTCTTTTTTCTAACCCTGTGGCTTTACTTGTTTGCTGGCATGAGGATGATTCTTCTGAGACTTGTGTTTAAAGGAGGAGGATAAAGAATCGTTCTCTGCAAGGCTCTGTCTTCGCTCTGTCATGATTGATGACTCCCCTCACAGTCAGTGTTTGCCTTCTTCTCAACACTCTCCTCTCTCATATGGGGACGATATTTATGGGTTTGCAGAGCACTTTAAAATGGAGGAGACACTCTCATTTCTCAAAGGCACAAAACTTAATTAGGAAACTAGAACTGTTTCATGATTTGAATTTCAATTTATGTTACAAAATGTGTGGGTTTTTTTTTTAGGATTTTACCCATTTCTGTGCAATCTTATTTTTATTCTATGAGCTATGCCACATAATTTGTAAAATATTGTATCAGGAGATTAGGGTGTCTTGGATAACCAATCAAATAAATAGGTTAAACGGAACAGTTATCCGTGTTTAATTTGTTTGTTATTGGAAGAAAAAAAAACACAACCAAAGAACTTGTTGATATTTCACGAATTTAATTCCAGCCCCGCCCCGGCCTGATCTGGGCCATGTTCACTCATGCAGCAGTAACGGTGAAAAACTAACCCGTCTTTGGGAGCACAATGACGGGCGCCCCTGTGCCCCCCAGACTCCCCACATAGACGGTGCTGTCTGACAAGCCCGCCTGCCAAACAACTCAATTAAGCAGAAAAGGAGGCAAAAAGGAGAAGCCCAAACAGAAGAATGAGAGAAAGGAAGGGGAGAAAGAGGAGAGGAAAACAGAGGAGGGGAGAGGGCTGGTGGCTGTCAGGCCCAGTTGACGCCCAGCCGACGTTTGGCGACAAACGTCAGAAACACAAAATAAGAAGAAAAGAGTACTGATCTGTGATGTGTTAACTGGAATTCCTGCTTCCAAGGCCACCGAGGGTTCAGAGGGCAAACTAAGGGCCGGGGGTTCATTACCACAATGATGCTCACATACATAGACACACCGTCAAAGATTTTTAAGTTCCTTTTACGTACTTTTAGGTTAGAAAAAAGATGATTCACTTTATAGAAAAAGAAATGCTTGAATGTTAGCAGGAAGCCTGCTTATTCATTGTGAGATCTGTTGTTAAAAGTAAATTCAAATTTGATGCTTATATACAGGAATGTTATTAATTTGGTGCTGAGAAACTACATATAATGCACTTATTTAAAAAAGAAAACAAATATATTTGGTTCTGGGTTATTTACAGCAGTATTTAGTAGATTTAACAGACAAAGGTCTCTGTGGATTTGAACATTTCAGTAGTCACTTCAAAAGTTAAATCCCCCGTCCATACGTGTATGTTTTGTTCATAGATATACCGACCAATCAGAGATATCTGGTCCTTTAAAGGTATACAGTTATGTGAAAAAACAGGACACCTTGTTAAATATTCAGTTCTTTCAAAATGAATGCTTTCCTACTGATGTTTCATCTATTTTCAAATTTATCTCTGAAGAAAATTAACCTTGTTTTCCCTCTTAGCTGAAATCAGGTAATTGAGGCGCTTGTTTTAGCCATCTAGCACTCTCTGGCTTCAGTCTGAGGAGCATTTTCTCCACTTCTCACTTTCAGCTGTGAAATCCTAAAGCGCTATTTAATATACCCAAGACTTTCCACTTCTTAATTCTTAGCCGTTCCTTGGTGGATTTACTGGTATATTTTGGGTCGTCGCCATGCTGCGGAGTCTAGTTCTGCATCAGCAATAGTTATTTTACAGACAAATTTTCCTCAAGCACCCTCTGTTAGTATACATATAGAGTTATGCTGGTGAGATGGACTGATCCTGGTGCAGCAATGGCCAATGGATTACCTAATCTTGACCCTATGAAGTTCTTTTCCTGGAATACCGTATTTAGTTTATATGAAACATGTCCCTCGTCCTCATTTTCGTCAATTTCAATTGTTAAGTTATATTACCAGAGTCTTCTAGTAGGGTCAATATTTATATTAGTTAGAAAAACAAAGAGCTGTCCAGGATCTGCGTCATAAAGTCATTAGTGCCACGCAGAACTAAAAACTATTAAAGCTGCCTGTGCCAAAATAGTTTTGTTTTACATTGAGAGTGTTTGACAACTTCTAATACAATTTATTAAGAGGTTAATTACTGAGTAATGTTACTGACATTTAGTAAAAGAGATTTTGTAAGTAAATGCCTACACTTATATGAATAAAGGGTATGAAGGCATTTTTAGGCATTTATCATTTATTATGGGAAATGTACCAGAAAACCAAAAACATCATCTACAGACCCACACTAATTAATAACATCTCTGGTAACTCTTGAAACACTTGAATTTGTATTGACGGCTGTGGAGCAAAATCAGCACTAAGCTGAGTATTGCTCTGGGAACTACTCTGCCCAGTCAAGTTTTAAACCATTAGTAAATACCTTTAACGTTTATTAGGGACAATCCTCTTTTCAAACCTATAGCCATCCATATAGTAGCAGAAAATGAGCAAATCTTTATCAATCAATTCAGATTTTGTAAAGTAATCACACACCCACGCACATTTCAGCCCGTCTTTTAGAAGACCGATGGGTGAAATGAAGTGTTGGTTGATGGTGGCCTGTAAAGTTGTAATGAGGGCTGTGGTGTGAATAGGACAGAGGGCTGGGATGGATGGGAGAGAACACGAAGCTTAATGAGCGGGCCGGCAAACTCAGCTTTAACCCTGTTGTATCTACCAGGCCTGAGAAAGAAGGGGGTGACAGCAAAGACCGGGAACGCCAGGGTGGGACAGCACAGGAGGGCCTGATGTTGTTTAGGCAGGGAACGAATAAAAGCTGAGTTGGAAAGTAAATGGGGGTCCTGACCAGCCCCTGTGCTCCACTCATTGTGGAGATGAAATTTATGGCTGAAGACTTCCTTAGCCAAGGACTCCCCACGTTGACTTGTTAAGTGCAATGAAACGGTACGACAAAGGCCAGAGGCAAGCAGCACTTCCAGATGAGAGGCTGGAAAAGAGGGAACAGTGGAAAACAATGTCTACTGTCCTCATTTAGAGTTGGAGCAGAAAATGAAGCAACTGAACAACTAAGCTGATATCTGTGTGGAGAAACATGTCTGTGAAATCCTCAGACGAACCCTCTAAGTATGAGACAGATTCCAGTACAGAGCTTAGTTCCCGCTTACCCTCCGGATTTGTTAAGTTTTCATGAGATAAAACGCCTGCTAGAATATTTCTGACAATTTGTCTGTATCGGCCAACACATTTTGTTTTACGATGTACACGGAGCCAGCCCAAGGTTGCATTGGGCCCACAGCAGAATGTGATTGAGATGACCATTTATCAGTACAGGTCGCTAACCATGACTAAATTTACTTTATTATAGAGTGTGATCAGTCACTTCACATAGTTAAAGAGCACTTTGGTTGAAAATTGCAGAGACAAAGTTATTTTAATGATTTGTATGCAGAATTTGAATACAAACTCGAAAGAGTCAAAGAGAGGCCGTGTTTAAAATATTATGCTTACAGGTGACAGCATAAAGTTAGAAACTCAAAGCATGTCCAGATCCCATTAATCACTAATGAACCACAAAGGTCGGTCACAACTGCGAACCAAGGAAGGCGTAAACCAACAAAAACTAGTGGTAACACACACAAAACACAAAAATTCAAAACTTAGTCCAATATATTCGGTTAATGATAAAAGTTACATTAAAATGATATATATGCATTAAAAATGGATAAATCTGTTAAAACCAATCTACTGGGTAAAGAATGGTTCACACGGCAAGATTTGATTATGGTCGGCAGATTCTCATAACTTGAATGACCCCACACACACACACACACACAAAAAATAAATAAATAAAAGATCTTAGATATATGTGGTGTTACGGCAAACACAGACAGATTTCACTCAGGAACCTTAAGATGTCGAATGGGAAATTACAAAGGGGAAAGGTGTTGGTTGAACGAGTGGAGACATCATGGACAGAAGGTCTACATTTGCTACACATTGATATGGAGGTGAGTTATGTCTTTTTTTTCTCTCCGGATTTCCCTCACCTCGCTTTCTGATTAGCTACACGTCACATTCAACAGGCTGCCTGCTCGTTGGTCCTCAGGGAACACCGCATTGGGCCAAGATAATCCAACACGTTGAATGTCCCCGATATGAGATTCCGACGTCCTCCCGTGCAAACTACATCCCTCTTAAGGCTGGTTCACACGGCAGGGTTTTCAGCCTGATTTTTGCTCCGATCTTCCCCTTCCGAGAGGTGCCGACTATCAGCGTGTCTCTTGAGATAATCTTCAGAGATATTCCTGCCGTGTGTGGTGTGGAAAGAGTGACCTGATCCCTTCGGTAGAACGTCGCGACCGTTCCAACCTCAACATGTTGGATTGTCTTGCCTCGATATCCAACCTTTTTTGGTGTTCCCCGAGCACAAATGAGCACGCAGCCTGTTGAATGTGATGTGCAGCCAAGGTTTCGCAAAATTTCCCGTCTGACATCTGGATGATCCTGAGTGAAATCTGTTTCTGTGTGGTGCGTTACGTTTACCGTCTGATCAGACGCCGCACACAATATGAGCAAACCTGTTTTATCTACGATTTTTCATCGTTACGTGTGGTGTCTCTCAGGCTAAGAAAATCAGCCAACTATTTTAAAATCTTGCTGTGTGAACCAGCCTTTAACACACTACACATGGCAGGAACATAAGCATAAGATTATCTTAAGAGCCATCATGATAATCGGGGCAGCCTGTCGAAAGGGGATGATCAGGGCAATAATCGGGCTAATTACCTTGCCATGCAAACATGATATAAGTTAATAACCAACCTCTTATTGCATATTAATGTAAAAAATTTTTGTTTGTGAAGATATACTGTAAATTTGTTTTAGAATGACACCAATGGCAGTTTGATTGAAGTTGAATAACGTTATCAGAAGCAGTCACTTTTAGAATCAACTATTAACCTTTAATTAATGTTGCTTCTACATTTTCATGTTAAAAGAAGCAAACATAAAAAGAATTCAGCATAAACAGAATGAGCTCGAATTTCAGAATGCTACTGCGATAGGATGCCACAAGTGCAAGTCCAATAATAACATTTCACCACTACTAAGTGTTCAACAGTCAACTTTTCATGAAATCCCAATAAGGTAAAAGTGAATCGGAAAGACAGCAACTGAGCTAAGAAGCTGTAGGCCATGTAAAATCACAGAGCAATCAGCATGTGTGGAAGTGCAGCAGTCAGCCTGACATCAACAAGTGCATAGCAAAGTATCGAATGCAGTGGCGTAAAGCACGTAGACAGAGCATTAGAAACGCGTTAGCAGAAACATGTTAGGTGCGAAAGGCGTTGACTGGGCTGTACACGTTCCTGCTCTGATGAATTAAAACTGAAATTGCCTGTCAGGCACTCCTCTCCAACATTAGTGCTTGACCTCACAAATGCAACTGTGGAAAACTTGTCAAAAAGTCCTATAAACATACTCCTAAGCCTTGAGGGAAACCCCTTCCATAAGGGTAGAAAATCGTTCAGATGCAAAAGACGGGTAGAGATTACATTCAACTATGTGGATTAAGAATGGGATGCCACGACAGGGATACTTTTGGCAATGTGGTGTATTTCAAGCTGGAATCAACAGTCTATTATTCAAGGTCTGCAAGTGTAATCATAAAGAATCAATAAGATTTAAGGGCCCAAACATGATTCACTATGATCACTGTGCATAGTCATGGATCATTCCTAAATGCTCCTAAGTACCAGAATAATACCATTAGATTTTGCAAACACCTTTGATGTGTATTAACAGACATTTAAATTAACAGTTTCTTGATCATTACAGCATCAGGATAACATCACATGCTTTCTTACACTCAGGGACACCATCAGTGAGATAGATAATACTTTTAGATCCACTTAATGTCATGACCAAGGCCTTTTGCCAAAGTCTTGGTCATAATAGGGAAGGGTATCAAACGTCTGTGCAAAACTACTTCTCTAAACTAATTACCAAGATATTTGTTTGCTGTAGTGGCGGATCAGCCTCTCTTTTTGTGTATCTAAAAGACTGTATGCTGTTGCAAAAACATTTGTTTATTCTTTCTTTTTAATCAGTAGAGATGTCTGATTTGTCTATTAATGCTTTAATGTCCACTTACAGCAATCAACTAACTGAATTGCAGTGAGGTTATTCGAGTAAATAAACCTGGTTTTAAAGTAACACATCGTGACAAGTTGCTAAGCCTGAGGTCAGATTCCTACTGGCATACTTTTAGGGACGATAAGTCGTTTTGATGGAGGTAAATGTTTCTGCCACTTTATTTGTGCTTCTCCAGAGCAATGTAAAGGGCAAAAAGACTCGCCCGTAGCATTAAAAACCTCTGGCTTTACCCCATATATACAGCTTGGGTTGTCTGTCCCAACTTAAGCATTTTGAACCCAAAATCTACTTTTCCCAGAAACAATTCTGCACACAGATTTTTATACAGCTCTGACGAACTGAAGGATTATCCCCACAGCAGTATGTTCCCAACTCCATGTGTCACCGTGGGGGTGGTGTGTTCACAGCGATGAGCGCTCTTACTTCTCCACACATTGGTCTTTGCATGCAGGCCTGAAAGTTTCATTTTGATCTCTTATCCAAACCGAACACCTTCTTCCACATGCTAGCTGGGTCTTCCTGTCGCTCTGTTTCAATAATGGCTTTCTTCTATGCAATACCCTTCATAAAAGTCAGCTTTCTAGAGTGCGCTATCAGTAATTTTCCTTTAAACATATCCTACTACCTGAGATGTGGTTGTATGCACCTCTTCCAGAGTTACCACGGGTGTCATGGCTGCTTCTCTGACCAATGCTCTCCTTGCTCAGGCTTGGCGTTTAGGTTAGTGCCAACGTTTTGCCTTTGTGGATGTAGGAGACGGCCGGGGAGCTCCGGATTTTACCTCACTATCTAACCCTGCTTCAAACTTCTCAACAGACTTATCCCTGACCTCACTGCTGTGTTGGCCAGTCTTCATGCTGCTGCTTCTCAGATGACTTATGCAGGCAACTGGTTACACTGGATTTTATCTTGGGGTTATGGGTCTGAAAGGGGAGTGAATACGTGCGACGACACAGTTGTCAGGTTTCTATTTGTGAAACGGTTTGAAATCCATGGAAACCATGGAAGTTCAAAAATGTGCCCTATCACATCGGTCTAACACGTAAAACTCCAAGAAAGCAAGGCTTGCCGTGGTAATGAGACAAAATGTATAATTAAAATACTTTGTGAAGCACTGTAGTTTATTAGAAACTAAATCTAAATAGTAGATTCTACTATTTCTACTTTCTGAATAGTAGAAAGTTTTAGATTTGTCAAAATAGCTGCAGTCATATTCGTTCAAAAGTCTACAGAAATGAATCAGTGTTTTCTTTTTTCTTAATTATCAATTTGAAAATTGCCCAACTTTTTAGGGTGTGTGCTGTGTGTGTTTGTGTGTGGTTGTGTTGGGGGTCCTCTGTGTGCATGCATTGTCCCACACGCACTCCTCGGCCCATTGAACAACAGTGATGAAATGGAGATGAGTTAAAGTGCTCACACAAAGACTGACCAGACCCCTGCGTCGCTCCAACAATGGAACCTCCAAACACAAGAAAGTGAGAGCCTCTTGGAGAAGCTCAGGGAAAGAGTAGAGAATGAGAGGGGGGAGAAATTAAGGAGACCGGCTTGAAAGCAAAAGAGAGAAAGAGAAGAAGGGCCAAACCATCCTGAGAGCAGGAGGAAATGGATGGTGGGCAAAGGTAAGAGAATGGAGAGCCACCCGGAGAAAATATCAAGGTAGCTAATCCCTCCGGAGAAATAAAGCAGCTATATGTAAATGAAAGACGTGAAATTTGGCCCTCTTTCTTTGATCTATAAATCAGAAGCACCCCTCCTCCCCTGCTTCTCCCCTTTCACTCTCGCCCACTTCTCCTTCCTCATTTTTCCTTTAAGGAAAATCAAGCCTTATTTAGCTTAATCTCACTTAATAGCATCCAGCTCCTCTTTTGTCCTCGCTGATGCTGACAGATTCCCGTCCTTTCACTCTCCACCATTCACATATCTCCCGTCCATAATCCTCTTATTCCAGGGTGGCAATTATTTTGAGCATTTTATCAGCATTATGATTATGATTATTCTAATTTTTATTATTCATGCAGGCCACGCGGAGGGCCAGGTTCTTCTCGGTGAGAATGTCGTCCCCAACTGCGCCTCTCCGGACTCCCCCCCCCCTCCTGCGGAGGAGGCTGCCTGCTTTCTTCCAGAGGGGTGGCGGTTTTACAGGAGTGAACCCTCCATTCAGCGCAACACATTTTCTGGGCGTTTGAACATATTGTAGAAGGAGTGCAATGAGTAGCACCGAATCACCCGTCCTGGCTCTTCAACACAGAAAAACATCAAGAATCTGAGGTTGGAGGAGTGAGAGGAGGCTAATAATCAAAAGGCCTTCTTTCAGGGCTGCAGTAATTACTTGGGCAGGTTTTGATCTTTTGCTTGTTGGGCCAATGAAAGGGGGGGTAAAGATGAGGACTGTTTCACTGTTTTCAGTTGATTTGAAGGGGAGCGCTTTTCAACTCGGCATCTTGTCAGCATCTGCGGTATGTCAGAAATTGTTTAAGTGAAGCATGCGATAAACCCAAAAAAAAAAAAAATACCATAAGCAGACCTTTGCTCTTTGTAAACTCAATCACCGCAGCTGAGACCTGCGAAAACTGAGCGCCTCGGAAAAACCAACAGGAAAAAACTCGGATGGAAACTGTGACAAAAATATTTCTATATTTCCCACTATAATCCCACTATAACAATATATAGTGGGATTGTAATGCAATTACAGTCTAAAAATCTGATGGGCTATTTCTCCAACCCAAACCCTGGGTTTATACCGTTGGGACAGAGGTTGGGGAGTTTTAAACACCGATTGGGTCAGAACTGTGTCGCAGAGTGTCGAGTTAAAGTAGAGACTGATCTTTCTTCACAGACTGCCGTTATGGACAATGGTCTGACCAGACGCCACTGAATCTCTTCCACGGGATCAACTAAGAAATGCTAAAATGGTAAACTCATGCTGTATGATAATGTAAATATCAGTAGGTTGTGTTGCTGATTTCTGCACTTCAACCGCATGTCAATAAATTACAACATGATCGAGAAGTTAATTTGTTTCAGTAATTCAGTGGGGCAACATTTCCATATTACACACAGGAGGTTGTGACTAAAACTCAGTTTCTTCGAAAATGTTACTATACAGTCACATTCAATAAAATCAAATAACATTGGGCCCTTTTGACCTTTCAGCCTTTTGCCAGGTATTGAAAATATTTTCATTAAAGCCCACATTTGTGTATTAATTATTTGATCAGTCTGATGTAACTAAAAAAAACTTGCAACAAGAAGTGTGCAACCTTGTGGGTAATTTTAAGAAATGTACAAAACATATATGTGCATTTATGCATAAAAAACACCACTGACAATTTATTTTCAGGAATGAGCAAAAACCGCAGATATATATAAACACAAGTCAGAAGTTCTCCAGATTATCCTGATAAACAGCTACAATGACTTTAGACTTGTGGACCAAATCCAGCAGGTGACATGCCAACCCCCCCCCCCCAAAAAACAGTCACTGGGAAAGCTTCACTTTTGACCTCAAGTAACTTGTTTTGCCTGCCTCTCCACTCTTGCTTCAGACTCTGATACCTTGATTTTCAAAATAAATGCAACACTGACATCCAACTGAGGATGTCTGCTTGCCGCTTGAAAGTCCGACTGCAGCTGCAGTCCACACCTTGTGAATCTGCTCAAACTCTTGAAAGGTCTTTGCTTCTCAGTCTTCTTAAGCATAAGGTTATCTCTGTAGCTTGTCCACCTTAAGCCAGCCCACTTTTTTTCTTCCACTAAACTTTCCAAAGCATGCATTAAAGTAGCACTCTGAAGTCTTCCCCTTGATTGTGTAGGTTATAACATGAACACAACATGTCATATTTATTATTGTCTTGTGTAAATGTATTTGGAATTTAAAACATATCTTTTTGTCTAATAGATCCATATGATGTATGAGTTTTGCTTTTTAAATGGCATCAGTGAAATTAATTCACTTATCAAATGAAAGTCTAATTTTTTTAGGCCCACATGTAAACCCTAGTAACTAGTACTAGCTATGCTCTGGTAGACATTATTGAGGTTGTTGCATTCGTTTTATTTCATTTTCCTTAGTTTTAATCCAGAGCTAAAGTAAATTGAAGTCTTTCGGGGCTAGACCGAACAGCAGCTGTCAGCATCTGTTGTCTCTCAGCAAGAGGGTTCCCGGTTCTAATCCCAGCTTAGACTTTCCTTCGTGGTGTTTTGCTGAAACAAAGCCATACCCCGTCCCCATTGAGTGGAATCAACTCAGCACTGAAGCGGTTCATTATAGTCCGATCTGTCATAGCACTGAGGCCGCTAAATAACTCCCATTTGGTTGCTTTTCTCGCAGCAGTTTTCAGGATGTACTTCAGACGCTAAATGATCTGTTATGCAGGGATAAAGAAATGGGTAAACCCATAATGTCTTATTCAGGGGAGAGATGAATGACAGCACTCTAATTATTTAAGAAACATGTTCTTCTTGTATGTATCAAATTAAATGACCAAAAAATGAACGCTTTTGTATTTTATTAGTCATATGTCTGTGATGTTTTATGAAGAGGCATTTAACTCATTTACATTTACTTGGAACTTGACCGAGGGAGACAGTGAATGCATCACATGAATGCAAATATTAGTCTATAGCTAAACAACACAGCCAGCATTTCCTTAGCTAAGCACACATTTTCATTTCAAAAGTAAAAAACAATAATAATATTAATTAATATAGGTAAATCACTTAGGTAATATGTACAAAACAGTGCAGCACAAATCCTGAAGGAGCAAATAAAACATGACCAATACCCCAATCCTCAATCCCCTCAATGGCCTCCCATCTCTCTCCGCATTGAATACACGGTTTCCTAACTCACCCACCAATCCATCAGAGGCAGCGGTCACCAAGCTTTTTGAAACTGAGAGCTACTTTTACTGGTGTTGTGTCATACGAAGAGCTACCAGTACTGACCTTTGAACAAGAAGAGTCAGGGTTCACCTTAACTTTATGTAAAATAAACACATTTTTCATGCTTTGTTATAGATATTGTCATTTTTAAATCTATATAAATGGAAGTATGAATAAACAGGAAGAGTAATGGAATGAAATAAAGATTTAGATGCAGCTCATTGGCGGCTTGTGATGTTTTTAGAACAGGCTCGTGGGGGCCACACGTGGTCCTCTGGGGCTACTTGGGGCCCGCAGGCACCATTTTGGTGAGCCCTGATCTGAGGCAATGGTCCATACGTAAAGAACTGTTGACTGATCAGACATCAACACGGTTCTGATCTTCTACTTCTACTGTAGCTGACAAGGACTTCTTTATCTGCTGCACCTCGTCTGTGGAACACCTTCCCCAGCTGTCTGACGAAACCGCAAACTACAGAGAGCCTTGAGAAAGAACTGAAGACCTTCCTCTCTTTAAAAGATTTTACAGTGTTCGCATGCATTTTTATTTGTGCTGCTTTCAGTTCTTGCTCTATTGTCTAGTTTTTTATATTGGAACACTGAAAAATGTAAGGTGCCGTACAAATTCAATAAATTGTTACGAGTATGATTCGAACCAATAAATCAAGAAAATGCGTTTGCATTTTGGAAATCTTTATTCTGAATATGTTACTTTCAAATTTGTATAGATAAAAAGCAGAACGCAGAAATCTGAACATACTCAAATTCATTAGCAACAGGTAAAAAAAAACCTGGTTCCTCTGTAGCGGCAGCCATGATTTGGACCTAGCAACAGCCTTTGATTCAATCTAAAGTCAGGCTAAGCTTTTAGATTCTAGTCATCATTTCACTGGCAGTCAGCTTTTTTCATCCAAATAATGTACTGCAGTCAAGTATTTAAAACATACTGTATGTGCGACAGTTACATTCACAAAACAAGAAAAGCTCATCAATGATGTCGGGAAGGTAAGAAAAAGCATCCCATATTGGAACCAAGAACCAAGAATGAGTGATTGAATACACAGATAATTCAATGCAGAGTAGTGCTCAGAGAAAGTCAGAACATAGTAATGAGTAGCATAGGGACATTTTATGAAGACGTTAAAATGTTAGAAAAATACTAATTCCTATAAAAAGCTTGCATAAGTGTTACAATCAGAAGGTCCAGTCTTCATAAACCCTTCAGTCTGAACTTCACTTTGGGAATCTGGGAGCAGGTTTGGAGTGGTTGAATCTGGACAGCCTGCAGACTCCACAGGGGCAGGGGGGCACACCCGTGGCTCCCACAGAGCTCCACTGCACTGGGGTCATGGAGGCCTCCATGGGTCCTGAAGGAACCAGGGCACATTTAGCTGCCGCGGAGGATGGTGAAGCGGCAGAAGAAGAGGAAGAAGATGAGGCGGCTGAGGAGATGAGGGATTCATGGGTGAGGAGGAGCTGCCCGGGCCCGGCAATGAGGGGCCACCCACCGGCAAACAGCAGCCGGGGTACCGGCCCGGTGCTCACCCCCATCCCGATGCTTACCTCCCCCAGCAGCCGCCGCATCTCCTGCAGAGATGAACCTAGGAGGAGGATGTAGTTCCTGGCCAGAACCAGGGTAGAGATTTTGGAAAGCCTCCGGCCGGGAGGAGCTCCAGCCGTGTGGGACTGAGCGGGAGAAGAAGAAGAGGAAGCGTAAGGCACCATGACTTCCCTCAGGGCGTCCATGGCAATGTTCAAGTCCTGCATCCTCTTCCTCTCCCTGCTGTTGATCTTGCGTCTCAACTCCTGCTGCTCCTCAGGACTCAGCTCCTTCTGGGGTTTGGCTGCTCTGGGGCTGCTCTGCAGGCTGAGGAGCGGCGCGGCATTTAGACGGGAGTTTAAACCGAACCCTGGAGGGCAGTGGGGTAGGTCGTGCACCGAGCCGGCGCCACAGAGAGGTAGAGACGGCTCCTGGGCCCTTGCAGCGGCGTTTGACAGCACGTTCATCGTCTGCAGAGTCACACTCTCCTCTGGCTGCAAAACAAAAAATAAATAAAAATGAATAGATAAAATATTGACGCTTTTGGGGGGGAAAAACTCCGAACGGGAAAAATCAACTCGTCATTCTTTTGTCCTGATGACTGAACTTGAAGAAAATCGCCAGCTGCCATCCAGGACAAGTAGAGTTGGACTCTTAGCTGTAGAGGTGCATGCCACTTTAACTGTGTCAAGGAAAGCTTCTAAAAGCAGTGGCTCACTTAGCTCATCTCCACAGCTGTGAGAGGCAAGAATCGCAGCTCAAAGAGCTAGAGCAGTGAGCTAAATGCTCCTCTTACATAGCCCCACCTCAGCCCAACTCCTCCCTAACACTCACTCATCCAGCATATGTTTGCAGAGACAGATCTGCAACGAAGAAGGATGAGTTATAGAAATATGGGAATAGTGAAAGGGCATCTAGCAGAAGTTTCACACTCTGAAAGAAGAAACGAATGATGCATAGTTAAACAGATCAGTGTCACCTACTTGCAATGCAGCAGCATAGATGCACAGTCGAGAAAAAAAAAACATCTAAGATTCTTTATCGCTTCAAACCAAACCTGATTTATTCAATTACTTGTGCAACAATGTGTGTGGCAGTAGGAGAAGAGTAAAAATCGGATGTTTCTTCCTTCAAATATTTGAAATGATTGTGTTCCTGGTTTAAAAAAAAAAGAAAGAAAACAATGACCTGTCTGAACCGCAACCCTGAGTTTCTGGAAATCTGAACGACGCACATTTGTTTACACACTGTACAGTGTCTGGTAAAAGCATTTGTAATTCCTAAACATCTTGCGTTTTGTCACTTTACAAAACTTCTGTGAATTTTAGTGAGATTTCATGTGATCAACCAACACAACGTAGTACATAGTTGTAAAGGTTCAAGGTTTTAAATAGATTTTTTAAAAATAAAAATCCCGCCTGAGCTCATAATTTGTTGAACCACGTAACGTTGCAATTACAGCTGCATGCACTTTGGTGTGTGTCTCTACCTCTTAACATCTGGAAGCAAACCTGTTCTCTCATTCCTCTCTTAGCTCAGTCAGATAGGATACAGGACGTCTGTAAGCAGCAGCTTTCAAGTCTCGCCACAAGCGCCCAACTGGATTTAGGCTCATACTGGCCAGCTGCAACGCATCAATACGGTTTGGTCTAAACCATTTTATTGTAACTTTGGCTGTGAGTTAAGGGTAGTCAACCTGCTGGGAGGTTTTCCTGTAAGAGTGCTCTGTGCTGGGATCCTTACCATCAGCTTTGGTTCTGGTCATCAAACTTCTCTTGGAGAGAAACTCCGAAATGTAATTTCAGTCTTCTAGCCACAGTACATGTCACCATGTCAGCTTAGATTTCTTGGCAATATGTTTATTGCAAGTATTTATGTCATGATTAGGCTTCCTTAACAACATATTATAATATGTCCTTATCAGTTTGGACCTCTATGACTATTTACACTAGAACTCCAGCAAAAAAGCAGCTGTTTATGGAAACCCGGTTGGCCCTATTAGGTGATGTATCGGCTCTTTGTCCCATTTCATGCAGCAAGATTTGAATCACCACACCTTGTAGCTCCAAATTAAGGGCCGAGCCGATGCTCAAAATCTGGAGATGAGGGAAATGGGACTCAGCCTTAATTTAAAGCTAGACCCGCTAATGAATAAAAGACAAACAACATTATGGGCTTAATGGAATTTACCACTAAAACCATTTAACAAGTGAAAAGCCATTAAATCCATCAGCACTCTGTTAAGTGACGGAGAGCAGGTATAAGCGCTATTAGCGTGGGTATTAATTGTGTCGGAGAACAGTTTTGGCAAACAGTGAATGGATCCATCATTGTGTGGGGGAAGTTAATTGACGGTTTAGGGGCGGGGGTTATTGTTGTTCAGTTCTGAGCGGCCTCGCTAACCAAATTGGCCAGCAGAGAGCTGGGCACCGATCCAGACAGCCAGACAACAGCCCAATTGACTCCAAGCACAGGTGAAGCTGGCTTGGGGCACAGAGCAAGGCTGAAAACCTCAAACATGCCATTCATTAGCCACAAAAAAGACCTCAGGATCACCCCGTCACGCAGCGAGTCTGGCCGTCCTCTCCTTGCCCTGTAGCTCCCCCCCCCCCCCCCCCCCCCCGATATATCCCCTTGGTCCTTGTAAAGCCCATCTGAGTAGGGAGAAAAGAAAGGTTGGGGGAAGAGGAGAGGGACAGCACCGTCACAAACAGAAAGCAAGTTGTTTACGATGAAAGCAGAAGGAGATGCAGAGGAGGAAGACCCTTTTTTTCCCCCCCAGCCGTTCCTCCCATGTCATCCGAGGCGTGCGTGGAGGCGCTTCCCTTCCCCACCAGTGGGCCGGTGGCGTCCGGCTGGTGCTGTGATTGAAGCTGAATGGGCGGCTGCAGACGGACAGGAAAGAGAGGCCCGCATGAAAAGGGCCAGGCGGATGGCCCTCACACCTGCAGGAGAACAGGGTGCGGGCAGCCAGGATGAATGTGTGCATGTGTGCGTGCTGGGGGCGTCCGTTGTGCGCATGCCTGTGAGCTCAATTCGATTTCTAGTGCCTATCGCAACAAAGAGATGTAACAAACGGAGTAGTGAAAGAAAACCCGGTGGGGTTTTTCCTCTTTCTTGACCGTATTTTAGGATTGTTTCTGTGTCAAGTAGGGGAGGGAAAGGGACACCTGCAAGGAGCCGCACAGACAGAAGTCAGAATAGGGGAGAATAAAAGAAAGAAAGAAGCTGGTGTCCCCCAGAATGGAGCACCTCCCCCACGTTTTCTCTGCCACTTACGAGGAAAAGAAAAGTGAGCTTGATTTGGGGCTGCAGCTCGGCATATCCGCCTCCAGCTCGCAGCTTCTTTTGATGAGGCTGGACCCGGGCTGGAGCACCGGTGGCTTCAGGGCAGGAGGAAGACTAGTGTCTTTATGGTGGAAGAAGTACTGTCCATCTGGGCAAGGCCGTCCAGTGAGGGGTCTGCACCTGGGAGCTAAATGCCTCATCTGTGTGCAGCCATTTCCTGTGGCTGGCAAACAGGAAGACACCTCGGCCAAACTCCTGGGTCGATCTATCCCCTACACTGAGTAGAAAATGCACCACAAATGATACCGCTGGCTTTCTTGTTGCTGTTTTGTGTGTTCACTGGCTGTTCTGAAGATCAAAAAATGAACTGACCTAATATTTGCATTTCTCCAGACACTGGAGATGCTGCCAATGCTTTCAGTGGGAACACGAAAAACGTGCAGTGCCTCCAAAAAGATACGATTTCTCTCAGACTCACTTTTAACCACAAACTTCGATATACTTATTTGGGATGTTACATGATTGGTGCATTATTAACAAAGTAGTGCATTATTGTGAAATGGAGGAAAAATGTTGCATAGTTTTATTTAGTTTTTCTTCCACAAATAATTCCCTCAGAAATGTGTATATAAATTTGTATATAATCCCCTTTATTTTAATTCCCCTAAAACTCCCGAGCAGCCTTTGGAAATCAGCAAATTATAATGAATAGAGTTCAGCTGTCTGAAATCTAATCTCTCCATCTCTGAAGGCCCCGGGGCTTTGATATGTAACATTAGTGAACAAACAGCATCGCGAAGAGCAAGGGACACAGCAGACAAGTCAGGGAAAAACCTGTAGAGCAGTTTAAAGCAGGGCTAGGTCATAAAACAAGATTTTTAAGCTGTCACAGAGCTCCGTTTAATTCATCATCCGGAAAATGGATAGACTATGGCCCAACTGCAAAGCTGCCAAGACAGACCCAGCAACCACACTGACATTCAAGGCAATAACAGCATTAATCAGGGAAGCAGCCAAGAGGCTGGTGGTAAATCTGGTGGAGCTTCAGAGATCCACAGCCCAGGTGGGAGAAGCTTTTCCCCGTTTGGTTAGTAACCATTCATTTTTCACTCCATCAACCAGGATTTAATCTTTTTTTTTAAAAGGAAACATGATGGGCCTTTAAAAACAAGCCAAAAAAAGTCCTGTTTAATCTTACAAGTCATGTAGGGAACAAATCAGACATGTGGAAGAAGATGCTCTTTCTGGCCTGCAAGTAAAACACTATGGGCCTAATCTTCAAAATTGCTGCACAGGGAGTCGGGGGAGGCGTGTAGTCCATATCCTTAATTTGCGGCGAGCCCTCCCTCAGTGGGCTCTGAATGAAGCACAGCTATGTTGTATTACTTATTTATGCCAGAGCAATACTTTGGATCAAGCGGCTGTTGTGAGGAGTCAGTGGAGGTATATTAGAGGTTAGTCTTGCTGTAAGTCTGACCTTACGGCTCTTTCCCGGACTAAACTCTATCAGATGGGGGTCCGGGAGGGGCTGACAAAGTAGGCTTTTCCAAGTTTTATGATTGATATTTAAATCTAACTTGTATTGTTAGCTTTTTATTATTTTTTAACCTTTGTTTGTAGCACTTTGAGATAATTAAAATGCTCTATAAAACACACCACAAATGATACCACTTGCTTTCATATTGCTGTTTCATGCGTTTATTGTCTCTTCTGAAGATCCAAAATGAACTGACCTAATAAATGCATTTGTTTGCTGCAAATGCTTTCAGTGGGAACATCAGAAACATGCAGTGCCCTCAAAAAGTTACGATTTCTCTCAGACTTTTTTTCTTTTCTTTTTTTTTTCTCCTTTCTCTCAGACTTTCACTTTTCTCCATAAATTTCAATATATTTATTTGGGATATTACATGATAGACTAACACAGATTAACTTTTGTTTGTAGCACTTTGGGATACTGAAAATGCACTATGAATAATATGCATCATTATGATCAATGTTATTACTATTTTATAAAATTATTATCACAGTTACATTCAACTTTATTGCCTATTGCTTAGAACTTCATCTTTCTTTTACGGCCACTCCCAAACCGCCAGTAGAGCACACGCAGTGTGCTCATTTAAATGGGGGCAGACACAACTGGTTTTGCACGTCTTATTAATT
This sequence comes from Fundulus diaphanus, assembly GCA_037039145.1. Classification (NCBI taxonomy): domain Eukaryota; kingdom Metazoa; phylum Chordata; class Actinopteri; order Cyprinodontiformes; family Fundulidae; genus Fundulus; species Fundulus diaphanus. Next base: position 21,244,337 of record CM073132.1, on the reverse strand, counting down.
GCAGATGCAATCTTTGTAGATTACCCGCACAATGCCCACTTATTGCATGCTCACTTTTTTATTTATTTTATTTTAGCTATTTATTTCTCCCACGCAATTTAGAGTTCCTTATTTGGTACCTTTAAAGATCACTCGCTTTCTGTAGTGGAAAACGAAGTTTTTGCATCATAGCAACCCAGCTGTGAAAGAGGGTGGTGGCAGCGTCATCATGTAGGTACACATCGCTTTTCAGAGTTGATGAGAGGATAGATGGAGGTAAATGCAAGTTTATGCTTGAAGAAACCTGTTAGAGAATGAAATAGACTTGTGATGGTGCTCGGCATTGGCCTTCCTGCAGGATGTCCCTAAACACACAGCCAGAGCTACAATAGAATATAGATCCAACAAAAATTCTGGTGTAAGACTTAAAATATAATGTTCAAAGATGGCCAGATGCGCCAAGCAACCTGATTGTGCTTCAGGATCTTTGGCAAAGCAGAGTGGGCAGAAATATCCGTCTCTAAATGTACAAAGCTGGTAGAGAGTTACCACAAAAGATGGCAACCACAAAGTTGGTTGCCGGATTAATACAAAAACACGCCACACTTTTCAGATTTTTTTTTTTTTTAAATGAAACAATATGTCAGTCTCACTTCACAATTATGCACTTCTTTGTGAGGCTCTACAACATCAATAAACTGAATTGAATGAATGCAACATTACAATATGTGGAAAAGTTAAGCGGTATGAACAGTCTTGCAAAGCAACACTAGCTGTCTCGTCAAAGAACCGACATTTCCAATTTAGTCCTAAAGAAAGGTTCAAATAATTTTTTTGACACAGTGAGCCAAACCACTAAACAAGGGGCTGCACCTGCTGCAGGCTTTCACATCCCAAACTGTCTCCTGTTTACAATGTGCAAAGAGAGCATAATGAGAAATTAACAGTTGCCAGTGACTGATTTACTCAATGTGTTAAACAGGTGCAGCGGCAACAATGGAAATATAACAGAGCTGCACTTTTCAGAAGGAAAAAAGCTGCTCTGCATCAAAGCGGAGGCAGAGGACGCACTCGTCTATTTGCCCCAGCTCCTGCTCGGTAAGGCCTGGCCAAAGACATGAGAAGATTACAAGCTGTTAATAAGGTGGAACCAATCGGCTGAAGGTCTGCTTTTGTCCTTCCCAGCATGCTTTGTGAGCGCTGGCCTGGGATAGTCGGCATTTGGTGCTGATCATAGTGTGGCAAGGATAATGACTGTAGGAGGGGTGCAAGGTTTTAGCCCTCGGGCCTTTTGTGAAAGAGAGCCTAAATGCTTCACTTTCAATAGCTGCACACGCTTAGTTGGTCATGGTTGTTCCAAAACAGATGGACATTTACCACATTCATATTTCATCTCGCTAACAGCTCCCGTGACACTTTTACTGATTCTCTGCTCGGCATTTCAGCAGAAGGATCTAGTACTGCAGTAGTTTCAGGCGCTGTTACCTTCTTAACTTCCAAGTGAAACAAACTTGTTTTTTGCACGCTAAATAGTTGCAAGAGTCAAACCTATAAGCCTGCCTCAACCTTTCCCTGTGGTCATTTAAAATCATCCCAAACGCAACCCGGAGTCAGCCACTGTCTATTGTCACAGCAGATGTCCGTCTCTTAGACAATGCCACCAGGGATTTGCTGGGTGTCTGCTAATAGGAGGGTGTTAGTTAACCCGTCCCCCCACAAAGTATCCCTAAAGCCCCCGATCCTATTTAACTGTGACAATGATGGATTCACGGAAACTAGAGTTCAACAGGAATCCTTGTCCAAAGTCAAACACAGAGCTTCCTCTTCTTCTTCTTGTTCAGATGCAGCGATTGAGGACGGTGAGGGGGTTGCAATGGTTAAAGTCTAAATGTTGGGGGGGGGGGGGAGGGTGCTAAGGGGTGAGATGTTTCTTTTTGGGGTTTATAGGTGGTACAAGGCCAAGGCTTGGTTTACAGGGGTTATTCCCATCTATGTGCAGGGCGGTGCAGTTAGACCAAAGTCACTGTCAGAGAAAAAGCTGATTCCAATATGATTGATGAGGACACATTCAAGTGAAACTGCGTTTCTGGAACGAGGCAGGCAAAATAGGGAAAGTGTTGTATTCATCACTAAATCACTGTGTCCAATGTTCAAATGATATGTTTAAAATGAAATCAAAAATCCCAATGGGCTTCAGTTTGATAATTACGGTTGGCAGGTTGGTCTTAAAACCTATTGCATTCATTAGTTCAGCTGATGACTGGAATCTGATCAGTGGCATGTGCAAAACTCCCAACTCTGATCTTTAACAGATTAGTGAATGCACCAAAGCGAAGCGCGGCCAGGTGAGAATCAACATCTTTTGATGTCGAGTTTTTTCTGAAGGGAAGAAGACTTAAAGTTAATGTCAGCGTCTGGGGAGTCTTCAAGGGAGGTCGAGGGAAGCGTAGGAAGCTATTTAAAAGGAAATGTATTTTGCATTTCATTTTGAGACTGCTGTTGCATTGTGGTTGCGTGGGAGCCAGAGAGAGAGAGCAAGACTTCAACAGAAAACAGGAAGGCGGAGCCCATAACAGCTCCATAACATTGCTCCGTTCAACCTCTGTCTGTCGTGAAACGAGGTGTGTTTGGGAATCTCGACGTTAATGTAAGTATGTACATTCCTTGGTGGAAATACACAGAGAACGTTGTTAAAGCAATGCTATCAGTAATAACCACACAAAACATTCATATAAAATGCTAAAGGCAGTTTAAAATGTCAACTCTGTAATCTTTTTGTCTTTGATTAGTAGACTTCCCTTTTACGACTACTTCTCTCTCACACCAGTAGCAAGGCACCACCTCTGTTCCTAACACAAAAATAAATGACCACTCATAGTAGACAGTGTAGAAACAGTCTTTTTAATGTTCATGTTACATGATCATGTACACTTCTCTAACAAAGAATTATAATAATCCAAAATTATTGTCAGCAATTCAAAAACCCGAGATGGGAAATCGAACTGTGATCGGTGGATCTCTGGTTAGGTTGGGTTTGGAAGTGCAGGGATTACTCTGTAAAGAGAGAAACACCAGTATCAGACAAACCACATAGGAATCACAATTTAGGTACAAAATAGAATTGAAATGAAACTTAGATATAACCCAAGATATGTTTATTCATAATTTTCACAAAATTGCTCATTCCAAGCATTATTTAAATTTTCAAGATGTAATAAAAATCTGTTAATGTAAAAGAAAATATGTTAGTATGCCTGAAAACCCATTAGAAGCACATCATACGGCTGTAGTATTGGTAAAATGGTGGTTCTGAGGACACCTGAATGCACATTTTGTGCTCTACCAGCTTGGAGACCATAAGGTAGCGGCAGATAAGTTAACAGAGGACGGCTCACATCTCCCATTGACCAAAAAGGTGCAAATCTATTGGAAAAGGTTCCTGCTGTTTTGGTTACTTTTTTATGCTTTTAGGTGCTATAGCTATATGAAATAAAGACTTCATGGATCGATTTTAATAGATGCCCATTTTAGTCTTGGTAAACATTTTTGAGCTTATCAATATTTCTCATATCCACCAAAATCTGACATAAAAAAAACAGTTTTTGTTCATTTCTAAATACTCAGATTGTCAACTTATGTAATATTTTTAAGAACCAAGTTTCACATTGATATACCTCTGTTGTTGTTTTTATTTATTTATTTCATGCTTACTGCAGACTTCTGGGAGCAATGTGCCGTTTTGTGATAAACCTCTGCAACCCGCCAACTATGTCAGAATTTTAAATTGCAAATATTAAACATTTTAACATGTAAAGAAGTTACAATCCCTTGGACAAACCAAGCTGGCAGATGGAGGCGGTGGATGTAAGATGATTCTTTCAGGCACTGATGGACGCATCTGCCAGCATGCAAAGCTACCAACCCCCCCCCCCCCCCCCCCCCCCCCCCCCCCATCTTTGCCTTACAACCTCTGCCTCCTCAGCTCAATCCCCTCCTACTGTGCTCCTTCTCCACTATATTCTGGCTCTTGAAAAATCAGACAGAAGCAGCAACTCCCCATTCAGGCTGGGCCTCCACACACGTCAGACGAAACAGTGGGTTTCTGGGTAAAAGCATGTATATTATTTAGTGTGATTTTATTTTCTGATGTGTGTGAATCTGATGACTGCCGGTCTAAGTGCAGTGCTAATTTGATTTAGGAAACAGAGGACCCCAGGGAAGAAACAACTCGGAGAGCTGACATATGCTGCAGCGCAACACGATAGCAGGCTTTACCACCTTGACAAATTGGAGTTGTAGCTATTAAAGCGTCTCATGATGGCCTGACCCCTGCCGAGTCCACAATTCTTGTTCTAAATTATATCAGATTGCCATTTGACACAGTTTTTAAAACTGCAGAAAGTACCCCATTAAAGAATGCATTCGTGAGCTTTTCCAGGTGAAAAATAATAAAAAAATTACTCTTAGCAACCCAACAAAACTACCATAAACTTTGATGATTTTATGCTGATGCCAATTACACAAAAGAAGGAAAGAAAACAGCAACACTGAGAGACGACGTGTGTCTGGATTTGTTCAAATTCATCACTGACGTTTGTTCACGGATGGTAGATCTGGTAACCCTGAGTGACGGTGATCTTAGCTGTTAGCTGTTAGTGGAAGCTTTCACTAATTTCTTTAAAGCTATAGTTGGTAATCCTGTTCAGAAAACACTATTTGTCATACTGGGTAAGGTGGTGCTTCCATCCTGAGAGTAGTCAATACATTATGCATTCAGAAAAAAGGAACAAAAAAAATCAGACCTCTGTGAGAGCTGTAGGCCTGTAAAAGCTCTGACCAATCCCTGCCATTCGGTTTGAATGGAAAGAACCAATCAGATCCCTCAATGTCTCATTCTTCCCACGCCCCCCTCTGTCCCTCCTCCTCCTGATCGCACATCACATTTCACCGTTACCGGAAATATTCAGCCCACCCCTCTGCAGAAATACGGTGTTAGCAGGAGAAGAAGAGAGAAGAATAAGTTTACTTACTGGTGATTGAGACATGAGGTAGTTTGGTTGATGTCCAAAATGTACTGAAATGGCTGAGTTGGCTCTCCTCTGCCTTGCTGAGTTCTGCTGTCAGATACGCGTATAACTTTACTGTTTAGGGTTTTAACGTTAGCAAATATTTTATTAAGTGGAAAGTTGGTTAGTGAATCTACCTTTATGGTTAGCTGGGCCCACCATTGCGAAGACTGACAGAGAAACTGATATTCAAGCCAGACACAACGTTGTGCTTTAAAAGGTTTATTAAAAAAACCTTGTGCAGGCAGGGAAAACCTCTGCAGCAGTGAGGAAGGATATTGAATGCGAATACAAACTTTTCAGATTCTTTGTTTGTAGAAATTTTGAAAGCCATGTATCAGTTTTCTTCCATTTCACAATTAAGTGTTACTTTGTGTTGCTCTGTCACAACATAAATACACAGAATTGTGTGGCTGCAAACTGAAAAAAATGTGAAACGTTTCAGAGTGAATGGATGCTTTTACGTGGCCGTGCTTCTTACTAAACTAACAAGATACATGAGACATTTTTCTTTTCTTTAGAATTTAGAAAAAGTTTCACAGATTACATGTTTTTTTTTTTTTGTTTATCTTGTTATTCTCTGGGATTATTTCTGTTTTTTCTTTCCTTGACATGTTTCTAGAACTATTGTCTCTTCAGACCCGCTATACTCCCACGTCCTCTGTCTGTTCTCGCTATGTTTGCCGTCTTGTTAGGTTTGCCTGTTTGTGATCCTTGGATGCTCCAGCACCAGGAGGTTCTGCTTAAAGAAACAGAAGCAGAGCAACGTGTCAAGTTGGTGGCAGAAACGCACCGTTTAGTTGCTTTGCCAGCTGCTAATGTATCCGTAAAAGATGAAGACGCAATAGATGAAGGAGCAGTTACGGCTGTGAGAAAAAAAAGTAGAAACGTTTAGCGGAATTTTTTCATCCATCCATCCGTTTTCTGACCCGCTTAATCCCTCATGGGGTTGGGGGGCAGAATTATTCCATTTTTCTTTTTTTTCATAACTCTCCCTTTCAGACCACGAAATTAAAATAGCTGTTGTGTTCTTTATTCCTGAATATATCTGAAGAGCTGTGAAGCATGATGATCATATGCCTTTGAAGATTGGATCTTTGTTTTTGATAACCTTCAAAATGCTAAATTAACCAATCACACTCTCCCAACACAATGACGAGTTGTAGCTTAATACAAGAAGCAGTTTGCTCTATGATGTAGCATCGCACAGGCCATTTCCTATTGCACTATTTTCTTTATTTTAAATCAAAAATATTGTTTGTCTTCACTTGTCTGCCCTCTGTCCTCCATAGCATGTGTTTGACAGTTCCTCTGTCGCAGTAGACCTTTACAAAACAAAAAAACTCAGGATGAGTCTTTGTCGCAAAAGATTCCATCTAGCAGTAGCGGCTGGACCCGCTAAAGTCAATGCAGGAGAAATGGTGAGAGAGGGCTTTGTCATTTGGGGCAAAATGAGTGCAAATACTCAGATTTCCAAGTGCAGGTGACACAGGTTGCCTGTCCACGGCGTGAATCCAAGTCAGGAAACAATTCCTGCCAAATCAAAGTTTTAAATTTTCCTCCTGTCCATTTGAAGTTCATTTATAAATCTTTATCATTAAGAACAGATCTGCTGCATGGGTGTATGGTCCTCTATTGGAGAGGTATAAATTAGTCGAGAGCCAATCACATGCTGGTATTGACAACTCTTGATCTCAGCTGCTCAGCGGTTGGGAGGATGACCATAAGGAGAACTCGTTTTCTCAGAAATCGGATGGGTATGCATGCGTCGGAGACAGGTGCACGTACCACGCCATGTCACTCCCCTGAATCGCATTTAGGAGGCCCTCATCTTTGAGTCATTGAAAGTCCTGTCCACACACAAGACAACTGGTCTCCGCTGGCCCCATCGCACCCCTCTGAGACCTCTGTGTTTTCTTCAGTGGCCGATTCACGTCCCAGTCCTGCGCTCGTCACATCCACTTTGATGTTTAATCCCATCCTGGCTGTGTCCTCCTTCAGTCCGCCGAGCCGCTCGGCCAGTCATGAATATCCAAAGGTCCGCTTACTTGACAGGATTATCCCTCCTTTCAAAGCCACTGGGGACGATTCTTCGGTCACAAAAAAACACTCTCAATGGATCTTCTGCTCTCTTGCTTTGTTTCATTCGCTTTCCTTTTCTCCCTCTTTCTCTTTCTCTCTTCTGTCTTTGTCCCTCTGGGCCTTTGCTAAACACATTGATCCACCCAATCGAACAGTTCATCTGCTGCTCCTTATTGACAATCAGGCACACCCATGAACATACGCACGAGCACCACTCAGGGCTTATTAGGTATTTAGGTCCGAGTTGCGTAAATCCCTTCGTGTATTTTTGAACACTACGGAGTTCCAGCACTTTTTTTATTCCTGCACCGAAAATGTTTGAACTGAAAGAACGACTTTGAAAAAGATGTATTTTCACAAAAAGGCCGGGATTCCCATCTTCTTAAATTTCAGGTCACATTCTGGATCAAACTTCTGGTGGGATCTTATAAGTCTATCAGAGTCATTGAGGCATCAGTTCTAGGTTAGTTTATATAACTTTGTACAGTGCCTTGGAAAAGTATGTATATCTATTAAACCATTGCGCATTTTAACTTAATACACCTTTTGCACACACTTCGAGGAATGTTAAAGTTGTGCATAACTGTGATGTGAAAGGAAAGTGACACAGACACAATATCTTTCTATTCATCTCCCCTAAGTCAGTGCTATGTAGAACCACCTTTCAGTGCAGTTACATCTGCAACTCCTCGCTTCCAGCTTTCTACATCTAGACAGTAATATTTTCACTAACTCTCTGCAAAATACATCCTCAATTGGACTGTGACCGAGCCATTCTAAAACTTTGTTTCCTCTGATCTAAACCATCCCGCTGTAGCTCCAGCTGAATGTTTTTTTTCAGGATTTGACTAGATCCATCAGCTCTGATGGGCTTCACTGTCCCTGCTGAAGAAAAGTGCCAGCATCATAGGCCACCATGGGTTTGATGTGATGCTACCATCTGAGAGCTCCAGAGTTTACCATTGGCCTGCTGCTCTGTCAGTTAATTCACTGGTAGGTTTGAAGGTGCAGCACGCTCTCTTGGTTTTCGAATGATGGAAATTGAACTGGAACATAAAAAAGATTCGACTTATTTAATCCAAACTCCAGTCCTGCAGCTTTTAGATGTGTCCCTGGTCCAACACACCTGAATCAAAAGGCTAAATGAGCTCCTCAGTATGAAGGCAAGTTCTCCAGAGTCCTGCTGATGACCTGATCATTTCAGCTCTGAACTGAGGGTCAACGACATGAGACAAACAGGAATAATAAGATTGTCTTTATTGATCTCACAATGGAGAAATTCATTGTGAGATTCATAATTCTAACATGAACAAAAAACAAAAGAATGAACCAGGAGACTAAGCACAAAGAAATGGAACCAACAAGGCAACATCTACTAAAGAACCCTGAATGTGGCAAAAAAAATAAAGAACATAACAAAGAAACGATTTAAATGCACACACACACACTAGAAAACCAAGATCCAAACACCTCAAGATTGTAGGAGTTTTATGTGACACCAACATGTCCCATTTCCTTTTTCCACTTTTCAGAATAAAACAATGCTTGAGAACATGTTGAATTAAACAGGTGCAGAAAATACTCCACTAAACTTGTCCATATCTCCAGTTAGAGGAAAAAATAAATATGGTAGTTTAAAACAACTGAAGCTGTGGCAAAAAAGTCTGGACAAGGACCTAAATGTGTCTTCCGATCATGTACAGTGAGCAGGATTGAAAAGAACCTTAAAAATATTCAAAGCTGGCTGTTAGAGAACTACAGTAAACACTGGCATCTTAGAGTGACCATGTCCCCAAAGCAACCATTACACACCATCTATGTGCCAACCAGGTGTTTAGTAGCCATTCCAAAAAAGCCTTTTTTTGTCCTGCTATCAGAAACATGCAATATATCCTCAACATTTATAGGATTTTAACTAGAACTATATGCTTCGATCGCACAAAGTCAAGACTACGTTTTGATACTGCAAACACAATGTAGGATCCATGATGCAATGGGTCTGTTTCTCTTCCTTAGAGCCCCTTTTTTAGTGCATGGCATCATAAACTCTTCAAGATATCAGAAGAATTTGATTTAAAAACATCAACAACAACAACAGGGTGGACCGGTAAACTGATAACAAGCCATCACTTGATCTTTTAGCAGGACGACGATGAGAAGCAAACATAAGGATGGTTTCACCGTGGACAAAATCAACCTTCCATAACCTTCTTTAGTCCCTTTGAATTGCGCAGCAACCTGTGGCATGGTCAAAAGAGAAGAGTGCTCAAGCAAGGACTCTAAATGATCTAGAAAGAGATTGTGCGAAGAGGAAAAGTCAAAGATCCCTCTCTCTGTAAGATCCACACTGTGTGGAATGTTATAGAATTACATTAAATACACAGTTTTGACAGCATACGTAACTGTGACACCAGAGCTTCTGTTAAAGATAACCAGTGTGAGACTTTTATTTTGTCCTATCAAATAAGTCAACTCTGACAGTTTAATGTTCCTATTTTCTTTAGCGTGAGGTTATGATGTTGGGTTTTGACGGGTCTGTGTACAACATTTCTCATCTCTCTTTTCTCCTGATCTTAAATATAAGAATGTAATTATTGAATGACAGATACTCGAAAGCTGACTATTTTTGCAGACTAAAGAAGACATCTACATCTCCCCTCGCCATCACTTGTTACTTTACGGACAGTCGTTTTTGCTACAGTGTGTAGATGTGCTGATACAGAAGGAGCAGAAGGAGCAGTTTGAGTAAACATCAACCACATGGGGAAAGGGTGACCTCCGAGGCCTCATATTCACCTCAGAGCTCCATCTATTCCCATGTAAGAGTTAAATCCTGCCTTTGTCTCTGACGGCTTATCTGTTTGTTTATCTTCTCTCTCTCATCCCTCCTTTTCTCTGTCATGGACTCAGTTTCTCTTTCTGTTGTTCCGCCCACCTTTGATGCATTCCACCACCGTTTAATCCCTTCAGCTAACACAACATGATGCGCGGAGCTGAAAGGGTGTACATCTGTGCAGTGTTTAAATCCAGTTACAACAGCGTAAGGCCGACCGGCTCCCCGTCTGTCCAAAGATATGAATATTTAAAGCATCGCCGGTTTCAGCCTGCGACTCTCTGCGGCGGTGGGAGGTTCAGCCTGCCACCAGCAGTGCCTCAGGAGCTTTTTATTCAAATCCAGTCTCTGGGATGGGGAGCCAGGCTGCTCTCTGCCACAATGCTGAAAAGATTCTGCTCACTCAAATGTTCTTTTATCTTTAGCACCATGATTATCTGGATGCTTCGGAGAAGATGGGGTTTTAAGTTATAGGCCAACACACCCAACCACCCCAGCTGTTCTGTGAAGGCCTTAGACGTTTGCTGGAGAACCTTAGCAAAGAAACAGCATCATGAAGACCAAGGAACGCGTCAGGACAGGGATTAGAACAAGGGCCGCGTTAATCTGCGAAACAGCCAAGAGCTCCACGGCAGATCTAAAGGAGCCTCAGAGATCCACAGGGAGGATGGTCAAATCTGGCCTTAAATCTGGCCTATATCGAAAAAGTGGAAAGAAGAAAACTGTGAGATATCACGCTCTCCACTTCCTAAAAGCCATGTAGAGGACACAGCAAACATGGAGATAGAGTTGCTCTGGTCAGAGGAAACCAAAACGGAACTTTTTGTCTTACATGCAAAAGAAAATGTTTGGTGGAAACAAACGCTAGATGTCAACACTAAATGAAGACATGTCCCTAGCAGTAACCAGGGTGGTGGCAGCATCATGCTGTGGGATGCTTTTCTTCAGCAGGGACAGGGAAGCTGGTCAGAGTTGATGTGAAGATGGAGGGAGTTAGACACAGGTCCGTCCTCAACGAAAACTTGTAAGGGGTTCAAAACTGAGACTTGAGCAGAGCTTCACCTTTCATTTTTATACTGCCAGAACTACAGTGGACTACTGTAGATCAATGCATATTCATATTCAGCGCAGTCATTCAACGATCACTGGCAAGACCTAAATATCTGACTGATCTATTTCGCTCAGAGGAATCAGAAAAAAGTTCAGTAACTTTTGGTGACAAGCTGCAAAATACTTGCAGCTGTGGCAAACTATGATTCTGCAAAGTAGGGGGGACTGAATACTAATGCATGCCACACTTTTCATTGTCATTTCCTTCTATTTTCTGATTACGCATTACTTTGTTTTGGTCAATTACACAACATCCCAGTAAAATACATTGATTTTTGTGGTTGTAACATGAAGAAAAATGGTGGAAAGGTTGAAGAGAACAAATACTTTTAAAAGCCCAGAATCTGTCTGTATTGATGCTTTCCATAGATTTGAACAAATGTGTTTGTTCTCTTCTCCAGGAACATTCCAAAAATGCAGAGAAATTATTAAGAGGTTTCAATTTGTTCTGAATACGCGTGGTTAGGAGCACAGTCCATGATTTAAATGAGCATTGTGCAAGTTTAACGGTTAAATTTTTACCCCATACATGCCCTTACCATTGCCTGACGTGTAAAATGAGTTTTACTCCATTTTCTGCAGCTGCCTCTATACGCTCCATTAGTCAATTCATGAGAGAATGATTTGGGATGAATTCTCTGGTCGTGCATGTGGGTGTAACGCCCTACTATGTTTAATCTCTGCCGCCAACTTCAACAATTATATATATTTTTATCTTCAGAAGACATGACGACTCTAAACAAAAGACCTGTGCACTTGCAGCTGCAGAAGCGTTTCCTCTACTTCCATGCGCTTGCACAACCCTGGTGTCGTTACAACTTGTCACCAGAGGGGGCAGACGTCGGCATAAACTCTGGAACTTGCGCCACGTCTCCTTTAAGTAGTAGTAATTAATAGAGTTGTGAGGTTTTTAGCTTGCTAATTTACTCGGAACTAATTAATTGTATCATTTTTACCCAGGATATCTACATACAAAACAAGGAAAAATGTATCATTCTCCAAGACTCTTCCCACTGTTGCTTCAGTTGCCAGTATTGATATTATTTTTTTAATTACACAGGTGGTGTTTAACCTGTGTAATTAAAATTGTATCAGTCTAAATAAATAAATAATTTGTCCTATGGCTCGCTTATCTATGATAAAACAGTCTGTAGGGTAAAGTCTTTTACTTAATCAAGAAACCTTTTTATTGCATAATTTAGAGTAGAATAAATCTCATTTATATATTTTACTGTAACTTACGTACAAAAAAATATTGATTGACTAAAGACATTAATCATCACACATTCTCTCTCTCTCTCTCTCTCTCTCTCTCTCTCTCTCTCTCTCTCTCTCTCTCTCTCTCTCTCTCTCTCTCTCTCTCTCTCTCTCTCTCTCTCTCTCTCGCACACATTTGCGTGGTCCGGAAAGGAAAGAAGAGGGAAACAAACTCCAAGTGAACCACCATCAGCTTGACCACCACGATAAAACTGAAGGCTCCTTACTCTGATCCAAAATCCTAACCTCTTGTGGCAGTTCTCTCAGGGGACTGAATATGGACCTCACCAGGCGCGGTTTTTCACAGCTGTCTCTAACACTGGAAGAGGGGTTTATCGTGACAGTTGTTGGGAAGGTCAGCCTGAGACTGGCCAGTGGTCTCTCCTTGAACTTGTGTCTGAATGTCCCAGAAGGTTCCTGGCTAGACCTCGGAACCGAATTGTAGAGACAGCATTAAAGGTGATCCTGACACATGAACTGGGTTCAATCTTAAGCACGAGCACGTATCCCTGTTTATGTAGTTCTAAAGTGATAAATAAAATAAGCCATTTCCAGAAATACTTTTGCATGGATTACCAGTCGTCTTAATAAACAGCTGCAGGTAGTTTGATAATATATGGTGTTCTATGGAAGATCATATTCAGGATAAAATATTTGTTCAGCTCAATCTAAAGCTATGATGAATACCAACCACTAAAGAATGAGCCAGATTTTAAATTTTTCACATTGTTACATCATCCCCATGTTACCCACCAGTCTGCCCAGTGTTAATGCCAATGCTTAAGTTGCAGATCTTCTACCTGAGGGCAAGGTTTTGGTGACGCAAAATGCAATTCAAAGTCTTCAGCTGATCCAAAATGCTGCAGCAAGAGTTCTGATGAAAATCAACAAGCGGCATCATATTTCTCCAAATTTAGCTTCCCTTTATTGGCTTCCTGTTAAATCAAGAATAGAATTTAAAATTCTTCTTCTAACGTATAAAGCCCTTAATAATCAAGCTCCATCATATATCAGAGCTCTGATTACCCCGTATGTTCCTAACAGAGCACTTCGCTCTCAGACTGCAGGTCTGCTGGTGGTTCCTAGAGTCTCTAAAAGTAGAATGGGAGGCAGATCCTTTAGCTATCAGGCTCCTCTCCTGTGGAACCAACTCCCAGTTTTGGTCCGTGAGGCAGACACCCTGTCTACTTTTAAGACTAATCTTAAAACTTTCCTTTTTGACAAAGCTTATAGTTAGAGTGGCTCATGTTACCCTGAGCTACCTTTATAGTTATGCTGCTATAGGCTTAGGCTACTGGAGGAAATCAGGGCCTATTTTTCTCACTCTACTGAGTTCTCCTACTGTTCTCCAGTTTTGCATTGCATTGAAATGACTGTTCGATCCCCAGCGCCTGCACTCTGAGTCCCTGAGCAAGACCCTTAACCCCAGATTGCTCCCCGGGCGCTGCACATGGCAGCCCACTGCTCCCCTAGGGTGATGGGTTAAAAGCAGAGATCAAATTTCGTTGTAATGTATGTTTCAATGACAATAAAGATGATATTACTAGTATTACTGTTGTCATTTCTGCTTTAACTTTCTGTTCTCTCTCTTTTATCTTCATAGTAGGTACACCTGGTCTGGTGTTCTGTTAGCTGTGACATCATCCAGGGAAGACAGATCATCTGCTATTGCCATCTGATGTAGAACAGATTACTGGATCAATGTGTGCTTCTGTGCTTTTTTGTCTCTCTTGTTGTGTCTCTGCTCTGTCTTCTGTAACCCCCAGTCGGTCGAGGCAGATGACCGTTCATACTGAGCCCGGTTCTGCCGGAGTATTTTCCTTCCCGTTAATGGGGAGTTTTTCTTTCCACTGTCGCTTCAAGCTTGCTCAGTATGAGGGATTGCTGCAAAGCCATGGACAATGCAGACGACTCTCCCTGTAGCTCTACGCTTCTCCAGGAGTGAATGCTGCTTGTCGGGACTTTGATGCAATCAACTGGTTCCCTTATATAGGAAATTTTTGACCAATCTGTATAATCTGATTGAATTTGACTTTGTAAAGTGCCTTGAGATGACATGTTTCATGAATTGGCGCTATATAAATAAAATAAAATTGAATTGAATTGAATCATTCAACCCCCCTCTGAGTATTTCAGGAGCTTTCTCCCGATTACTTACCGACCGATGATCAACCTTACTGGTTAGATTTCAAGCCAAATGCCGACATTCTAAATGTTCCTCCAAGCTCTCCAACGTTTTTCTGTTCTCCACGTTTCATGTTTCTTCATAAGTCTTTGGAGCTAACTCACACTATCCTTCCTACAGAGAACAATCATCATCTCCTCAATAAACCTTTTGAAGCTGCTTTTTCTTGTGCTGCGGTTTTACAGCATGAGTCAAAAACATTCATCTCCAACCCTGACGTTTGTAGTTTCTGACCAGTCAGATCCAGCTCTCTGACTGGTCCAGTTTTGCATCCACATCTAACATTCATCGGGTGATGTTTCAGGTTGAGGAATTCAGCTGGCTGCACTCGCACGGTAAATTGTACTTCTTGATCTTTTGTAAGGTGACACTCAGGATGTGGATTTAAGCTTTAATTGATGATACTTGTGTAAATGCACCTTAAAACCGACACCAGATTAGTTAATGTAAGTTACATCATTACTTTCAGTAAAGAGGAGGGGGAAAAAAACTAAATTTATAATCTGATCATTTTGTGTAAGCCATACCGAGTAGCAAATGTGATTTTGGTTTAGATTTTGAAAAGCATTTTACACTGAAAGCACAAGAAGGCTTAGAACATTAAACTCTTGGCAAGTGCTGCAGGAGAAATGATAAAAGGAAATACTCAAATAGCCGTCGGCCTCCCCTTTAGCTATATTTTCCTGCTGGCTCATTGAGAGTCTTCCACAGAGCAAGCCATCCAATGTCTTCTGGCCTGCTTGTCCTTTTTAATGATATCTAACTCAGTGTGGGATGAGCATGTAGGCTGTAGACTGGGTAGAACGCAAATGGATTTATTTAATCAGAATCAGAATCAGAGATACTTTAATAATCCCAGAGGGAAATTACTTTTGTTACACGCTCCAGATATACAGATATACGAACATTTATTTATTTATATATATATATATATATATATATATATATATATATATATATATATATATATATATATATATAGATAGATAGATAGATAGATAGATAGATAGATAGATAGATAGATAGATAGATCTAAAATAAAGTGATAGTGAATAAATGTCAATTACAGAGGGGGGGTGTCTGAATCACTGAGGGAGGCGTTGTAGAGATTGATGACCACAGGCAGGAATGATTTCCTGTGGCGCTCTGTGGAGCATCTGGGTAAGAGGAGTCTTCTGCATAGTTTCTGCTGTCATTGGCCCTTATTTTGAAAGGTTATTAAAGTAAGAAATAAAGACAGTGTTTCTTAACCTGCTCCTTTTGTTTTGCATACTTTGGAGGGGATGAGTTCTTGCAGCTTACTCATAGACAAACATTGTTTGTTGGATCTCACCAAAATGACCTCTCCCTCTCGCAAACGTCCTACAAAAACAATGAAGGGCTGTATAATTGCAGTCCACTAATGAAACAAATAAACAAATCCTTGCATGAATATTCAGGGATCTTGAGAGTATCGTTCCAGCTTCAAAAGCTTTTGGAAAATATTGCTACAGCATGCACAATCTGCTCTGCAGCTGCTTGATTTTCCTAAAGTCTTACAGCCTTTGCTTATTACTGGCCTGTCTGTGGCAGCAGAAGCTTTCTGTGCCTTTGTAATTTGTAAAGAGGACAATCCTGGGAGCTGTTTTCCCGCTCTTTGAAACCAGAATCACAGTTTTTCTTCGACAGTTTTATTGCTTGCTGTGAAAATCTTTGCAACAGATGAGTTATTTTGTTTTTAATGGTGCAATCTTCACTGCTGCAACACAAGTTTGTTTGAGCAGCGTCTGTATCTGAAAGCATACTTGAGCTTGGGCTAATATGGACACAGGGAATTTGATTTAGCACCAATAAACTCATACAAATGTTATATCTGCATCCATTAATATGTATTATATTCTTAACAGGCTTTCTCAAAAATAAGTATATATATATATACAGATGAGTGAGCGTCATTTCGGCTGCTCCCTGATTCAGGGGCCGCCACAAGTCAATGCAACTTGCTCACAGACTTCGTAGTTTTTATGCCGGATGGCCTTCCTGACGCAACCGATCCCCCGAATCAAAGTCAAAGACTTGATCCGCTACACCAATATGAGCAGCCTACATACAGATATTTATTTATTTATAATTTTTCATTTTCCTACTTAAATTTTTAAATATTCGCTAACAGATTCTAGAAATAGGAGATTTTTTCTTTGTGTAAAAGAATCCAAAATAAGAGAAAAAAATTATTTTTAGCTTTTTTATGTTTTTAATTTAGTTTATATGGCTTCAATAAATGTTTGCACTCCTTATAAGCCACGTTGTTGTTTTTTTGTTGTTGTTTTAGCATTATTATTTGTTTGTTAAAAAATATATTTGACACCAAAGTATTGTTTGACTTGGTAAAATTATTTGTCGATGGTATATGCTCTGTCTTAATTTCTCAAAAAAAATTAAATATTAACATTAATATACTATATTATTGCCAGTGTCCATTTTTTTTTTCAAATTCCCTAGTTTGCATCAAATAATATGTAAAAAAATATATTTAAAAAGATAATAATAATAATAATAATAATAATAATTACTGCTGAACAAATTAAGGAAAAAGGAGAAAAATACGACAACACGTTTTCTTTGGAGAAAGGAGAAAAAATACCAAAAAATACCAACAACACGTTTTCTTTTCTTTTTTTATTAATCTCCTTTATTTTTTACATTTCAAATCCCCAACAGAACAAGGGATTGATTTGAAATTTCCACCCAAATAAGTAAATAAATATCATTTTTCATTTATTGATTTTTTTTTTTTTACATTTAAAAAAATAAACAAGTGGTCATTGTTTGAGTCAGGCAGTGGAGCGAGAAGAAGCAAAAAAATAAAAAAATAAAAATAAAAACATTGAACAAAGATGGATAAGATGAATGAAGCAGGTGCAAAATGGGAACAGACAGGGGGATCTTAACAAGACTCTAATATATAACATCTGCAACTATTTAAAGACAATAATCCATCTACATATGTACAATTAAAAACTGGGACTTGTTGCTTTAACTTGAGACTTCTTTTTCTTCTTCTTCTGGACGGAAAAATATCTAAAGACAAATCCTGGGCCCTAAGGTGTTTTTTGTGCTTTCGAAGCTCTGTGCATAAATACCTGTCACATTAGAGATTCATTACAATAAAACACTAAGTTAGTATCAAAATTTGCAAATCCCGTGGAGGAAATTCGATACATTGGTATGAGCTCTCAGTTATGCAGCGGATTCGGCAAACGGAGATAAATAAAAATGTGGAACATAGTCTGTACAACCCATTGAGGGGGAAGAAAGTTTGTTTGAGTTCAGAGTCACTTGGAGTCGCCCGACAGCCTCGGCATGGTCACGGAGCTCATGCTGGACACATGCGGAGGCGGGACTTGGCACATGCTGCACGGACAGGGCATCCCGGTGCCGACGCCCCAGTGCTGGAAACTGCTGCCCAGGGGCCCTGCGCCTGCAGCGGGCGCTTTGAGAAGTCCGTGATGGGGTCTGACCGATGTGACGGCGGAAATCCCGGGAGCGGAGAGGGAGGTGGTGGAGGGCGGCGGGGGGAGGAGCGGGTGGTGCACTGCGGGGTGTGAGGCGTGGGAAGCCCCCGGGTGTCCCGGCACGGGTCCCGCGTGCGTCATAGTCCCACAAGCCGACGGGTGGAAGCCGCCGTGGTGCCCGCTGCTGCCGTAGATCTCGCTCACCAGCCGCTTCATCTCTTCCAGGGAGTTGCTAAGCATCAGGATGTAGTTTCTCGCCAGCAGCAGAGTGGCGATTTTGGAGAGCTTGCGCACCGACGGTCCGTGCGCGTACGGCATGACCTCCCGCAGCCCGTCCATGGCCACGTTCAGGTCGTGCATCCGTTTCCTCTCGCGGCTGTTGATCTTCAGGCGGATGGCCTGGAGCTCGTTCTCCGACAGCAGCTTGCGGTCCTTCTTGGAAGCCATGCGCAGCGCCAGCGCCTCCTCGTCGTCGGCGGAGAGGCCGCGCAGACCGGGGATTTCTGACGGGGAGTCGCTCTGCGTGGAGGACACGGCGCCCGAGAAGCCGTGCACGGACTTCTTTAGGGTGGACATGAAGATGTCGTCCACCTCTGGGGATGACGGTCTGCTTGAGACTCGGCTCGTGTCTGAATCCATGGTCCTGCTGCTGCGCGGTACTCTGCGACGAGAGAAACTTTTAGGTTATGGGCTCCAAAACAGAGGAGGATGTTGCCGATTGTTCCCTGTGTAGCTGTTTCTGAAACCTCATTTCAAATAAAGCTGCATAAAGCCTTTATATAACAACGAGGGGTTTAATTAAATATTTAAATCAATTGCACATTAGTCCGTGTTAGGTAGACTTACATTGTGCCTAAATAGTCAATCTGCACGCTGTTCCATCGGACGGGTGCACGGAATAAATTAAAGTTGCTGCAACTCACGCGCATAACAATAATAGTTCGCGTGATCACGTTACAAGATACAAATAAAGAAAAACACCTACCAAGTTTATCCAAGCGCAATGATGGGGAGTGTCTGCAGTCAAATCCACCTGTTACTCCAAATCGCATCTGACAGCCCATCAGGCGCGCATGCGAGCGGCCGCAGGCTTTTATAGCGGGGCTGGGGCGAGCAGAGGCCGGGTCACCGGGACAACGCCGCTTCTGTCCCGCGGCCTCCCCGCGACCAATCAGTGCCTGGAAGGGAGGAGGGTGGGAAAGGCACGGGGGAGGAGGAGGTGACGAGGGGGCGCTTTAGCCTGATGTAATTACCAACACAGAGCCAGTATTAAGTGAAATCTGACACACTCCTGCCAACACATGGCACGCTACTGTTAAAATGTCTTCATGATTTAAAAAAATAACTCACAGAATAAGACCCAATAAGCAGAAAAAGAAATGCTGAAAAAATTTACTCAGACCGCTTTATAGAGTGTGTGTGTGTGTGTGTGGGGGGGGGGGGGTTAAAATAAAACATTTATTCCAGAAACAACCATTTGAAGCTATAATAATGTATGCTATTTAATTTTTTAAAAATCGTACTTATTTAATAATTATATTTTTATTTCTTCTTAAATGTAACTTTAATATGCATGTAGCTATGTCATAAATTATAATCTTAATAAAAGTACAATATTTGTTTTGTGTCTTTTGCCAGAAGTGTTCTTGTTTCGCGTGCGTTTTTTTTCGACCAAAGTCTAATAAGCATCATAACATGTTTCCAGCTTGCAGACCAGTTTTCCGTTGTTGTGTTTTTTTCCACCCGCTGTCGGGCCGGCAGCTGCTGTTTGGGAGCATCTTTAAACGTTAATTAATGAAGTGTGCAAAACTGTCTTTAACCGTCATGATCCGTAAGATTTCAATTAGAGCTCTGTAAGCCACAGCGGAGTGCGGCCCGCCGCCGGTGCTGCTGGCGCTCAGCCTGGCTCTGGCCGACAGAAGGGCCCGGGCCGGTGCTGTGCTCTCAGACACACTAACTGCAACTGACAGCAGCATTGTCCCCAAAATGCGGCAAGTAGTGCGCGGTCGGACGCAATCAGCGCTAATTGCCTCGACAAGTTTGTGTTTTCATAAGAGCGAGGTGGCAGAACCCTTATCCATAAAACCCGAAAAATAGGGTTTAATCTTATGCCTTTACCCCCCCAAAAAAAATCAGACTTGAACATTTTCAAATTTTGATTCTAATTAGGTCTATCACGTTTTCAAATTTAGTGAGACGATTTTTTAAAATTTAAATCGGTTAAAATATATTTTTAAAAAAAAGGCAGAACATTTGTGCGGTGTAGATATCTTAATGGAAAAATAATTACATAAACAAGTTTGCACCATTTCCAGGTTTGCAGAATCACCGAATCTGTTTCTGTTTTTCGTCTCCATGTTTGTCCGAAAAAAAAGGGGGGAATATTTTAACAATTTTTCTTATCTTCTCTAAACTCAGGTTATGGTAGCCAGTGAAGACGTCATAATCAGGATCGGATGTAGGCGGGAGGATGCTTGCCAATTCGGCCTGAGCAGTGGTACATTAGATTGACAGGTAGACCACACCTCAATAGCAAAGTGTTCAGGTGTTGTCCACATGAAAAAAAACAGAGTTTTTCTGAAACAATTATTTCTAGAAATTGAGAAAGTTCCCTAAATATTTCAGTATGGGTGGCCTACAGGTGAGAGTAGAAGCAGCAAAGTTTTAAGTTCTTGCCTCTGGGACTGGCGATAATTAGGCTTGTTTTGGTGGCATTATTGCTTTAAAAAAGTAAAAAAAAAAAAAAAGGTATGTTCCTTTTTCATCCTGGAAAAAATGATAATGTCAAATTTGGAAAAATAGAAAAAAACATTATTTGCCGTTTATAAATCTTTGAAGCAAATTCAAAGTAGTCGGACAAGCATGACACCGAAGCAAACTTCGGTGTGGGAAGTTTAGAGCCCCCTGCTGGCCTGACGGCCCTAAGCCACAGCTAAGTTTGCTTGTGCCTTGGTCCCAGCCTGCTCCAGCCTCAACAAAGCTTTCTGCTGTTCGCTGAAGTTCTTCTCCACATAAACATTTCTCTAGGGACTTGGGTGAGCAATCAACAACTTATTGAAGCAAAGCAGAACCCTCTCAGATTTGGAATTCCAGTGTAGTTTCAATCAAAACTCACCCTAAAGCTAAAAAAAAAAAGAAAAAAGAAAAAAAGAAACAGTTTGAACTTTATTTTCATTTCCTATTTTCCAGCACCTTTGACGGTTTTTTTTTTTATCGGTGGCTATCACCACAGTCATTCCGCCCTGTCCATCAGTCTGGGTGGCAGTAAGCCCAGAGTAGTGGTGAGCGCCACAAGTGAGGAGGAGCATATGTGAGCCATACTTAATCCTGCTAATCTTCCTCCAGAATAAAAAAATGAAAGGGAACAAAAAAGGAAAAAAGAGAGGCGAGGAGAGGAGGGTTTCTGTTTCTGTCTGGAAAGCTGACCAGTTGGGCCAAATGAACTGAAAGACATGAATAACGTCCTGGCAGTCCCCCTTGGGTCCTTTTCTGTGCAAGGTCTTGGAACAAAATAAAGCAAAATTCTCGCTTTTGTTACATTTTTTGAAGTGAAGAACGTGAGACACCGCCTTCCACGAGCACTACAGTTGCTGCGGTTTTTGTTGGAGCCCTTTGTCTTCCTCTGAAACGCACATGCAGCTCTCCAACTATACATGTAATGTAAAGAGCCACCAGAGGAGGAAGAGTCAAAAGTCTGAATATTAATGCTAAGGTTTATTAGAGCAACTTTGAATTAAAAAACATTTTAACTTTAAACACCTATATTAAATGGAAATAAAATATAGATTTTGATTTAATTTCCATTTTTAGAATAGCAGCATATTAAGTTTAGAAATGATCCCATGTGTAATATCAGATCCAACATTTAGCAGTAAAATAGTCCCCAAAGGTTCTACAAAGAAAACCTGAGAGAGAAAAAACTTACTTTCATTATTTAGATGATGGATTAAGGAGACATTGAGCCACAACAATACAGTAGTATATGTTTAAAAGTTCAAGAGCTGCTGAAAAAAAAACTTTTGCTTACATTTTTTTATGTCAACTCTCAATTAAATTTAATTTTGCTTTAATGTGATTCCCAAACTGCAGACATTAACTTTTTATTGAGAATGCTCAGTCAGGTTTTAGACAAAGGCAAGTGAGCTTGCTCATACTTTTTCACTGACTTATTAGCTGACATGAAAAAAAACATATAAATGAGATGTTCAGTCAAGACGTATTTTTTTTCCTAAAAAGATAAAAACATGAACCATTTAACTTTTTATCAGATGCTTCTACAAGTTCGCGTATCAAGTCAGGCTCAGCTAGCTGGTTTCACTGCACAGAAACATGTCACTGAATTGCCAGCTTCAGCCTGATGTTCGTGAGCAGGTGCACCTTTTGGGAGAAGTGCATTAGCCTGATTGAGGCAATAAATCTGCTATGTACCTGTTTTACACAAGTGCTGTGCCTAAAGCTGTCATTTCTGAAAGCGCTTGAGGAGAATTAACAGTAATCCAAGTGACAGTACCCAGAGACCCAACAGGATAGAGGCCTGATTGTTACCGCTGCCACACCGCAACAATTTGCATCACAGACAACAAACCATCTAATGTACAGTGGTGGGTTAACTCAAGATAAACATTCATACAATGGACCTAGAAATACAGTATACAGGGGTGGCTCCAAAGTGTTCAAAGAGGTGCCCAGATGCAGGTCACTATTAGTTGTGGGGGGGATGAAAGCAGAACCAATAAGCCATCACAGAGTTTTACAAGTTTTAATATGCTGTCATCAGAGTAGGTTATGGATAAGCATTCTAAAATGGCACCTTTCAAAGGTATAGAGCCACATAATATGCCTATAAAAAGACCAAAAACCATTTGATCATGACAAAATAAGGTTATATACACCAAGCGTCCATCCTAATAGTGTATTGATAATCCTTTTTGAGCCTAAATATAGCCCCAGCACTGGGTGCAATGAGCAGATATAAACAGATGGGGTGCCATCTACTGGCAGTAGTGCCGAACTATCAGAAAGCATAATAATAAATACAATACAAATTTATAAATCACTATTGATAATGATGCCGAACCAAGCCTGACCTCTCTGTAATGGCTCGCCGTAAAGCGGCAGCTCGGCATGATCAAAGACCAACCGCTATCGAGGATGGCTGTTAGAAACTCTAAGAGCCTCACATCAGAACATCACAGAGAAATGAATTTCCCGTTCATAAACGCAAACAGGGACACAGCACCAAGGTAAGAACCAATCAATTGGTCTATTTATAATGTTTTTACTTCTGACTGTAGAGGCTAAGAAGAGCATTGCTATTACTAATATCACAGTATAAACGAGAACATTTACTCACATCAATCAACTCTGCAGTCACATCCTGGCAGCTTAGCATTAGCTTCCGCTTCATTGAACACCAATGTTCATACAGTATTCCCAGTGCTATCCCAGTCTTTTCCCTCTTGGAATCATATATTTATTTTATTTATTTTTTTCACTGGATCTCGGACCATTCTTTCCATTATTTTGCTGGGAGATGCTAATACCCGTTAGCTGCTTCCTGGGTTATCCACTCCTGCGGAAGCGCGGCGTCGTGTTTCCGTTATTGTAAATAAACACAAACACCTTTATTTACTAACAAATTATGCAAAAACAAAGCATAAAACACCAAAGTAATAACTAATACGCCATAAGAACGTTAGAATCTTTCATAAAAACATTGTATGCAGCCAGAGTGAGTTACTGACGTATTAATTTAAAAAAGTTAAATAATGTGGCTATGCACCTTTAGAAGACTAGGAAATAAAGTGCCATAAATAAATAGAATAAAAATAAACAAATGACTTGTGTTTATTGTGAATATATCCAGTCCAGGATGGCTAGTCTAAATATAACCCATTAGAAACCTTGAAATAGCCCTTTGATTTTGTGGCGATAGGAAACTCTGAAAGACATGCCAACCTTTGCAAGTTAGTGGTTTATTAGATTAGATTAGATTAGATTGAACTTTATTGTCATTACACAGGTACAGGTACAAGGCAACGAAATGCAGTTTAGGTCTAACCAGAAGTGCAATAGCAGCAAGTGGAGGATAAACAATGGTTCCATAAGTACAGGACATGGGTTATTACTGAATAAATATCGAGATGGATACTATTATAAACAGAATTTTACTGATAGATTTGTCCTATGAGTATAATATATAGATAACTAGTATTGTGAACTAAATTTACAGCTGGATATGTACCGAATATAATATACAGGTGGGTATTATTATAAATAGAGTTTTACAGATATGTACAGATATGTATATGTAGATAACTAGTATTGTGAACTAAATTAAATTTACAGCTGGATATGTACCGAACATAATATATAGGTGGATATTACTATGAATAGAGTTTTACAGATATGTACAATAGCATAATATACAGAGGATTATTATAACAGAGTTTACATGTACTATGAATATATGTACAGGTGGATATTACTATAGGCAGAATTGTGAGCATGATATACAGGTGGCTATTACTATAAAATTAATAAAGTTTGGACAGAAGCTATCTAAATTAAAGTGCAGTGGAAGGTAATTGCATATTACAGTTAAAGTACGGTATTGCAAATGTATATGTAAACAATTGGTACTGTGAATAAACAGTCAGCAGTGCAAATCAATATTCAGTCATGGTGAGTAGTGCGAGATGCATGTAAACAGTTGTTACTATAGTAACAGTCAGGAGTGCAGGTGAACATTACAGTCCTGTAAATAACAGAATAACAAAATGTAGGTAGGTGTGAGGAGGGAGTGGAGAGTCTATCAGTGATGGTTAGAGTTCAATAAAGAGACAGCTCTGGGGAAAAAGCTGTTCTTCAGTCTGCTGGTCCTGGTCCGGAGGCACCTGAAACGCCTGCCGGAGGGCAGGAGAGAGAACAGTCTGTGGGCTGGGTGGGATGAGTCCTTAAGGATGCTGCGAGCTCGATGTAGGCAGCGTTTCTTCTGGATGTGCTCAATGGTGGGTAGTGGAGTCCCAGTGATGTGCTGGGTGGTTTTCACCACTCGCTGCAGTGCCTTACGCTCTGCAACAGAACAGCTCCCATACCACACTGTTGCACAGTTGGTCAGGATGCTTTCTATTGCACAGCGATAGAAGTTCACCAGGATAGTCGAGGATAGCTGATTTTTCCTCAGTGTCCTCAGGAAGAAGAGGCGCTGGTGAGCCTTCTTGACCAGGCAGGAGGTGTTGGTTGACCAGGACATGTCCGCTGAGATGTGGGTCCCCAGAAACCTGAAACTGGAGACACACTCAACAGCCATTCCATTGATGTGGATGGTGTCGTGCGTGCCTCTTGAATCTTTTCTGAAGTCCACCAGTCCACCTGGTTAGCCAGGTGAATTTCACATTGCTTAGAAACATTTCTGTCACCTTGTGACTGCTCCATTTTCAGAGTGCCCAAAATGTTGCAATTCAGCATTCCTAACAATGCTTTATTTAACCAATTATCGACCTCCAACAATTCAGTCAACACAAGAACTAGCTCCTATCTCCCTTCAAAGCCTAAAACACAGAAACGTCATGATTTTAAGCCCAAAGCAATCACTTTCAAACAAAGTGTGCAATATTGGGTTAAATTGTCCGTCAACAGAAAATATTCACCCTGGCAACAACAAGATAGGGCTTTTCAATATAGAGTTCACTTGCATAATAAATATCATGGTCCAAAGGCAACAAAAGCTTCGAGGTTCGGGGTGTATTCTTTTATTGTTGTCGTTGTTTATCGTTCCTCTTTTTTTTTTTATAAAGTCAATACTAAATGTCCCAACCCACTAGAAAAACTCAGAGGCTCTCCAAAGTTAGTAGGATTTGGACATGTTCAAGTGGAGTGACGGTGTTTAAATTCTTGTCACACCATTTTGTATCACCTTTGGTAGGAAAACACAATGCCATTGCAAAAATATTACTCCAGGCTACTTCTTCTATGCATTTAACACTATTGCATAAACATTTTGATCACCAGCTAAGTCAGGCTGGAGAATATTGAAAAAGTCTGACTGAAGAGCCTGCAGCTCCCACACGTCGCACACACCCCACATGCCTGCCAATGCTACAGAATCAATGCAACTACAACTGAGATGATAAAGCAACGACCTGATAATAATATTATTTATTCTCATGCACCAATATGGAAATGTTTTACTCATCTCAACTTATAGCAGACTTAGACTGCTGGTACATGAACTCCATTCAGAGAGGGTGAGTTCATATGGGAAAAAAATGTGAAAATATAAATAAAATAAATAAATAGGTATGTCACAGAAAAGTAGCATACCTGGTCATGATCCATCAGAACGCTGTAAATGTCACATTGCTGATCCAAATATGTATGTGCTCTTCAGCACAAGAATAAATCCCATTCGACACACGTATTTTAAAGGCATGACAGGATTTAATGCTCCAAAAGATTTCCTTTACTCACATTTAGACCCAGACAACACGTTTTTCCACCCTCCAGTACAAATGGCGTAATGGGTGAAAGCATCTTCAAATATCTGACCCTGAATATCTCAAGATGCAGGTCAATACCTGTCAACTGGCAACTTCTTAACGGGAGTCTAGCAAAATCCAAATACGAACCTCTTGAGCCACGTGAGCATGTGCATTTCAAAAGTGTTATATTGGTGAGGTCCCTCACCGCAAAAGTCTCTAGTATGTCGCCGCAAGTAACAAGTGCTCTGTCTACAAGGGCATGTGAGGGCAGGAGGTCACCAACACATTCAGGTGCAGGACATCTAACACATGAGGGGACATGTGGATCTCAGCTGCTTCCAGAGGCTTCAGATTTACTTGTCTCAGGGGCTGGACGGATTGGGTTCTGCTGGCCAGGGGCTTTATCTCCACAACAGCTATTAGGAGGTAATTAAGTCCTAACACTGCAGTGCCTCCCATGGTTACTATAACATAACTGCAAATGGGAAGCTTACAAGCTCCTTTAGACGGCATGACAAATTGAATGGAACTCATTGGGCTTCAGCCATTATTCCAGCGGCCCCATCTGGCTGGGAAAAGATAAAGGGGATTTGCTGGAGGTTGTGAGGGGTTGAGCCTCCATGCTCGGTTTGTGAATGTGAGCGCATGAAGGATAAGGAAAAAAAAGGGGGGTCCTGGTCCACCGTGGGGAGTGTTTTGAGGGTTCCAGGGGGATTTTCTTCTCTTTTTTGGGGGTCCGAGCTTCAATTCAACAGGCAGCCTGAGATTTGCTTTGGCCAAATGTTACAAATGTTTCGACAACCTGGTCTCTGATCCTTTGGGGTCACCCGGGAGGGCATGGGGGTACAACAGCTTTACGCTCAGAGATTTAACATGGGGATGAATATATTCACACCCACATTCACTCCCCGGGCCCTCCAGATGCTTGTTTCAAGGAGACGACGACTAGACTCGGTCTCACTTTTCCCAAAACAGGCCAGCTGTTAGTGTGAATCCATACAAGGCACATCCACAACATCATGTGGACAAAAATGGTTCATGTTTATTGTGCAATTAAATGTTAGCGGGGCATTTTGTTTTTAAAATTTATCTTGGATTGCATTGAACAAACGTATTAGTTTCACTAAACACTTTGTAGTTGTTTAATAGGACAACATAGGTGCACACCCCACAAAGACAAAACAGCGAACAGGGATAATCATATTTGTAAGCATCAAATCGTTCCCCATAATTTTCTTGTTAAGCTAACGGACATATGGCTGCAGTCAAATATTACAAAAAGTGGCAATCACTTCAATTTTCAGTCATTAACTGTTTATAGTGATCATCTGTATTTTTTTTTTAATTAACTTCAGATTCCATAATTCCTTCAAAAATATCAAAATACATATGATGTCATTACAGAAATTCAGAATAGGTTTGGATTGACATCCTTGATTTTTGCCTTCATTCCTGGGCAGCTATAAAAAATTTTTTTTCCAGGTTTGAAATGAAGCAGGCATTGTCCACTTTGAATATATTTAAAAATGAAACAGATGTGATGAGACACCTTCCACAATTTGTGTTGCTCAGAAATGTCACGGTGCATAGCTCAATCTCCTCGTATTTAATTCTTCTTTTTTAATTAGCATACAAAGTATTTGAACCCCAAAGGTGCCTTGAGCAAAGTTGTTTGAAGCTATTTTTGCAGCAGCTTAACATATATTTTCTTTAATGAATAAGATTTTACATTTTGATTTTCATTCTTTTAACATAAAAGTTTGGCCTGTCATTAACCGAGAGAGATAATAACTTTAGAGGGCCTTCAATTTGGGGGATTTTTGGGACCGCTTGCTCTCCCAAGCAAAAACAATAATAAACACAAATCAATTTATCCTCCTGCAATTTTCATGTAACGTCCAATAAATTATTTCCTGAGCAACAACGTCAAGTTTCTCAAATCAAAAGATCCTTTTTTTTAAAATAAATTAGTCATTTGGTTTAATCCCAAAGAGAACATGAGAGGTTGCTGTGGATGGAGCCGGCTCAAAGCCGGTGTTAGCCCAACAGTATCTTCACTCCTGCATCACAATGGCTGTAGAAGCTTCTAATAATGATGGGGATCTGCCAGACTTAACAGGCTTTCATTCAGATGGTTATTGTCAGAAACCAGAAAACAATAGGCTGAGGAATAACAATGGCGTACACAGGCAGCCGAAGGCATCTCCGTTCTGCCGCAATTAGCTTCATATGGAGAAACAGAGGAGGCTGGGTTACATTCCTTCACTTTCACTATGATCCCATCACATGCACAGGCTCATCATCCTTAACAAGGGGGCGGACTGCTTTACTACCACCTCACTGCTAACCAGCTGTCACACCCACAGCACAGACGCGCATGCACTCTGAGAGACAAAATGAGGTTTCCATCCAGGAAGAAGAGTCAACATCTGTGAGTTTTATGGTCTATAGGTTGGACACCTATCACAGATTGATTCATTGTGTTTTCAGCCACGATTATTCCGTTTTGAATAGCAAAAACTGCTCACCATTCCAACGATGTCTTCAGGGCAAACTATGTAATGTAGGCTGTTTTATTCGGCAAAAGGTCTTTGTATGTAAACACGTTCACCCTATTTGGATTCATCTCAAAGTCAATGCATTAAATTTAGATTATTGAATAGAAGTACTTAGGCAAATCAGACTTTGATCATATTAAAACAGTTCTGATCTCAAAACTATAAAAACGGTTTATGCTAACCCTAATTTATCAAAATATTATCACAGAAAATAAAGGTTGGAAGCAGTGCACCACCAATGGTACTTCTATATATAAAACTTACATACACATACACAAGGGAACATGTAACCCTTTCTGGCCATTTCCAAGATAGGGAGTTTAAGATAATGCTATTTTATAGATTTTTAGATTGCCTTATTTTTATATCAGGCAAATCATTCAAACTGGTAACAAATTATGCACATTTTTTATTCTCAGTACGCGTTGAACACAAGGTCATTGGTGGCACCCACTCAATTTATTTACTTTGCAAGTAGTAGTTGGTTTGAAAAACTATTACTATTAACTATCATGCTTGCTCAGTATGAGGGATTGCTGCAAAGCCATGGACAATGCAGACGACTCTCCCTGTGGCTCTACGCTTCTCCAGGAGTGAATGCAGCTTGTCGGGACTTTGATGCAATCAACTGGGTTCCCTATAGGAAATTTTTGACCAATCTGTATAATCTGACCCAATCTGTATAATCTGATTGAATTTGACTTCGTAAAGTGCCTTGAGATGACATATTTCAGGAATTGGCGCTATATAAATAAATTTAATTGAAATTGAATTGAATTGAATTAAAATAGAGTTTACATAAACTACAACGTTTTTTTAGATTAGAGTTGTTTTAAGAGGATACATTTCTGCTCTGGTTTTTACCCCTCTAAAACTAGCCGTTTGCTCCAACTTTGTCAAAAAAGGATTGTCCTTTTCATGCAAAGAGGTTATAGAGAGGAAACATTTTCTTGAATAACATGTACCAAGCAAGACGAACCTCAGCTTCAACGAACTTCAACATCTCAGAAGGGGAACTGGTCTCCAGATGAAAAGGACTCTAAAACAAAGGCAAGGTTTTGCATCCAGTTGGCAGTCCAACACACTTGCTCTAGTTTCTTTACCAATTATCCTTTTGTCAAGCCATTTTGCATTTTAATGGACGAAGAGCTGAAAATAAATGCGGGTCTGCTCTCATCTAATTCAGCTACAGTTCATCTTATGGAAAGATGCTTGAAGCGTCTCTAAGGAGGCAGTCTTCCTCCGTGAAGATGAGTGTGTACATTATGTATGTGAGACATTTTGAGTACGTATGGCTGTGTGTACCCCTCACTTCCCATCCATTCAGCTGTGGTGTTGTTGCCCTCTGTGGCTGTCCTGGTTTTGGTCCAACAGAACAGAATGTGGGGAGAGAAGGAGGGAGGTGATGGGAGAAGGCAGAAAGGACAAGTAGGAGGTGGGGGTCTGCATGGGGGGCGGGAGGGTGCTGTTTGTCACTGTGAATCGGCTGAGGGTGTTTCACATCATCTGGCCATTGATGGCCGCCCCTCCCCTGTTGTAAAACAAGCTCCTACGGGCCCGCCTGAACACTGGGGGATTGTGTCCCACCCTCGCAGGAAACATACCACCCAAAGTGCTCCTACCCCCTCCACTCTCCATCCTCACCATCCCCGATCCCGTACTTTTTCTGTGCATCTTCTCCATATTTGTATTTTCTCTGTCTGGTGTTGGATTGCTTGGTGACAATTGGCAGAGACGCTGTGTGATGATGTGAAAGCAACAGACAGGTATAAGAGGGAGAACAAACTCTAAGGTGGAGGAAAGGAGAGTCAGAAGCAAGTGGAGGAGGCTGAGGGAGGTGCAGAGAGGAAGAAGGGTATGGAGGGCTGGTGTAAAGGGGGCGTTCCCCAATGGTTTCTGTAATATGGAGGGCTAATGGGAAGATTGATGGATTGAGACAGCAAAACAAAACAAGGGGTGGTGATAAAATGTAGAGTGGGGAATAAAGCAAGCAGGCATTGGGCTGAATGGTGTCTTGAAGCCTCAATTCTAGGGATGTTTGAGTGTGTGTGTCATAGGGCCAGCCAAATGGGGAAAATTTACTACCTTTTGGGGGCAGGGAGTGGGTGTGACTCGTTCCCTAATTGCCAAGGAGGTCTCGGGCGCTTCGGGTACAAGACAAGTGGAAGGGTGGGAGAATAAGACAGGATACAAGAGGTTAGTGCAGGTCAGAGCTGACCACCTAAGATGCCCCAAGCAAAAGACGTAACCCCCACCCCATTTCAGCCCTTCCCGAGTGCCCTGATTGAATGCTATAAATAAATATCTTGTCTTCTTTTGTAAAAGCGGATAATTTACTGCCCACCCATTCCGCTCTGCCCATCTCTTCTCCATTTCTCAGCAGCGTTGCCAGGCGGTGAATGGGTCTTGTCCTTTGAGTTTGGAGAGCCTGGCCTGTGTTTTCTGGAGGGGCTATCCTCACAGTTAGGAGCACTCTGGAGTGGAAGCACACAAACACGCATACGCTTGTATTTTGAATGCCACACAACCACCTTAAAACAGCACACACCCTTTTAGTAAAACCTGAGAGATTCTTGTGGGAGAAACCTGTTGTTACGGCAGGTGATGAGATCATGCTCCTTTCTTCTCTAATTACACAAGAGAGAAGTAAGTGCTTCAAGGTGGATGATTTTCACTAAGGGTAAGAGTCAAAGTTGGAGTCATTTGAATGTTTCTCTGTATTTATTTAAAGCATAGTACATATTTGCCCTAGCGTTCACTAACTTTGGATTGGATTATATTAATGACTTTAGCACTGAAGATAATTCCAGCTAACACTGATCAGAAGCTACTACCGTGCACTGGAAATGTGTTCATATCGCTTGAACTTTGCTAAAAAAAATGTTTTGCAGTTTCTAAAAGGTTTGCTTCCTGGATTGCCCTGTATTTAGCTCTATCCATGTTACGATTAGTGTCTTCATAGAATGGGGCTGCCACCACCACATTTCAACCCAGGAAACAGGACTTTATATGCACTTCTTTCAACAACGGTTTACATAGGCGCTAATCCTGAAAAGTCAGATTTGTGGTGTACATGGCCTGTAATTGTTCTCTCCACAGATCTCCAACCTGAGCTGTGGATCTCTGCAGCTAGTCCAGCGTTACCGTGGGTCTTTTGGCAGAATCTCTGTAACCTTGCCTGCAAGATGAGTTCTCGTGGTATTTGTGCGTTCATAAACACGGGAGAATCAATTTTGTACCGCTCCTGCTTCAACTGTTTGTGGCCGAACCAAAAACGGTCTGGGCCAATCATACCGCAGTATTATGGTTAAAGGCGGGACATACTGATGCGATGAAACCAGGAGCAACTGAGCCCACAGCTGAACCAACATAAACATGGCAGCACAGGAGGACGCACGTATAGCTGAAAATATTCATTTTCAGTGATAACGTTTTTACTTTGGTGAGAAGTTTCCCTGTGTTATACTTCAGCAGCTCTATTAATTAGTCTCCTTCCCTCCGCCTCTGTGCTTACCTTCTGTGTCAGCTGCTCCTCATTATCCTCGGATCAACACGACTCGATGCCATTTTCTTTATTTCTCTCAGTACTTTAGTTCACTGTTCGCCGTTGTTTCCTCCCCATATACTTCATATTATTCTGCCTGTATTCCTCATCCTGTTTTTCTTGTGTTTTTCTGTAAGCTTGTATCACTTCTAATTTGATAAATACAGTGTCCATGTTCATCATGTCTGCAGTTGGTTCCTGCTCCACAACCGCATTTCATGACAGAAGGGTCCAGCCCGACAAAGGACCCAGTGACAGGAATACAAATTATCGTCCTTTTTGAGAATTCATTGAAGGAGCTAGGGAAGAAGTTACCCAGTTTTAGGTCTGCAATCTCTCCTCCAGGAACCTGCCTGGCACCCTTAGCGGCAACATCCCCACTTCATCATTCATTCACTCAGAACCTGTCCTAGATGCCTCACTTTTCAGGGTCAGTGGGGTTCTACACCTCAGTCTCCACTCCAGTATTCACACTTGATGGTCCTGTAGTCTAGGTTTGATCGGGGACCAAATTGTTAATTTTCAGCTGGTGTGGTTTGTTTCCACGCTCCACTTTGTCAAACGAACCAAACCTTTCGACCAACCTGTTCAACCCCTCGCCTGTGGTGGCACTGCACCAAGAAACACAGAAAAAAAAAGAAGTTGGTCAGCAACACACCACAACTTCATTTTCCACAAAAAACTAAAAGGAACGGCAACAGACCAAGGAGATTGTTATATTTTACACAAGGCAGGTGAGACAGCTCCATATGAGGCAGTGGCTCGAAGGGAGGGGCCCACTCAGCTTTATTGAACTGAACGCAGAAATATATTTTATTTCTGCAACGTAAATAACACCCAGGACTGCACACCTTAGCTCTTAATGTTTAGACTGTATGTATTTTTTGATATATTTGATATTGATATTTTGATATTTCTGCATTGTTTGTCTGCATGGCTTTAATCTCCTTGTACATGTGTATAATGGCATCTGTATAATGACAATAAAAGGCATTCTGATTCTGATTCACACAGATGTCGAGCAAGACTTTTACAATATATGAGTTACTTCATTAGACTACTCACATACTGAGTGGTTTGGACATAGAAATCCTGATTCAACCATCCATTCACTGACTTCCGCTTATCCAAGGTTGGATCACAGGGGAAACAAATTCAGGTGAGACGCCCAAACAACATCTTCAACCTCATTCTTGGGGATTGAAAGCCTTTCCCAGGCCACACAAGATATATAGTCCCACC
This sequence comes from Fundulus diaphanus, assembly GCA_037039145.1. Taxonomy (NCBI): domain Eukaryota; kingdom Metazoa; phylum Chordata; class Actinopteri; order Cyprinodontiformes; family Fundulidae; genus Fundulus; species Fundulus diaphanus. Next base: position 21,210,504 of record CM073132.1, on the reverse strand, counting down.
AGCAAGTTCTGGATCTTCCCCTGGGTCTCCTCCCAGTGCAGCATGTCCAGAAATCCCTAAAGCGAGGCGGCCAGTGGGTATCCTGATAAGAAGCCCAATCCACCTCAACTGGCATTTTTCCTGATAGGCTTAGTTTTCTACATTCAGCAATACGTATTGACAGTAAAAGCTACTTTTAACCCAGAGCATCAGAATGGAAAACATTAACTTAGATTTTTCCAACTTTGCATCATTTTCAATCAGCTCCAGTTGTTTAGGAGTAAAAACCTGTTGTTCCATCCCCGTCTGCATTTAACGACATCACCCAAGCATTCAACTTTGTTTTTTTTTTCTCCACTTTTTCCACCACCACTTTTGTCTTTCTTTTTTTTTTTTAGTTGAGGCCATCTGCTCCCTTGGAAGCCTCGTGTGAACAAATTTCACCTTTATTCACAAAGAAAAACAGAAAGTGAGCAGAACTGCTGGTTCACCCGTGATGTTTGTGCAATCAACAACAGCAGCTCTAAAGATCGCTGAAAGGAGAGAAAAATGAAAGAAAAACAATTCAAAGAGAGAGTATAGGCAGCTGCCAGCCTCTGCTACTGTGCCAGAGCCAAAGAAACTGAGCTATGAAGCTGAAAACGTTACCGAGGGCACGGGGGAAGTGGGAGAGGGTCTTCTGGAGAAAAAAAATAGAGTATGTCTTCTGTATTAAAATCAGCGTTGTTGACATGATTGGGGTTTTGTTGCGAAGCTGATACAACTGACGAGGCTACGGTGGCAGCTGCACCCAGCGCAGAGCCTGTTCTCCGAGAGGAAGCTTTTGTTTGTGGTACAGTGAAAAACATGGCATGGCAAGAATTATTCCTACCTTTTTTTTTTTTTACCATAGACAAGGTCGAAATGGGGCATTGTGAGCGAGCTATTAGGAATTTCAAAGTAAGTGCACTAGCTGTGAACAAGTCCGACTGTTAAGGCTTGTAGTCTATGCTTTTGCAGTTTTCCTTCACCAACCAAATAATCTGAAGTTTTCCTCAAAACAACAAATATATTGTTAAAAATTAAAACATTGAATGTAACGCCCATTTTAACGCTCTATAATTTATGAAACCTTTCTTTGTTTTAATATTAAACGTTTTGCTTAATTTGTTGGCATAGTAATTATTTTATTAAGGTTTGTATGTGCTTATTTTGGAGATTATTTTGAAATTTGGACCGCCGCTTTTCAACCTGAATTGTTTAAAAAAAAAACTTTTAATCATTCTACATCCAAATATGCTATACCACAATGACTAAATAAAAAATTTTAAGTCTTTTTTTTCTCATAAATATTTTAGTATTGTATTGAAAAGGTTAAGGAAATTGGTAAAGGCTTTGTTTTCACAAACACTTTTAAACAACATTTTTATTTAGACAATGAACTGAACAGAAACATGTCCACCTTGCATGGATACTCTTAACCTGAAAATCCAAATTCATCGTCACTTTCTCGACTGAGAGAAGAAACACAATCTGTTAAATGCATAATTCATAAAAACATCTCTTTTTAAGCTATTCATTTCGATTACATCAACTTGCTCAGAGTAAATAAACCAGGCATTGCAAGTAGAAGTACAGGCGAAGCTGTGCCTGATTATTATGAGCACATCAAGAATAATTTCAAACACCAAGCTTATTAAAAAAGAATGTACAATATCAAATAAATGCATAAATAATAAAAAAAATTATTATTTATAAATAAATACATAAATAGTTGTCTTGGCCATGTAAAAATATGCAAAATATGTAGATTGTTTTTTTTTTTCTTTTAACTGGATGTTATGTCTTTGTTTTTTATTTAATAGGGCTCTTTAATGAGTAAAAATTCAATTTGAAATTAATCAATTTCTTTGTTTATGTTTAACAAGTCTGCCCATTTAACAACTTGGTCTGGTTCCTGTCAATGACACTGAAAACGGAACTGTTTCTTATAAATAAATAATGTGAGATAAATAGTATCCTAATGATATTGTAGTAATAGGTGATTATCCATGCTCTTGTTTCCACGATGTACTAAGAGCTAACAAGTTACCACCTGACTTCAATCTGGAAGCACCTGCAGCATATTTGTGTGTGTGTGTGTGTGTGTGTGTGTGTGTGTGTGTGTGTGTGTGTGTGTGTGTGTGTGTGTGTGTGTGTGTGTGTGTGTGTGTGTGTGTGTGTGTGTGTGTGTGTGTGTGTGTGTGGACTTTAACAGGCAGGTGGTAATGAGGCAGACTGGGCTGTGCTGGCTTCTATAATGAGAAGACCGGCAGAGAGGGGCCGGGCTTGTGCCACTAATGGGCCCCTATAGCCTCTAATAAGCAGTAATTATAGTGTGTGTTAACCAAGTGACTCCGACACAGTTGAAAATCGTTACCTTCATACACAGCTACTCCAACTCCCAGCCCTCCCACCAAGGAATACTAAGTAACAACTGTGGAAAGAGGGTTCACTGCAGGCGACTGTGTATTTGTAATCACCATGTAAGGTGTTGGTGAAAGAAAATGTGATGATCAACCCCTCACTACATGGTTGTGGTTCAGTTTCATTAGCCACACCCAGACTTTATTGCTGTAAAATCAATACATATTTCAAACAGAACAATGTGAAGTAGGCTGAACGATCTCAAAAGGCAACACATCAAACTCCCTTGAGTGGATTTGTTACTGACAAAATTGATACCTACCAACCACATTTAAACATATCCACCTAATACCAGAATCAGTGTAGAATGTGAAAAACACCCACTTTACTGTAAATAATACCATTGCTGCACTGAACTGCTCCACAATACCCCCACTGGGCAAAAGGTCTGGCTCTCTAGCAAAGACATCCACCTCAAGTCCACATCCAATAAAAAACAACAACGGTCCGTTTGAGATGGAATCTGTTCACAGCCCCACCTCTCTCCATCTTAAGCTGCTTTCCAGTCTCAAGATTCATGTCTCTTTGGTCAAACACGTTTTATTTAGTCCCGTCATTATACTGGGCTTTCTGCTCTGTTAGTAGAATGTAAATATACAGAATTATCAAAGTTATTTTGGAAGTGAAACCGCCATGCTGTGCCACTTAATGAGGCTGTTTGTCTGTTTTGTTTACTCGCCATACTGGCCATTTTACTACTCCATCTATTTGATAGTAATGTGCTCTCTTTCAAGATTTGGGTTTTGTTATGGTTGTGTTTAGTCTTAGGTTCAGGTTCTGTATTAGTTTTGGTTTATGGAATAGTTTGGGTTTTATTGTGGTTTGATTTTGTACTTTGTTTTATGTTATCAGTTCTTCTGGCCTGCTCCGATCACTTCTGTCAGCAGCCTTTATTCAGTTCACCTGCCAGCATTCTTTCACCTCTTAGTCACCACCCTGTCACTCCCCTTCTCCAGTCACCATCCAATCAGCTTCAGTTTACTTCCAGTCCCTTCCCTTCCCCTGATTAGCTCCACCCATTCCGGTAATTAGTTCTATTTCATCCCTACTGACCGCCAGAGGCGGTGCTTCAAGCACTGAATGATCACTCTTGCGCTTGCGCAGGTCGAGAATTAGTATCAACAAAGTCACCTGTGACCTACCGGTGATCAGCGGAAGCTGATAGTTACTTCAGTCCCTTCTCATCTTCTCGCACGCAGGTTTGTTGTGAGCGGTTCCTTCTACAGACACGTGAGTTTTCTCTGTATAACCGCTTTCTCCGTCAGCTCGCTGCCAGTAGCCCCGTGATCGTTTGCGGTCGGAGCTGCGGGCGTGCTCGCCCTCCAGGGGCTGTGCGAGCGACGATTGTGCCTACAGACCTCATTGGGTGAGTCTGTTTCCTTTCATTTTTCTGAACCCCGCGGGTAGCGTCTTGACCCGCCGGTGTTGCTTGAGTTAGCAGCTGGTAGTAGCTGCTCATTTTGTTTACTCACCGGTGGCGTCCTCCGCCCGCGTTGAGTCCTTTTGTTTAACCTGATTTAAACAAGTCGGTTATCGTTCGTTTTTACCTCGCCGGTGGCGTCTTCTGCCCGCGCTGAGTTTCTTGGTTGAATCTGATTGAAACAGTTTGTTACTGTTTACAATTATCTCATCAGCGGCGTTTTCTGCCCATGTTGAGTTTCTTTGGTTGAACCTGGTCGAAACAGATCGTTACTGTTTACATTACCTCGCCAGTGGCGTTTTCTGCCCGCGCTGAGTTTCTTTGGTTGAACCTGATCGAAACAGGTCGTTACTGTTTACATTACCTCGCCAGTGGCATTTTCTGCCCGCGCTGAGTTTCTTTGGTTGAACCTGATCGAAACAGGTCGTTACTGTTTACATTACCTCGCCAGTGGCGTTTTCTGCCCGCGCTGAGTTTCTTTGGTTGAACCTGGTCGAAACAGGTCGTTACTGTTTACATTACCTCGCCAGTGGCATTTTCTGCCCGCGCTGAGTGTTTTTTGGTGAACTAAATTGAAACAGCCATTTCACTAGTGGCGATTTCTGCTCGGTCAAGTGGGTGAAGCGGCTCCTGAGTACGGTCTCCGTCACTCAGAGATGGAACGTCTTTGTTGTTCCACTTGCTTAGCCCCTTTGCATCCTGAGGATGGCCATGACCTGTGCCCCCCTTGTCTGGGTGTTGACCACCTCAAGGAGGCGCTTACCGAGGCTGCCTGCCCCAATTGCAGCGTTCTGCCCCATGCGGCGCGGCTGGCCCGGCTGTCCTCAGTTGAACAGCCTGTTCCCTGCCTCAGACGCTCCGCCAATAGCTGGGAAGAAATCCCGCCATTCGGGGCGGGGGCTGTCCTCTAAGGTGGATCAATTATCCTCAGAGTTGGCCCAGATGAAGGCTCTACTCCAATCTTTGCGACCTCCCCCTGTTCAGGGATTGGTCTCGTCTCCAGCTACTGAAGAAGCTTCAGTCCTCAATGAGGACGCCCTCTCGCTGGCGGCATCTGACACCCTCTTTCAGGGGGAACCCCAAGCACATAGCCCGCAGGTGTCGGATGTTGAATCCGACATCTCTCTGGGGGGTACGGGAGAGTCGGTAGCAACTGCTATTAAAGCTGCCCTGGCACAGTTGCAAGTGGATTCTCCACAAGTTCAGCCCTCCACCTCTAGCGCCTTTTTCAGGCGCCGTGAGGGCGGGATGGCCACCTTCGCTGTACCACCTTCAGAGGAGTACATCAAGGAATTCCACACATGCTGGTCGGATACTCGGGCTCTTTCTCGCCCGACATCAGACGGAAGAGCTCTTGCCGCGATGCAGGAGGCCCCAAAGTTTGGGTTAGGTCAGATGCCAGCTGTGGAACCTGGCATTGCCTCCCTTATTGTTCCTCCGGAGGAGGCCCTACGAGCTAGCGCCCGCTGTCCACGGCCACAGTGTCGCATTACAGACGATCTGCTCTGCCGAGCCTATGATTCAGGGGCTAGGATGGGGCGTATTGGGAACTCCCTCTCCCATTTGCTGCTAGGCCTGGCATCTTCCCTGGAGGCACGGTCGCTTGACCAGTCCACTCAGGGCATGCTGGATGCGTCTCTCCAGGCCTTTGCCCTGATGTCAAGGGAGCTGGGGCGTACATTGTCCACCCTGGTCCATGCTCGGCGCCAGGTGTGGCTGGCTCAGTCGCCACTCACCGAACCCTGCAGGCGGACACTGCGCGCCTTGCCGGTGGTTCCAGGGGAGCTTTTCGGCTCTGCTGCAGTGGAGGCTCTGGAACGCACTGCCCAGGCTTCTCACACCAGGCAGCAGCTCGCGGGGCTCCACAGGCGTGACCGTCGGCCTGTGAATACTTGGGCGGCTTCCGGCTCAGGATCGCGGTCATCCAGTTAACCCGTTGCCCCAACCTTGCCTCGAGGTCCGGCTTCTAGGGTGACTCAAGCCCAGGTTTTCTGGTCCCCAAAAAGAATGGGAATCTTCGTCCGGTGCTGGACCTCAGGGGGCTCAACACCTATCTGAAGGACATGCCCTTCCGCATGCTTACAGCCAAGGGGGTTCTGCAGGCGATCTCCCCAGGCGACTGGTTCACGTCAATCGATCTGAGGGATGCGTACTTCCACGTCCCTGTGGCACAGGTTCACTGGCGGTTTCTCCGCTTTGCATTTCAGGGGTGCCATTATCAGTTCAGGGTACTCCCGTTTGGGCTCTCCCTGTCTCCCCGAGTGTTCACCAGGGTGGTGGCAGCAGCTCTGTCCCCCCTGCAGGCACAGGGAATTCGTATACTGCCCTATCTGGACGATTGGCTGATTTGTGCCGCAACCCGCAGTCAGGCGATCATGGACACCCAGTTGGTGCTCTCCCATGTGCACCGGCTGGGTTTGAAGGTAAATCTGGAGAAGAGCAGCCTCACCCCCTCCCAGGTGACAGTGTTCCTGGGCATTCTCCTGAACTCTGTCTCCATGACCGCCCGTCCTTCTCCCCAGCGGGTGACCAGTATTTTAACTATGTTGCCTGCCTTCCATCGTGGTGCAGCACCACGTTTTTTAGATTATCTGAGCCTCCTGGGCACGCTTACCGCTGCTTCCAGTGTGGTTCCACTGGGGCTTCTCTCCCTGCGCCCTCTGCAGATGTGGCTGAACAGCCTGGCTCTGGACCCCACCCGTCAGGCACACAGACACAGGAGAATTCGTGTCGCGCCGCACTGTCTGCGGTCTCTGTCCCTGTGGAGGGACGAATCCTACATTGTGGGAGGAGTTCCGCTCGGGCCCCTTCCGTGCCGGAGGGAGGCTGTATATACGGACGCTTCCACTCTGGGTTGGGGCGCAACGTGGCGGGACCATGTGACACAGGGAGTGTGGTCCACACGGGTGCAGAGGGAACACATCAATGCCCTGGAGCTCCGGGCTGTAGCCCTCGCACTCCGGACTTTTCTTCCGGGACTACGGGGGAAGCATGTGCTGGTCTGGTCAGACAACACCACAGTGGTTTACCACATCAACCACCAGGGCGGGCCCAGGTCCCCGAGACTGTTGTCCCTAACACACCAGCTCCTGGTGTGGGCGTCGTCTCGCCTCACCAGCCTCAGGGCGGCCTATATTCCAGGCTGGCGCAACGGGCCCGCGGACTTCCTCTCCCGCACATCGCCTCTTCCAGGAGAGTGGCGGCTCCACCCGGAGGTGGTGGATCACATCTGGGGGACATTCGGCAGAGCAGGCGTGGACCTCTTTGCCTCCAGAGACATGGCCCACTGTCCCCTCTGGTTCTCCCTGTCAGACAGTTCCTGTCCCCTGGGGTGCGATGCGCTGGCCCACGATTGGCCCAGAACTCTCCTTTATGCCTTTCCCCCATTGGGTCTGATTCCCCAGACCCTCCTGCGGGTTCTCCAGGAGGGGCACAGGCTCCTGCTGGTAGCCCCATTCTGGCCAGCGAGGACTTGGTTTCCTCTGCTGCGCAGGCTTTGTTACAGCTTGCCGATGCCCCTCCCATCCAGGAGGGACCTCCTATCCCAACTGGGGGGTCAGATTCTCCACCCCGACCCGGGCCGCCTGCGCCTTTGGCTTTGGCCCCTGCAGGGTCCGACCCCACGTTCTCCCGATTTTAGGGGCGATGTGGGCCACACAATAGCCTGTGCATGGGCACCATCCACCCGGGCTGCTTACACTGCCAGATGGGCAGCTTTTACCACCTGGTGTGTCAATAAGGGGCTGGACCCCATACACTGTCCCATTCAATCCTTGCTGGCCTTCCTTCAGGAGTTGCTTAACCGGGGGCGGTCCCCTTCCACCCTGAAGGTCTATGTGGCTGCCATTTCCCACTGGCACACTGGGTTCAATGGCTGCTCTGTTGGAAGGTGTAGGGACATAGTGCTGTTCCTCAGGGGCGCAAGACGCTTACATCCTCCGAGGCGCCGGGTGGCTCCTACCTGGGATCTTAATTTAGTACTGGAAGCTCTTCATTCCCCACCCTTTGAGCCGATTGCAGCAGTGGATCTGGAACGGCTCTCAATGAAGACGGCCTTCCTGCTGGCCATGGCTTCCGGCAGACGAGTGGGGGAACTGCATGCCCTGTCTATAGCCGAGCCCTATTGTCGGTGGAACCCGGATGGCTCCGGGGTGACCCTGTGGACCGATTCTTCCTTCGTCCCGAAGGCCCCCACAGTGGCAGGCACAGTCTTGCCGCTTCGGTTATCCCGGTTCGAGTCCGGGACCCCTTCTGAAGCTCTGTGCCCAGTCAGAGCGCTGGAGGCCTATGTCCGCGCTACAGCGAGCATGCGACTGACCGACAGCCTCTTCGTATGCTATGCTGGCCAGCGGCGAGGTCGTGCCCTGTCCAAGCAACGGCTGGCACGTTGGGTTGTGGGGGCGATATCTGTGGCATACTCTCTGCAGGGTCAGCCCCTGCCTCAGGGAGTGCGGTGCCACTCTACAAGGAGCCTGTCAACCTCGTGGGCTGCCATGACGGGGGTGCCGCTGGAGTCCATCTGCGAGGCGGCCTCATGGTCTGTGCCGACCACTTTCACGAGGTTCTATAGAATTAACATGGCTACGCCTCATCCTCTCCAGGGCATCCTGCAGCAACCACCTGGTGCGTCCCGCTAAGGTAGGTGCTGCTGCTGGTTTCCGGTGGGTTGTTCCTTTCTTTCTGCATCCCTCGGGACCTTGTTGGCATGACTGACTACTATTTCATCCCTACTGACTGGCGGTCAGTAGGGATGAAATAGAACGATAGTTACGTATGTAACTACGGTTCTATGAATCCCGGATGACCGCCAGAGCGTTCGGTCCCTCGGTATTGCTGGCTCACGAGAAGATCGAGGGACTGAACTACCGGTGTCACGTGCCTATATAGGCTTCCGCTGATCACCGGTAGGTCACAGGTGACTTTGTTGATACTAATTCTCGACCTGCGCAAGCGCAAGAGTGATCATTCAGTGCTTGAAGCACCGCCTCTGGCGGTCATCCGGGATTCATAGAACCGTAGTTACATACGTAACTATCGTTTCACTCCATTCACCTGCTCACTCCCTGTAACAAACAGCCGTTTGTTACATCTAAGAATGAACACTTAACTTTGTATTTAAGCACTTTATTTAGCACTTTAGATAGCATACAGCACTTTAAGGATGCATATTTGCACATTTAAGAAATAATTGCACACAGTTACTTGTATAAATGTTTATTGAATGCATTTCCTTTTCCTGGTTTTAGATCCAGTGGCCCTGCAGCACTTTATAGTAGAGTGGTTGGGCCCTGGAGAAGAAGGGTGACAAAATTAGAATGTCAACATGTGTGCAATATCTATTTTATCCTTAGTGTTGTATTTGGAAGTGTGGAAGTGAAATGTTTGGTTTGTACTCACCTTGTCCTTGTGTCCAGGTCCGTCCCCTAAAAGAGGCCTGGGCTGAAACGACTACCTTAAGAAGGTTCCGGGCTGGACCAAGGCAGGGAAATGTATAGGGGAGCCAAGTTTAGCTTTTTATATGGTTATGAGGTTTCTATTTATCTTTGGTGTTTGGTTTAGGATTTTATGTAGATAGCTTGGGGTTTTACATGGTTTAGGGTTGTTGTTGTTATGGTTTATAGAGGGTTTTAGATAGTTTTAGGAAGTCATCTTTAAATGTACACCCCTGGGAGAGTTTTATGGTTTTAACCAGTTAGTCAGCCAGTATTTAAAGGCGCCTGTTTCATCACTTACTGAGCTGCTGCTGGAGAAGACACATTGCTCCCTCTACCTCCTTTGCACTTTGTAAATAGATATGATAAAAACAAATAATTAAAAATTGTGGACCATGACAGCTCTGCCTCTGCATCAATCCTTCTACACCCCACGTACTCCAACCGCTTAAGGTCAGCCACGTGACAATTGGTGTCAGGAGTGCTCCCTTGCTGTGGAGAGAAGAAGATGAAGAGAGGTGGACGAAGGACCCCGGAAGAGCCAGATGATGGAGTGTCGGCTGAACCCGAAGGAGCAAGTGCAAGTGGCCCCAAAGACAAATGTGGTCCCAAAGACAAATTGGAGGAGCTGGCAAGCATGATGAGGTCGCTAATAGACTCCCAGGCTGCAAGGGACAAAGTGGTGGAAAAAGACAGGTCCACGCAAGAACAGCGCTGGAAGAGTATGCAAAACAAAGTCGAGCAGATCCAGCAGCAGGTAATGGAGATGCAGTCAGACCGATCAGCACATCAAGAGGACAAGCCATTTGAACCGGAGGGTCCATGTGATGGTGACATAGAGTCTGAGCCGGAGTATCAGTACAGGCCCCGGAGGGAGCCCAAGCTGCATCCACTGTCCCCTGATGATGACATCGAACACTTCCTCACTACCTTTGAAAGAATGGCCCAGTTGTGTCGATGGCCATGGACTGAGTGGGCGGTACGTTTGGTCCCTCTGCTTACAGGCAAAGCCAGAAGTGCCTACGTTCAGATGGACATGAGAGACTCTGATGACTACGACAAGGTCAAAGAAGCCATCTTGGCCAGGTACGAGATCACAGAGGAAACTTATCGTCGTCGATTCAGATCACTGAAGATTGAGCCTGATGAGACGCCGCGAGAGCTGTATGTTCGTCTGAAGGACCTCGTCACCAGATGGATCAAGCCGGAAAGAAGTACAGTGAAAGAAATCTGTGAGAAGTTGATCCTGGAACAGTTCCTGCGGATGGTCAGCCCCGAGCTGGAGATCTGGATCCGGGAACACGACCCCAATTCTGCTGAAGAAGCCGCTCGCCTTGCTGAGACCTTTACATCCGCACGGAGGGGGACAAGAACTACCTACTACGGCCGAGAACCTCGCCAAACCCTACCAAGTAAGTCTGTTGGGGGTCATAAGGTGTGTGGTCTGGGTCAGAGTAACAGCGGTAGTAAGCCATCTCCATATCCCCATCAGTTTCGCCCAGCTAATAAGCCTGCTAGAACGGCACAAGAGGTCAGGTGCTATAACTGTAATAGGTTTGGTCACACCCAACACTTTTGCCCCGCTTTGAAAACCAATCAGTCTTTACTTTGTTCTGTGCCTAGGCCAGCAACCAGACAGAGTGTTCAGAAGTCAGGGCGTACAACACCAGTGCTAATTAATGGCCATCGTACAGAAGCACTATTAGACTCTGGTTGTTGTCAGACAGTAATCTTGTCTAATTTGGTTCCTTCTGAGCATCAGTCCTTAGACAAGACCCCATTAGTCTGCATTCATGGAGATGAACATTCTTACCCGACAGCTGATATTTATTTGACTGTTGGAGGACAAACCTATTTGCTCACAGTCGCTCTAGCCAAAAGCTTACCTTATCCAGTCATTCTTGGTAATGACATTCCCACACTGTCAGATCTCATTATCCAGGCAGAAGGTAACCAGCTTGAGGTGTTAGAACACAACATAATTTCCAATCCTACAGAATCCACAAATGTTCCGGCAAAACACTGCAATGTACTTACTAGAGACCAAATTGCCAGGGGTGTGTTGGAGGAACTACCATTTTTTGATGTGGAATTAGATTCTGAGCCAGGCAAGACGAGAAAGTCTAAGGCCCAAAAGAGAAGGGATAAATTTGTTGGCACACAACAAGAGAAAGAGGAGCTCTCCAAACCGCTAAATCCTGTGGAGTTCTGCATCCCTGCAGATTTAGGGGCTCTGCAGAAACAGGACCCCACTCTTAAGCCCTGGTTTGACAAGGTCCCTCAGCAGGCGGAAGTCAAGAGAATTAGCTGTTGGGAGGATGCCAGCTACATCATAGAAAATGGTCTCCTTTATCAAATTAAGGACAAAAACAAAGCGCTGGCTTTACCAGAGAAGTATAGAGTGAAAGTTATGGAGCTTGGTCACTCTATTCCCTGGGCAGGCCATATGGCTTTTCAAAAAACATTGAGAAGAATTGCTAGCCGTTTTGTTTGGCCTGGCATGTATGCTCAGATCTCAAAATTTTGTAGTTCTTGTAAAACCTGCCAGCTAACCTCGGGAAAGGGCGTAGCACAGGCCCAGTTGCAGCCTTTGCCAATTATCAGCACACCTTTTGAACGAATCGGTATGGACATTGTTGGTCCCCTAGAGAAAAGCTCCACGGGCAATCGTTACATCTTGGTGATTTGTGACTATGCTACACGGTATCCTGAAGCCTTCCCACTTCGGTCCATAAAAGCTAAGCAAATTGCCAATTGTCTGCTTCAGCTCTTCTCACGGGTGGGGGTTGTCAAAGAAATACTTACTGATTGTGGTACAAATTTTTTGTCCAAACTTCTCCAACATGTATATTTGCTTTTGGGGGTAAAGGGAATTAGGACCACCCCTTATCATCCCCAAACAGACGGGTTGGTTGAGCGTTACAACCAGACACTCAAAAGTATGCTGCGCAAGTTTGTGTCTTCAACAGGAAAAGACTGGGACCAGTGGCTGCCCTATCTACTGTTTGCATACAGGGAGGTCCCGCAGTCATCAACGGGTTTCTCACCATTTGAACTGTTATATGGACGCCAGGTGAGAGGGCCTCTGGACTTGCTAAAAGACCACTGGGAGCAAACTGAGTCCAAAGGAGACAACATTGTGGAATATGTTCTCAAAATGAGAGAGAGGCTGGAGGCAATGACAACTTTGGCACAGGCAAACCTTAAGGCAGCACAGAGACGGCAGAAAACCTGGTACGACCAGAAGGCAAAGGACCGAGCCTTTACCCCAGGTCAAAAGGTACTGTTACTTTTACCGACCAGTGACAATAAATTGCTTGCTAAATGGCATGGGCCATATGAGATTACAAAAAAAATTAGCAATGTCACATATCAATTATACATGCCTGAAAGAAACAAGAAACACCAGGTCTTCCATATAAATCTACTGAAAGAGTTTGAAACCTGCCAGGAGCCTGTACAGCAGCTGTTAGTGCGAGCTGTAAAGGATGAGGAGGTGACCGAAAAGTTTTTTCCCACCCCTGTCGTGAAGTCTGTTACCATTGACCTGTCACATCTCTCTCCCCCTCAGCAGGAGGAAATAAAACCTCTGCTTGATCCAGAGTTGTTTCAGGAAACCCCTGGTTTCACTTCAATGGTACAGCACAGGATCCGACTTAAAAAGGATGCTCCAGTGAGACAGAGAAGCTATCGCATTCCTGAGCGGTTGGGGCCATTGCTGAAGAAAGAAATTGAATTAATGCTGGAGCTTGGAATTATTGAGGTCTCTAAAAGTGAGTGGTGTAGTCCTGTTGTTCTGGTCCCCAAAAAGGATGGCTCGCTACGGTTCTGCATTGATTTTAGGTACCTGAATGCAGTATCGAACTTCGACCCTTACCCAATGCCCCGCATTGATGATTTGTTGGAGCGAGTCGGGAGTGCAACCTTCATAACCACGCTGGATCTCTCCAGAGGCTACTGGCAAGTGGCACTGGCACCAGAAGCAAGAGATCTGACGGCTTTCCGAACCCCTTTTGGCTTCTACCAATTCCGGGTGATGCCGTTCGGCCTGCAGGGGGCCCCAGCCACTTTTCAGAGACTCATGGACTATGTGCTGAGAGATGTCTCTGAGTTTTCTGCTGCCTACCTGGATGATGTGGTTGTCTATAGTCGGTCCTGGAAAGAACATCTTCACCACCTCCAGGAGGTCCTGCAGAGAATTCGTGAAGCTGGACTCACCATTAACCCCCGGAAAGTTGCAGTGGCCTATAGGGAAGTCGAGTACCTGGGATACACCATTGGTTTTGGCAGGATCAAGCCGCAGGTGGAGAAGATGGAGGCCATCAGAGCGTTTCCGATTCCCACCACCAAAAGGAAGGTCAGAGGATTCATTGGCTTGGTCGGGTGGTACAGGAAGTTTATCCCGCAGTTTGCGGAGAGAACAGCTGTCCTGAATGACCTGACTAAAAACTCAGCCCCCAACAAAGTTTGCTGGACCGACACGTGTGATAAGGCTTTCAGAGATCTGAAGGAGGCCATTTGCACTCGGCCTGTTCTCCATAGCCCTGATTTTGACCAGCCCTTCATCCTTCAGACCGATGCTTCGGGGATGGGACTAGGAGCGGTCCTCCTACAGGAGAAGGATGGAGAGAGAAGACCGGTTGTGTTCCTCAGTCGTCGCTTGCTGGACCGGGAGACAAGATACTCAACCATAGAGAAGGAGTGTCTTGCAATGAAGTGGGCCATTGATTCACTGCGGTACTACCTCCTTGGGCGTCCCTTCATCCTCGAGACTGACCATCGGGCACTTCAATGGTTGCACCGCATGAGAGATGCCAACACCCGCATTGCAGGATGGTACCTGTCCCTGCAGCCCTATAACTTCACCGTGCAGTACCAACCTGGGAAGACTAACACTGTGGCAGACTGTCTGTCCCGAGTTGCTGAAGACTGAGGCTTCGTCTTCCCGAGAAGAGGGGGGAAATGTAACAAACAGCCGTTTGTTACATCTAAGAATGAACACTTAACTTTGTATTTAAGCACTTTATTTAGCACTTTAGATAGCATACAGCACTTTAAGGATGCATATTTGCACATTTAAGAAATAATTGCACACAGTTACTTGTATAAATGTTTATTGAATGCATTTCCTTTTCCTGGTTTTAGATCCAGTGGCACTGCAGCACTTTATAGTAGAGTGGTTGGGCCCTGGAGAAGAAGGGTGACAAAATTAGAATGTCAACATGTGTGCAATATCTATTTTATCCTTAGTGTTGTATTTGGAAGTGTGGAAGTGAAATGTTTGGTTTGTACTCACCTTGTCCTTGTGTCCAGGTCCGTCCCCTAAAAGAGGCCTGGGCTGAAACGACTACCTTAAGAAGGTTCCGGGCTGGACCAAGGCAGGGAAATGTATAGGGGAGCCAAGTTTAGCTTTTTATATGGTTATGAGGTTTCTATTTATCTTTGGTGTTTGGTTTAGGATTTTATGTAGATAGCTTGGGGTTTTACATGGTTTAGGGTTGTTGTTGTTATGGTTTATAGAGGGTTTTAGATAGTTTTAGGAAGTCATCTTTAAATGTACACCCCTGGGAGAGTTTTATGGTTTTAACCAGTTAGTCAGCCAGTATTTAAAGGCGCCTGTTTCATCACTTACTGAGCTGCTGCTGGAGAAGACACATTGCTCCCTCTACCTCCTTTGCACTTTGTAAATAGATATGATAAAAACAAATAATTAAAAATTGTGGACCATGACAGCTCTGCCTCTGCATCAATCCTTCTACACCCCACGTACTCCAACCGCTTAAGGTCAGCCACGTGACACTCCCCTACTTAGAAATGGACGACAAAGTGGAGAGAAAAAGGTGTAAAAAAGAAGAGCAGCGCCTCTGTCTGCTCAGCTCTAGGCAGTACGTTTCATTTTGTATCATATGTCTGCTTCATATCCCTGCTTATGTTTCACTTTCCGCTTGAAGTAGAAATGAAAACCTCCTCAATTCAGGTCAAACACTGAGGATGACAGGTCGCATAAAACCAATTTTGGCAAATAAAGACAAGCACTCATGGGGTCCGTTCTTCGTACGTTGCTTAAAACATCCAAGATCAACTGAGACATCCAAGATGATTTCATCCGGCGAATCATGATCCGGCTAATTGGGTTCTTCGAACACACCTGTTGTTTATGATTAGTATGGCTGGATTGAGTTATCTGAGATAACTGTGCGTTCATGCGTTTGGGGAAATGTATCGATAGCAGAAACAATGATCAGCAACGCTGCTATTGGCTGTTCAGCATGGCCAAAGAACGCCCACAGTTTTTCTCCCAATCAGAACACTAGCTTTTAATTGAAGGTTATGCCGAATTTGAGTCATTAATTAAAACGACAGGGAACACCTCAAATTCTGCTAAAGCCAGGAGAGAGGGCTGGCAAAAAGTAGCAGACAAATTAAATGCAAAAGTGCTGTCCATGTTAGATGTTTCTGTCACGTTCTACTGTATGTATTTTTGCATTTTAATAATTTCATATTTACTTTGTTCTTTTATGTCAGAGCCTCCACGGGACACATTAGAACATGGGGAAAAAAAGTGAAGTACAAGAATATTCTACAAAATGGTTGCCTTTAATTATTATATGATATTTAAAAAAGACACTTTTTCCTCTTTTTAAAAGCCACTGTTAAATGATGTGTCTGTCTGTTTATAACAGCCACCACGAAAAAGCCTGAAAAAAAACAGGTTCTTTTTACTTTTGTTGCATGAGGCATGTTTCACCCTTTCTTTTTCTTTCACAAAATGACACATAGTGCCATCCATTCCCTATATAAACGGCATCTTCAACAAAAAATTTGTATTTTGACCTGAAAAAACACAAATTAAGAGGAGAAATTGAACTCCACAACTTGAAAAATTGCACTAGAGATCGAGTTGCTTCAAAAGGACCTTCAGAGTAAGTTCTAATACACCAGTAGTATTGCTGACTTTACATAACTATCTCTTATTGCAGGCAAAAGATTACTTGCTGGCTTTTCTTTATAAAAAATGTTTAAATAAAACGAGAGGAACTAAGCATTATTTGTTTCGTCTTTTATTAAAGATTAAAAATGGTGTTCCACAATTCTGTCCCGTCCTCTGCCACTAGGTGGTCCAAGTGCACTGGCTGGACAGACTTCCCTATCTCCTCCGCTTATAAAGCCGTGGTCTAATCTTCTTTACATGAAATAAGCCTGCTCTCGAGCAGGCTTAAGCTGGCGCACATGTTGCTATGACAACAAGAGCAGGATGTCTTTCGAAGAACCAAACGATCCAAGATCATGCCAAATCGTCAACAATGAAATCCTGCTAACTGAGTTAGCGACGTACGAAGAACGGACCCCTGGACAGGATTTGAACTTAACAATAAACAATGAAACCAGCATGAAATCTCATGTTGGGCTGTTGCCAGCTGTCCACCGCCTGCCTGGTAAAGCAGGTATTTCCTCAAATTCCTCTGGTGTTTCCTTCACACCCGCATGGCAACCACCTGTTGTTCCATTTTATCTTAATTTTATTTTTTTTGACATTTTTAGACACTATGTCTCCCCTTAGGGTGCTCTTTGACCTCCAGTCAACCTTAGCTTGACCTCCTGAAGACCCTGCATTTTGGGGAAGCCCTCTCAGTGACCTCATTCATCACAGCAGCAGCCAGGGAACAGGTTCACCTTCTTTCTGTGGCCTCAGCACCATTGTGTCCCCAACAATTACACCGATATAACACTCTCCTTCTCTGGTCCCCCTTGTCTTCCATGTCTCAGCACACCCTCCAAGTTCTCTGTGATTTGTGGACCTCTGTTAAACTTCACAGATCCTTGTATCCCTGCTCCTCTGCTTATAATATTTTGTTGATATTAAGCTTCTGCAAACCTTATCACACTGGTAAAAATGCTATGGCATTTACTGACATGCTCTACAGTATCTATCTGAGAAACATAACACATACACGCTGTGGCAGCCTTACCCTTACAATATTTTACAGACCAGCATTCTTCTACTTCAAGGGAAAATGTTGACTGAATATATATATTCTACACATGCCATGGCTCAGACAGGCACCAGTACTTGGAGAAAATACTTGGACGTTGCAAATACTACCTTTTCCCAGAAGGATTAGGGTTAGGTAACTTATTTTTCAGCATCACAGTGAGTCTCAGCATATGCCCAAATAAACAAAAGATTCACTTCATATTGTGAAAATTTAATTTGTGGAATGGCCTACCCAGAGCCACGAGCTGAATTTTACAGGAAACACTTGGGATCAGCTGAAGAGGACTGTGGACAAGATCTGAAGAGCCAGTCTGCCTTGCAAATATTATTGAGTCAATAATATGTAGGGTGCTGATAGACTCTTATCAAAGAAGACTGAATGTTGTAACTGACTCAAAAGGGGATTCAATAAACTATTAGTTTAAGGTGCTTATGCAACTGAATTACGGCACCAAGTTTTTTATCATGTTCATTCTAATGTTTACTTTTCTGGAGTGTTAAACACAATAGATGTCACATTTTAAGTAGTAAAATCATTTACCATGGTATTGTTTTGGATGACAAAAACCTCAGCCATTTTTTACATAGTGTCATGATTTAGGTGTGTGTTTGTTTTGCTTTGGACTTTTCTGGACTTTTCAGCCTGTCACCTTTCTGCCACCAGCCACCATCCAATCAGCTCTGTCACCAGTCAATTAGCCCACATCAACTCCACCTGCTGCCAGTAATTGCAGTCAACTCAGCTCACCTGTTCACCTGCCTACATTTACCTGCCTCAGTCATTCACTCACTGCCAGAACGTCTCATCTGATCCAGAAAAGTCCAAAGCAAAACAAATAAATACCTAATCATGACACATAGACTCTTACACAACTGAGACACGTACTGTTTCACAAGAGATTTTTTTTCATTATTATTATTATTTAACCAGGAAAATCCCACTGAGATTAAGAACCTCTTTTTCAATGGAGTCCTGGCCAAGAAGCAGCAAAAGCTACACAGTTACCCTAAATACCATACAAATCACAGTTTAAAGAAGTCATAACCTAACTTGTAAAGTGCCTTGAGATGACATGTTTCATGAATTGGCGCTATATAAATAAAATTGAATTGAATTGAATCTCTAGTGCTCTCAGTCTGGACTTAAAAGTACTCTATAAAATAAGTTCGGGTAACTTCCAGTCTTTCTGCAACATTTTCTATATAGACATAGGGGCCCATTTTCCCAGATCTGTGTAAGGAAATGGAACAGAGCAACAAATGATCGTATGAACTCAAAGAGTAAGAATCCGTGTGATTAAATCACAGAAGTAGGATGGCAGCTTCCCAAGCACGGCCTTATAAATAAAATAAAATACTATATAAAAGTAAAAAGAAAAATGCCTTTCGTTATGACATTATGCACAAATTTTTACCCCAAAATGTGGAGAAATGTATCAAATTAATACTACAGTGTCACTGTTCTGTTTAACTGGCATGCTCATTTTAGATGTTGGTCGAACACTGTCTCGATCTCGCAGCTGTGCCATTCAGTAACTTCTCCCTTCCAGGCTTTGAGTCCTGCTCGCGTTGGTGAGAACGAAACGAGCCATTTGAGGAGTGGTGTTATCACTGGGCCCTTCGCTGCTTTTCCATCACAATGAAAGCAAATCCAGCTTACACTCATTGCTGTTTTCTCTTGGAATCTGTATGTGTGAGAGAAAGCCTCCTTCTGTCCTCACTCTATAACGGCTTGATCTCTGTCCCGTTGAATATGGTAATCCACATGGTGGCCTCCGTGCTCTCTCCCGTTGTCCACGAGACCCCCACAGACCCACTCTACCCTTCCCTTCCAGGGGAAAGGGGGATCTTGGATACTTCAACGGGGGCTTTGCAGACCAGGGCTTCTTTCTTTGCTAAGGAGAGGAGGGGAAAAGCGAGGTGCAGAACGTAATCCTATTGACCATCCCTGTCCCATATGGTAAACACGCCGACCTCTCCAGCAGTACAGTTGCTGGAGTGGTGGGGACAGCTTGCCTCTCCAGCCAGAGCACATTTTAGCTAATGTTTGCTGTCACATGCGCTCACGTGGGCTCACTGGTGTGGAAAAGGCCTTTCAGTGTTTCGACTAGTTTGTTAAAGAGACAGTAGAGCAATAACTTCAGACAGCAACACACTGACATGTATGTTTTCTACTTAGAAATGCAATGATTGCAGCTGTTTGTTTTATGATATTCACAGTGCTGTAAAAAATATAATGTCCCGTTACACATTTCCACTTTTTTTTGGTCTTTTCTCACACTTAAATGTACATCTTGGTTTTTTTTTATCAGACAAAACCAACAGGACTATTGAGGAAAAGCAGCAGCTTTCAAATGGTAATCTTATTTCTTCAGATAAACGTCTGCCCAGACCAACCCGATCATGTTTGGTCAGTCGCGAACTAACTGGGATTCACCACATTTTTTGTACAGCTGAGTTCAATTTCATTAGCTATACTTTAGTGTCTGAGTTTGAGAATCAAGAAATCGCTCAAACAGACCCTGTTCGACAACATGAAGCAGACGAATCAAAGAGCAGCTCATTATGCCTGAATTTAAATCATAAATGATACTTATACTTCACATGCTCTTTTTACATTATAAAACCAACCGTCACATTCTTAGAATAAAAGTTAAACTTTAGAGACATTTTAAATGTTGCGATTACAAATGGATACACCTAAAATCAAGTAAATTATTCTAATCAATACTTAAATCAAATATTTTTTATAGTTCTGTCTTCAGAAGTTGGTTGTGATTCTCTATTAAAATATGATTAAATATTTAAATTAAATATGACTCATCAGATTCTGCCTCTTGTAAACCTAAATTGCTTATAATTGTTCTAAGAGTAGATCCTTCCAATGAAATCAATTCCAATTAAAGATACTCACAGTAAAAGATTTGTGTTTCCAGCTCTGCCAAAGTAGAACTAAACTATATTGAAACCTATAAAAACTCTTTCCTCATTTTGCAAGCCATTGTGTTTGCTACTTTATATCAGGATCAGAAACTGGACAGAGTGCTGGGCGGACCAGTGTTGTGCGTCTCTGTGTCGGGGCTGGTGGCGGGGGTCTGGCCTTGTGTCAGCGGCAGCCCGGACGTCTGTTGAGTTCTGCTGGAGGTGTGGGAGTCTGTGGGGGTCTTGGTTACAATCTACGTAAAGCATTCAGCCGTAGCCATGTCGATTGGCATATGGTTGATCCACCTCAAATGTGTTCATGTAACCAGAAAATGCTGCCTTTCAGGGACCCGCATTCTCCATCAAGCAAGCGAGATTAAGATGTAATGTTGCTCTCCCCCCCCCCACCGGGGGGTTAGTGGAAGTGACGGGGGACCAGGGGCAGATTAGGGCACATGTGCGCAGAAGACGCCCTTGGGGCAAAAAAGAGCGAACCTGCAGGCGATGTGGGACTCTCTCTCTCTCACACACAATTATGTCACTTGCCTTGGTCGGGGGAAACCCGAAAAAAAAAAAAAACGGGTTTTATCATCATTACCTCTCATGGTCAAAACTACAGCTGACAAATTTATTAAACTCTTTAAACCTTTAATTCAAGCCAAAGTTTTATTATTAATGAACAATTTTGGTTATGCAGAGCACACAGCGTATGCGGAGGCAGCAAATGCAAGTATAATGCTTACTTCATATTCGTGAGAGATGAGAAATGTGTTCTTGCTCACACAGCTGCAAGAACAAAGTAACGTCATTTTGTTCTCGTAGCCCTGTCTTGTGGGTTCTCGCCGTGTGTTCTCGCCACAGACGCATGCTGTGGTGCATTCTGCGTCATCTCCATATTGGATGGGTCTCTCCTACTCTAGGCTGGCATAAGAGCCAGCAGGAGTAAACGCAGAGGGAGCAACTATGCCTGCATTTTGTGCAGCCTATGGTTGAAATAACCAGCGCAGTACTGAAAGTAGATCGCGGGGGGCAGATCACCATTTCGTTCGGGCTGAGATTGGTTCAGAAGATGTGTTTTCATCTTCATACATCAGTGCACACATTAAAGAAACCCAATTTGGAATTGAGAACCATCATTTCATGCTTATGTAATTGGTTGTCTCTGTATTTCACAAACTAAGGCTGCATCACATTGCAAAATTAAGTACCCAGCAAGTGGAAACTAACAAGGATCGTGCACGCACAGTGGTGTTACCTGAGCGCATCAGAGTGATTGGCATGTGGGACAACCTATAGATCAGGCCAGTGGTACACAGTACCGGCACTTCTAAATGTTACGCCCCAGCGTACCAGGACTTTTTCTAGCATGCGGCACATACCGGGACTTCTATCCTCATCCCTGCCCCACACCGACCACTCCACAGTTTACAGCTGGTAGCCTATTTGTTGATTTAAAAAATAGCCTCATCAGAAAACCACTGCCATGGCGCACAACGCTTGCTTTCAAGTGGATGAAGGTGCTTTGCATATGAGAGAAAAAGCGGAGGAAACTGATCACGGCTGTGATGTTTACCTGGCTCCAAGAGGCCTCAAAGAGGACCTGAACGGGAGCAGAATTGAGTTATAACTTTGAACAGTCCTTCATTACACAAGAAAATGGAGGTCAGACTCAGCTGGCCTTAGCGCATCCAACAGGGAACCTACTGCTGGACAAACGGCTCGCTAAGATCAGGGGTAGTGCTAGCAATTTGGGGGCCCTGAGCACAAATGTTGTGTGGTGCCCCCCACTTGGAAATGAACCCAGGATTTGTCTGTGTTTATCTTTATTTCCAAAATATTTTCTCATTACTAATGTTTTGGAAACAGTTGCAAAAAAAATTGAGGATAAATTTAACTCCTGAAAAGGCATTAAACTAATTTTGTATCAACATGGTGCATATACCTCCACACAAGATAACTCTGTTTTACCCATCAAGGAGAAAATATAACAATGACAATAGATTTTAAGTTGGATTACAAAGAGAAAAAAGTAGAATGAATGAAATGCAATAATGGGCAGTGCAATATAAAACTGGGACTCATCCCATAAATTGCTCTTTGAATGAGGCTTATTTTTTGTCCTGTTTTATGAAAACCCCTAAAATATCATAAATTTCCAGAGGAAACTGACCCATGTGATCATGACAAGTTTTGTTTTCTTGAGGAAGATTACTTCAGAGGAGCTTATTAAAACTAAAGATCCTCAAAGTCTGCAAAACCTCAGCAAATTATTTCAGATTAGAAGACTTTAACACTGCTGGTCAAAGTAAATCATTTTGAATTGTGGCAGTTATTACAGGCTGAACATGGGATCAATTGACATGTCTTTTACCCCGTTTAAGCCGGGCGTACACTGTACGAGTTTTTGCCCTATTCGGGCCGATTCTTCAGTCGTGCGGGCATTTTTTGAATCGGGCCGAATTTCAGCTTGATCGTAGAGGGGGGGAGGAGGGGGGACTGGCTTCTCACGACTACCCCCCGATCAGGAATCGGACAGTCGGTGAAAATCAAACATGTTTGAAATTCAGTCGGCTGTCGTGAGGTTTTCGTGAGCGCATCCTGCTGTTCAAGCAGAGCTACGAGAGGGCGCCCTCCCCTCCTCTCCGTCCCCGCCAGCGGAGGGAGGGGAGCGGGCGTCCCTGAAGCAACCTCCGCCCGGCCCGCTCGCGGGGGCGTTGGGGAGGGCGGCAACGCGCTGGCCGCCTGTTTCGGCACTCCTCCGCGGTCCGCCGCCTGTTTCGGCACTCCTCCGCTCGCGGGGGGGTGCGGGCCGGGCGACCTGCCGTGCCGAGCGGCCGCCGGTGCGTCTCGTCCCTCCTCTCTCCCCTCCGTTCCCCCGACGCCCGGTGCCTCCTGCGGGCCTCGCCAGAGCTGGGCTCGAACCCCTGCTCTGGGTCCCTGTCACCCACCGTCGCTCGCCTGCCTCTGCCATCACAGCGAGCGGTCCCAGAGGGGGCACGACGTACAGTGTGAGCAGTCCGGTCGCGTCCAAGCACCGCGCCGCACAGATCGTGAGCGGTGAACTTTTTAAACCCAGCGGTTCCGTCGCACAGTTTGAGATGTATATAAGTACCACGACTGAAAAACTCGTACAGTGTACGCCCGGCTTTACACTACCCTTTTTTAACAGTACCGAGACCAGTCCGAGCTCGGTAACTGAGATAACTTTCGAGTGTAAATGGTTTGCAAACTGAACTGGACCGTGCCAGACACAACCGGACCGCGTTAAATTTAGACCAGTTCGAGGTATGGGCTTGGCCCGGTTTTTCCCTGGCTTGATTCTCAGATAACAAAGAGCGCATGAGCAGACCGCATCATCTCCTTACAGTCAGCTGACTAGTTTTGCGGTTTCAGACATTCATAATAATACTAGCTTCCTTACCGTTCTACACGGTTTCCAGTGATGATTCTTCTTAGCAGTGTGATGAACCTCAATGTCTGTCGTTGTTTCCTGCATCTGTAAGCCCTGATTAGACGTTCGTTTGTCTTATCCACGTCCCAAAAGCCGACTCGGTCAAGTAAATTCAACAAAGGTTGCCTTCTTCGCCTGACTCTCCGCAAAAAGCAATTATAACCAAGCATAACTTCCTGAATGTTACGGGCGCCGCCATTTTGATTTGCTTGAGTCCCTCCTTCAATCCTAGAGAGCAGTAATACCGTAGATCGTCATTAGGAGGCGAGGAACCGAGATAGTGTGATGTGTAAACGGTTGTCAGAACCAAGCTCGGCACGGTTAACTGATCCAAGCTCGGTCCGAGCTCGGCATGGATCAGTTTAACAAGGGTAGTGTAAATGGGGCTTATGTTACTTTTGCACTTATTTTTTGCACGTTTTTCATTTATTCAAAGAGGTTTACTGTTGCTTTACTGAAAAACTGCACGTGAAATTATGCTTTGCTAATGTTTTTTCTGCAAGGTTTTTTTGACAACTTATTTTCCATTCATCAACTCATGACTTTGTTAAAGTATCACTTTTTTTTACTACTCAGTTACATATTAAGATCATAGAGTGAAGACTGGAGAGATGTCCGCAATTTTCCCCTCTATCGCTCTCTTTCTGTAATGAACAGAACAAGAGGACCCAAAATTCAGCCAGACAAGACAGGTAACGTTTGAAGACAGTTTATTGATCAGGATACAAGCAATGGGTCAGAACCGTGATGACAGAGGCAGGCAGGACGAACGAGGGGATAAACCAGAATCCGTAGTCCGAGCACTGATCCAGATTCAGAGCCAGGTGATCAGAAATCCAATGACAGTCCAAATCAGAGAGTCAGGGCACAGATACAGGTCTGGTAACAGGCAGGCAATCAGGTCCGACAGGAGTAAGGCAGGCTCAGAGAATCAGGAGACAGAAGCGGGTCAGATCACAGGCAGGCAGGCAGACAGAAAATGCTGGATTAGACTCACCGGTGGCTCGTAATAATCTGGCACTAGTGACTGGTCTGAGAGCTGGTTAAATAGTCAGAGGAGCAGGTGGATCTGGTGAAGGCTAATGAGAAACAGGGCGGAACTGAACAGGTGTGTCAGATGGTAATCAGACCAGCACTAGTGTGCCATTCTCAACCTGTTCAGGTGATGGAAAAGCCACAAAGTCCTCCTTCAAGGGCAGCCAGAACGCCCCTTGGTCACCTCTGCAACAACTGAGTCTTAATTCCCATGTTGTTGCTCCCCGCCACATTGCTCTGGAAGCTCCCACATGCTAGAACTTTGAGTGTCAAGGCAAGGCAAATTTATTTGTATAGCACATTTCAGTACAGAGACAATGCAAAGTGCTTTACATGATTAAAATATAGGAAAATAAAACAGAATAAAAGCAAGCAGGAATAGAATGTAGAAACAAAATAGAACATGGGAGAATAGAAACTAAAAGCAAACGTTAAAAACAGTTGGACTAAAAAGTTAAACTAATGATGTTTAATTAGAACAGTCGAAGGCAGTCCTAAACAAACGTGTTTTTAATCTTGATTTAAAGGAACTCAGGCTGTCCGCACTTTTACAGTTTTCTTGAAGTTTGTTCCAGATAAGTGATCCACTTTTTAGGCAGACCTGTGAAAACACCGTTGCAGTAATCAATTCGACTAAAAGTAAACGCATGGATTAGTTGTTCCAGATCCTGCTGAGACATTAGTCTCAGTGTCAGCGCTAATCTCTCCTGGGCAGAGATCGACATGCTGTGTGTGGCTGCATGCTAGATGTATGGTTCGGTCCGTTCAACAAGGTCAACAAAATGACTGGCCGACATCCTGAAGCATGAAAAATGTTTTTCGTCGTCCATCTTACACATATGTCGAACTAAAACACTCTATTTGCCCAGTTCAACTCTGGTTTTACTGAGTGGTTGAACGTGCCACTTGTTTTGCCCATTTCTTCAGCTATCACAAACAATCTTCTTCCTCCTGCGCTTTAAACATTTTCCTCTCCTCCTCCTCCTTCATTGTTATTGTTGTGTTGTAGCCACAATGGATGGGGCTTCCTTGGAAATGGCCAGCTGAGCTTCTCTGGAAGCATGAACAATCAGAGGCAAGAAAACTCTTGTTCTCACCACCTCGAGAACAAAAACTAATTTCTCGGTTCTCGAGGCGTATGTAGCAACCTTAAGAGTTAGGGTGGAGTGAATTTGGTATCCGTTCCAGACCCAACACCGACGTCTCTCCCCAGATATCAGGCTGAGACCACACACCTATCCACCAATCCAGACACTGAAAATTTAACGTTGTAACTGAAAATAATGTGGCATGTATACATATGTGATTAAATAATGTAAACTGTTTAATGTAAACATGATAATGCATGCATTGCATGAATCCAACATATTGCTCAAAGTTTAGATGTAGAGGCAGAATTTGTTAAGGAAGCTAATTGGAGCTAAATGGAGTCTGTATGATTGATTGATTGATTGATTGATTGATTGATTGATTGATTGATTGATTGATTGATTGATTGATTGATTGATTGATTGAAAGTGCCTTGAGAGGACGTGTTGTGAATTGGTGCTATATAAATTAAATTTTATTGAATTGAGTTGGATTACAAGTGGTCAGAGAGCACTCTACTGCGGGGTATCAAAATATTTTAACATATTCCACCATTGGGAAAATAGGATAGTTTGTTAGTATCAGTGGACATTTAAACCCAGGTACTAAGATTGGATTGGTATCCAAACACCACATCATTAAGATTAGAAGATTGCATCAGACGAATGTAAAAGCAAAAATATTCATGCAGAAATGGGGGTTTAATGAAAAGTATGTTTAATAATGACTTAAAGGATATTTTTTTCTTCAAAAGATACTTTTGATCTGACAGACAACCCTCTAAGAAATGCATATTCTAATTAATTGAATATGACTGTATTTCATGCCTTTTTTTCTCACGCCACCTGTTCAAGGAGCATAAAATATTGGTCCGTTTATGATTATGTAGGCATTCTCAAGACATCTAAATTACTGTGACATTGTTTATTTATTAAATAAAACCTGAGAGAAAATGTTTCTGTTAGAATTTCACCTTTCACAACATTAAAAGCATTCCTGCAGTTAGTTCAGGTTGCAGCTGGTGAGTTTTGTTGACTTAGTGAATCCTAGTGTTAAACTGGTGGATTTTCCTGTAAAAGGAGCAACATGTGAATGGAAATGAGATATGGTTTGTCACAATCTACGAATCAAAAAAGTTCATGCTTGTAGAAAGAATTGTTACTCATAGTTACTCCACTAAACTGTTGCTTTTCTTTGTTTGTATTTTTGTTTTTTGCCATAACCATTTTTGTTTGATTTGGCCTCATTTTTAATTTCCCACAGTTCAGGTTTCAGGGTGGGGGTGCAGGGGTTCCCACCGAAAGTGAAAAAGTACTGGTGTTACAAGAGCAGCTTATCAGGAAGCCTCCTACCTCAATCTCGTAACTCCATTGTTGAGCTTGAACGCAGCTAAAACCACTTAAACTGACATGCCCATACAGATATTCAACGCACACATGCACAAAACGGGTCTTTCTCCTGTCAAGTTAATTTGCCTCCAACAAGGATGATGGGCACGCCCTCCGCTAATGAGAACAAATCTCTCCCCTGCTCTCTTCTGTCTCTCACTTTTTCATTTTTTTTCTTCATTCTCTCCATCTCCTCTCCCCCAACTCCCCTGAGCTTTTGCTTCCTGCCTTTTGATATTGTAGCCATCTCACTCATGCCACCAATTAGTAGAAGAATAGACCAGCAGGCTACTGCCTGCTGACTGCTTGGACCTTAGCAATGCATGCTGCCGAAAGGCCACAGGGCAAATGAAAAGGCGAAAGGTGATATGGAGTTGACAAGGCAGCCTTGAAGATAGAATAAAAAACAAAAAAATATGTAATAAAATGTGCATAAAATGCCCCTAACCTCCTTCCACTGTTAATCCATTATTTTCTCCCAATTTATTAAATGTTGTTATTCTTATTCCTCTTTTGTTGTTGTTACTTTCTTAACGCAGTTGGAGCTTTGATGTGGTTTACTGAAGGTTATGCCAGCTAAATGATTAAAGCGAGTAAATTCTCCCCAAAAAATTAATGAACATCAACATTTATTAAATTATCCATGATTACTTTTTGGTTGGAGAGAATCATATGTCATATATCTCATTTATTCAGATCTCTATCCTACCTCTGGCAAAATCTGTTTACAGTAGTGGTTGAGAAAAGAGAAAAACAATGTACAAGACCACACCTAGAATAACACAAGCAATCAGATCATTGAAACCCATCAAAGTATTAGATATTTCAGAACATATTTATAACGTTCTTCTTAAATGTGGAGGAGGATTTTAACTCATTGACTGAGTGTATTTATTGCACAAAGAACAATGACAAACTGAAATATTTTGCACATTACCCTGGGTAGCCTGTCCTTACCCTCGACCAGCAGATTCATCAGTTAATGTTGACCAAAACCGGGTTTGAAATCAGTTCAGCAAGGTGAAAGGGAATTAATTCACATTTATATTTCACAATTTAAACATGAACTATAGTTCACATTCATTTATCATATTTTATCAAAAATAATGTTTAATAATGCATATGGAGCTTTTGACATTATTCACAAACTAGCATATAAATTATGTCAATGATTAATATAGGGCTTAGTTTGTCCTACTGTGTTTTTAAGTCTTGTAAAGAGTAGCAGCACCGTGAAGAAGGTGGACAAATTATTTTGGGCATGTCGCAATGTTTGGATATAAAAGTAATTTAGAAGTCCCAATGTAAAGTCAGCCTCATTTTTGGGGGTGTTTATGCCTGTCAGTCTCGGCTAAAGTAGGTCTACATTTAAATTTCTGCTTATAATCTAAACACCAAATTTATGTAAGAAAACTGTGAGTTTAAGATTAAATACATACGAACTTTGGGAAGTATTTTTGTCTAAAAAAAGCTCACTGGGTCAATAATCACAGTTGCTTCTAAGTTTGTGCCATCGTTCATATTTTATACAGGTTTGTTTAGCTGTCGCTAACAACAAAACTACAGTGTTTGGGCTTGGGTGTCGGCTCAATTGGTATCTCCGCGTTTTGAGGGGTGTTGTTATTAATATGACCCATATGCATCTACTTTGGTTCCCATGAAGTATTAACTGTTTAAATCTGTTCAATATAGGTTAATAACAAACTGTGCCGCTTAGTCAGACAAAACCGTCTAGAGGCCAGGCTCTGTCTCAGAGATCTCTAATGCTCTTGGACTTAAGTTTGGTGGCTTTTTGCATCACATGATGCTAATTTACGTTTATTTCCCCCCCTTCTCGTTAAAACTACCCACACCGATATATACAATGCCCAGAGTAAAATAATTTAGGACCTGCCAAACCATTAACATGAATACAGTTTGAAACTGAACCATGTTGAGAGCGGGCACTTGTCGCCGTTTCCAACGGCAGCTAGTGCATCATTAAAAAGGAGGCCATTGTTGCTCATTAATTAATGAGCACTTTTTTTGTTCATGCTAAACTGGGATTAGCATATTCATAAGGGCAGGCATCTTTCAGACAGCTTTGAGGGAATCTGGCAGGTCTGTTTTCTCACTGTGTTCTTGTTTGTGCCCATACATAACCCCGTTTGATGACCGGAGTCCTAACCCATTAACTCCCATGGTCCTGTATGTCTCACGCAGACACACGGATCGAAACACAAGCGGGTGAGACAGAGGGAAACATGACACACACAGCCCCGTTTTCACACTTGAGAGAGCACGCCTTATTGGATTACAGACTAAACATGTCCGGGTTACAAACTGATTACCATGTCGTATAACATCTTTATTTGCATACACAGCAAACAATGAGCGATTACTTTAACATATTGTGTTCAATGTTCCCCAGCTTCTTCCCCACCAGACTAATGGTTTCAAATCAAGTTGCGAGCCCAAGCAAGAGATACTCTTTCAAGGTAAATGTGGTATCTAGTGTAAAAACATTTTTACTATATTGCTCTAAGAGATAGTTCAAAACAATATACCCTTCAACAAAGATCACAGCCAACGTGCTGTGCATACACAATGTTTTTCTGAAATACTCCTCATTGACTGACGGAGCGCATCATGCACATCATGAAATGACAGGGTTTGCGAGTACATTAGTATTTTGAAACAGCAATCTTTACTGTTCAATAAGTCTTCAAATGTGGCCGACAAAAACTGAAAAAGAGTCCACAACAACTTCTAAAAATTGCAAAAAACATCTTTTGTCAGCCATTCTGTATCCCCCTGTTGTCATAGGTGCTACTTTTTTAAATAAAAGTCAATGTCTATGTTCATGCATGCGTCATGCACAACTGCATTATTTTTTTTGCACATTATTCAGTCAAATAATTGTTCTTTCCAGCTAATCTATGGTTGCCCCCACAATAAGGTGACCAGATTTCTGTAATGAAAAGAAGCGATGACGACGCAGCAGAGCTGTTACCAAGGGCTGAAGGAGCAGAGCCGGTGCTCCTGGCTCAGCTCTTCCACGACGCCGGGAGCGCATGCAATTTCTTTCGTCCATCATGATAAACTGAAATGGGGGACGTTTCCGGAGACAGTCCCCGTTTTGGATGACCTGTCCCCGGAAAATCAGGTCACCCTTAATCCACAACCAGACCTATAACTTTAACCTTCACAAAGATGCACAGATTGGCTCCTTAGACAACTGTTGTTCTATGTGAGAGCTAAAGAAACATTTTGAGGCGTTTAAAGCAAAATATAACTTGTATAATTCTATGCTCACACAAAGGACTGGAATTGATTTGAAATATGCTATGATCTGAATTATTAACCAGACACATCAAAACAGAGAGTAGTTAAACATGCTATTGTTAGCCTCGCACTTCAGCAATTTTTCTATTCAATTCACTTTTATTTATATAGCGCCACTTCATGATACATGTCATCTCAAGGCACTTTCCAAAGTCAAATTCAATCAGATTATACTAACTATAAAAACGGTAACAACAGGAGCAAGACATGAGTTTATTGAAGACAGGCTGCATGCTTTGGGTCGGTTAAGTCCATAGAATCATAACCCTTTCTTACAGAAGCTCCTAGTGTGAAAAAAGTGGTTGTCGCTGTCAAGTAATCTGCACTTAAAACAATATAACAATGATGATTATTTAATGCACTGCATATATATATATATATATATATATATATATATATATATATATATATATATATATATATATATATATTAGGGCTGGGCAACGATTAAAATATTTAATCGCGATTAATCGCATAATTTGCCTGATTAATCATGATTAATCGCATTGTATTTACAAACTCCAAGAATGAATTCAAAAGTAGTGTAAAGCGCACTTTTATTTTAATGTTCTGCTGCCATATGAACAAAAGTGTTGTAACATTTGTAGCACTTATCAGTAACACATATTTAGTGTAAAGCTCAACTTAAACATGTAAAACAAAAAATAGCAATAATAATAAATTAAAGGTTATTGCCACTGACAGGAAATTCTCTTTATGGGGAAAAAATCTACCAAAAACAGGCAATTTCTGAGGTAACAGCAGGGAGCAGCATTACCATTTTATGTTTAATACCAAAGTGTGAAGCACAAAAAAAGGTCTACATGTATATGTCAAGGATCAAACCCCTTATATGTTTGAGCCTTGACATATACATTCATTGTTCTATACATGAAAAACACTCTCAAAGTGTATAAACAAACACTTACTTTTTTCTGAATTGGCTGCTGCATTTTAAAGTTTACTTGTTCACTCACTACAGAGCACTTCACTCACAGTATTGTTATCTACAATGTACCTTTGATCACGTTCAGTCATGTCGGTTTGGGTTGACGTATCGTCGCTCTGTCTGCTTAGCAGTTAGCAGGCCCAGTGGTTCATGCGGTTGTATTGCAGGTCCTGAATGTAGTTGGTAGCTGAAAATTAAATCTGGCCACTCCAATCCATCCCAGTTCTCTTTGTGATCCACATCCATGAGATTTTGTTGTTTATGAGTTCCTGAAGCCTATGCAGTGTTCTTACCATGTGCCTCGGGAGATGTGAGGCCTTACAGTGTACAATTAAACCCATCTCAAGAGCAAAGGCAAATTAGAAACATGGACAAAATACAATTGTACTTTGAGCGCATTGGCCCGACTTAGCAATATTCTGTTCCAGAGTAACACCTACTATGATAGGAGGGCAGAAATTAGTTTATTGTATCCAGTTAAAGCATGGTTTACAAAGAAATAACACAACAAATAAAAAGCACTGACAGTTTCCTTTGTTTAATAGGGAGTGAATTGTGTGTGACTTGAGTTTGAATCGCAGTAGAACATGTATTTAGTTCCCTTAAACTATTTTCCTACAGCAGAAGTCACACTGAAGACAGCATGACAACTGCAGACAGGTTTAAATGGCAACATCGGCCTGTTTGCTGTTGCGATGACCCGGATAACTGAGAATTTGCACAAGCAAGACGTTTATGATAACCTGCTACAACAACAAATAGGGAACCTTTCATTTCACAGAACTAAGTGGAGATCTTTTTACAATAATGCTGTTTTCATTGGCTAGTTCAGATCAAATAATATCTCTTCATATTTACCACTACTTTCAAATGTTTTACTCTTAAGGCAGTGTTTCCTTCACATTTCCGCAACAATCTAACTAAAAAGGGGATGAAAATGAATGTGTAACTTAAGACTTTTTTGTGGGTTTTACAAATTACTTGACACAAACCTAATGTGTCCCTCTAAATAAGGCTGGATGTCGGCACCCTCTTGAATAATGTCTAAAGGAGCTCTACATATTGCTTCGACGTGAACACCAGGTCTGTTGCTCGCTGAGGAGACGGCGTCCCTGTTGGGACAACACCATGCATTAAAACCACAGTGGAGAATTATGGCTCTTTAAAAACATGTTGCCTAAATTTAGAGTTTTTTTTCTCAAAGTAAGTTGTAGTAACCTGTGTTTGTAATCATTACCTAATGGACATTTTATACTAATTAGTGTTAATATGTTTTCGTCCCAGTAATGATACCGAGTGACGGCAGCCCGATGAGACAGCAAAAGGCCAAGTTTGAGTGACTTATTTTTTCCCCGCTACCTATCCTCCCCTCTCTGTCATCTCACCCGACCACTGAGCTGCACCGCCACCTTATTAGCAACGTCCATCTAACTTTCTCAGCCCTGATATTCAAATCTCCGACCCTGCACGCTCAAGTCAGAACGTTCTCTCCAACGTGCACGCGTGCGCTCACAGACACACGCATGCATGCAGGAAGACTGACACTTCCCTGCTCGCCAGCAATTTGTTGCTTGTGACATCACATTGTGTGCGAAGGCCGTACTGGCACCGGACTGCTGCTTCGTTAACTTCACTCTTTAATGAGCGCTTTAATTGAGCTGTCCACCAGGCCACCTGTCGGCCCGCAGCCTTATTACCATACTAATGGACTGGGATTGTTACTGGTCTGACAGCCAGGGCTGAACGCCACTAACAGGAGTTGAGGAGAAGGAGGGGACACTGAGAAGGAGGCCGGAGGAGGGGGGGGGGGGGTCAAGGCCAAGCTACAAGAGGAAGATTTCCAAAAGAGAGAAAGGATTTGCCTAAGGCTACTTTGAAAAGTATGGTTTGGAAAAAAAACCATCTATTTCCTTACTTGAAGAACTTGTTGAAAGCCCAAAAATTTGCTCCTCAATAAAAATTGGTTGCGTCTCTTTGCCCTTTGTGGATGTGAAACAAGTTTTTATTCACTTCTTCTATGTTGCATCAGTCTGAACCACGGTCCCCATGTTTCTGTTTTACGTTCCTTGAAACCTCACATTAGGGCTGCACAATATTAAGGAAATATTTAAGGACGATACCATCATCGAAAATTACGAAGACAATGTCAGTTATGATTAAGATGATTTCTCTGACTTTGTTGATTCTTTACTGTTGTTCAATGTGCACAACACTCTTTCTGAGGTTTAGCATCTGGTCAATAAAATTATATAGCTGAGAAGTGGGCCTAAAGGAGCAGTTGGAGTCCACCGCAGTGGCGTAGCATTTTATCAATAGTTAAAGCGGGTATACATGACATTTAAAATATATCCTCCTAAATTTTGCATCCAAGCAATCCTTTGTGAGTACAATATTGCGCACACCTGATATTGCGATTTCAATCGTGGTTCAAAATATTGTGCAGCTTTGCTTTTACGATTTCAGGTTCAATGCCAAAAACTGCTACCACAAAACAATTGTTTCTGAGTAAGTTTATTAAATATGCCTATACTGGGGATTCAATCCAGACTAAATTTTCAAGGTTGCCCCATCATGTCCTTATCCATCAAACTAAACAGACAGAGGTAGTTTTAGCAGCTATACATAGAATTGTCTTCAAGTATAAAAAGCTCCTGCATTTCTTCATGTTGCTCTGAAGGAGCCAGACTTTCGTTTTTTCTTTTGTTCAGAATATTTAGTGGCTTTGATCAATATTTCCATGGGCTTTCTTTGTGTCTTTTGAAAGCTTTTCTTTTGACTTTGGCTGGTTTTCTGTTTATTTTCAGTAAAATATCTGTCATTTTTTAGAGGGATGTTTCATTGTTAACCACTTCCAGGTACATCTCAATAAATTAGACTATAATGAAAAAGTCTTTTTTTTTTTCAAAAAATTTGTCTCAAGATTTGGGAGATGATATTTAATCAATAACTAACTTTCAAACACAAGTCTTTCTGAAACGGTATGGATTTTTGGTCTTTCTATATCCCTACTCTTATGTAATTTCCTAATTTTCTAACCACACGGTGCATTAGATGGCGTCAATGACAGGGTGCTAGAACTTTTTGAAGCCTAGGGGAGGTTTAAAAATTTTGCACAGTATTGAAGATCCGCTTGTTTCTTTGAATGGCGGAACAATGCAATTTTTTTTACACTATGGGCTCTTACAAGAAGTCATATCCTAAACTGACCTTAATGAAATGGGCTGCTACTATGAGCCCCTCCACAATAGGCCTGTGTCAACATCGAATAGCGTTAAAATTACAAATCAGCAAAACTAAAATCTTCTTAATAGAACTGTCTTTTAGTGGCACTTGTCAACAAATGTGAAATGTTTTGATTGGCTTTATTTTTACTGCAAACTATGATTTATTACTTTTTATTATTATAATAATCTGTATTTAATCAGGTAGGTCTCGTTGAGATTAAAAATTACATTTTCACTAATCCTAGCCAACAACAGTCACAAGAGAAACTTGTTCCACCTTTGCTGCATCATAGTATTGAAGAAGGAAAACAGCAGTCAGATGTAGCCAATCAACTTCATCACTTAATTGATTTACTGATCATTAGAAGGCATGACCCCCTCTGTAAGAGACATAGTTTTGATAGTGTGCTAGGCTGGAACTCACCAAGTCGTGCTAGGATGGAAAGACATCCGCAATAACCTTAGTGAAGCCATTGTTGTTCCCCATAAATCCGAGAAGCATTATATTTATCGTTTTGTTAATTTTCCAATTGTTCAAAACAGTGCCTTGCAAAACTACCCTTAACATTATATTTTTTTGCATTTTGTCACATTTCCCCAAATTTTATATTCTCATGATCCATGGGTGCATGGATTTTGGTTTTCATCTGTGTTTGTGTGACAAGAAGCTGGGCAGGCAGGACTCAAACGACAAGTCAGACAGTTTCCAAGATTCAGATGTTTAATGAGGGTCCAAAGGTCGGTACACAGGGAATCAGTCACAAGGGCAGAGGCGAAGCACAAAAAGGTTCAAAAATCACTAGAGACTAGAAGCTCGGGGAAAAAAGGGGCTGGAACGCTTGCTGGGAGAAGCTAAGACGAACTGGCAAGGAAGGAAGGGCACGGACTGCTTAAATACACAGGAGGAGATGATTGGGAGCAGGTGTGATCAATCAGGCTGGGGAAGGGCAGGTAGCAGAGGTGGGGCAAAACACGCTGCCATGTCACAGCTTGTGTATTCATAACCTCTGAGTTCTTTATTATTGTTTAAAAAGTATGGCTATATTCAATTTAGTTTACTGTGTTCATATTACTAGACAAATGTTGCCATATTAGTTCATTCATTTGTGTTTAGTTTCTTAGGGTATTCTTTTGTTCTATTTGTGCATTTGGATTTATTTCTCTGTGATCCGTGTTGGTCTTCTTCCCCTTGGTTTGTAGTTTCTTTGTGTCTAGTGCAGCTCCCTATGTGCTAATTATTCACCTTTCCTCAGTCTGCCTGTTTGCTCTCTTCCAGAGCTGTACCCAATACCCTGATTAACTCGCCTGCCTTCAGTGTCATTCTCCGCTCTTCCCTCAGTATATAAACTCATCTGTTTACATTGTTTTTTAATGCCCCCTTCCCATTATCCTTATTTGTGCCCCCTCTCCTGTTCTTCCTGAGTAAGAGCTGTACATTTTTTGTTTCTATCATAAAAACCTCCACTATGTTGATCCCAATTTCCTGTCTGCATTTTGGTCCTGCTCTCAACAAACAAAACTTGACATAAATGTATTTTAATGGGATGTCATATTATAGATGCAAAGATGTTAATTGAGATGGAAGGAAAATGACAAACAGGTTGTAATTATGTAGTTTTTTTTTTTTTTTACAAATAAACATCTCAGAAGTGTGAGATACATTTGAGATGCATTTGTATTCAGTCCCCTTATCCTCCAATACTTCTGTGTAGATGTCACCTGAATAGAAGTGGAGTCCACCTGTGTACAATTCAACCTCAGCGTAAATATAGATGTTCTTTGAAGGTCATAAGCTACAAGAAGTCATTTTTGGAGCTTGCCACATGCCATGTAGGTGGAGACAGCAATCAGACAACACATTGTTTACTTTTGTGGACCACAGGCAAGAGGCTATGTTCAGAAGACAGCTTATACTGCTCACCCATTTGAACACACTATTGTAAACCATGGGAGGGGCTTCATCATGCTTGGGGATGTTTTTCTTCAGGGATGGAGAAGTTGCTCGGAGTTAAAGGGAAGATGAATGGAGCTAAATGCCAGTTAATCCTTAAAGAAAATCTGTTAGAGGCCCCGAAACATTTGGACTTGGACAGAGGCTAACCTTCGACTCAAAGTCCAGACCTAAACCCAATACAGAATCCATGGCAGGTCTTAAACATCAACGTTCACAAAAACTGTCATTCCAATTTTACATGAAGCTGCCAAGTGAAATGGGCAACAGTTTTAGCTAAAGGTGGTTTTCAGGGGGGCTGATCACATATGCACATTAAACTTTTCAGTTTATTTGTAAGAAAAACATTTTTAACTGTGTGTCCTTCTGCTTCCACTTTGAAATAATACCATGCCGTGCGTTGCCCTATCCCGTAAAACCCTAATCAAATGAATTTGAAGTTTTGGGTTGTAGCGTCATAAAATGTGAAAAAGTTTAAAGGCTATAAATGTTTTAGCAAGGGCGCTGCATCTTCTCGCAGTATGAAATACCCAAATCTGCTGAGTAGAGAAACCCCGAGGACAACCTTCCTTTCTGTGTGGGATGTTGCTCACTGTGCTGATGAACGCTAATGTGACAGGGGAAAGCTGGCGTGAGGTGATCTCCGCACAATGGAGGAAAAGGCACCACACTGGGCCTGTTATTTTGCTCTTTTCCAGGCTTGTATAGCAGAGACAACTAGCTGAGTGAAAGTCAGCTCAAACAGACGCCACGCCAGGTCTTCTGCAAAGTGAAAGACTTATTCAAGTCAAAATGAGTTTTTAATGCGTTTTAGTGTGCTAAGTCCCCCACAGGAACTGTTGGGCAGAATCCACAGTTTGGCCAGCAACAGCAAACGGTGTCACTTTTCTAATATGAAACTGCGAGGATGAGCTCATGCTGTTACTGGTCGTGAGCCGACCAACCGGTGTCCAACATTTCATTTGTTCCTGTGTCTAATTATCCAGCTTAATTTGTTTTGATTTAGGGTTTCCAGGGGCTCTCTTCCTAGCAGCATGACAGCATAAAAACCATGAAAGCGTCAGAAGAGCTGAAGAAACCGAGAGAAGAAAGGAGGCCAAACGGGGTGATTACGACTGAAAGGTGGCCATGGGGATGATGGACAGACTGAGAAGAAAGGTGGGGGTATGACCATGGTCGTGCAGCAATATGCATTCAAGGATCCAGTGAATGCCGCTCCGACTCTACACAACCACGTGCTAATGACGGCTACCATTTAATGTGTCAAATTCACAATTCCCTCCGTTTTCTCCTTCTTCTTTCTCCTTCCTGGGGCTAATTGCCCTGTCCCCTCCTATTTGACAGAGCGGTTGTTGGGTTGAATTAAAGCCCATATTGTGCCGTGTGTGCCCAACCTGCAACTCCCAATGCAGCAGCACATGCAAACACATGCACACACACAGCGCTGAACAATCAGCCAGACCACCTTCCACATGTCTCTGGCCTTTGCACAGTGAAGACTGTTTTGAACATTGGTGGGTGGTGCGTTTAAGGTTTGAGATCAATGTAAAGTATGCCATGCAGTATAGGTTTTTACAAAACAACTTTCCGATCTGGTCAGCAGTTTACCTAAACTCATCATATGCATGATGTCAGAAGTTATTTCTGTACTTTTTAAGACTTATTTGAAACTTTTATATATGAAAGGAATTTCTAAAAAGAAAAAAAAACAACAACAACAGCCTCAATGAATTATATTTGAGGGTTTTTTTGTTGTTGTTTGTTTTTTCTACTCAACACAGGGTCAAAATAATGCACATATTCTTAAAGATATGCATTCAACCGTAGCAAATTGTCCCTTAAACACCCATTTTTTTAAAACTATCAGCATGCTTCTGTTGTAAATCTTGTCTTGACACAATTGACAGAGTTCAACTTATATGGTTGGTTTCCTGCTTCGCACCTGGATTGTTGCACAGCGTTGAGGCCAAGGCTTTCCAGAAGATTAATGGTCCAAGATTCAGCCGTATAGCTGTTGATATAAGCTCAAACCAAGGAAATAGAATGCAGCCCTCCGTCTTTATTAGACCAACAACGTGACAATGCCATGCTTGATAACTGGTACTGTGTTCTTAGGCATGGACGTTTCCCACTGACTTCTCCAAACTTACAGTACTTCTGGAGCAAGGGCTTCTTTCATGGTCGGGCCTTCTCCTACCTGGTTTATGCTTGCAGTTTCTGTCCTAACGTACCTTGTCCAGTGACAGAATAGCGTGCACAGTTTGTTGTGTGTGTGTGTGTGTGTGTGGGTGTGGGTGTGGGGTGCATTCAGCCAGTTGTGTCCGTTCTCAGTCCTCATGTTGCACATCTGGCACTCAAAATAAAAAGAGTATTTATCTTTACAATTGTATAGTTCAATATAAACACAGAGGGATAAATAAATGATTGATAGACTTGTAAAACTTGGTTGTTGTTTTTTGCTTTTTACACGTCGTTAGAAACCTGTTTTTAATCTTATTTTATGTGATGGATCTGCACAAAATAAGGTGGTGAAGTACAATATATATATGAATAAAGTATGATATACATAT
Source organism: Fundulus diaphanus (assembly GCA_037039145.1). Lineage (NCBI taxonomy): Eukaryota > Metazoa > Chordata > Actinopteri > Cyprinodontiformes > Fundulidae > Fundulus > Fundulus diaphanus. The sequence goes on along the minus strand of CM073132.1, from coordinate 21,171,329 downwards.
GCACGTGTCAAAAAAAATTATGAAACACAGGAAAATCTCTCAGAAAATACGACTGAAAGAAGCGTACAGTCGCCTGCAAGTATGAGTTCTGTGAATAAAACAGGAAATGATAACTGTTGCAATGAAGCTCGTCCAGCGTTAGCTAACAAACGAACTAGCCGTCTCTGCTGGGGGTGGTTGCTGGACTACACTGCCCTGTTTCTAACAGAACGGCAAAAGAAACGTCACTGTTATATTGAATTAACTTACCTATCCAGCAGAAAGTCTGCAACCCCCGCATCCGTTTTGAATCCCAGCTCCCTCATAAATTGTCTCCACCTGGTAACAGCGGCACATAAGTAGACTTTCAGCTACTGTAATCACCTGTTGTTCACTTGTTGTTCATTTCCAACAACCGACACCGATTAACAACCCCCTCTACTACTGACTAGATCCATAGTCCACAAGTTTAACTGACTTGACATTATGCTCTGATTTAAAAATGGTCCCTTGATTTATTAATTTTTTTGAGCAGTGTATTTTATGGAATGAGTCCTGGGCCTGGCTGGATTCTCCTCCCACAGGGTGCCACCCAGGAGGCATCCTGATAACACTGAACTACCTCAAGTGACTCTTTTGATGCGCAGGAGAAGCGGCTCTGGAGAAACTAGCTTCTCAGAACCAAGCCACCCTACGGGGAGGGCTCATTCCAGCGACTATTTGCATTTGGGATCTTGTTGTTTTTCTGATGATCCACCTCTCACCTAACCTGACAAAAGCCAGCTGTATGTTGCTCCGCCTAGCTCCACTCACATACATCTGGGACACCGCCGGTAGACAGTGATTTCTCCAACCAAATTTATGGTCTGGCCAATCAGGACGCAGGGCTGGAGTTTCATAGATGTGACGTAGTGGAGACGCGACCATGACGTGAGACTGTTTTGATTTAGACAGCAATGGCGGCTCATCGAGGAAGCAAGCGTTAACATTGATGCTGCTATTTCTTCCGTGTTGTCCAATCTACCTAATATTGTTTCATTAAAAGAACATGAGAGAACGGCTCTGAAGGCTTTTGTTGGTGGAAACGATGTTTTCGCCCTTCTCCCGACCGGATTTGGCAAGTTTTGTTTTGCAGCGGACGTGCAAACGCGGACGCGCCCCGGAGCGGTTAGCGGTTAGCGCTAACTATGTTAGGAGGCCTATAGTCCTCAACGCGGTCGGCCCGGGATCGACTCCGACCCGCGGCGCTTTGCCGCCTGTCTTCCCCCCTCTTCCTGTCAGCTCACTGTCAATAAAACGCATGCCACTAGAGCCGCAAACACATTATTATTATTATTTTTTTTTTTCCTGCGTCGCTATCATCAGCGTCACGGGTTAGCTTCGGTGTGAGTGGTTGAAATAGCACGTCAATAAAGATGACAGACAAGTGGCTTATCCAATCATATGCAAGAATTTTTGATAAGGCCCAGCCTTCTGTAAAGGCAATCCCTATGGCGGTGTCCCAGATGTATGTGAGTGGAGCTAGGCGGAACGACATGCAGCTGGCTTTTGTCAGGTTACCTCTCACCAGGATCAGAACGCAGACATACCAATAAATCAGAGCTTTGGCTTTTTCTTCACCACAACAACCTGGAGTAGCACACGCATTTCTGCAGACGAGACCCTAATCTGTTACAGAACGATGGTCTAAGGTGTTCAGGAGTTGACTCTGGAGCGGCTGTGGCTCTAAAAACATTCTTAATTTATTTTTGCACAGCACTCAAAGTAATGCAGAGTAAAACTATGCAGCGGCAGGCCACGAGGCTAAAGAGATGGATCAGGATTTTTAAACTGAGGTTCTGTCGACATAACTTTAGAGTCCTGAAGGAAAAAAATGGTTTTCTTTATTTAAAAAAAAAAGACAGTGAGAGGAAATGCTCAACAATAATCATGTTTTCAAACATTATATTTGGTTAGACGTTACTGTACAACAGACACACATTATTTCGTGCTACTCTTTGCAGGGCAGACCGATTTAACCTTTTTATTGGCAGCCTGCATCTGGTCTGGTCTGCAGCAGGTGTGTGGTCCTCAGGCTCCAGGTCTGTTCCCCTTCTTGAGTGGATGTGGGTGCGTGTGAAACCAGCATGGAGCTCATGCTGCCTGCATGCCTTTCTCTTTCTTCGGCGCGCTCTTGACTTGACGTTGCCAGAGGGCCCTAATCCTCTGATCAGCATGCCAGCGGAGCACAGAGGGGCCTTACCGGACCACGGAGGGCAGGGCCCGGGGCGGCGCCCGGCTCCAGCCACTCTGCCAGATTGTTTCAGCCTCTTGTTGAGAAGCGGTGCGGTCTCAGCTCATTGTGGACTGAGTGGTGGACGCATAAGAGAGAAGGCGCAGCCTTCCACCTGCATCTACTCCCCATCCCTGTTCCTATTACTTCTTCTTCAACTAAAATTACTATCAGACAAAAAGAGCGACAAGGGAGTTGGAAATATTTAGACATAAAAAAAAAAAAAAACAGTTTTACTGGCAACTTTGATTCCTAAATAATGGCAAAAAATAATATGCCAGAAAGCGAAGTTTAATGTCAGTTGAGGGTCTGAAAAAGCCTGGGTTCCACTTTGCCCAACTTGACGTGTCAGGTTCAAGACTCCAGACAAAGCCAGGGCTGAATAGCACGACTCGAGAGACTAGGGGATTGAGAAGAAATCCTTGGCATACAAACAATTAGCACTCGCCCCTTATAGCCTCCCGTGGCTCTAAATCCCCACATTTGTCCGGACAAATTGACCAAACCCGAGGTCTTGTTTGTCTAGCTCCACTGGTCTGTTGGAGATGGCTGGGTGGTGGGGTAAACGCCCTTCAGCCAGCAAAGCTCATGGGAACAGAGCAAATACCAGGGTCTGATACGAACAAGGCCCAGAAGTCTTAGCATAAATTAATCCTGAACTTCATCAAGCATCTTCTTGTTAGCTGGACGCTGGCTTCACTTTGATCCCGGGAAATTTACTGTGTTACAAGACAAACACCAACTTTGATTTGCTGAAATCATCTTAGCTATATTTTCACTTTCTCACAGTTTAGTCTATATATCCTGATACAGTAAATCAATAGTATCATTAATGGGCAGTTCATAACTCTCAAGGCATCTTTAAGACCCCAAATTGCATTTACTTTTTTTGGGGGCTTTTTGATACCATGATTAGGATAAAGTATAAATTTAGAAATCTTGCCTTGATTTGTTTTGACTTTTTATTTAGAAATGCCACAACCCCTCTTTTTGGAGATATATCTCCACTATTTACCCACAGCATCAATTTGGTCTCTTTGAATCCCATTAAATTATAACAATATAAAGGTACGACTAAAAAATTACAGTATTATATAAAATTGTAATATGTTTTCCCAGTCATGTCAGAAAGTGATTTGATTTATTACACATTGAGTAAAATATTTCTAGCTTTGATTTCATGTACTTTGATGATCATGGCTTACAAGTAAAGAAAACCCAAAATTCAGTCTCAGAAAATCAGAATATCACAATAGACCAATCAAAAAAGGAGATTTTAAGCACAAATGTCAGGCTTCTGAAAGGGAATGTCCTTTTCTAGGCACTCAGTACTTGGTTGGGCTCCTCTTGCATGAATCGCTGCATCAATATGCCGTGGCATAGAGGCCACCCGCCTGTGTAGGTGTGATGGAAGCCCAGATTGCTTTGATAGCTGCCTGTAGGTCATCTGCCTTGTTGGGTCTGGTGTCTCTCATCTTCCTCCTGACAACAACTCAGATTTCCTATGGGGTTCAGGTCAGTGGAGGTTGCTGGCCAATCGAGAACAGGAACACTATGGTCATTGAACCATCTTTTGGTACCTTTGGCAGTGTGGGCAGGTGCCAAGCCCTGCTGGAAAATAAAATCAGCATCTTCATACAGCTTGCCTGCAGAGAGAAGCATGAAGTCCTCTAGAATTTCCAAGCTTGACATGATTCTGCACTGACTGTGGACTTCAGGAAACCCAGTGGACCAACACCAGCACATGACATCGCACTCACTGGGAACTTCACACTGGACTCCCAGCCCCCCCAGATTCTTGCGACCTCACATGGGATAGATGTGTTAGAAAATGAATGGATGAATGAGTTACACTTTATGGGATGACTGGCAAAATATATTGCACATTTACACAACAATAAACGTTTCTAGATGTAGCAGTAAGTGTTAGCTATATCGTAATCCATACATATCATGATGCTTTTCACATGACAACCCAATAGCGTTTGCCTTTAGGTTAAAGGGAAAAAGCGCTGTAAGTGTGATGACCCGACTGTAACCACAAGGGGCAGCAGAACTTCATCACATATGTTTCAATGGAGGTCTTGGCTGTTCAGTATAACTATATATACTGAACAGCCATATATATATATATATATATATATATATATATATATATATATATATATATATATATATATATATATATATATATATATAAGGACCTAATTTGCCTATAAAAAAATATATAAAAAAGTATATATAAAAAAACTCTATATGATATGTTTTGGTTATTACATCTGCAATGAAAGAAATGATGAGTACTGCATTTTCTCTGCTGTAACACATAGAGGAAATGAGTAGCCATTGATCAACACTTAATGGCCGTTTTGTAGCCAGAGGTTATAATGTGACCTGAAACATTGTTTTTTTTAATTATTTAGAATTTAGTAATAAATAAAATCACAAAACTCCATCATTTCAATATCTAGTGATCTTTATTTCTTCAGCAGCTAAATGTATCCCCTTATGCGCACGCCTTCCCCTCGGGGCTTATAAAAGGCTTCCATCTAGTGGATATTTAGGGGTAGTTCGAGCAGTTTTTCATCTAGACAAACTGCATGTCCAAAATGGCCAAAATGAAATGATTTATCTGTCTTCCACGTTGAAAATTGATGAAATCAAACGCAAACCCACCAGAGAATGTCTGGTTGGTAAGTGTGGCATTATTTTTGATCAATAAAAAGGTTATCACTGAACAGTGGCAGTGTTGTTGACTTTATACAGCTAAAATATTCAGTTGTGGTGTGCTTATAATAATAGATTATAAAAGTCTACAGCCACTGAAACTGCTCCCTCGATGATGTGCAAAAACTACAATAGATCTAAAATACAATAACACTTTTTTCTCCACTTTGACCAGCAGGGGAAGCTTTTGCCTCTTTAGTCACATAAAGTAAACAATGAGGAGTTGGAACACACAATATATGACGAATAATGTGTTGAAACACATCTTAGTTTTTTTATTTGTTTTAATGATATTTTTAATATCACCTTATGTTCATTGAATTTGTTGATTTACATTTTTCTTATGTAAATTGATCCATCGGTTTAGTTCTTTCAAGCCTAATGAAAGATTTGGCTGAACCGCGACAAAACGAAATACTCAGCGTCAAAGAAAACGTTCGCTTTGACAAAAAAAACTTTGCTGTCAGAAGTGGGATTCGAACCCACGCCTCCATTCGGAGACCAGAAATCCCGCTTCACAGGAAGGTTGTACCTTGAGTCTGGCGCCTTAGACCGCTCGGCCATCCTGACAACTCCGCCTATAACTGTGGAGGAGCGTCTTTTGAGGCCTGAATGCAGTGACGAAGTGACATATGGTGTAGTTACATCTGATGACATCATAAAAACTTATTCCGAGCTATATAAACCTGTTAAACATTGTTGGGAGATTGGAGGCTCAATATCCCAGCGGGCGAGGAGTGGGTAGATCGTCAGTCTGTCGTACATTGTGTGTTGAGTCCATCTACGCAGCCGAGTCGTAGTAGGCTACGTGGATGGTGCATTCGAGTACACCTCGTACACTACAATATCTACATTGAAATAACGAAAATTATCATTTTATATAATCGTCAGCGCAAACGGGCTTAGAAAACGGAGGAAATGGACAAACTTAAGGTCTCTTTTTTTATTATTATTAATTTTTTTTTAGGAATTTATTTATTTCAGACAATTAACAAATTTAACAAATAAATAAATCAATTTCAGAAATTTAATAATAATAAAAAATAAATAAATTAATTTCAGAAATACTTCAAAGTACCACATAAAAAAGTATTTGGTAAACATTCAATTAATTTTCTGTTCCACTTCAATTAAATCATTTGAACATAAATAGAAATGAGATAAACAAAATTTTCCTCTAAATAAAATATATCAGGTATATATACCCTGATATCTGACATTGATTCATTTCTAAATATTAGGTGACTGTTTGTCAAAGTACCAACGGGATGTATGAACTGCTGAGACTGCATTTCTACCCAACAGTTTTAAACAACAGCCACCGACTCGGGCCTAAAGGATGGCTCAGTGGATCATGCCGGGCTGTAAAGTGGATCATTGACACTCCATTCCCACCTGGAGATCCACTCCTTCCACAAGCCACAGATGTGTAATGACACCTTTGTTCTGAGTTATTGGGAAATTTAGCGGCTTCACATGAAAGCAGCAATCGTTCTGCAGTGAATGCTGCCATGAGTCCCTCCCCACTTCCCCAAGCGCTGTCTCACAGACATCGGCAGCTGACGCCTAACGTTCTAACCCCTAACCCTCCAACTTCCCACCATTACAGCGGACTCAGCTGTAATGGTGGGAAGTTGGAGGGATTGTATGTACTAGACATGTACAAAGCAAACAGCAATGGTCCCAATATTGACCCCTGGGGAACCCCAAAATAGAGAGGAGTTGCTGAAGAAAACGTAGTACCTAGCCTGACAGAGAATCGCCTGCCTTTGCCATCCTTATTACAGTTTTATGCAGTTTATTGTTTCATGATTGTTGTTGGTATAACTGTGAAGCTCTCAGGTCAACTGTTGTTGCTTTTAAGTGCGCTACATAAATAAATTTGACAATGGCTTTGACATAAATCAGATTTTTTTATATAATCGAGCCACTTTTGTGTTCAGTTTGTATTCAACACTTCATAAATAATACCTTTGAGCATTTGCAAATTGTTTTATTGGTTTTATTAACCGATATAATCTGCCTTCTATTGTTTAATTTTTTAAATGCGAAAATAATAATACTAATATTTAAATGTCCAACAGGCATTTTGGTTAATATCTATTAACACACAAAAAGCTCTTTTCCTTGACTTGGTTAGACTTTGACAAAGCTGATCTCAGAATACATATATCGACACCCTCCATAATTTTCCTGTCCATCTTTGATGCTGTTAAGACATCTTAAATTAGCATTACATCCAGAAAAAACTAAGCTTGTATATTCTCAAAAGTTGTCATAACTGCTAAAGGAGTTAAAAATGAAATAGTCATTGCTAAGCATTTACCATCTGTAAATGGCCAACAATGATAACTGGGAAGTGCTGACTAAAACATTGGGGACATTTGATGATTAAATAATGATTTCATCATGCTGGAGTTATTCTAAAGAACTAGGCCTGAACACGTAATGGAGCTGAAGCTCCAGGTTGATGCGCAACTGGTTAGAAATCATGTCTTCTACAGAGTGGGAAAAGTTGTTTTTAGGATGGAACTAGTTGCGAAACATTTGCAGAAAACAGCTGCATACTATTTCCGACTATAAGTCATACCAGTTTAAGTGCTTGTGCTTGTAGATCACCTTGTGTTTGTTGATTAAAGGGAAACAAGCAGATTTAAGGATACCGAGCTTCAAAAGACATTGTCAGAAGTGGGATTCGAACCCACGCCTCCATTCGGAGACCAGAATACCCGTTTCATAGGAAGGTTTTCACCTTGAGTCTGGCGCCTTAGACCACTCGGCCATCCTGACAACTACAAAACCGCCGCTCAGAGTGGCTCATTAAATACTTTTATACAGCGTTTGAATACCTGTTGTGCTTATTTTGGGCATGTTGTTGGAAAGATTAAATTCTTCATTCGTCCAGTGTCACTTGGAGTAAGAAAACCGGAAGATCCGCTAGGTGTGCTGTGGAAACTTGTTACAAAACGCACTTCCGGTTGTAAGACACGTGATCCCCCAGCCAACCCACGTTCCAGTCGTTCTTACGAAACAAAACAGCTAAATACGCCCACTGATGGACAACTCCCTTCATTCTACAGTGTCAACACAAGCAGCTGCTACCTGTGTGGGAACATGTCTATTTACAGGAATGCCGTTTGGTTTGTGAAAGGACTGCAGGAGTACACGAAGTAAGTGCTGAGCGTCTCCCACTAGCAAATGGACAGTCGTGTTGCGGTTGTTATGGCTTGCGCGGCATTTACCAAACCGATTCTTGTGTAACGCTGACAACCTTAATGCACGTGTTGCTGTTAGCGAGGATGGATTCAGAAGTCATCCAGTTGTACAAGCTGTAACCGTGAAGGGGCGCGGTGGTTCACGTTCAGTGCACTAAATGGTTAAAGTTCACTCTTTCTCTTCCTTACTATGCTTCTCAGTTAGCAAGAAAAACAACAAGAAGTAGGAAAAATAGCCGCATCTGATCTTCTTTGGCCTTTGAATATTACTTTCCTCTGCATGGATGTGAACAGCTAAAGAAGACCCAAGCAGAGGCGTTCCTAGGATCTTGAAATTTGGGGGTCCCTTCCAGACACACCAGGAGATTCATTCATCAGTTCCATACACTTCGAGTTATGTCAGATTTAAATGAATCCTCAATTTTCTTTGCCAGTCATCTGCCTAGGTCACCTTTACAAAAACAAGATTTAAAAAATAAAATAAATAAAAGACTTGTTTCATTATTTCACCTAAAACAGTCATAAAGTACTATTCAGAGGTAATAACAAAATCATGTATGTAGGTTAATAGGCCGAGACACACCAAACCGTGCGATTCGATGGAAAATCAGATCGTATGAAGTCGTGGCTATTACATCTTGTTGAAGTGAATGGGGCCGGGCAGACTCGCTTGTGGTTCTCCGCAACTGTTTCTCCGTAGTTCCGACCAATACTCTTTGAATTGAGGAGCTCTTTAATGTACCTCAATTTATGTTGAAACCTGTGGGGAGCTGGGATTCAGAATCACAAAAAAAGTGTTTTATTTGCTTATTTAGCACGGGTGGTGAAGACATCACAGGGGATTGTGGGATGCTGTCTACAGGACAACCTATACTACATGAGTCCAGAAAAAGGCCAGACGGTGTATTCCCCGGGTGGCCACAGATCCCACCCACCCGGGGAATACACCGTCTGTCCCACTTCCATCAGGGAAACGATTCAGAAACGTTAAATCAAAAACTAACAGACTTAAAAACAGCTTATTTCCCAAAGCTCTGAGGGCTATCGCCCCCTGCTGGAAATCAACAAACCATCAGCCCAGTTCATAACCTCGTACATGTTACACACTACTGGCTACACAGTTTTCTGAACTGATGAAAATCATTTATACTGTCTCTCACTAGCCAATGTGTATTCACACACATAAATCTCTCAGGGTCTGTCTGTTTAGACATCCATGTGAACTGCACAATTCTGCAACTAAATTTACTGCACAGTATAGACTGCTATATTTTTGACTTGAAAATAATTTCATTAGCTGCTAAGGACTATATGCATGCTTAAGCCTCTCAGGGAGTGTTGTTGTGGGGCAGTGCAAAACTGTTTGTCTTTTTTATTTATTTATTTATTTGTTTATGGAAAGATCTTGTCTTGTCTTCGTGTTATGCGTAATTATGTGCATCCTTAGCCGGTGTCTGCCCCACCAAAAATGTCTTTATGGTAACACATAATGACAACTACGCTTCTTGATGATTCTTGATTCTTATTTATTTACTTTTTATTTTCAAGTGATCTGTTCAACCAATAAGTTACGAGGCCATTTTGGACCCATAAACTGTCGCGTGTCTTTTTTTTTGTCTTCGTAGAATGCAAAACGCTCAAATCTCACCTATAATTTTTTTTTGAGTTTATATTATTTTACAAAAACTTTGGATTTCACTTATTTTGGATCTGATCCTATTACAATCAAACTAAATATGGCAGATTAAGACCCCCCGATCAAATCAAAACAAATCTGATCTACCTCCTGCTGGCAGATATTATTAAGTTATAAAACCATGTTTTCCTGTGGTAGACTGGGAGTAAAATTGCAGTAAATAACTTGAAATCACCAGCTTCGTACAAAACGTCCCCCCTGCAGGCACAAATTAGTGCATGGTCTGGATGTCCAGTGGGGCACGGCTCTAATACCTAAAATAATTTAATAAATAAACGGCCAAAGCTGCAGAAATAAAACTCAGCTCAAAGATAATCAACATACTTATACAAATAACACGGAGCACTTAGATGTTCCTGTGCCTCTGTATGACATCTGTGTCTATTATCTTCTTTGAAAGTGAGCGTTACCGACTGTGGTTTTCCCTGATTTCCACAGAGGCGGGTATGAAGCTGCAGCGAAGCATTTTGCCCCGGCCGACCTGGATGTAAACCTGAGCGGCAGGTCCTTTATGGTCACAGGGGCTAACAGCGGGATAGGGAAAGCTGCAGCGCAGGAAATTGCCAAACGAGGTGAGCATTGCCTAAACGCTCTTCGGTGTGGATGGTGGTTATCTAGTCTAAAATCCAGCAGCTGCTCTGCTATGCACCCAGTGTGACGTCGCCTGAACATAAAGGCTGAAAACAAACTATTTTAATGAGTGATTGAATGTGAGACTGGAAATCGGCCACGGCACTCTGATTGGTGCATCTCTTACTTGCATATAGAAGTTATTGCACCACATCACTGTGTTTACTTGAAATAAGTACATTTTACATTAAAAGTATCTACGTTATAATAACGAGGTCTTGACCGACGAATCCGCTGATGAGGATTTGAATCGATCCTGCAGGAGGAACTGTTCACATGATTTGTCGAAACAAGGGACGAGCAGAGACGGCCAAAGACGAGATTGTCGCGCAGAGCAAAAACGAGGTAGGTTGTGTGTGTGTGTGTGTGTGTGTGTGTGTGTGTGTGTGTGTGTGTGTGTGTGTGTGTGTGTGTGTGTGTGTGTGTGTGTGTGTTTTTCTCAACCCTGGAAAGAACTAACACCACTGAAGCTTTGCAGCCCAGATCCGACCAACGCTGCGATGGAAGCCACTCTCCACACCTTTCTGTTAATTTATAACTTGAAAAAGTGTTCCACCAGAGCACCTCTGGACCCAGCTGTATGGGCTTACATGCATTCAGTTCAACATGACACGCGACCCGCTCCTTTGGCTCCATAAAAGATGTCGCATAAATGTAAAAGGGTCGTCTCTGGCAATCCTGAGGGAGAAAGCGTGTCTGAGCAGAAAGTCTTCCGTACCAACGTGTTACGGTGCCCTGCAGAGGTCCTCGTACCATTCAGGTTTTCCACGTAATGTTCTTACGCTCTAACAACGGAGAACTAAACGCTTTTTATCCGGATTTAATGTGACAGACCAGGAACATTTAATACATATTACTGACGTGGAGGGCAAATGATGCACGGTTTTCAAAAAGACATCTGAGAAACGTGGTAAACGTCTTAAGTATGTCTGTGCCTAGAAACTCTAGAACTGAACTTGCCGCGCTATCTTTGAACAGCCGTTTTTTTTTATGCCACTCCTCCATAAAGGGCAGATTTCTCCTCAGATTTTTCCACCTGCGGGGCTACGCATCTCTGCAGCTCCTCCAGAGTTACCACGCGCCCTCTCGGCCGCTCCTCTTGTGAATGCTCTCCTTGCCTGGCCTTTAAGTTTAGGTGGACATTGGCTCGGGATATTGCTTTGTAAGCTTCTCTGTAAGCTTCTCTCTGACCTGTCTGCTGTGTTCCTTGGTCTTCATGAGGCTGTTTGTGCCCTAATGAGCTCCATCAAACCTCTGAAGCTTTCCCCACACAGCTATATTCATACTGCATTGGATTTTATTCAGCAGTATCAGAGTAAAGGGGGACGAACACAAATCACACACGACCCACCGTTGTTCATCTTCCTATGTTAAAGTCTGTGGCTATAACAGGAAAAAATGCAAAAGAAAATGAATAAATTTAAAATGATCGATTCTGAATGCTTTTGTCAATCTGAGGAAATAGTTCACCAATCCATTTCTGGCCCCTGAAGAATGTCATTGTTGGGACACTTATTAAATGCTCTTATTTTTATATCTTTTTATAGAATAAAAATAAACTGTCTCCTTTCTCTTCAAAGGACGTTCACATCCACATCGTGGACATGTCCAGCGCGCGGCAGGTCTGGGAGTTTGCGCAGAACTTCTCTGCGAACAACCAGCTCCACGTGCTGGTAGGTGTCGGCAGACATATGCGATCACCCCCCCCCCCCCCCCTCCCCCTCCGTGGGTCACTCCCAGGATTTAATTGTCACTGTACTCTCGTGGCTGTTGTCCCAGATCAACAACGCAGGCTGCATGGTCAACCAGAGGGAGCTAACAGAGGAGGGCGTGGAGAAGAACTTCGCCACAAACACGCTTGGTAAGGAGCCGGCGCTCTGCTCCCCGGTGACAGATGTGTAACGTCGTCGAACCGTGGAATCATGTCAGATAATGTGTAAATCTTTCCACGATGAGCTCAAAAAGAAGACCGTCTCCTTTTAAGGAAGTGCTGAAAGCAGCCGTTCTTCACAGGTACCTACATCCTCACCACTGCGCTGATACCTGCACTGAAGAAGGAGGACGACCCGAGAGTGGTGGGTTCCGTTCTGGTCGGACGGACGTGTGACTCGGACGGATGCGAACGCGCCAAGTGTGTCAAATGCTGCTGTTTTTTTCTGTCTTTCACTCCGCAGATCACCGTGTCATCAGGCGGTATGCTCACTCAGAAGCTCAACGCGGACGACCTGCAGTTTGAGAAGGGCACCTTTGACGGCACCATGGCTTACGCTCAGAACAAGGTGAGCGGCCGGAAACACGGCGCTCGCTAGGAGGCGATGTTGGAAGTAACCGGCCTCGTGGGTTAGCGTTTCCTCCTGTGTTTCAGAGGCAGCAGGTGGTCCTCACCGAGAGGTGGGCTTCGCAGCACAAAGAGATCCACTTCTCCTCCATGCACCCCGGCTGGGCCGACACGCCGGGTAAATGCTCCACAAGCAAGCCGTCCGCTACAGCTGACCTTTCTCATGGCGGATGAAATCTTTGTAAAGCTGCCACGGAGCGTTTTTCTTACTGCCACGCAAATCCTTGCTTTCCCCGTTTTGCCGATATCAAAAATCGTTTTTATCGTTTTTAGCCGGCTGTTGGCTGCTGTCTGTCTGTCTGTCTATGACAGGTGTTGGCTTTTGTGTCTCCTCGTGTAGCTGTGCAGTCGTCCATGCCTTCGTTCCACGCCAAGATGCAGTCCAAGCTGAGGACGGAGGCCATGGGGGCAGACACAGTGGTGTGGCTCGCCGTGTCAGCGGCCGCCACGCAGCAACCGAGCGGGCTGTTCTTTCAGGGTGAGGGAACCCCCTTATCGTTGCAGATCAGTGGTGGTCGATGCAGAGAGGCCAACCTCTGCTGGCGCCCAGCCGCACTATGTCAGATGTCGGACTGGAGATGATCTGATGCAGCTCAGGCTCAGGAAAAGGATGTGAAATAAGTCTTCAGTATAAAACTTTGTAGGAATCTGAATGCAAGTGTTACTACAAGAATAGTGCTGTGAATAGAGAAGGAGGTAGAAAAGGACCCTGTGTGCTTCCTCTCATGGCTCCTTTAGTATAGGAACCTGTGAGGTTCCATACTGGCACTAAGGAGCTGTGAGGAATCCCACAGTCCTTTGCGTGGCATAACGTATGAGCACAGCACTTTGTAGTTCTTTTTCAGAAGGCTGTAGGCTCAGAATTGACTAGAATCATCCATGTGTGTTTTAACCCATAATGAGTTAAAGTCAGAAGTTTTTTTTTTTAGAGTTCTTACTGTTGACCTCACGAAAGGTCAAGAAATAGGAGCTATAACTAGAACGTTTACAATGGGCCACAGTCTGTGCTGTGGGGCGGGAAATGCAAATGGCTGGAACTGATTTGGACAACTGAGTAACAGTGCAGTTCTTTTCTCCGTAGCCCAGGTAAGATGCTTGTAGCCCGTGTGCAGGATTCGTCTGTGCTTAGTGGCTCTTCATGTGCTAACTCCAGCCTCCTTGGACAGCTGTTCCCACTTCTTGAATGGGTTTTGCTTGACAATCCTTTCAAGGCAGCAGTTATTCCTGGTTCACCTTTTCCCACCAGACTTTTTCCTTCCTCTCAACTTTCTATGAATAAGCTTGGATACAACCAGCTTCTTTAGCAGTGACTGTTTGTGGCCTCCCCTCCTCGCGAAGGGCGTCGATGACTGTCTTCTGCACATCTGTCCAGTCAGCACTTCCCTACGATCGTGTCGTTTATAGAGCCAGACCCGGTCTCCATTTAGAGGTTCAGGAAACCTTTGGAGGTGTTTTGAGTCCATGAGCTGATCATGCCGTTTTCCCAGACACTGAGTTTTGGATTTGTATTAATCTGTAAACATAATCCTCAGAATTACATGAAATGAATGAGTGCAATAAGACACTCAATGTGTAATGATAAAAGAGCTTTACGTTCTGAAATGAGCGCCAAAATAACACTTTTTCATGATATTCTCATTATCTGAGGCGTGCCTTTATGTCTGCTGTGTAGTAAAAAGGAACCAGAAGAGGTCATATGTATTTTTGTATTGTTATTTTTATATTCCCGTTAACAGATGTATCATTGCTCCGCTTCCTGATGATGCATCTCTTCTGCTCTTTCAGATCGCAAGCCGGTGGCGACCCACCTGCCCCTGGCCTCCTCCCGCTCGTCTCCGCAGGAGGAGGAGAAGCTTCTGTCCACGCTGGAGGAGTTCGCCCAGAAGTTCAAACCTTAATGTCCGGAAACTGGCTGCTACTTAAGATAGAAGCACTCCGATGACACTAAATAGCTGTTTACAAAAATCATACTTTTAAAACATGTTTGACTGAAACAACAGAGTCAAGTTTTAAAACATTGAAGTTTAAAGAAATGCGTTTCTGGAAGAATGAACTTTTTCATCGTTTTAAAAAACTTTTCCTTTACGAGATGTTATAAGGATATAATAAACAAGTATATGGTTGATATGCTGTGTCATGTTAACTTAATCAAGCTAATGAAATATATACTTGCATTGTTTATAATAATTGTGTTTATTAACTGATGTAACATTAATTGATTTAATTAAACAGATTCATTTTATATCAGTTTCCTCATTTTTTAAAATATCGTTTTCTGTTTTTAATTTCTTTTCGTCTCATCTATTACCGGGTGTCAAATGGGTCATAATGACAAGTTTTGCGTAATGTTAGAAGCTAAAGAGTCATAGTGACGAATGGAAATGTTGGGACAGACTTTTTTTTTTTTTTTACATCAGACTTTTCTACAAAACCATCTGGCATCTGCTTAAAAGTCCACGGTATTTCACAAGTGAACTCTTCCATCAATGCAGGCTCCCCAAACAGTCTAGAGAAGTCAGAGAAACCTGAAAACTGGACAAATTTTTGAGTTTCTAGACTTTCTGATCTGAAATCTATTACTAAAAATGAATGGCTTTTTACATAGATTTATAATTAAACATATTTTGTGACGTTTGACTTGCAACCTCGCCAAATTACAACAAAAAGATTCCATATGCACAAAAATGTTTTGTTGTGGCTGGACAGCCGTCTCACAGCTACAGCTGTTTTCGCAACAACCACAAAAGGTTGTTGCAAAAACAGCTGTGGTGCGTAGTGCTGTACCCAAGCATGTTGATGGAAAGTCTGGTGGAAGGAAAAAGTGTGGTAGAAACAGGTGTTAAAGCAGCGGGGATAACTACAGCTGTGACAAGATTATGAAGCAAAGTCAATTCAGAACTTTTGGAAATTCACGAGATGGGAGCAAGTAGGCCCGCTAAGATTCATCCTAGGATTTGAGATCTTAAGTGCCTGACATACAGGGGGCTGAAAGTGCTTCCACCAATACTGCGCCCCTGATCCAGTCGGGAGGTTGTCACAGGTCCATGACCACTGAGAACGGTAAGGGGAAAGTATGTGATCGCACAATAAGTGGGATATGATCCTAAGTGAAGACGGCTGCAGTTCGCAGTCATATCGGACGGACCAAATTATGTTCAAGTATAATGTTGTACGTCAGAATCTGATGGTGACGACACAAAGCAGAAGATGCTGCACAACAACTGCACTTGTATTTAAAGCACTTGACAGATTTGAAAAGGCTGCATGTAGATCGAGGTAAATTCAGCCCCACCTTTCTTACATATTGTCCAGGTAAATGCTGCTGATGGTGAACCACGGCCCTTTGATCTGTCATTGAGAGCACGCAGGGATTTACTTGTATGATGTGAAAGAAGAAGGTGATCTGTAATTGGGGTTCATTGTTGCTTTCTTATGATTGAATGAGACCTGAAGAGCCGCTACATGCAGACGTATTCAAGATTTGGGCCACGGCTGGTGTATTTCTTGACTCAAGGTAATCTTGCACTGGTATGGCCATGTGAATTTTGGGTTTTCATTGGCCGGAAGCAATGCTAATCACCATTAATAGAAATAAAAGCGTAAAAACATAACTGTGTGTAACTAATCCATATATGGGAATCATCTTAGAGTATCATCTAATTTGTTCAGATGCAGCAGTATATTCAACCCAACCCTGATCTAAGTGTCACAGAGCCAAAAGAAAACAAAATAGCTCTTTATGCTGAATCAACTTCAACATTAGGTCCATTCATGATCTGTGTGCGCACTATAAGCGTTTTCAAGGTAGATGTCTCATAATCAGATGTCTAGAAAGATTCAGAAACTAAAACTCCAGAAATTTGAGTTTGGAAAAGTCCAGAATTTGAAAAACGTGTGGAAATCCTCAAAAACCTGAGAGCTACTATTTTACAGTATGTTTTTTTTTTAAACGTGTAAAAATGAAATTCCATTACCAGCTTCAACTTTAAATGTCTTCTTATCTTGGCTGAACAGCACCATGAGAAGGAAGCTGACACAAACAGCATATCTGGACGCTGATTAATATTCTGTGGAAGAGCCGAGAGCTGTAAGGAGGAGTTGCCAAATGCAGTCAGACATCATTGAGGCGGGTAAATACTTCTGTTTTTAATTGATCATTTATACACAGAATTACATTCAGGAAAATTCTGAAGTGCAACAATGTTTTTTTTCCCTTTTCTGCAACAAAAAAGTGATCATAAGCAGTACTTTTTATCCATCTTTGTTTCTTCTTTATAGTTGTTTGCCAATTAAAGATCCATTCCATTAATTTAGTATATTTTACCATTAATCATTAATAATCTCGGTATGTTTAATCCGGTTTGCACAACCTGCAGATGTATTTTAGTGCACAGGAAGTGGTCAGTAAAAAAAAAAAAAAAAGAACTAAAAACATAAGAAGACTGCTTTATATGGTTACAGCTAACCATACAACCTTGATTTCAACTCCATAATCAATAATCTTTGGAAGATGCCTAGAAAGATTTGAGCTGAGCTTTAAGCAGTTATCATTAAAGCACACATAAAAATAGTCCCTCCCACCCCCACAAAAAAAAAAAAAAGTTAGTGATTCTTCCGCCTCCTGGTTCCAGTGCATCAACGGTAAAGCCAACGTACAAATCACAGAGTTTAAAGGGAAAGAGACAACAATTTAAAGCGTTTTTTTCGCAACGATTTTATGCTCTGGTACATGTCTGAAATGCCACAATTAGCTGTGCTGCTATGTGCTTCTCTACACAACGCTTGGAATAAATAACTGCATGAAACGCGTGACAGGACCTACAGAAACATGGACAGTGTTATCACTGTGAGGATCAGCGAGCAGCCTGCATGGTTTGAATCACCGATTACACAACCGGACACACGGACGGCCTCACCAGTGTCCTCTTGTCATCGCTCAGTGACTCAAACTGGCTCGAGACCCAGAACTAAACGGACTCTGTAAAGCGACCCGTTTGTTTGTGAAAACGGTAACGAAGCTTATCGACGCTACACTCATACAGTACAAACAAAATGAGATCTTTATTAGCTGCACGTAAACGCTGAATTCTGCCATCAGATGAAAGTTGAAGCTGTGTGTGGAAATGTGACGTTTAAGACGATAGATTGCGTCAAATATGTTGGGAAGTTGGAATGGATTGACTAGTTTTATCAGAGAAATGTTCAAACACAGCCCCAAATACCGACTTTGTGACAAACGGCCATGTGACCGAGTGTCATTTGAAAAAAAGGAAGGTTCCCACAATGCACCAAGCCATCTGACTGATGATCCAAAACACCCTTTTGCTTTCATAAAAAAAAAAAAAGAATAAACTTTGCCTGCTTGAGGACTTATGAGGCTAATAAATGGATTTATTTTGTGAGGAGTGAAGAGCTATAGTTCAATCACTTTGGACTATTTACACTGTTGCTGTTCTTAATATGGTGAAAACGGCTACCTTGCCCAGGGTGGCATGGTGTGTGTGACAGGGGAAAATACATAAAAAGCTGTCTCTAATAAGTGGGGAGGGGAGGCCCCCTGTGTGCTTACAGTGTAAGTACTGTAAGAAAATAATTCCAATGATGGTGAGGTGGTTGATCTGACCTAAATGACTTTTTCTTGTTTTTTTTAGTTGATTTTTTAGGAATCTGGACTGCATTTAATCATCACCAGCTCTGAAATGATCTAGTTAAACCTGAACTGGATCGTTCCACACCGAACAGAGCCTGCCGTAGGCGGGATTCATAAAAACCGTCACTAAGCACACGCATTCGCCTATTACGGTGGATTAGTTTAAGTAATGAACAGTTTATTTCATCGGTGAGGTTTATTCCTCACACGGCTAGAGTCAGTGAGCAGGGAATAATGTGCAGAATCTGTCTATGCAACAGCCTTCTTCACCAGATTATTTTACTAAAAGCGTTAACACGGGCTGGATTATTGGGGTAAACTGGCCACTTCCTTTCTCAATTCCACGCCTACATCCGCTGATATGTATTTACTGCAAGTCAATTAATGTTGAGAAGAGACCAAAATAGTTTTGATCTACAGAGTTTGGTGGGTTTAGAGCAATCCGTCACTGCAGCTCATTAGAGCTACCTCGACTTCTGCTTTGGTCACTGTTTTAAGCATTCATGCTTGGCTGAGTAGCTGGAGACCAACTAAAGAAAAGAAAAAAAGATAGAACACTAAACATATTGCAGGGAACATTTACCTTGAAAAGGGTAAAAGTAATTAAAAGAAAATTAGCTGGCTCAGAAACTTTGGAGGCTCCTTTAGAGCAGAATATGGTTCTGAATTATCATGCAACTGGTTATGGCCTCCATGAATATAATATTTAATAATAGTTCTATGCTAAACCGTGACTGCTCAAGGTTTGCTTTTGTGAGGCAATTTTACCCCTTGTACAGAAATAATGTAACAGAAATGAAACCAGATTTAGCCTCTAGGGGGCGACATAATATTCTGCTGATGTTCACTGATAATATTTTTGTTTAGGTCAAAATCAAAAGCTTCATGCAGCCCACTAAGATTACATCGGTGCGCTAGAGTCCAACGAGGTGCTTCGTAAACCAAACAAATATGAAGTTTAGCCACTCCAGTCTTCTTCAATGGAAGGGAAGTTATAAAAAGTACATACATCTTACATTTCTTACAACGTCTAATGCCCCAAAAGGATCCGGGAGTACAGAGTGACCTCCAAGCATCAGCTCTCCGGACAACAAGCAAACCCCAACCAGTCTGTGTCCTTGTGTTGAGCAAGACCTGCGCCGTTCTCAGGCCTGCAGCGCCGTCACTGTGAATGTGCAACAAGCCAGGCTTTGTTGTTAAATAACTGTTAAATATTATCCAGGTGACACGGGCACCATTCCCTTTTTTTTCCCTCATCCTAGTGCGACTGCTGCGGGGACAGGGTCTCGGCTGGCAGGAATGCCGCTCGTCCACAGAAGCTCACGACACCACGGGAGTCATGTCCCAAATCTGCAGAAAAACACAAGAAACGCCGCGGTTCAGACACAGGGAGCCGTCACAAACGACCGAGTTAGAGGCTCCGGGGAAACCACAGAGTAAAACGGTTTACAGCGTGCGAGAAATGTGCCTAGATGGTGTAGCGAGGCGTTAAAGGAATCCTGGAGCTCCAGATCAGGACCATCCCTCTGACAGGCATGAGAAACATGTGACTCTTCAGCCATAAAACGGTCTCTGGTCACAGCTTATCGCTTTAATAGTGTCTGTCTGAACAGAAAGGCCCTGATGTTCAACCCCAGAATCAGGCATGAAGACGGTCTACAGTTGAGCTTTAACACAATTACTGGAAAGCTGGAGTGAGGAAAACCTAGGGCTGGGCGATATGGACCAAAAATCAAATGTTTTTAGGCTGAATGCCGATATACAACCTTTACCTCGATATGTTTTTCTGTTCATAAAGTAATTATAAACAGGCATCTCTGAATCAAAGCTTTGGCTCATCTTTTAACAAAAAGCTGTAGATAAATATGAGACACAGCTGAAAAATAACCTACTGTAATACATAAAGTTATAATTCTAACTCAACATAGACTCAATATAAACAATATAGTCTCATCTTATATTTCTTTTACAAAAATCTCCATATTTTTACAATGTTGATATATTGCCCCAGGACAACCTGCTCCTCATAGGCATGGATGTCATTTTTTGGAGATTTTATGGCTTTATTTTAACTATTATTTTCCATTGTGGACCAATGATACAACTCTATTTAAAAAAATATTTTGAATTTTCTGTGATTTCTTTTCTAATCCAGCTCAAAATAAAGCATACGGGTTAAAAAAAATGTACATAAAGTAAACCACTGTAATATTTGAATAATTGTCCTTCAGCAAGTTGCACATCAAGCTCGTCTATTTGTAGGGAATCAACAAGCTTCTGGTATGACTCAGGCCGGATATTTGACCGCTGCTGTAAACAGAACTAGACACTGGCTGGTTTCCTGGCTAGAACCTAGCATTGAATAATTACTCATAACTATTCAAGAGGGCCATTCAGGAAGCTCAATGTAAGCCTAAAAAGTTGAAAACACCTTGCTGTGTTCAGCTTTCAGCCAACCTGATCAAACTGCTACTGCCCGATGTAAGGAAACCGGTTAGGATGTTCAAGAACAACCCAGGAATCACCAAGGATCCAGCTCATCATAAAGTGGAAGATGCTGGGACACCACTTTAACATCACCACGGATCGAGAGGGTGCCGACCGAGAAAGAGACGCCGCTTGCTCCAAGAGCCATACCTGCAGGTTTGACTGAAATTTACAGCTGCTGTGGCTCCTTCTGGAGAAAAGGTCTCAGGCTCAGAGCAGGGGGATTGAGCAATTTAGCCACAATGACAAGAAGTTTGCTTAAGAGCGCAAAAGGACAAGGCTTTCCAGCCTAGCAGCACTGTAGCCACCGTCTGGCATAGTGGTGGCAGCACCCTGCCATGGGCGGTGCACTGGCACATTGCACACACTGGATGAAATAATGAGAAAGAAGAACAAGCTATAGGTTCTTTAGCTTCAAATCAAGGGTCAGATGGTTGTTCCACCGGGGCAATTGTTGCAATCAACAATGGTTTTAGGATGGATGAAGCACAATCCTGTCTGAGTGACTCGTATGTTTTTGCAAAGCAGATGTTCCAAAAAGTCTCCAAACAAGCCAAAGGTTAATGAGACGTGACCATAAACCTCTGACCCAAACATGTTGATGCATTTATTTATTTATTCTTTTGCCTCAACTTTATTACTTTTATTGTGTCTTCTCTGTTCTGAAGCAACTTGTGGAAAAGCGCTTTGTTCGGTTTTTCTATGATGCTGTGAGCATCTGCCGCCTCCTCGTGCCAGACCCATGAAACACAACGGCCAAAGCGCGCCCCCCCCCCCCCCCCCCCCAGCAGACCTTGATGACCTTGTCCGTGCCAGAGGTGAGCAGGTTTCCCGTGGTGGGCTCGTAGTGCATGTAAACAATGTTGTGCTTGCTGTCGTGGAAGGTGGCCGTGGGCGCTCGGCTGAAACACACAGGGAGAAGAGAGGGGCGGCCATGTTTAGAGCGAGAGCGCAGGCGAAGCCGGAAGCACAAAGGGACAGTATACGGCGCCAACAGAGGCCGATTGTGACTCACTCCTCGTCGGTGATGGACTCGTGGCAGCTGTCACACACGCGCACCTCAAACTCGAAGCCCATGAGGGGGATGGTGGAGCGCTTGGACGAACATTTGCCGCACACGGCCTGGCCGCACTTCCTGCAGTGGTGCTGAGGAATACAACATAGTGAGAATTCATATGTACATTAAAAAAAACACAGACATTTCTCACTAGTGAGGAAAAGTGTAAAACAAAAACAAGTCGTTTGAGGGCCACAAGTAAATATAGAGCCTCAGTTTGGAACATCAGAGTAAAAGCTCAACTAAATCTGTTTCAAAACAGCAAGATTACAAGTGAAATTATCTTTGCTGGCCCATTGATTTCTTTAAAATTAAGATTTTTAACCAACTAATGTAAACAGACCAGATGATCACTGCAGTGACACCTTATTTCTGAGTCAACTGTGCTTTACCTCTTCACTGCAGAAAGGGAACTAAAAGCAAGCACAATTTTCTTGAAATTGGTGTATTTTTCCTTGATTTGAGTAGCTAAATAAGACTATTTGCAAATGAAATTAGTATTTTTACCCCTAAAATAAGATAATTAGGAATTCAGCTCTTGAAATAAGATGAAGGCGATGAATTGTTCCCATTTTAAGTGCAAAAATCTTATTCCATTGGCAAATAGTGTTATCTACCTGCTCAAATCAAGGAAAAATACACTAATTTCAAGAACTTTTAACTTATTTTTAGTTCCCTTTTTGCAGTGTTCCATGTGCCATGTGTTCTGACCGATAAGGAGCCTACATCTGCCGTAGAGAAACAAGAGCTTAGCCTGTTACAGCACCTGCCGCGCTGACAGAGTCAAACAGGGCGCGGCGCGGCGCTCTCCTCATTAAACAGGACACTGACCGGATGGAGCTGACCCACAGGCTGTGTGCCCAGCCAAGCGGAGTAGGCGTTCATAAAAGATGCAAAATTTATGTAAACCGATGCCGATACTGAACACTGGAGGAGGGGAGAGGGTAGGAGAAATGCAATGTTTGGGGATTAACCTTTGATACGACAGTGTTTGTCAAAAGTGTACACGCCCCTTTATTAAAAGGTGTGATCATGATAACTCCTTTCAAATGCTTTTTTTGTCACGCATATTCTGCACAGTTCAGATTAAAAATAAAATTTAGCGGAGGGGAAAATTTAATAAGAAAAGAAAAGCATAGAAAAAGCTGCAGCAACCTGGTTTCATAAGCGAGCACGTCCTTAAAGCATCTGTTTGATCCGGTTTCAGCATTGGTTCTTCTTCGGTAGATGTCCGTCAGCCTCCCACACCTCAACTTAAAAAACATATTTGTCAACTCTGCCTGGCAGAAGTTGTCCAAGTGGGTCTGATTCTAAGAGACGAGGCTGTTCATAAACCATATTTCTCCTACGGAGCCATTGTTTTGTGGATTGGGACAGATGCTAGTATTCCAACCTGAAGGTTTTGGGTCAAAACTTTCTTCCGTTTGGACCACTCCACAATGTCGTCCACCTTGACCCAAACCCTGTCATGTCTCGTCTTCAGAAAAGTAATGTCAGAGTACACAGAGAGACGAGAAATAAAGAGAAACATATAAAAAAAAAAAAAACATCTTCAGCGTCAGAACCGTACTTAAAGGCTAAAATGGATGCCAAGGTAACACATCGAGATTAAAAAACACACCTCAGCTTAGTGCGGAGTTCAGGGATAAAATAATGTTGTCTGTGCACGACATTTTAACATCAAAGCCTCACAAGTGGGGTTTTTTAAGGCTGTACAACAATAACATTGCACAACTATGCTATTGTTGGTGAATATCTTTCAATGTCATGATTCTCACTGCAGTAGAGGTCCACACCTGACTCACTTTATAGTGCCCAAGGTGCTAAAGGTCACAGAGATCGCTGAGGGACAAAAGTGAAGGACAGGAAGGAGGAAAGTTAGGATTTATCACGACATTGTAGAATTTTCTAACAGAGTGCAGCCCTAATTGTTTTGTCGCTGTATTTCTTGGAAACATAGGCCAAAAAAAAAAGTTTGGTTTCATCAAATGACAACACATTCTCCTTTAAAAGCAGAAATTCAGATCAATATCCCCAAAGCTGTCATTATCTCCTTAAACAATATGTTTTTCCCCTTCAGTCCTAAACTCCGTTTCTGTCCATCCTTCACTTCAGATAACAAGAATTAAAACCCAAGTAAATTTATTGTAAACCTTTTTTGTTTGATTTACAGGAATTGACGTTGAGTCAAAACCCAGCCGTGGCAGAGAACTGCTTCCACAGGTCCTATAGAGTATTAACTTTAAATTATTTAGAAACTGGGCAGCTGTCTTTAAACTGTTATGGGCCTGGACTGCAGCCTCTGCCAATTCAAGACCCTAAAACAGCTCTGGCTAAGAAAAAAACAAAACAAAACAAAAATGTATTTTAAGAGGAGAGTGATCCCAGAAGATTCAACAGGTTAGCACAAAACATGGTTAGAAAGAAGGGATGAAAGAAGATGAAAATTATTTGAGAATATATCAAAGGTGAAGCTACAAAAAATTAAATAATAATCCTCTTTCTTTGTCATTGCAGCATATATTACAATGACATTTATCCTCTGTATTTAACCTATCCCTTAGAGAGCATTGTGGGGTATCAGTAGCTACCAGGAGGCCATTCTGTCACACTCCAGACTTCTGGAGGGCCAAGAAGTAGAAGCTGTTCAGACATGGCCAATGTAAAAAGAGTTAGGAACCAGCCACTGCGTTCCAGTTCAAAGTAACCATTCAATGAGAAGACCAAGCCCCAAAAATACAACTTGCCCAATAACTGTGTTACTGCACACAGTGTCGTGACGGCAGCTGCGGTGCTAGGTGTGAACTCAGAAAGACTGAACGTTAAAACAGAATCTGGAAGTGCTTCAACATAGTTTTAGCTCAAAAGCATGCACACTAGGTCACTTGCTGCGTCATTGCAAGTTTACTTTTTGCCCCTAAAAGACCCTTTTGTTTCGGAGTAGAACTGTACAGGATACGCAGACAAAATTAAAAGGTAGAAAAACCTTTACAATTATTTTTACTCTCTCGTGTTTATGACACAAAGCTGGCTTTTTAACAGTGGTGTGTCCATTGTTAAGAACCACTCTGTGCTCAGATGAAATCCAGAATACATAATCAATCGATTATAATCCATCAAACTACCTTTCCTACCAGAAAATAGAAGTTGGGTTTGGTAAACTATGATTTAATATAACCCATTTTCTAGCTGTAGTGCATCAAAACACAAACATCTCTACAAAATCTGTCATCGTTTTGTTGTTGGTTCTTTCTGCATGAATTCAGCAGCGCGTGGAAAAACCTTCTGTCACTTTGTCCATCAACTCTGATCACAAAGAGAACACAATGCTGCAAGAAAAGAGCCACAGTATGTCTGAACGCCTTCAGCGTGGCGTTAGTGAAGGGTTCTAGCAACGTTCTGCTGGAACAATGGGAGGAATATGTTCAGGCACGCCGCAGCTACCTAAGCAGCAGAAGCTGGCTATCAGATCTCAGCTGCAGGTTTTCCTGTCTGCTGTTGTAAAATTCTTAAAAGCTTTATAAATGTGTTTTGGTTAAGGTAGCCAGCGTGGGACCGAACGTACCTGTCGCAGGCCGATCTTCTTACTGTCCCACATCTGTTTGAAGTTCCAGAAGAAAGGCTGCTCACACTTCTGACAGGAGTCGCTGTCCAGCCACTCTGGGGTCTGTGGACACGGTCGATGCAAAATTACACAGCCGCTTTAGAATTAGAATGCCCAACATTTAAAACAAAGAATGGGAACAATTAAAGAAATGTTAGAGCTGCGAAGCAAAACTGGCTCGGGATCAAAGTCGGTTAACTTTATGCTTGACTGGCCCCCATTGGTGATCAGTCAATCCCATTTAGTGACACTGAAACGCTTCACTGTGGAAGTTACAGAGGGAAACGGACTTGGGGAGTTATTTCTACCATCAGTGGTGCGTTGTGTTTATAAAATTGTTTCAGAAAATGCACAAAGAATGCGAGAGGCTTCCAGAAACAATTTTATAGTAGACGACTTTTTTCTACTTTCTGGATAAAACTAGAAAAAGAACAGTCTTGATAAAATGTTTAAAGTAGAAGACCGGCCTTAGTTACAGAGCTGTCTCTCTTTCTGAATTTCAGACAATCTACACATACAGGAAGCACCTTCATGTTTTGGGTCAGAGGTATACGTGCAAATAAAACTAAAACAAATGACAGCATAGATCCTTTCCTCCGTGTTCCCAGAATAGCCAACTCATTTTTGCCCTTTTATTGATGTTAGATACTTCAAGATAATGAAGTATCCGATATCGAACTCAGATCATTTAAGGAGCCTTTCTGTCAGTAAGGGTGCTTTAAGAAAAATGGGAAAATGCTCAATTTGGTATCAGCCA
Organism: Fundulus diaphanus; assembly: GCA_037039145.1. NCBI lineage: Eukaryota > Metazoa > Chordata > Actinopteri > Cyprinodontiformes > Fundulidae > Fundulus > Fundulus diaphanus. The sequence continues at coordinate 21,144,917 of CM073132.1, read as the reverse complement.
GAGCTTTATGCTTACACTCAAACCCAAAAACAGGTAATTTGGGTTAGGAATAATAATCTTCCACACAAAAAACATTACATAACTAACACAAAGGCTGCTTAATTTAGCAGGAGAGTAAAATAAAGGCAGCTGAGTTGTACGATGTTTTAAATGGTGATTTCCTACATTTGGTAGGATACTACATTTGGATGCACTCTACCTGCTTTTAATAGCCATGCTGCATGTGTAACTTTAGTGGATAAGATGTTGAAGCTCATGCAGGGGGTGGGGATATTGCGTAATGGATGGTAAAAATAAAAAATAGTGAAGATGGCAGTTTTCTGCAACAGTAGTCCAATGACAAATCTCCGGATTCCACGCATCCCTGACAGACAGCGTGGCGCTGGGAGGGGTTATCGCATGTATTTACCCGAAAGCAGAACCCTGAAAATAATGCCAAGAATTATTTAGAAGAGGGATATCTTTGTAGAAGCTGTGAGTTTATTGGTAACGCTCAGCCGCACGTTTACAAAGGTGCACGGGAGATTTCAGCCAATACTGCTGCAAAGTTTGGTAACCTTGAGGGAAGTTGCTAACTGCTCTGTCAAACACAGCACAGTCAATAACAAATCTCCCGTTTACTATGACTGACCATGTGCAAACATAACATAATGAATTACAACGATGGGCTTTTAGCTACAAATCATACGCTTTGGTCAAGCTCTAATGTGAAGTCATATATTAATATTAGTGACAAAAGAAGTTAGCCACTGAATTCACTTGTTAAGATCCATCATTTATTTACCAGAGCAGCTCAGTTCTAGAGCCAGTAAAATTTAATACAGCGCAATAACACAGTGGAGGATTGGTTTCTGTGCAATAGTGGGAAGTCTGGAAAAATTCACTGTCCAAACATTTCTTTGGAGACCTCAATCCAGACAGTGCCCCCGTTTTCACCAGAAAACCCTTCCCCAGGAACTACGGTCTCCCCAAAAGCCAAAAATCCATTCAGCCGGAGCCTCTGGCTGCTGTTCAGTGAGCCTCAGACGTCTCGTGTAACTGTTGTTTTGAGCCGCTGAGTCTGTTTTCCTCTGCTTTAGGTCTTCATGCTGTAAAAGCACGAGCCCGTCCCGACTCCGGATCTGTGTTTATCACACAAACATCAGAGCGGCTGCGAGCCAACTGTGTCAAGTGACTCTCATAAACATGGCAAATCAGCAAGAAAAACACTGAACTTTGGTTTAACCCTTACAAAACATTTTGTAACGAGCCGCATAGGCCTTAGCGCAGATGACATGAACGTTTGTACAAATGCTGTAGTTTTTATCCAATTAAATCTAAGCGTACGTATCATTATGAATGGTATGCTCTTTTTTTTTCTTTTTTTACTTTCTCCCACTTTACCCCGATCCAGCAGCAGTGAAATACTTTACTGTCCAGCAGCCAGTGTTTCCCTGTTAGCCGAGATGTTGTTGTGAAGCACAGCTGCGATGCGAGTTTGGGCCAAACGTTGAGGCACAACGTGGGTCTGATTAATCAAGGCAAAAGTAGGTTTTCAGCGAGAAAAAAAACAACTCCGCTAATCATGCACTTCAAAAAGGGAACTAAAAGTAAGCAAAATTTTCTTGAAATGAATGCATTTGTCCTTGATTTGAGCATGTAAATAAGATGACTTGCCATTGGATGGAGTGTTTTGGCCCCTAAAATAAGATAATTAGATATAATGCACTTTAAAAAAAGAAGATGGAGACGAGTTGTTCCTATATTGAGTGCAAAAATCCTATTCCATTGGCAGGTAATTTAAACTTACCTGCTCAAATAAAGGAAAAATACACTAACTTCAGGAAAATTCCCTTACTTTTAGTTCCCTTTTTGCAGTGTATCATCCGTCATGGACAGAGAGGATAAACTGAACTATATTTGCCTCTCTGCAGCCCGCCTTCACATTTTCTCCACTCTTTAGAACAAACGATAGACTTTGTGCGCCGGGTTGACCTGGACCCTGCCGGTTGCACGCTCACCTCCTGCCGAGTCACGTCCATGTTCCAGATGACGATGCTGCCATCTGAGCTGCAGGAGATGAGCTGGCGGGTGTGTGAGGCATAGCACAGGCCCTGGACTTTGTCGCTGAGGAGATTCACACATACGCACAAAAACACATCCGAGTCAACGTCAGCTAAGACCGGCCCAGCGTCATCTCAGTAACCCAAAATTTAGCCATGCTTCAAATCCAGGACGCGGACCGGAACGGGTCAGTACGGACTCAAAGCCATTTGGTTCATCCCGCCGAACGTGTGCGTTACCTACTTGTGTCCCTGCAGCTCGATGGCGGTGCCCTTCCTCCCTCCGATGTCCCACATGATGATGGAGTGGTCGGAGCTGCCGGAAAACAACACCCGCAGACCCGGGTCCCAACACAGCGCCGTCACATTACCTGCCGCACAAAAGCAGGTAAATACCATTAAATCCTCTCAATTAAGCCAACCACTCAGTGCTCTTTTATTCAATTAGCAAAATTATTTAAAGAAAAGAAACTGTACTTAGACGGGAAATACGCAGGGCCAGATTTAGGAGGATGTGGGCCCCCAGGCTTTAAGTAATGTATGGGTGCTATCCTCAAAAACATTATAGGGGAATCTAAAGAGCAAATGTGGTTATGTAGTGTTTTCGTTTTGAAAACTGTGAATCGATTGCAGTTACCCAAAGTGCAAAAAAAGGGCAACACTCATACATACTGTAGTTTTAAAAAGCCACGTGAACAACATATATACAGCATGTACATAACAACCTGGTATAAAGTCATTTGCAAGAGGAAATAAAGTCATCAAGTCTCCAACACGGTCACTGCTTTTAAAAGTGCTTCTTAAAAATCAACGGTTAACAAATCTAAAAGTGCGGCCAGGCCACTCAGACAAAAGAATGTAAACAAATTGTGTTCCTGTGTTTAAAAAAAAAGTAATCAGAAAACAACGCTTTGTGTTAGAATTTCAAAGGAATAACCCAACCATCAACATGAACCCTGACTGACTAACAGAAGTCTGAAAGGCATTCGTTCTACAGGAATCTGGGGGTGCAACTAGGGCTGGCCGATACATCGATAAAAGCCATTAATTCAAATTTACAATTTTTTAAGATTTAATTTTTGGAAAATCTGGATTTTATTTTTGCCAATGCACTCATTGGGCTTCCATGATGAAATTAGCATGCAATGCTGAATATATGTTGAGGAAAATATATTGTCAAAATATTGTAAAGAGGAAACCTTTTTTTAACATAATACCTGGCACTTTAATTTACTTATTTATGTATTTATTTTAAGTTTGAAATTACACAAGTAAAGCCTGTTCTTAGCTCATTGCGTAATACCACTAATAGGAGCATTTTGTTATCTTTCCATCGTTTACAGCGAAGATTTAGCAAAATGTTGTATTTTACCAGCATGTTCCACAGCTTGTATTTAGTTGAAATTTGAATATAGGCCAACGTCCAGATGAAGTGCCTGACATAAAAGAAAGTTTTTAAAACAATTTCATTAATTTTTTTTGTGAAACGAAAAGGAGGGAGAGAAAAAAAAACCGATTAATCGGATTTGGTATAATAAAATCTGAGATTTTATTTTGAAGCCATATCCCCCAGCTCTAGGTGCAACGCTACTTATCTGGATTTCTTTTTTTCCTTTTGCAGCAAAGTCTTTTGACAAAGATCACAAAAGTTCAGCTTTCGTACTACGGACCCACAAAAAGCTTCACTTGAATGACTCAATTAGCAGAAACTTCAGAAAGTGCTCCTGGGACTGTCCATCAGCTGAAAGGCATCTTAGGATAAATGTGAGCTGATTAACTTCTGGTGTGACTGAATGCTTTTTTTCTGACATTTTTACTTCATTGAACATTTCAGATAAAATACGCTCCCTCAGTCAACTAAATACATTATTCACATACGTGAGAAGAAAGATATGAATGTGTACCTGCACATACATTCCAACAAGAAGTGGATAGAATAGCTAAAAATGGCATCCAATAGAACAGCATTACTTCGGTGTATTTTTTTTCTTTCTAGTTCAAGTTGGGGTAAAAGGTAGCCATCTAAAATGCACTCAAGAGTAAAAACTTTATTTGGTAAAAAGGCTGCTGAAGTGCTTAATGAGTGTTTGTCATGAGATTTGATTTGCACTTTAACCTGAGTAAATGTAAAACTAGTTACTACCCACCTCTGACGGGCATATTTCTCTATGTGGGAGGTGAGAAAGGGATCAAACTCACTGTTCAACAACAGTAAAACCAGCTAATTTCTGTTATCAGTTTTATTTTATTTTTTACAATACAGGAAATTTGTTTTGAATTTTTAAAATTAAAAATTCTGCGACAGACTGGCGACCTTTCCAGGGTGTACCCCCCCCCCCCTCCTCGCCCACTGAATGCTGAATATAGGAACCAGCACCCCTCGCGACCCCACAAGAGACAAGCGTGATGGAAAATGGATGGATGAAAATTAAAAATTCAACTTTGCTTTTAGATTTTAGAATAAAGAAAACACCAAACTTCTACACGAACTTTTACAAAAAGCAAAAAAAAAACTACTTTTTAAAAAAGAAGATTTATAACAGTCTTTGAGTAATTCTTTGCAGAAACACTATGCATATGTTGCATGTAAAAAGCTTAGGAAAACTGCTAAAGCTAGCATTTCATAGGACCTTTACATGAAGCGCTGCTCAATTCTAAGAGCCACAGTGGAGGCTCTAAAGAGCCACATGTGACTCTGGAGCCGCAGGTTGTAGCCCTCAGTGCTAGGGGCACTAACAGCCAGTCCCCCTCTGCAAAAAGCTTCACAACAGACACAAGTCTTCTCAAAAGTTCAGTCCAATATGCACAACAATTGTCTTTGCAGTCGTGTGTTCATCCTTCCACTGAGTGACGCGAGCGTCACACACGTCAGCATTGCTTTTCTATGTGGCGCACTGTTTTCAGGCTTCTCATCCTGGTCGCTCAAACCCGTTTCGTTGTATAATTGACTTTCAGCATCGGTGAAAGTGTGCCATGCAAAGCAAAGCCAGGCTCTGGTGGGTGGAGGGTGGAGAGTAACGCATCGTTTAGCAGCTTGCGTGTGATGTGGAGAAGAGCTCCGGGTTCTGGTGGGATTGTATCGCTGGTTTTAGCGAGGCTAACGCTTTGAGAAGGCGAGGACCGTTGTTCTGCCCCATCTCCACTAAGTTGTTGTTAAAAAAAAAAAAAAAAAAAAAATGTCAGCCTGCACTCCTCAGTGACACGGCCCGACTCCTCTTTCCAAGTGATAAAATCTTGGCAGTCTCTTTTCATTTGTTCATAAAAAAAATTAAATCGCATCTGGGTACTCCCAGAAGTGCCAGGGTCCTTGTATGGTTCCCCGGTGAAACCTGGCTAAATTCTGGGCTAGGTACATATGAACTTGATGATAATTTGTGATATTTATTGTGAAAACACAACAAAAAATGTAAAGATTTCACTGTCCTTTTGGTTAAATATCTGCATTGCACGCAGTCAGAGCCTCACAAATGCTGCTGTAGTAGAAGGAAGCGCACAATAAATGACCTTGTAGATGCATGCCAGTCCATGACAAATTATGCTTTTTGATCTCTCCTGTCTGGTTAAGAGACTTAGGAGACCTTGGACAGACTGCCTCCAGGCAGGGGTGTCTGTACTCCTTAGTGCCCGGTGACGTCAATATAAGGCGACCCCTGTGTGCTCTAAGTGCTGAGTCAGTGCAAAACAAAGAGAGAAGGGAGTCAAGACTGAGAGAATGAAAGACTAAATAAGTAGATGCACACAGTGTCGTCAAAAAAAACAGTGTCTCGTCGATTCTATAAATAGTCGGACCCACTTCCTTAAAACTCTGTTGCATTGTTTTTACTAAACATAATAACAATTTAATTAGCAAACATTTCATTTTTGCCTTTGTATGCACGCTGAACACCCAGCAGGATAGCTTTTTTGAGGTGCAACGCGAATCTGAATCAAGAGAGAGGAACCACTGAAACGTCAGACATCAGCTGGTGAGGCCAAGGCTGACATGGTGCCCCCTAACGTGGGAGCCTTTACAGCAGCGTGGTTTCCACTTCAGAAGCAACATAACACTTCGCTGTTGAAAAACACCGACAAAAAGCGTTGGTTTATCTTTCTCCATCGTCACTAGCTGAACAACAAACCCTAAGGCTCCCAAAAGGCACAATTTATTGACAACTTTGTTTTGATGTCGCTTTTTAAAGTTGCATGGAACATCGAATTCTGCACTTTAGTTCTGCTCATAAATGTTTTGCACGGGCTCAGGTTTAAAACAACGCTGCATTCTTTAAGTGTGTGTGTGTGTGTGTGTGTGTGTGTGTGTGTGTGTGTGTGTGTGTGTGTGTGTGTGTGTGTGTGTGTGTGTGTGTGTGTGTGTGTGTGTGTGTGTGTGTGTGTGTTTACCAAAAAAGGATGAAACAATAATTTCCTGTACCAATACATGAACTGTTACACCCCTACTTCTTAGATAAAGCATGTGTTTTTTGCTTTAACTTTAGTTTTTTATATTGATAGCATGTTAACTGACTTTAGAAGTGATATTTTTCACTAAACTCTTTAGAAACTCAGATTTAAAAAAAAAAGTCAACTTATTTTGTTTAAATTAAGTTTAACGCTCCCTGGAAATGTGTAAATTATCCTCAGATGAATTTAATTTTATTGAGAAGTTGTAAGGCTGAACTAATTTTGGTCTGTTGACGCTTATGCAATAAAAAAAAAAATCCTTTAACACTAACTGTAGCGAAGGCTCGTCTTTGTCACTTTTTTAGTTTGTACCATGAGGTTTTAATCAGCCTGAGATAAGGACTGTGCGCTGAGCGTATCGCTGATCTGTCCTTCCTGTAGAGGAGTTAAACAAAACCCTCGCTGGTCTGTGGTCGCATGCTCAGCAAACCTACTTTGGATCGATTAAATAACAGAATCATGACATTTTCTCATGAGATTTTGCATGAATCAATACCATTTTAGCAGGCAAGGTATCTGGGATGTAAGCCTCTAATCAATTTTGTGGAAATGTGGTCGCTTTGTTAGATACGCTCATTTCTTTGAAAAACGCTAATTACAAGGAAACTAAATTTATTTTTTTATTCCACTTCTTGGATATCAAAAAAATAAATACAGCTAATAGTTCTCTGCAATCAGCAATTTTACTTAACTATTGTTAACTTTTAATTTCCTTTTTTAAGCTAACAGTCAAATGTTTGAGATTTGAATACGTAATCGATGCCCATGGCACGTGTGTGTGTGTGAGTGTGTGTGTGTGTGTGTGTGTGTGTGTGTGTGTGTGTGTGTGTGTGTGTGTGTGTGTGTGTGTGTGTGTGTGTGTGTGTGTGTGTGTGTGTGTACCTGTGTGTCCTTTGAAGGTGGTAACCAGGCTGCAGCTGTCCTGCTCCAGCTTCAGGATGGTCACCTGACCAGACTGGTCCCCTACAAAGGCGTGCCTGGTCTCTACATCAAACCTGGTTTACGGTTAAGTTCTAAGAACGAGAAGCCATGACGTGATTTATAACTGGTCGGTTCATTCAAAAACAACTATGAATAAGCCGTGAAGTTTCAATGCAACAGGTGAGCTCCACATTTCACTATAAATTTGGCACTTCCTAGTTTCAGGAGGGCGTATTGTGGCCGGTTTTCTTACAGGATTATGCAGTATGTAGCTCCACCCATATGCTTTCCCTGACTCAGCGAAAGAGAAGCATCCCCGCAGCATGATGCTGCCATCACAATGTTTTTTCCCCTGCATCACAAGTTGTTTTCAACATTGGCTAAAAAGCTCTGTTTGGGTCTTTTCCTTCTTCCACATGTTTGTGATGTTGCCTACGCGGCTCGTGTCAAACTGCAAACCAAACATATGACAACTGTCTTTCAATAACATCTTTCTTCTTGCCACTCTGCCATGAAGTCTACCATTGTTGAAGTTCTGGACTCTTTAGATATTTGTACAAGAAAAACAATGATTAAATATTTTCTAAATAACATTTGAATAATAAGTTAACAAAAGGAAATAAAAAAACTATGTGTTTTCAGTAATATAATTGAATTACAATTTACTTTTATAAAAAAACCCTCAGGGTTTTAGTGCTTTTTTTAAATGTATAAATTTTAGACTTTCCACCCTCATATTTTAAGATTTCTCAAGACATTTGAGTACAAAGCAAATTATTTACAAAGGTGTTGTTTATTTACTTTTTTATCTTTATGGTCCATATCTTATGAAACAGCATGATGCTGCGGTTGACTTCCAATACAGCAGTGTGGTGAAGGTCACTGTTTTAATTGATTTATCTTATTTTTGGCAAGCCTAACCCTAAACTTCCAATAATCATTATTATTATTTTGCTTAATTGATCCACATGGGTCTTTTTTGTGACAGCTAAACAGCCGTGGCCCCAGTTTAACACCATCAGTGGTGGCTTTATGCGGACTAACGCCAAACATCACACCCACTTGCTTTCATCTTAGCAGCGCAGCCTCCAGAGAAAAAGTCTCAACTCTTAGAGATTTCCATGCAGTGGCTAACATGTTGTTAGCGAGCTGGGGCTGCTTATTATCGCTGTGATGACCTGACGGCAGGTTCATTTGTATGGATCAGTGTTACTGCTGAGCACTCACGGCCTTTCATCTGCCCATTACAGAAACCTACTCAGGCCGTTTCCTTGACAGCAGCATGACTGATTCCTATTGTTAGTCTTTTCCATTAGCACAAACCCACTGGAAGCTAATCTTAATTGCCCTGTGTTTTTTTCCCCTCTAAATTGCTCTGGTCTTAAATTAGAGCCGGCTTGGACAATTACAGACGGGTAATTTTTTTCTAAATCTTCTAAGCACTTCCTGCCTGTTAACAATCCGTGCACCGGGGAGCTCTGCTTGAACGTTCACCATGCAGCCTCTGAGGGCGAAGCGACCTGCAAGTAAAGAAAACGGCGGCGGGGAGAGGGAGCGCGTTGAAGGATACTGCAGTCCTGAGACCCAGGCGGCGGTGCGATACGTCCCCAGCTGCTGGCCGCTCTCCGAGCAGTGCCAGGTGAAGTTTCTGTCCTGGCCGGTGCTTAGCAGCCACTCCATCTCCAATACAAAGAGCACCACCGCCACTCTGCCCTGATGGGCTGCACACAGAGAGGAAAAATCAGACGAAAACGATCTCATTAAGGCTCGAGCGATCAGTGGTGCCCTTCGTTTACAGGGAATTATAATCAGGAAGGAATTGTGAGCGCAGACGGAGAGCAATCACAAGCCAAATTACCCCTGTGCAACATTAAATATGATAAGATGCAATAAGAAACTGCACTACTACACCTCATTATTAGGGCCAAAATCCACAAAATAAAAGTCTGATGGCAGCTGGTATATTTAAATATCTATCACTTAATGAGTTAAATACACTGCCCTTCCAAAAGTATTAATTTCCCTTCACATTTTATGTTACAGCCACAAGCTTCAATGTCTGGTTGGATTTTACGTGACAGACCAACACAAAGCAGAGGAAAACTGCAAAGTGGAACGAAAAGAAATAATACAAGTATGAGGCGTTTGCATTCAGACCCCTTTACTCTGAGAGACCCTGAAATGAAATCCTATGAAGCCAATTGCTCTCAACAAGTCACGTAATTAGGAAATAGAATCGACCTGTGTGTAATTTAATCTCTGTATGAATCCAGCTGTTCGATGAAGGCCTCCGAGGTTTATTGGAGAAAACAACAAGACCGAGGAACACAGCAGACAAGCTGTTAGGAGGAGGCGAGAAGATGGACGGAGCTAAACGCGGATCATTCCTGGACTAAAAATCAGTTCGAGGCTGCGAAGGTCTTGAGCCTGGGGCACAGGTTCACCTTCCAGCAGGACAGCAACCCTAAACAGACACCCCAACTACAACAGAGTGCATTTCAAGCTTTTATATGTAAAAACAAATACAAAAAAAAAAAAAATCATATATATCTTGTTGTTTTACGCTGAACAATTATAACCCCAGTTTGTGTTGGTATGTGTTATAAAATCCTGCCAACATATACTGGAGTTTGTGGTTGCTTTGTGACAAAATGTGGAAAGGTCAAAGGGGTAATGATATTTAGGTCTTCTAAGACGAAACTTTTACACTTGCATTTTGCCAATTCTTTTTACCAATTTGCTTCAAAGAGGTGTGAAATCAACCGACTCTGCTCCACAGACAAATAAAATCATGCCATCTCACCTTGGTAGGTGAGCGCTGGGGTCATCTTGTTGTAGTCCTCGGACAGAATAAACTCCTGAAAGACAGAAAGCGCGGGTAGTAGTTTGCGCCTAATGAAGTCAGCGACAAAACTACAGGAAGACACAAAACACGAGGTGAGAACGAAACACCCTTTTATCGAAACATGATCGCAAAGCACTGGAGAACCTGCAGGCAAGGGCAGAAGGACACGAGTTGCACTGGACAAAGGCTTCTTCTGAGGCAACTGATATATTTAAAACACTTGTGGGAGCTTTCGGATTTCAGGTCCGGAGATTCAAATCTGAAATTCGCCGTTACAGCCTAGTTCGACTTTCAGCTTAAAGAATGATTTTAATGGTGCAGCTCTGTGTGGGGACATCTCTATGAGAGCAGTCAGAGGGCATTGTGCACACAGAATATGTTTTTATTTTTTCGCTGGGCACCGCGGGCTGATCCAACCCGGCCTCTGAAGCCTGAAGTCGGTTTTTTTTTACGAGCTGAACTATGACTCATGTACGGGAGGCAAGACGTGTGATACACAACTGCATTTTAAATGACCAGCCTATGAGGTGTTGATTAAGCTTTTTCTATCCTCCCCATCCTTTGATACGATCCCAGGACGTCTCCTTGACATCGTGACAGGTACACCACAGCGGTGGCCTAGTGGTTAGGGAGCTGGGCGTTTGCGTCTTGGAGAGGCTGCAAAGATCGGCAGTTGGAAACTCAGTCTGACGCTCTGGGTCCCTGACCCTTGACCACAGATTGCTCCACATGCGCCGCTCAGTGTCGGCCTCACCCCCCCCCCCCCTCCCTAAGGGATGGGTTAAAGGAGCAATAAGTAAGAAACTTACTGCATAATTAACCTAAATCATTCTCATTTGTCACCCAGGGAGGAAGTAACATTCCCAATAAACAATCGGTTCTCGCCATCAATAATGTGTCCGTCAAGTGTTTCTCCTTCCAAACCCAGAGGTACGGTGCGACACTACTTTGGTGCAGTGTGTAGCTTGTGTTTACTTCCTGGTTCCTCGGACAATCGTGTGAGAGCTCCCCGGGTTCCCGAAACATGGAAGCCAGTCAGAGAAGCGGACCAGAAATAGAACAGAATACAACATCGTATACCTGTCCTGTGGAAGTAAAACTTCAGTGGCGTTTTACAGCAAAAACAGACCGTTGACGAAATGGCTGTTCTCCGTGAAGGCTTTGTGTATGTGTTGTTCCGATTTGCAACACTCGGTGTCAGTATTATTTATTGCTCATTTAAACATCCATTAAATTTCCGCTCTCTGGGACTATAAAAGGAAATATTACATTTGTTTTGCATTTGAACTGCAGCCTGAGAAGCTCATAGCCTACTTTGGTTCATTTACATATACGCAATTTGGAGGTGTGCCAATGTCTCCACAGCTGGGAAACCTGTTTCAACAGAAACTCAGGGCGTACCAATCTCAATGTGCAAGGGGCGCAATCACAGCACTTCGGTCACTGGAGCGCAGGTTGTGAATGCTTTGTTTCAGCTGCTTGGTGAGATCCTTTACAAGCAGGGGTGTCCAAACCTTTTGGCCCGTGGGCCAAAAGTCAAAAGCAGTTGAGGGCAAAAAAATTTCTAGTCTACAAGATCATTTTAAATAAGCCGATTAGACTGTATTTAGCCAACACAGTCTAATAAATTAATTGAAATCTGATTTTAATGCACCAAAGTCTGAATTTGAGTAAAGGTGGCTGGATAGATGTGGTCACATTTACTATGAAATGAAAGCGAATGGGGGGGAGGGGGGGGGGTCACTTTTGGACACGCCTGCAGTGATGGGTTCTTATGCCCAGAGCAGCAGATTTTTTTTTTTTTCCTTTGCAGGAAACACATTGCGTGGGCCAGCAGATATGACCCAGTTATGCCAGCGCCACATTAATGGACCACCACAATCTCATCAAGGAAGGCTTGTGCAACAGTTGGAGAACTGTTCCGCACCATCTTGCATAATGTGGACGGCACCAAGTTGTTGACCTATCAGAGACTCCGAATAGACAATTCACATGCTGGTGGCAGCGGTGCAGTCTTATTTGAAGGGGACTAGGTGCTGCAGCCTATTCAACCACAACTTCATATCCTTCTATTTTCTAATTAGTTGTATCCCTTAGATGGCTACTGCCCAAACAAGATGAAAAGCAGGCGAGGGAGGAAATGGTCTCAGAGATTTTACAGCCGTACTTACACAGATACTTCCCGTATCCATCCCTACAGACAGCCTCCTGGTCTCCGGGTTAAAGGACATGCAGGAAAATGAGGCTGCAAAAAAAAAAAAAAAAACATGAAAAAGAGAAAGCCTTTTGAAAGTCACAGTTGTGCAACATAACCTAACCTAATGTGAGAGAATTTTCCAGTAGCAGTCTGAAGACCGAACACTAAGGATAGCTGTTTACAAATGTAAAGATCAACCTTTTTTTAAGCTTGTTTGTCTTCGGTATCACTATTAAATAGGGCTCATATGACGATAACTATGCAAAGTTTTCCTAAGAAACGCAGTACGACAACAGAACCAGAAAAATGTGACACATTCTGAAAGCATTTGCAGAAAATGTGCAGATAAAACTAAAAAAAGAGCAGATCATTGCAAAAATAATTAAATTAATTAACTAACTAACTATATTCAGTTCTTTCCAAAACTCTTCAACTTTATTTAAGAGTATAAACGGAGCATGACCCAGATCTTCTGTGGCGGTGTTGCTGAGACCACAGCAGTCGTTTTTATTTCTCTCTTAAGACTTTAAAGCTACCGCTAAATTAAGTTAGAAGCCATTCCGACATTAGAAGATTTATATGAACTTAAAAACAACAATTCTGCTTATGAAGCTGATTTCTTTTTCTTATTTTCTTCAAACCAGGAATTTGGACACAAACGTACACACTTTGTTTCTAAGCTTTTAGACCTGTTTTCATGAATACTATTTAAATATTATGAATCCTAATTAGATCAATAGTCCCACATAGATTGATTAGAGACCAAACTCCAAAATGGATCATCTGCATAACTACTGTAGTCTACAGTATATTTCCTGGTTTCCTGGTTAAGATGACTGTGGTTTGAGAAAAGAACATAAATACATGGATTTTTGAACGACTGAACTGCAAATTCAGTGTATTGTGGGATGGATTTTATATGACAGTTTACACGTGTGAGCTATTTGGTAAGAAACACCAATGAATCTACAAATGTGCGCACACACATTGGCACACTTAGAAAGTGTCTTGCAAAAAAAAAAAAGAAAAAAAAAAAAAAAAGATCCATACCCTTGAACGTTTTCACATTTTGTCTTGTTACAACTATAAAGTCTGGAGTATTTTAGTGGGGCTATTCATGTGGTGCACCAACATGAAGCAGTGCATATTGGCACATTTGAAGGAAAATAATAAGCGGTTTGAAATTTTCTATTTACCAAAAAGTCTGAAAAAAAAACAAAAAGACCACTGGTCCTGTTGAGGAAAACTATTCCCCTTATCATGACCACTGCCACTACCATGCTTCATGGTGGGGATGGCGTGCCCAGGGTCATCTGCAGCGTCACTTTTCAGTCACACCAGGTTTTTGCAGCAAACCAAAACTATTTTATCAAGGTCTTGTCTGACCAGAGCACCTTCTTCCGTATGTTTGCTGTGTCCCATTTCTGCTTTCTTTCAACAAAAGCCTTCTTCGTACAACTCGTCCAGAAAGGCCAGATTTGTAGAACGCAGGACAAACGTAACAAGGTTTAAGGCTACAGATTGTTTTTCAAGCATTTGTCCCACGTTCTCCAACCTGACCCGTGGCTCTCTGCGCCTCCTCCAGGGTAGCTGGGCTCTTGGCTGCTTCCCTAATTTTTCCATTTTCCATTTTCAGAGGATGGACTGAGCAGAGCTCCACTAGATGCTCAAAGCTTCAGAAACTGTTTTATACCCTGGCCGTGCTTTCAACTTCTCCACAACATTGTCCCTAAAACCGCCTGCTGTGTTCCTACATCTTTGTTCTCCAACAACCCTGAGCCCTTCACAGAACAGCTGCCATCATTAAATTCCAAGCAGGTACACTCTAATTACTAATTTGTGCTGCAGTTTATTAAGAGGTATAAAAATAAAGGGGGCTGAACACAAAAATAAATGGCAAAAGTTTTCAGATTTTTTTTCCCCTTGTCTGAAAAAATAACCCAGAGAAGGTCTGATTTCTGTTTGAGATCTGCAAACTTTAATGCAACAAAACAAAAAAAGAAGAGTGCACGGGGTTCATTGTGACTATCGCTGAAAAAGAGGAACGAACTAACTCAAAATGTTACTGATACCAGCTTACCGAACCAGTGGGACAGTGAAAACACAGTGACACAGAAAGACAGGAAGGCAGGAACACTTACATGGCATGGTGTGGTAAACGCTTGGCCAGTACTGACCGCTGTCTCTCTTCAGCCACACTCGAATCGTTCTGTGAAGGCAGAAACCTCTCGTTAAATCTCAGGTGAGGTTAATTATTGATGGGTACCTTTCTTCCACCAGGCAGGGCTAAACGTTTGACCCGAACAGTCCCCAGCTCTGCAGGAAATGAACTTCAGTTTCACATCTCCTGCGTGTCTGAGGAAAAGGGGTGAAGAATGAATGACCGGACTCTGAAGATTTCACTTCCATGAAGTCAAAAAACGATGCTGAACTGCTGCATCAGGTTGGGGGCAATTATGCGGCTGCAAGAGCAAAACCAAATTATTACTACGGAGAACCATAGTGGGGGTTTGGTCAGATTTTCAGTTCAACCAATCACAGCTGATCAAGGAAGAATTGGCGGACTGATTGGTGCTGCTGAGATTTTTTTTCTGAGCAGAAAAGCACAATATCCGACTTCAAATACAACTTGCCATATTTCAGAGATGATTCTGGAGGCTTGAATAAAAGTGGCTGAACTGATGGTTCACCTCTCGTGCAAAAGCTTCCATCATCAATTCTTCGGGAATGAATCCTTTCGGATGAGAGTTTAACTTTTTAATTAAGCAAAAATAAAAAAAATCCTACTTCTATTAAAACACTAAGGGCATCGCTCCAGGTCTTAGAAAAAGGATTATGGTTGGTTTGGCATCAAATGTCCTTTAAGACCTTAAGGTGTGTCAGATGCACCGAGCTCTTACTACGCCTGCCAACAGGTTGCTGGGTGGTCCCAGTGCAACTCCAACCGCCTGGCCATAATGCCTGGATCCTCTTGACCACCTAGCTCTGCCCTAAAATACATTATTGCAGTCAGTAGATCATTTTAACTCGCTTTACCTTAACTCATTTCCAGATGTCTGACTTTGTGTTATTCCATCTTATTTTTACTGCCAGAAATATATCAGTCAGGTAGTTGTTCTCCATTTCTGAGGTTATTTTTAATTAAAAAAAAGGTGCACTGAGCGACCCTATGCATCCAAACACTAACCTTAAAGTAAAATTTGTCTGAAACTGAGAGAAAGAAATGACTTTGTTAAGAGCTCTACTTTAATACTTTACACCCTGGATTGTCAATTTAGGAGTTCGACAAGAGAATAAGGTTGTTTATACTTTATTGGAATATGTTATATGAGTGAATTTCTTGCAATATTTTGATTACACAGCATTTATGAATAACAAGATAAGTCAAATCAATACTTAAACCCAACTTGGAATTTGTTTCAGCTAAATTTAGTTTGTAACTACAGTTTGTTTTCCACCCCTGCATTTAGGTATTTTTACCCATACATCCTTGCAGAACCCCACTGCCTCAGTGAGCTGTGGCAGATAAAGCTCCGGGTCCAGATAAAGCAGTTATTGAACTCGGGTTCAGGTATCTGACTAAATTTTCCCCTTCTCTTTAGAACGTATTTGGTTGATTTGATGAAATACTTCTGGACTTCTTGTTTTACCACCCCACTGTTTCCCTTACACTCACCTCCGTGGTACTAAGTTTAAGAAAGGCCCAAACACGAAAGTGGGCTCAGACTATTTACCGTTAGAGGCTAATCTTGGGTTCGCTTCAGTGCGATTTATTGTTTGCTGGATTATTTAGGAGAGCCAGTTTTCAACAGAGATCTGTTCTGTTCAGAGTCCAGCCAGACTTTGGTTGAGGTCTGACAACATTCCAAACCTCTTTGAGATCAATTTCAAGCTGCCGGGGGGGGGGGGGGGGGGGGGGGGGGGTAAATCAACTGAACACCTTTAGACCTGAACTGAACACAGCAAATGGTCACATTACATCCTTTTCAGTCTGAGGTGATTCCATTTAGGTCTTCAGCTGCAAGTTATCCTCTCCATATAACAACTAACTGATGATGAAGCAAACCTATGTTGGAAAAGGACTTTATATCTAAAAATCAGGAAAATAAAATATGAAATCCTGCTCAGACATTGGCTAAAGGTCTCAATATGGTAATCTGGCACTTGTGTTCTTCCTCTTTTAAATGCCAGACATCGTTTACGTGCATGCGACCAAAGCCCGCTGCGCTGCAGACACCCACTCCTGTTCACAAGGTCTCTCTACTGGAGTTGACCAGTTACTGGGCTTCACTTCTACACCTCATCTAATTCCTATGTAAAGTTGAGGTAAATTGCTTTTCGCCTTCAAACACGTCACTCGAGAATCTGGCTTTGATAAACCGCTCCGTTGTTTGTTATTCGGACAGAAAATCTGCTAGGACGCCTGTAAAAGAAGTATGGAGAAAGCCTTAAAATAAACATATACCTGGCTGCAGAATAATCATTGCTTGCTGAAAGAAAAATAAATAAATAAGTCCAACCAAATTTTCAAGGGCAACCTTTTATGTTTGCCCGGCAAAAAGATTTGAAAGAAATGTCCCCGAAAAGGATCACGGCTTTTCTGGATAACACCAACAGCGAGCAGGTAAGGGAACGAAAGGTGGCTTCTTCTTCTCACCAACTCGCTATAACAACTATTAGAGGCTACATGCAGGCAAATGTTTGGGCAGAAAGGCAAGAAGAAACCTTTTCTGATCTACCATGACAAACAAACATGTGAAGTGTTGTTTTTTGTTTTTCCAACTATAACTCTAAGACTTTTAACTGGAAGCATGCACTTTGATCAGATGAGTATTCCGGCAACAACGTGACAGCTTTGACGTGAACTAAAGGACACAAATGTGGAGATGCCTTCCCCTCTGTAAAGTACAGTGGATGATTCATGATGCCGTGCTCCCCCTTCGATCCCAGATACAAAAATCAGCCTTCTTCCACGTTCACCTCAGTCCTCAGAGCTAAATCCTAGAGGAAAACCTGGGCCCTAGACGGCGGGATATAGATGTGCCAGGATGACCCATTGAGGCTGTGGAAAAAGGAACCGCTAAAGATCCCTCTGTCTGTAGGCTTAAACCTTCTGAAGTGTCATGGAAGACAGAGTGCTGTCCTGTTGGCCAAAGGGTGTTGTACAAAGTGCTGACAGCAGGGGTGCTAATGCTGATTTTGATTAAAAATAAACAATTATTGTCCTACTGTGTAATAAATGCACTAAAAATAGATTTCAGCACAAGATCATGCCGCAGTAGCACAAATAACGATTTTAAGGCATCTTGCACATGTCGCATTGGTTGTTGTTTCATACCGCACAGAAGACATCTGAACATGTTAGTGGCGGATAATTGATTGCTTCCACGCACGTTTGAAATCCTTAGGCTTAAACAGAAAAAGGTCAATGTTTAGGTGAAATAAGGTAACCTCAGATTGCTATCACAGGGAATCTGATAGCCACGGTGCAGCCCGGAGACCTACCTGTCCTCAGACACGCTGATCACCCCGTCTTCCTTAGGGATGATCGCCGCCGCGGTCACAACCTCCTGGAAAGCCTCGATTTTACTCAGCAGGCACGGCTTCCGAGCCTGCGGACGAGGCTGGATTTCGGCCGCCATGCTGGAGCTGCGTGCTTGGCTTGGACCTCCGTCTCAGGGAAACATAACCCGCCGCAGTCCCGCGGCTGAGCCTCGAAGCCCGGAGGAGCTGCTACATGTAGCCGTCAGGCAGGAGCCAGGGACGGTGTTGTGACTTCGGCGAGAGGCACCGCCAGGTCAGCTGACAGCACATAGCCCCGCCCACACGCAGCATGGGCGGTCCGGTCCCACCCATAGACATAAACGTAGACGCCTCGATGGGCGGGTTCTGCCTATGCTGCGGATGCGTCAGAGCGTCAGAGCGTCAGAGCGTCCGCCATGTTGAATGTGGCAAATCTGCAGTTAGACTCAGTCACTTAAACAGTATCAGAGGGACTTTATTCTCAGAATATACTTTATATTCGTAATATTTTTATTTTTGTAATATTACGAGTTTATTTTCGCATCCCTGTGGCTTCATTCTCCTGACTTTATTCTCATAAAGATTAAAAATAATTAGAAGAATCTAATTTCTAAAGAATCTCGCGACCCCTTGAGGGATAAAGCGAGTAAGAAAATGGATGGATGGATGAATTTTTATATCCATAATATATATATATTTATCTCTCTCTTTCTCTCTCTCTCTCTCTCTCTCTCTCTCTATATATATATATATATATATATATATATATATATACATACATAATATATATATATATATATATATATATATATATATATATATATATATATATATATATATATGTATATATATATATATATATGTATATATATATATATATACATACATAATATATATCTATAAATATATATATATATATATACATGTATGTATATATATATATATATATATATATATATACATACATAATCTGGACATATGCTTATGTATAAACACACCTATTTATTTAGAATACTTCAAAATTTGTATATGCACATCGATCAAAACATTGATCAAAAGCCAATTTGGCTGCCAATCTCTATCAATTAATCTCTATATATTTTTTTACAAGTATATGTAAGCTCCATCTATATCTTTCTATCTGAATACTTAAAACATATACACAGGAAACATAGACGTTCACTACTTTCAGCGACATACAATATGGCGGTGACGTTGACATACAAACCTGCGCCTAAGAGACTCCTCATTATAATGTCTATGGTCCCACCCACATACGGCTCACTTCCTGTCAACAAAACAAGACTTCCGGTCCCAGCTTCTGGTTAAAATTGGTACAAATTATTTGCAAGGTAAACACGAAGAAAATAACTGCTAAAGATAAAAACGGTGAAGCAGGAACTAGCGCTGGCGGCTACATTTGCAGTGTTTTATTTACCTGCAAATGGCTGTCTTGGATTTGGGAATAACGATCAACCCAATCTGATTGTGCAGCATTCCCAAGCTCTGGGAATGGATATGCTTCAGCGACTGTGTTAATTAGCATTAACGATCCAAACCGATTGATTAAAAAAATTATTAAAATAATGTTTTTTTTCATTGTGGTGTGGTTTGGTCAATTTATTTTCAGCCATACATACACAGACATAACACATGATGCACACACTATGTACATTCCATACTGACAAAAAGAAACAAACAAAAATTACTTACATATACACAGATCTATATTGCAACTTGTATACGGTATTGACAAATCCCCTCCAAGTCATACAAATCACATTTATGAAGAATCTTAATTGCCATTATGTGTTATGATGAAATTTTGGTGAGGCATCGACTCAAAATGTATATACATTACACACAACACGCAGACACAAGATATAATGCTTACCTTTTTTTTTTTTTTGCACCGACAGCACTTCCTCGGGACCTTTAAGCAAAGTCCTTAGCATTCGCAAAGGTTCGTGTTCAAGTCTAAAAGACACATAGCAGGTCTTTACAGACAATATTGATTACTGTACAGCTGGCTGAGTGTATCAGACGAACGTTGACTGAATGTGCAAATAGTCATTAGCAAAAATGTCAATGTTCAAGTTGAAATGTTCAATTTATTGATGCTTGACGCAAAAAAGACCGGCAGCAGTCAGTTTACAGGATGATGTAAAATAACGTACAGTTAATTTCAACCTTCAAGTTACAGAACTGTAAAATTTGCATGGATGTCCAGACAACCACTCCATGAGAAACTAAATGTAAACAGACATTAGCACTGGAGAATTCATGTAAATAATTCTTATCAGATCAAGAACCTGTAGAACCAGCAGCATGTTTGTAAACAGGTAACAGGCTGTGAACTGGGCTGGCGTTTTATTTGATTCTTAGCCTTCACAGCTTTGGGAAATAAGTTGTTTTTAAGCCTATGAGTTTTTGATTTATTGTTTCTGGATCGTTTCCCTAATGGAAGAGGGACAAGCAGTTCATTGCCCAGGTAGGTGGGATGTGTTGCAATACGTCTGGCCCTTTTCTGGACTCGTGGAGCATAGACTGTGTCTAGCTCTCATAGATGCTATCCCACAATCCCCTGTGCTGGCCTCACCACCCGTGCTAAATCCTTCTTCTCCTGTGCCGTGCAGCTCCCACACTACACTGTCACGCTAAGACAAACGACTCTTTCAATTGTAGCTCTATAAAAGTTTATTTAGCAGCTGAGTAGAAAGTCCAGTCTGTTTCAGTTTCCGACGAAAGAAGAGCCGCTGTTGGGCTTTAAGTACATACTGCATATGTACATAACCGCACAACTATGTCGTTCTAAACAGTAGCAAGACAATAATTTAAGGTTAAGGAGCATTTTTCTACTGGGTATCACTGCGCTGGGTATACTGGGTATACATGCCAGGTGGCCATATTGGTAGAATTCTGACTGCAATTATTTGTGTTCCCACAAACTAAGATACCCCACATTTCACAGCACGTTATTGCTCAAAGTCAATGCAGGAAAACTGATGATTTTTAAAGATACTGGTTCTGGTTTGTTCAATGTGTTACTAATTGAGCAAATAATGAATAAACCCCATTTAGTGAATAAGGAGTAAACTTTGCTGAAATACTAAATCTACTCTAATGAGATTGTGTACGTGTGCACTTTTCTTTCTTTTCTGGCTGTTTTTCTTCTTTCTTATACTAATGCAAATAGACTGAATTGATGCAACAACAAAAAAAACTTTCTTCCCACATAGTATAATGGAAATCATTAATTGACTCTGTATAAGCAACTATACCACATTAAAATGTAAAGGACTAGGCCTAAAGCAGTACTGCTAGTACACAATCACTCATAACTTTGTATGTTTCATCATTAGGTCATTTTAGGATTTCAAAAACTCACCCATGACAAGTAAATAAAGAAATAAAAGTTATTGCTTTATTGTTTAAACTCTAACAGACAACAAGTATCTTTCTAAACCGATATGTGATACCCAAATATGTCACAATCAACTGAGTGTTGTCATTAACATGTTACATAGTTACACAATACAAAAATAGAAATAGTTTTTCTAAGGGGTCTAAAAAAAAAGCAACGAAGCCCAAATATATTTCCCAATGGGAATTTCAGAATAAAAGCCCCAACTGTCAAAACGACAGCAATAAGTCATTTCTGGTTTCTGGTTTCTGTGAGAATCTAGGCGGCATTAACCTGCAAAACATAACCAGGAGATTTGGTTCAAAAGATGTGACTCTTGGAATGACTCAACTCTGGTTCTTGGACGAAGCCTTTCACTCGGAATAATGATCTATATCGTAAAAGTTTTCAAGCCCAACCATGAACCGTGGGTGGTCGTGGGTAGTGGTGGTGGCTCGCCGATTTACGTTCTGTGATTTCGCGTCCCTTGCAGAAATAGCTTTATTGTGAAATAATTTGTCAGCGACACGCCGGAAAACCGGGCTGTGTGTTCTTGGGAACTGGAGCAAACAGGAGAAAACAGCCCCGGTCGTCTTCTCTTTACGCTCGCAGAGCCGTCGGATGGTCTCGGCTTGTTTTGCGGAAGTTATCATCTTTTGCACCGGCCCATGTTGTGTACGTTGTCTCGCGCTGCCGTACACGTCCCATCCAGTGTCACGTGGCTCTGAAAGTGGCTCATAAACAGGATGATGTGTAACACAGCAGAGCGAAAGATATTTTGGTTAATTTGTCGAGACGTTGCGCAACACCTGACATAAATGTGTTTATTTTATAAACACACACACATTGGGGTCTGTTATTTAGCCGATTGAAGGCAGGCTGTGGGGGAAACGCATCTCAGAGCTCGACGAAGTGAGTGCGTGTGTGGATGTCAATCCCTGAACCTGTTTCCCTGTTGATCGACTTTGTCTGGTCCTCTCATGAAAACAACGTGCTCAAGGAGTTGCTCCCTATGCGGTACACAAACCCGTGACGATATGTAAACGTTATGTTAATTTGATACCGCCCCTCTTTGCCACCAGTTCTCTCCGTTTCACTCTTCAAGGGTTGTCTTTCACATTGGCCCACGCCCGAACATAGGATGAAGTAAATGTTGATTATGTAATCTAGTTTCGGGGTAAACACGGGTCACTGCTGGCTGATAATACATTAAATGGCGGAGGATGCGCCCTAAACAGGGGGTTACGCTGCCGTGAATGTGGTGGCCTTTAACATTAAAGGGTAATAAAGAATGTTTTCCTTACATTCCTGCCTGCCGAGCGGACAAGCATGCGCACGAGACGCCAAGCTTTAGCCTTATTTGGATATGTTAATGAGCAGCCGCCGCCAGCCAATGAGAAGCGCGTGTACTTACACGTGACTGTGAAAGAGCGCTTACGGGGCGGGGCCAGGCACGGACCTTCAGATAAAACCAGCGGAGGAGGCACAGCGCATTCAGTGTAGGGAGAAGCAGGGACTCACTCATAGGGAAAGTTTGTTACTATGAAACTTAGGAATATTTACAAAATATATGCAAAATTATCAAAATCCCTCGTGCATCAATAACTTGCCCCAAGGGTGCCAGGTTTTAGGCTTAGTTTTGCCGGAATGGGCTTCTACACTCACTATTCTTACACTTTTTTGAAAGAATGTGTGAGACAGACAGTTAGCCAGCCTGCTAGCTAGCTAGCTAGCTGAGAGGTGAGACAGGCGGCAGGAGAACAAAAGATTTTTTTTGCGCTTAGGCCGGTTGTACTGACACCAAGTCCATGCAGAACGCGTCATTACCACCACAATGCCCGTTTTACTTTTTCTGATAGACACGTCCGCTTCAATGAACCAGCGCACCCATCTGGGCACTACCTATCTGGACATAGCAAAAGGCGCTGTTGAGACTTTTATGAAGGTACTGTAACCACGGGACACACTCATGTATCGGGAGATCCCGAGCGAGGGGGGACATCGGCAGTTCAGATCGTCAATGTGCTGTTGCAAAGCTCGCCTGTCAAAGCTGATCTCTCGTTAACCGAACATAATTCTTCTACTATTTCCACAGCTCAGAGGGAGAGATCCGGCGAGCCGAGGGGACCGGTATATGTTGGTAAATTTTGAGGACGCTCCGTTCGGGATAAAGGTAGAATTTGCTTTCGGGTCATGTCCAGCTTTACATCTGTCCTCCCCACCAGCTCCACCACGCTGTGATCACTGTGTCAGCCGTGTAGAGAAAATCTTCAGCAGGAGCTTTCATACCCCTTTTAAAACATGGCCGACATTTTGTTTCAGTGCGAGCAGCAAGGAACTCTGGGTGTTATTTATACAGCGGGGTAATATCTGATGGGTGGGGGGGAGTGAGGAGGAAGAAGGGGGGGGGGGGGGGGTGATACACTCGTAGCCTACTTTACTTGTATAGAGAAAATAGCTACTTTTTGTCACCGCAGACTTTGTAACTTATGATTCCAGGGAGGTTGCTCAAACTCTAGGGATCAAATTTGGCTACAGTGCTATTAAAGTATTTCCATATATTTCTTAGATGGTTTATAGGTCTCATAATAAATGCTATAAGTAATGAATGCAATTTCACAGAAATGCAGAAAAAAAATACAAAAGTCTTGCCAATACAGACCAGTCAACCAGAAAAAAAAATCTAAATAACAATCTTATCCTGGATTTAATGCAGGGCGCACTAGTCATTAATTTTTTGCCATACCATTTGGTCAAAAGTTAGACTATTTCGTTTGAAAGTTGACTTTACCAGCAATCCCCCCCCTCCTGAGCAAGCATGTGGCGACAGTGGAGCGGACCGACCGAAGGAGGGGCGGGAAACAACTCCTGACTCGGCATGAGGAGCCGTCTGCAGTGATCAGCGGAAAGGTTCAACAAGACTGAGAGTAATCACAGAAAAGATTTTAAAAAGAGTGAAAGTGTATTGGTTGAACAGCAACGGTAGCTTTTAGAGGTAAATACTTAAACTGATTTATAGGATAAAAACGATTAAGCTGGTCATCTGTGTAGGTGGATCTCATTAGGACATGGGGTTTTATGTCTGAGACACTTGTTTTAAGCAGACAATGTTGTTAAAACGGGTAATTTAAAACAATTCATCTAACAGATGAATCGAAAATGTGAAATAACAGCAGGAAACACGAGCAAGGAAGCATCAAGGATGGAA
The DNA here is from genome assembly GCA_037039145.1 of Fundulus diaphanus. NCBI lineage: Eukaryota > Metazoa > Chordata > Actinopteri > Cyprinodontiformes > Fundulidae > Fundulus > Fundulus diaphanus. The sequence continues at coordinate 21,120,341 of CM073132.1, read as the reverse complement.
ACAAACCCTCAGAGCCTAAAAATGTGTTGAAATTTCTCCAGTTGGATCAAAATCGTGTTATATTTTATTGGAGTGGAAGAGGTGTTAAACCAAAGTTCTGTACGTACCGGGGGAAAAAAAAACAAACGTTAAAGAAGTCTGGGAGCATAAGCTTTACTTGCTAGCTATGTGAGTAACGCACAGGAAGCTAGATACAGGGGTAGTAAACTATTTATGTAAATGAAAATAAGCCAGTGCAGTAGTTTTGGACAGCGGAAACCCATTTAAATAGAGAGGATAAAGGTAAAGTGAGGACTAAGACTAATTAATTTTCATCATCTGCAAAGACCTAAAGGGCATTTCAATGTGGTCAGGATGAGGTAAGAGATTGGCTGCAACAAATGATTTGTTTCTATAAAAGAAACCCATCTTTAATTGAAGTTTCTTTATTTTAAGATGATAAAGGGGTGACGAACCATAACCTTTATTTATTTATTTATTTATTTAATTATTTTTGCATTTGGTACCAAACAAGTGGATAAGATATGACGTATTAGTCCTAAATCCAACACGCAACAATTTTTTTTTTTTTTCCTGTTCCAGAAAGCTGGGTTAGTGGATATCCAGAGCAAGTTGTGGGGTAAATTCCTGCGTACTCTTGCTTTACCGTTTCAGAAAGCTCAGAAGCCATGACCCTGAGTCAAATTATGACAACAACTTACTCTGTGAGATAACCCTGCTACCGAGCAGAGCTGTTTGGGCTAACTTCCTCCTTTTTTAGCTGAGATCTGCTCAAGGAAGTGTTGGGAAAGGTGTGTCCTTTTCTGGAGGAACTTGTACACGTGGGAGCGCCAATCAGACCATGATTAAGAGTCTTGTCATTTCTGGATTAATATTTTCAAGCGTTACCGGTTTTCCGCTGCTGTCAATGATTTATCTCAATATTCTCACCACTCCTATAATAAGAGGGCACTCTCTGTTCTCAACAATTTTTTTTTTTTATGCTGCTCTTTGTTTTTATGCCAGCTGCAGCTTTTTAATACCATAGGAGATGCAAAGAATCTTTCAGAGGAAACTGTAACTTATGTGCTGCTGTCATTAATGTTACTGTTGCACTCAGTTATGGTAGAGTAATGTTGTTCCATAGTCAGAGACCCAAAATATTAATTTTCCATTCAGATATTTTAGTTTCAATTAATATACCCCCCCCACAACACATTTATTCACTTAAATAACGACACCTTTACGTCAACGTAAAATATAATATAGCCTTTATGATTAATAGAAAGTGAGGTTGGCTCAGATTATGCACCTACAAGAAAATTAGCATTAGCTAATTTTTAGAAGGATGAGTGGAGCCAAATTCTGGTAAAAAGATGAATGAACATATCAGTTATTTCAATAACTCACACCATCCCATCATTATTTGCTTATGTTGATTATACCCAATTAATGCTTTAGTTCAACCCCCCCTCCTCCCCATTTTTTGTTGATGAATGAGGGTAGTGTGAGAATACAGTTTTAATTCTCCGTCAAATAACACTCACACATTGTCTTTTTCAGCAAATACCTGCCGCTAACTTGCTTTTTTTTCTGCAGCATTGTTTCTTATGCTTTAATATTCTCCATATGCCTTCCTTAAAGATTTCTAATTCCACTCGCGGTAAATGCGCACCTCCATGCTTCTCATTTCCTGCCGTTGCCATGATGGATCGCGTTATCTGCGCTCCATTGATGAGGGCTTCTTTCATGCTCGGGCTCAACTCAGAGTTGATTGGACGCCGAGTTTAGTTACCTGACTGATATCCCCTGTCCTGAAACCGAGAACGCTGAGCATGACGGCGTGAGGCAGAACTGCTCAGAGTAGCTGCTTTCTACTCGGGGTAGATCGGCCATTCGTTCTGACAACGATAATTGAAATGGCAGCTGACGGCTCCATCTGAAAGGTCATTAACAATCTTTTTGTTGTTTTTCGTTTTGTTTGCAAAGGCTGGATGGAAAGAGAGCCACGCCACTTTCATGACAGAGCTGAGGAACCTCCAAGCAACCGGGCTCACAACTTTTGGCCAGTCCTTGAGGACCGCTTTTGATTTACTCAATCTCAATAGATTAGTCACTGGGATAGACAACTACGGCCAGGTATGTAGCCTCTGAAGACGAAGAGAGGAAACCAACGTTCATGTCAAGTGCACCCACAAAAACCCCCTCCCCCCCCCCCCCCCCCTCCCCCCCATTAAGTCCCCAGCCTTGCCCCAGTAGTGCAAGCATCAACAACACACATGCTCTGCTGCCACACATTCACAATCAAAGAAAAACAACATAAAAGCAGCTAAGTTGCAGGGAAAATGGAAGTAGCTCATCTCTCTTGCTTCTATAATAATTGTTTCTTTCACCATTAATAAGGTGTCTTGCACATTCATTTGCAGCCCCCGGTCATCTGTTGGTACTGTTCTTTTGGGGAAGGTGCAACAGACAAGTTATCTTAGAAATAAGAGTCAGACCACATGTTTGAATTTATTTAGATTTTCCCCCCTTGTCCTCAGGGTTCAAAATTATACATATAGACTCAAACATATGCTTATAGATCCTCTTATTTGGTATAATGCCCCTTGTCACGTTTCGATGACATCCGCTGACTCGCTGTGTTGGCGTACTGCACACAGTGAAGGGATGAATAGGAAAGGAGGTCTGGTTGAACCTGGCTCACAGTTTGGGGGTTTTAACAGGACAAGGGTTCCAGACGTGCATCTGAACGGGTTTTTGGAAAAGGGCTATACAATTAGGGTTTAAACGTTACCAAAAAACTGTGGACCGTGTTTAAAAGTCGGGCCTGTGGCAGGAAGCCGGCCCGTTTAAATCCCGCTAGGTTTCAACCTAACGTCCTGCCTGAGTTCTACCAGAAGCGGGTTCTTTTCAGCCCAAAGAAGTCAAAACGCAGCTCGCCGTGAAACATTGATCTAATTATTAGTGGATGTGGGTGGCTGTATATAGGAATCTCTTGGTATAAGGTAAAATGGAAGTTGTGCACCTAATTCTTTCTGCCCATTTGAGGGTTTATAAATGTCTGACGCTGTACCGCTTACAACAGCTGAAAACTCTTAGATAGTAGTCATCTAAGATTTTTATTCAAATAGCTTACTAGTTGTGGAAAACTTATTTTTGTTTCGTCAGAATGGGGGCTGTTAAGTGTTTTTCCATCTTTTGAGTTTTTTTATTATTTACAGATGATAGAGAAAAATATGTGAAACATATTTTTAGTTGAATAAGTCAGCTGTATAACTATGGAATGATGCCAAACCTTGTTTGGAAGAAAGGCATCCTAATACAGTGCCGTCATACAGGCAGATTCAGATTTAACTACATGTAACCAAGTTTAATCCAAAATATAACAGATTCAGTCAATCATTTGATGTTGATTTTATATATAAAAAAATATAACTGTCTTGAACTCATCCAATTGTAGCAAGCGTGTGGTGACAGTAGAGAGAGACGACTCGTTTGGAAACAGGAAGAAGCCTTTATTGTGAAGCTCTAAAGGTGTCTCCCCCCCCCCCCCCCCCCCCTCATTAGCTCATAAAATAGCCTTAAAAATTAAATATAATCTTCACAACAGGTAATGTGGTCATACGCGCAATCCCAACAGAAATAAGAACAAGCTATTACAGTAGAAATGACAGACGTGTCCCACATTCCTGACACCTACTGCATCCTTCCACAGTCAGCTGGAGTGCCTCAAAGGAAAGCGTCTAGAAGGGAGGGGGTCAAAATGGAAAGCGAGACATCATGTTTACAGGTTTAGACTTCTGATTTAGTGTTTGATCGCCTTAAACACCCGTTGAAGTCCTCTTTCATCGCTACGATTGCCGTGCAGCGTCGTATAAAAAGATCAGAGAGGCTCTGCTTTGCTGGCCTCATCAGAGAGGAGGGGAACGACGAAGCAGGTCCCAGGGTATGCAACACCTCACCGTGTGCGCGCCGCAGTGCGACCGCCGCTCTGGCTGGGGCTGTGGGCACAGTGAACATAAACGGGGGTCGCCACTGGCGGCTGCAGAGCGCGCTAACCCTGACCTCGGTTCCTACTAACGCCTGGTAGGTGTGACTCTGATTAGAATATAAAAACCACTTCCCTCTTCTTTCCTGTTTGCTAAGAGGTCGTTTGCTGAACAGATGGCACACTTCCACTACATTTACTAGGTAGTAGCGTATGTCCTTTAGGAAAGAAGTCACTTAAGAGGCTGTAATTACACTTATATGTGCTTAGAGGGGCCCTTTTTATGTTTTTGAACAAAGGTGAATAATTTACTGTTTAGTTTTAGATATCTGTGCTCGGCGGTAGCTTCAGACGGCTTGTTTTTGTCCATTTGACACCCGGCAGGCACCTAAAATTGGCTAAAAAACCATAGTTGACATAGTTTGTCCTATATTATCTGTATTTCTACTCATGGGGCTAGTTCCAGGGCACACTTCCAGGTTTTATCGTCAACACCTGGCACTTTTAGTGTGCAGCTAAACGACAGCAAACCAATGCAGGAGAGTCTAGACGGAAACACGCGGGCTAGTTTCTCCCCCCTGAACTATTTCCTACTTTGTCCTGTTTCAATCCCACATTTCAGGGTGTTTTTATGTCTAGGGGATTTTATGCGACGGGTCCGACAGACTCCTTCTCAATTGGATTCAGGTCTGGACTTTGACTGGACCACTAACACTTGAGTTTGCATTGATCTAAGTAGCTCTGGCTGTGAGGTTTGAGTCGCTGTCCAGGTTCCTCCCTGACCTCTCTGCCGAGGTCTTCATCGGACTCGCCGTCATTCTCTAAACAATCTCTCAGGCCTTTGCAGAACCACTGTATCCATTTCCTAACTAGGTTACTTCTGCAGACTGTTGGTTGTGCCGGATTTTATTTAAGGGTATCAGATAAAATCAGGTTGATGTGGGTAAGACATTTTGAAAACCATGTGTCCTTTTCCTTTCAGGGGTTATGCACTACTTTGTTTTGGCTTGTCAAATTAAATCTGAAAACGGGGGGGGGGGGGGGGGAACCATTACAAACAGATTTAAGTTTGTGATTATAACATGACAATGGGGAGGCGTTCAAGGGGGAAAAATCTTTAGCTGTTAGTAGAACGTCTCTTTTTCACAAACAGACTGTCAGACTGAATCAGAGGAAGATAAATACATATTCTGCAAATCGAGACGAGTTGCATCAGCGCTCTGACTCCATAAATTTAGCTCTTCTTCAAGCTCAGTTTCCCCCCGCAGCTGTAAATCACAGCCTAACAAAAGTTATGTGTCAGCTTTGTGTATAACGCTCCTTCTACTCAGCATCACTGTTTTCTCTGCCTGTTTTGATTGTTTGTTTGTTTGTTTTTTGTCTGACTGTTCCTTAACTGCCTGATGGTGTAAGATGTTCAGTGTGCTTAAAGAGCTCCAGGAGGCTGAGGCTGCTGGAGGGTTAGTGTTGCTGTCGAGCAGCGGCTCCGCAGCCAGTGGTGACTCTTTGACCTTCCACAGTGGCTCCTTATGACGTTGACTAAAAATAAGAGAGCTGCACATAGATGTCATAAGTGCAGCTTTCAGGATTCTTCAGTCTCTTCGTTGAATACTTGCATTGAATTTCATGGAGAAAAAAAATATATATATATATATTAGATACTTATAAAAGAGAATACATTGTCTCTTTTTTTAGAAGAGTCCTGTAGCCTTTGCAGCTCTAAATGAGTTTCCTGTCCCTGGACTAAGGCCAACGGGGACTCTTTGGCTATAAAGGTTGCCGACCCCTGATCTAGGGCGCCTCTGTCTGCAGTAACAAAGAGTCCTCCAGGTTGCCAGGCACCTACCCCTGGGAGAGGAACGGGGGTCTGCGAGATAAAGCAGGAGACAAGTCAGCTGGTAATCCTGACACAGATCACTGTCCATATGGAGGCCAATCACAGAGCAGGAGGAGGCGGGGGGGAGGCTGTGATGTTAGGTTGCAAGAGCAGAAATCCATCTGGTGCTTACTTCGTTATGAGGCTGACGTTTTAAGCAGCAACTCTGACAAAAATCTGTTACTGTCCCTTTGAACTAACTTATGGCTGCTAAGTGTTTCTGCTTTGTTCTGATTTTGACGAGAGGCATTACGACCCAAACGAAAGGAAAGCTCTGCGTCTATTAAAGCTGACAGCCGTCACGCTGTTGAAATCAAAAATCATTTGGCCACCTAGACCCGTCGCTGGCTTCATTAGCATGCCAAGAAAGTTCCCGTTATGAAAGGATTTTGGGGGGGAGGAAAGAAATCACTAGGTTGTCATGGATACCCCCAGTAGGGCAGATTTCGGTAGTCTCTGTTTGCTTTGGTTTATACGGACAGATCCATCATTCAGCAGGGGACGGGGCCCACAGGTAGAGTCCGCTCCCGTCAATAAGCGTTCTGCCGCCGCAACGGAACAGGGCGGCCTTTGTGGAGGCAAGCGTCGGCACGCTGGCTGTTTGCTGACAGGACCTGTCAGTCTGCATCGAGGTCTTACTCCGTTAACTCGCCGAGTTATTCCGTGGCCCCCGGTGGAGATCCCGTACGGCTGATGCACGCAGCGATAAATGCGGTCCTGCTCCAGTTTCATCCTCTGCGTGCAGCGCTGATGTCGGGAAATATTGTGGGATCTGGCAGAAACGAGGCTCCATACGCTGTCCCTTCAGAGGAGAGAGGGAACACGTAACGGAGATGTAGCTGCATACAATTCTCAGAGGCAGATGATCCAGTCAGTGCTTTATCCTGTTCAGTAAAGATCTTGGTTTCACTAATGATGCTGGGTCACCTTCAAAACTTTAAAATGTGGGACTTCATCCCACGGTGCCTTTTCAAAACAACTATTAACACCCCATGAGATTGTTTAATCCAAACACTTCAATATATTTATTGGGGGAGGTTTATCTGATCAGGCAACATGAAGTAGAGTGATAATTGTAAAGCATAAGAAACATAAAGCATGGTTTTACAAACTTTTATCTCAACTAAAAACCAAGAGTTTATCGTGCTACTTGTGTTCATCCCTTCTGGGTCACTACTTTGTCAAACGACATTTCACTGCATTGCCAGCTGCAAGGCTTCTGTCTCCACTAGACCCACATCTGCGAGATGGAAGATCTTCCTCATTCTTGCAAAATGTTTGTTTCATCAGCTTTGCAGTGAGGCTCAAGCTCAGTCAGATTTGATTGTCCGTACGCATCTGTCGTCGTCCGTTTCTAAGTCCTACCACAGATTCTCAATTGGATTTAGCGCTGGCCTTTGACTAGGCCATTCTCATGCATGGATGCGCTTTGATCCAAACCATGGCGTTGCCGCTCCGGCTGTATGTTTCTGCCTGTTGTCCCGCTGGAAGGTGGCTCCATTTCCTGATTTCTCTGTATTTAGCTCCACATTTACCCTTAACTCTGACCGGCTATGCTGAAGACGAGCGTCCCCACAGCATAATGCTGCCACCGTCATGCTGTGATGTACTAATTATGTGACTCTGAAGATGGTTGGCAGCGCTGATTTAATTTGGGGGAATTGCGGTGAAGTGAATACAAACGCACGCCTCGCTCTTAGGATGTTCAGCTGTAACAAATTGTGAAAAGAAAACTTTTTAGCTGTGCATGTTAAGGGCATAAACACGTTTGCAAGGCACTGTAGGTGTCAGATCATGCTGGTTATTGTTTTCCTCGCATGTGCAGGTATTTATTGTGAATATATTTCCCTCTTTCTCGTTGCAGGGAAGGAATCCTTTCTTCCTTGAACCTGCCATCATAATTGCAATAACTGATGGCAACAAATTGACCGGCGGCAGCGGTGTGCAGGATGAGGTCGGTGGACATCTTTAATCAGCCTCTGAAAGTGTCTTATGGGTAGAAATTAGCATAACGTCCGGGTGGGGGTGTAAAGCGTCTTTGATCGTTGTTGTTTCAACGGTCATCAGAATCCCTCTTGTGATGAAAGGTTAGCTAGATTTTATATAAGCCAATGGGGAAAATAATCCAATTTGTTTTTAAATGGAAAAAACGAAACTGTCTAAATGCTGGTATAAAGAAAAACAATATTGTAAACCCCAAAAAGGAAAAGGAGAGAATTGTGGTGCAACGCCTCCATCGATCTTTTTCCTCATTCTTGGCTTTTCGACTTTTGGAAATTTGGAACATAACACGAATTTCTTCATCATCCATCTTCAAAATAATTTTTTTGCTGCTGAAGTTTTTTCATTACAATATACCCAATAAATAAATATTTAGATCTTATTTTTTTTTTTTTTCTGGAAAAAAAAAAAAAGGTTCCAAACATAATCACGTGGCTTGTTGCCATCAAGTAAAGTTTACCTCTCCTGTGTCGTCGTCTCGACAGAACAATGAAATCACAAGTGAGGACTTAATTAAACCTACAAATGGGGAAGAGAGATTATTGAAGGTTATTGTTATCAGGAACATTTTCAATGGTGATGAGATCCCTAATACCAACACCTGGATTAGAAAAGTGTGACCTTTCTGGTTTTTTCCCCCACTGTCTGTAGCACTAGAGCATCAATAAATCTACGTTTATTTGAAAATACAGTTAAATGCAATAACTGTGTACTTTTCAGCAGTACTGGCTAACGAAGTAGCCCATTAGAGAATTGGTACATTTTACTCTTGTCTGTGGTGAAGTGTTTTCATCGACCATCTTGAATTTATGTACTAATAGTCGTAGTCTGGATGGCAGATTATCTATTATGATAAAAATTGAACCATTTTTTTATAGATGATTGCATAAACGAGCAAAGTGCCCTTCAGTACTTGGTTCATTTTCCAAGCTGTGCCCTAGCGAGCAGAGATGTTGAAATCTGTGCTGAATACAGAGAGCGCAGGAAAACCTTTTCTCCCTCTGATCTCAGAACGTGTCTCGTGTTCTCCTCCGTCTAGCTCCATCTGCCTCTGACCACCCCTCTGCCAGGGAGCGAGCTGACCAAGGAGCCTTTTCGGTGGGACCAGCGCCTGTTCGCCCTGGTGCTGCGCATCCCAGGCAACACCTCGGTGGAGCCCGAACCGCTCAGCGGCGTCCCGCCTGATGATTCTCCGATCACACCCATGTGTGAGGTCACTGGAGGTCGGTGATGATGTGTGGGGTCACACTGGTTAACGGATGTGTCCATTAAATGCGCTCATGGAGACCGCTTCAGTTGTTAGACAAGAGTTTTCTGTAGATGTCAGAGATTTTTATCAAGTCTGTAGATTTTAGATGGGCTTTATGCCTGGTTGGAGGGGGGGGGGGTGGTACTGTTTAGGTGCATTATGGGAGTTCCCGTGTTTTGACAAATGGCCTGGGTTTGTTTAGCCGTGTCCCTTCCACTTCTCCAGATGCTGATAGCACAACAATAAATCACCCCAATGCCCTTAAAGTAACCAGGAGGATGCCGGCGAGTAGATTATAGAAGCTGATCGAGCCGGAGAAAGGGATAAAGATAAAGACTTTGAAAAATGTAAAAAAATTATTTATTATAGAATAAAAAAAAAAAACATTTATAGTTTTGTATTTTTTATTGTCATTGCAGCATTTTACTCTTTTCCCAACTTTTAACTTGTGGATTTCCCAGACAGTGTGGGAAAGTAAAGGACTATATAGAGCCAAGTTTTTCTGAGGTCTGGATAATTATAGAGAAGACTAGAATAGAAATATTTGCCTGTCCTCACTTTATTCCCCGTCCTATATTTAAGTTACATTCATCCATCACTACAGTGCCTCGCCAAAGATTTCCTTCACCTTCATTTTCCCATTATGTCATCTCAAAACCACAAACTGCAAGGGATTTAATGGGATATCTTTGACCAACACAAAGACTTGCATAAATTTAATGTTGGGGGGGGGGGGAGAGAATGATGTGTGTTTTTCAAATTTTCAAGACCAAGAAAATGCGCTAGATTTGAATTCAGACCACTTTATTCTGCTGCCCGCACATAAAATCCTATGCAGCCTTCAGAGGTCAGTGAACAGACGTGGCCGTCCTCCTAACCTGACCGTCCACATCGTCCTGAACACACAGTGGTTTAGTGAGAGATGACGTTGGCGGCTTCGTGATGTAGGGATGCTTTGGGAAGAGGGGTGGAGTTAAATCCAGTTTAATACTACAGAGTACGGACTCACCGCGGCTGAATACAAAGGCACGCCTCACCTTTCAGACAAGCCCTGCTTCATTTTCCTTCCCCTTCACAGTTGTGCGCTGCTTTGTTTTGGTCTGTCACAAAGTCCTGAAGAAACCTTCTGAATTTTATTGTTTAATGTGAAAAAGGGGGAGGCAAATGTCCATGGATTCTGAATTGCTTTGCGAGGCAAACGGATGGAGTTACCTTGTCCATCATGGGGTAAGAACATCCATCCGTCCGTGTTTCTTATAATCAGGCAACAAATTATAAATGAGGCCTCTGTAGAGAAACTAATCACAAGTTCATGGTAAAGTTTTGAATTGTACAGGCTTGAATTGTTTTGTGTCTGGATAAACTTTACATTTTTATATGAAGAAAAATGTGTGGAACCCTGAACATATGCAGGCTGCATTTATTCTTTTTTAAAATTAGCAATCACAATACCAGAGCAGTTGCCTTGCGTCTCTTTTGTGGCAATGGGACTTGGATGAGCTCTCACAGGATCGTTCTCGTTTTCAATAGGTTTACAAAGAACATTAAATCAGTGGTTATTGTTGCCGGATTGCCAGAGCGGGGTTTTATGTCGGGGCGCCTCTCAGCTCGTCGTAATTCAATGAAGAGTAGCGAGCCCAAACTGCACAGCAGAGCCTGGCGGAGCATGCCGGGACAGGCTCCAAGTATTTATAACAGTACATCAAAATAGCTGTTTGTTAAACACATTCTGCTGCACAACAGATGAATCATCTGTCTCTGCGAAACAAGGGACGGCTAACATGAAGCCGAAGAGAAAAGGATTGCCTTGGCAGCCGTTTTCTCCTCCAGCTAGGGAGAGCCCTGAGCTTTCTCTCCATACCGTCTCACTCGACTCGCTTTACTATGTTTACAACTTTGCCAGAGGGGATGTAAACGCCGCTCAAAACGTCGCGCCACTTCAATACCTGAAGCACAAACCGACGCGGCTGTAACGGGAGCGGCAAAGTGCTTTGTTGAACCGGTGATTAAGGGGAGAAGGATTCCTCCGCCGGGCCCCAGGCCGGGACGGGAATCGTAGCGGTTCTCAGCCGCTGGTGGAATAAGCCTTGGCCGCTGCTTTAGAGCGCGTTCGCCCAGAGAGGCGGGCTTGTTCCCACAGCCGGCGGGAGGAACACACCAGAACGATGCTGACGGCAGTTTTAAGATGAACACACGGGGAGGGACGGCGTACGCCGCTCTGTGTCGCAGTCTGAATGCACGGCATGACCCGGCTCCATTGTCAGCGAGCGCCGTCCATTACTGCTGATGGCAGAGCTGACACAAAGCCGCGGCCTATTGAGGCCAGAAGTGATCGGGTGCACAGCGGGGTCGCCGCAGGTCAATTGGGGGGGCTTCCACGGATGAGAAGGCCGAATTGATCAGACCTTGGTTTATTTAATTTTTAACGGTGTGGCTGAGTCGGCACCTTGTGAGGTAACTGATGCTGTGACCAGTGGGTGAAGACAAATCCGAGGCTTTCTGGAGCGCCAATCAAGGCAAAATCGCCAGACTATCAACACAAACAGTTTGAGGACGGATTAAAAGCGTCCTCAAACTGCAAAAGAGTGTAAAAAAAGGCTTCTGATCTTTTCTCAGAAGAAAAAAGAGAAGTGAAGGGGAGCGGAAACTTGAAGAAGTCTCTGCTGAGCCATGAGAGCCTTGGTTTAGAAATGCCACCATGTCACGGTGTGACCGTGATGAGAAGACTTCCTTAAACGCTACAGTTTGTTTCCTACTGCTGCAAATAATGTTGGCCGGGAGGATTTCACTGACAGGAATGCTGTTGTAAACATTTATTGATTGAGTTCATTTAACATCTGGTTTGTTTAAGGTCAATGTTCCAGCCTGTAGGTCTGCCTCCTGCAGTCCGACGGCTGGACAGTCATGCTGGTACTAGGGAAGCTCGTTATTTACTGGGATGCTTTTTAAAAAGTTTTGGAACCGTTGGACTGGAGTCTTTATGAATCTTTACAGTGATACTCTTTTGGCTTGTTTGTTTGCAACATGTTCGACTTTTGCTCCTAATCGACAGATTAATTTTGTCTCCCGTTGATTTGGGGGAGTCTTGGGGGTTTGATTTGGGGGATTAAGTGGCGTCATGTCTAGCTTTCTGCGTACTTCCATCAGCAGCAGGAAGAAATCCAAAAATGACTAAAAAGAGGCAAAATGTTACATTCGCCTTAATCAAGTGGGCCAAAATGTTCTGTTTGAGGTTGCATAGGCTGGCCGGTTCATGTTTAAGGCTCACATAGATCAGGTGATCTTCAGACATTGATAAACCTTTTCACCGCTGGATGCTCATGGTGGTCGTCTGTGTGTTGCAGGGCGTTCCTACAGTGTGTTTTCTCAGCGCATGTTGAATCAGTGCTTGGAGTCTCTCGTGCAGAAAATCCAAAGCGGAGTGGTGATAAACTTTGAGAAGACTGGACCTGACCCTCCTCCGCTAGAAGGTACGAGAAGCTCTTCTGTGTCTGGCAGCCAGAGGAACCTTCCACTAACTTGGATATCAGTTATCATCATCTGTTGTCCGTTTTCTCACTGGTTGCCGGTGGAAAACCCTTTCCTTCGTGTTTCTTAACAGACGCTCCAGCTGAGGCACTGAAGTCCGGTCTGCAGCCTTGGCACTGCTGTCACAAGCTGATCTACGTACGACCCAACCCTAAAACCGGCGTCCCCATTGGTCACTGGCCCATCCCTGAGGCCTTCTGGCCCGACCAGAACTCCCCGACACTCGTAAGAGACGTTTTCTGATAATAAAAAAAAAAGATTAGAAAGGCTGATTTTAATTTGTGTTTCAACTTATTTGTGCATACTGCTCTGCAAAAGTATTCATACCTCTTAAGCTGAACTAATTCTCTGTCGTGTTACAGCTACAAAGGGCTGTGTATTTTACTGGGATTTTATGTGATAGACAAAAACATCATTATAGAACCAGAGAAAAAGGATGTATTGGTTTTCTAGATTTTTTTACTAATAAAGGTCTAAAAGTGCAACAGTGATTTGTATAAAGCTTCCTTTAATCTGACTCCCCTAAATAAAACCCAGTGTAACAAACTAAGAGGAATGGGCAAAGATTTTAACCTCTAGCTTTCTGATGCCCTCAGCTCAAAGTTAACAATCCAGTAAAACCTGGATTTGTTTTTCCATTTCTTTCGACGTGCCTATATCAACAATGTTTTGTGATCTCTGTGCATGGTAAATAAGCCTACGCTGTATATAATGGTGTAATTCCCCTTCCGTGCCACCAGTGGGCAGTATGTTCTTTGAAACTCAGCAGCTGGGCCATGCCTACAAACAGTCCGTGGTGAAAAACGCGCCACGAATCTTCCCGCTCCGGAATCCGTTCTCATATCGCCGCGTTGTCAGAGAGAAAACTCACGTCGTTGGAAGGCGAAGAGTAGAAGCCCAACAAATGTTCGGTTGGAGCTGAAAAACGCGTGTGCGGGGTCTAAAGCAGATTAAGGCAACACCACAAAACACTTGCAACTTAGACAGCGGTAAGAAGGCGGTTCCAGAAAGCCCGGGATCTGACTTTAAACAATCTCTCACCTTCTGTCCACTTGAGTTATCACATTAAAATCCAATTAAAATTTGTGATTTTGATCAAATGTGGAAAGGTTTCTAGGGGTTTGAATACTTTTGCAAGACTATGTAAATTTAGCCGGGTGCGTCAGTGGCAGCATAATTGAAATAATAGGATCAGACTTTTCCATAGTTACTTAAACCCCCGATAAAACGGCAGATTAAATCTCCCTTTAAAAGGGTAAAGTGGGCTCTCTGGGTATTAACCATGTGCCCTGTGGTCCAACACAGCCGCCCCGCTCCGCCCACCCCCACGTACGGTTCTCCTGTGTGGACGCCGAGCCTATGGTGATAGACAAGGTGCCCTTCGACAAGTACGAGCTGGAGCCTTCGCCGCTCACGCAGTACATCCTGGAGAGGAAATCCCCTCACACCTGCTGGCAGGTACGTCTCAGAGAAGCAAAATGTCCCGCCGACAAAGCTGGTGGAACCCTGTGGATGTGTCATTTAAGGTCCTGAATCTGGCTCAAGTCCAGAAACGAACGAGCTGACGTTGCTTGAAACCTCAGTCAGCTTTTACTTCCAGGAGGGCGGGTATTTGGCTCCCTGCCGGAGGACAACGTCCCCACAGCATGACCCTCCCTCCACCATGCTTCATGGCGGGGACGTTCCATTGTTTTTATTCACCACAGATAATGTTTTGCCTTCATGCCAGACTGATCGCGTTTGTTCTGATTTGACCAGAGGACCGTGTTCCACATGTTTATGTCCTCGACATGCCTTCAGGTTTCATATCACTCTCTGCTACCGGTTGCCTTCTTACTCTTCTGTGAAGGCTGGGTTTGTGGAGCTCATTGCTAGTAGTTGTCCTGTCAGCAGATTTTTCCCGCCTGATGTATGACGAACTAAACTGTGTTCTGGGATGTTTAAACCTTGTTTTATATTCACAATGTTTTTTTTTTAAGTCATCCAGCTGCACCTGTATTCAAATATACAGAGTACATTACAGACTGGACCCTGTTTGTTTTATTTAGTAGCATTCAGGTGCTGGGGGCTGAATATAACTTAACAATCGTGCTCTACTTCGCGTTGATCCGCCACAGAAAGCCTCAATAAATTACACTGAAGGCTGAGGTTGTGAGTTCATGGGGGGTGCTCTGCATATACAGACGTCCATGTGCCGCGTCGCTTCCTCTTTTAACGTCACTGTCCTGCATGAAGCTGAGCCGAGGGGGTAGAAACTGCGAGCTGACTGCGCTGAGACTAAAGGGTAGGGATGAGCCGGCGGCCTGCACTGCAAAAACTAAATAAAAAAATAAGTAAAAGATTTCTTGAAATGAATATATTTGTCCTTAATTTGAGCAGGTAAATAAGATGCTATGCCAATGGAATGAGTATTGTTACATCTAAAATAAGATGATTAGATAAACTGCACTTTAAATAGGATGATGGAGATGAGTTGTTCCTATTTTAAGTGCAAAAATCTTATTCCATTGGCAGATCATTTAAACTTGCTGCTCAAATCACGGACAAATACACTCATTTCAAGAAAACGTTACCTATTTCATGTTTTTGCAGCGTGTCATACGCACGGGTTTGCTCCCGGACGAGTCAAAGCTCGACAACAGCCGCCGCGTGTGTCCAGCGCGGCCAACAGCAGCCCGTCGGCTCACCTGTCCAGAAGATATCCTCCAGTTTGCTGAACCGACATGTTTACAGAAACCTTTAACTGGGTCCAGTGTGGCTGAAGTGAAACGGCCCAAAAACTAAACATGAGGAGGAGGTGACCTGATGCAGACCCTGAGGGTTGGTTTTTTTTATGTATATTTATAAAAACCAATCTTTGCTGCCCATGTTTTCCTGATGTGAACGGTCTTTGCTGTAACAAGGACGCATGAAGCCAGATGTTTCTTCTTCCGACTCTGTCCTGTTTACCCACATTGGATTTCTTTCAGGATGTTTTAAAGGTTTTCTCTTTTTTAAAAGGACGGCAACCATTTTGTTCACCCTGAAGTTACTTGTAGATGCTAATATTTATATACAACCTACAGATGCCTTAATGTGCTTTAATCAACTATCAATCGATTTGGACTTTGGGTAACTTGTCGTTTTTTTTTTTTTTTTTTTTTGTACCTCAGAGTTTTGTTTGCTGATTAGAGTTCAAATGTCACTGCTGATTTATTGATTGGTTTGTGTCTGTTTTTGTAGGTGTTTGTAAGTAACAGTGCCAAGTACAGTGACCTGGGTCAACCTTTTGGTTACCTAAAGGCTAGCACAGCTCTTAACTGTGTCAACCTGTTTGTAATGCCCTACAACTACCCTGTGCTTCTGCCACTTCTGGGTAAGACTCCATTCCTTGCATGTTACCCTTTGGGATTTTCTTCTTTTTTTTTTTTTTATTACCTTGTGTAATGCTCAGACAGGATGTCCTTTTGGAAATGTCTCAATAGTTTAAATCAGGGCTCTCTTATTTCCACCATGCTAGGACAGAGTTAAAGGTTAGAGGTCAGCTTACAGTGCCGCTGAGAGGTTTACATGCACTAATCGTGTGTTAATTTTGAGCTTTTAAAGAGATGTTTTAGTCTTCTTTTTTTTTCCCCTATGGTGGTAAATCGCAAACATCTACATTGATATTAAAAAATTCTAGAACCGGATTCATAAGTTTGAATCTATTTTAAGTTTTCTCCAATCAAAAGTGCCGGCATTTTGCTAACAGTCATGAAGGTGTACGCGCTTATAAGCAGAGTGTAAACGTGCTCAGAGTTGAATTTTGGGCCCTTCCCAGTAGCTTCCTGTTGGCCTGATGTTTTATTTTTTTTCATTTGAAAACTAGTTTCTCTTGGGGCTGGACAATATAGAAAAAAAGCATATTGATAAAATAGAAATCATATTGATCGATATCGCTAATTATCAACGAATTCAAAACATATATTTGAAGTGCAGCCCTGGCCATTTTAGGCTGTTGCTTAGCGACCTATTTTTAGATACAGAACACACAAACACTGAATTCAAACTCAACTCTTTATTCAACCAACTTTTTACCAAAACTGCAAGTTTTTAAAAAATGAAAACAAACGTGTGCGCTCTGAACTCTTTGAAGGGGGCGGAGCTTGGTGACCAAGCGTTTCCTGGGTCTGGGTTTGTGATTGGTTGGGAGGATGTAACAACTGTAATATTAATCTATATGGCTAGAATGCAAAAGGAAGGAAAACTATTCTATTGAACTTTTTATTGACCTTTTGTTCTATCATTGATATAAGTCTATCGATCGATATATATTGTTATTGAATGATCGTCCAGCCCTAGTTTCTCTTGTGTCTGGGATCACTGTCCTGTTGGGACACTCGACTGTGTCCAGGTTTGAACCATTTGATCCAAGCTGCCAGCCCTCCTAGAAGAGGAAACTGGTCGGGAGGTTTAAGGACAACACAGGAAACGGCGAGGCTTGAGCCTATCAGGAACTGGAAGATGCTGGAGCACCAGATAAAGTGAATTTAACCGGAGTAAATCAAAGATGCATGGCTGCCTTCAAAGTCTTCAACTCACTGCTCAAATCAACAGCTAAATTGATGAAACCTGGATATGGTCGGGCTTTCCAACAAGGCGAAAATCCCAAAACACACTTAAAAAATTGGTTGGGGGAGGGACAAGCAGACTCATGCCCCAGACAACCTGAGCCAGGTAGCATTTCTAGTAGGAATGGGAGATATCCCACTAAAATCCTGCCAGAAGCCTGCAGATGGCTACATAAAGATTCTCTGCAACTTGCTACAGGACGTTTACCCAAATATTAGTGGCCGTGTATGTTTATATGTAAGCCCCAATGTTTGATTTCCACCTAGTGTAGATTAGTCAAATCAAATTTATTTATAAAGCACATTTAAGACAAAAAGAAAATCAATGATCATTCAATGCAAACACTGTACAAATGAAAAATGGAGCCAAACTCTCACTGTGAGGAAAATTCACGATGATTTCAAACATGTATACATAAATTAGTTTTTAAAAAGCAGTTTTGTTAGTTTAATATTTCTCACTGAACGAAAAATGCACAACGAAAAACTCAAAATGAGGAGGATGCTCAGGCCCGTGATGAGTTCATGTAAAGCTCTGACTGGCACAGAAGGTATGGGTCACAACAGTCTGAAACTCACTCACAAATACTAAGTAAAGATTTCATTTAATCAGGTGGAAGAAGTAAATAATCAAGTCAAACTGTTGAGAAGCTGCAGAATATTTTCTCTAGAATTGGTATCAGCTGGTCTTTTGTGTCATTGTTCGGTTGTTGTGCTTCCTGCAGACGACTTGATCAAAGTGCACAAGTTCAAGCCGACCCTGAAATGGCGCCAGTCCTTTGAGAACTACTTGAAGACCATGCCTCCTTACTATATTGGGGTGAGCTGAGTCCGGCTGATGTGGATTCTTCCTACTTTTCGCTAAGCGAGGCTAACGCCTGCTGTCCTCTTCTCCTCTGCAGTCCCTCAGAAAGGCGCTGAGGATCATGGGAGCGCCAAACCTTCTGGCTGAGAACATGGAGTACGGTCTGAGCTACAGCGTGGTGTCCTACCTGAAGAAGCTCAGTCAGCAGGTGTGGCACTGGCTCCGTGACTCGCCGTTGGTTCTCGTTTTTTTTAGGGATGCTGTTAAACGTGGCGGGTTTTCTCACATCCCCAGACTAAAATCGAGTACGACCGCCTGATGGCCTCGATCGGCAAGAAGGCGCCCCCAGAGCTGGGCATCAAGGTGCGATGGCGGGGCGGCGGCGGCATCTCTTTAGCACAGAGGAGGGACTTCATCCAGCAGCTGCAGAGTCTCACCGGGGAGGCTCCCTCTCTGCCCATGGAGCTCAACCCCAAAGAGTTTCAAGGCTTTCACCTGGCCCTGCTCAACAAGGTAAGAAGTAACATTTTAATGAGCTAGTGCCGTTTATGTCCTCTGTGCTGCTTCCGTTCTCTCATCAGCTGAACTCCACTGAGCATTTCTCTCTCCTATTGCTAGGATACAAGACGGCAGTTTAAAAATAATTGTCTTCTTGTTTTGTTTTTTTCTTTGTCCGGGGTGTATTTTAATCTCCCTCCTCTCTTACCTCCGTCTCAGGGCCTGAAGCCTCAGAGCTTCAGAAATCCCTACGACATCCCACGCAGCCACTTGCTGGACCAGCTCAGCCGAATGAGGAGGAACCTGCTCAACACCACCGTCTGCACCCTGCGAGGCCAGGACTCGGGTAATTGTCTCTGGAAATGAGCTTCGTGTGTTTTCCTCGGAAATGAGAGACGCACAGATCCGCATTTTGAGGCCCAGAGCCGATCTTCTGTTTTTGTAATGCTTTGACTCGCCGAGGCAAAGTTTCACCTGTTTACTCTCTTCAAGAACTATAATATAAGAACATGTATAACAGCATTTTACTATTGTTTTTCCAGCTATGCAGCCCTGAGTGGTCACTAATTTATGTTGATATAGAAATTTTATAGCCTTATCTGCGTTCTGTATTAGCTGTTGCTGCAGCTAGCATTACTAAAACTGCTGTATGTGTGTGTTCCTTATAAAATGTAGATCTTTACCTAAACCTTTCAGAAGGTTGGCAACATTTCTTAATCTAGCATGTTCTATGAAAGCAACTTAGAAAGAGCAGCTTTACTGGGATGTGTTCAGCCTTCCTACTAGAGGTAAACAACATGGACTTTAAATCTTATCACAATATATTGTGGTACTACTGTGATAACGATAAGTGATGATAAAAGACTCGTTACAGCTTCTTGCAGAGTTATTTAGTTAACTGTGTGGCTGTGACTGCATGTCAGTTATGGCCCAATAAACACAAATACTGTCCTTAAAAACATTAAATAACGTAACATTATTTATTGATGCTCTCAGAGAAGCCATTAGTGGAGGAAACGGCAAAAATAACAATCCTGGCAGTTTTGGGGGTTTCCAGACGCGACTAATTGGAATTTATCGTTGTCAAGATAAACTCAGCTTCTTATCATGACACATTTGTCACCATACAGACGAAACGATGCAATAAAGGCTTATCAATACTCCCTACTATCTGCTTTAAAGTCTTGCTCTCCACAGAAGTCATAGAAAAAGGTTTCGTTTAAAAAAAAAAAAAAAAAAAAAAGCTTGTAAAAACTAGGGTTTCTGTGACATTAACAAGCTTGGAGCTGCTGAAGCAGCAGCATCCACACCAAAAGTGTTGTTCCTACCGTTAGAGGGTATCATTCAGGTACGTTACTTTCATCATCAGGAAAAACAAAAACAAAAGGCCGTTAGACAAACGCCTAGGAGCATTTCCGCTGGTGACGCTCACAGAAAAGAACTTAATTTGATTCCAACTCTATTTGCCTTCCAGACCAACTCCACAGCGTACCGATCGCCCAGATGGGAAACTACCAAGACTTCCTCAAATCTGCCCCCCAGCCACTCCGGGATGCGGATCCTGAACAGCCCAAACGCTTGCACACGTTCGGAAACCCCTTCAAACTGGACAAAAAGGTACGCCGCGGCCGCTGATCCGCGCTCAGTCCAAAACAGAGAAGGCAAGGCTACCGTGAAGTCCAACCGCCTCGTTTCTCCTGCAGGGCATGATGATCGACGAGGCGGACGAATTCGTGACCGGCCCGCAGAACAAGGGCAAGCGACCGGGAGAGAGCAGCAACATGCCGGGTGGCGGTCCCAAAAGGCGGCGCTGCATGTCGCCTCTGCTGCGTCTGGGCAGGGCCTACACCCCTCCAGTGACCCCTCCGGCCAGCCCCCGACACTCAACAGGTCAGGTCCAGCCTATAAACCCTTCAGAACACATCCAGAAGAATGGAAATAGATGAGCAGATCGGTTTTATCGTCCCTTTTTCTGTGTTTTTCTCTGTGCTAACACGGCCACTCTAACCTGAGATTTTTCTAAATGTAGAAATTATGAAGCACAGATGTTTGAGAAGATTTTTACGTGTCCAAGTCGTGATCCATGAGTCTCCATCTCCTAAACCCTGTAGACATGGACATCAATGACGGCGCACCAGAAGCTGAGCTGATCATCAACCACCTGAACCAGAACCACTACAGTCCGGACACAAGCTCCGACCCCGAGGTGGATAACCCCTCGGGGCCTGCCCACGTCCAGGAGAACCACAACTCCGCGGATCCGCAGCTTTTCCGGCACAAGGACGAGGAGGAAGACGGGGGCCCGCGGCCGGGCGAGCCGCCGGGCAGCGAGGTAGGGGAGGAGATGGTGCTGATGGAGGACCAGACGACCCGATTCCTGTCGCCCGCTGCGCTGAAGAAGCACATTCACAGTGAAACGACGAAGGTCAACAACGAGCTGAGAGTGATGATCAATAAGGAGATCAGAAAACCCGGCAGACGTACGTATACAAGGAGGACGGATAAATGTGGGGGGGGGGGCTTAGTTATGGATACGACACTCAGATACATCCTAGTAAAGTTACTAATCACTGGAAAGTTCCTTTATTTCAGGGATTTAATTCAAAACCATAAACTTTTAGATTATGTACAGTGCATTGCATAAGGATCTTCAAGTCTAACTACAGATTATCAGTTGGATTGAGGTCTGGACTTTGACTAGGCCCTTCCAACACATTTTACATGTTTCCCGTTAAACCACTGGAGTGTTGCTTTAGCTGCATGCTTCGGTTCATTGTTCCTCTGGAAGGCGGACTTCCGTCCAAGTCTCAGATCACAGGCGGACCGACGGGTTCTGCTCCTGTGTTTAGCTCCATCCTTCTTTCCCTCGACTCGGACCAGTTTCCCGGCCCCTGCTGCTGAGAAACACGAGGGTTCACACACCCTCGGGGCGACGGGATGCGTTGGGTTTGTGCCGGACATGGCGTTTTCCTTGGTGGCCAAAAAGTTTCTTTTTTTTCTTTTCACATCTGACCAGAGCGCCTTGCTCCACATGTTTGCAAACTCAAACATGGATGCTTTTAGAGCCCCACCTTTCAGGAGCCTGGAAGCTCACCGACCTTTTAAACTCACATGGCAATTAAAAGCACACAGATCGTAGGCGAGGACGTTCACCGACGCACGTCAACCTGAGAGTTTATCAGGCCATGGTCTTCAGGCTCAGCAGTCTGTTGATCAGACTGATTTAGAGGATTTCTGCTGGGATGAACAAAGAAGAGAAAACACTTCTGTTTGATAGTAAATGGCTTTATCTAACCAATAACCCAGAGTGACAGAAGGGGCTTTGTTATCGATCATGTTCTCTAAAAATGGCCTAGTCAGAAATCCTTCCAGGGTACGCAACTTAAGAGCACAACCTCTATACTAATTTTGTGGAAAAAGGAATATGTTGTGGCTTGGCCTGCTGCAAGTCATGATTAATAACGGAAAGAAGCACTCAATATATTGGTCAGGCGATATCAAGCGTCTCCTTTCGAATTGAAATCCTGAAATAAATTAGTTATAAAAGTAATTTCCATTTTGGTGTGTGTATGTGTGTGTGTGTGTGTGTGTGTGTGTGTGTGTGTGTGTGTGTGTGTGTGTGTGTGTGTGTGTGTGTGTGTGTGTGTGTGTGTGTGTATACGAGCAAATTTTAGGTAAGCGGCCATTTTCTTGTAGCCTTTTCCTCGCTATGATCAACACCAACCTGTCTCACTGGAATGGCATGTTCCCTTGTCTTTCCCATTTTGAAGAGTGGCTAAGAGTGATGGGCCTGAGTGTCATGTCAGGTTTATACTTCAGGGAGAAATGCGTTGAGTTTAGTGAGGAGGAGGAGGTAAAAACGAATCTCCAAAGCTTACTGTTGGAGAACCACAGCTGAGGGTATTTACAGCAGGGCTGTCTAGAGCTGCAGAGGGCGCTGTAACCTCTGTCCACGTAAAAAAAGCCGCATTTAAAATAGACCTATAAGGTTCACGTTGCTTCTTTTTGCCTTTCAGACTATGAGAAGATCTTCCTCCTCCTGAAGCAGATCCAGGGCACGCTGGACACACGGCTCATCTTCCTCCAAAACATCATCAAAGAGGCCGCCAGGTACGAAGTTGCAGTTCTTTTCGTGTCCCGCCGCTGCTCTGACCTGCTGCGTTGACCTGGTTTTAACTAGCAACAAAAGCACTGCGCGCTCATCGGCCACTGTATTAATCACAGCCGTTCAAGTTCTCATTAACGCGAGCAGCAAACCAATCGCACGGCAGTAACGTTTAGTCGTCCGGATGCGTCGAAGACAGTTTACTGAAGTGCAAACGGCACCAGGGAGGCGATTTTAAGGAAGTTTGAACATGGCCCGGCCGTTCTGAGCATTTCACAAAATGCTGACCTGCTGGGATTTTTACACACAACCGTCTCCTGGGCTGACAGAGAATGGTCTTTAAAAAGGGAAATGTGCAGCAAGGAGCGTTTATTCTTGGCAGGCTTTGCCCTGCTGGTGCCAATTGAGCGCGGTGGAAACGCTGCGTCGCAGCTGCAGCCGTGTCCTTCGCTTATTATCCACGGTGCACCCAACGTCTGACGGTTACTTCCAGCAGGATAAGGCGGCAGGCCACACAGCTCAGATCATCTTAAACTGCTTAGTAGAACATGAAAATGAGTTTACTAAACTCAGAGTTCACAGTAATTGGATCTGAATCCAGTGGAGCTGTCGAGGGGCGGACCGATGGCTTCAGCTCACGAAGGAAGCTGTCGAATCTGAAGCCTTTTTTTAACGTGTGCCATGAAGAATTAAGGCATTTCAGTAGGTAAAAGTGGGTCCAACCTGGTTCTGGCAAAGTGGACCGTTGAGCTTAGGTTAGGTTGTGACTGGTGCCCTAATGTTGCAACCAGTTGCCTTCAGAAAAGAAATGATTGTCGGTCCATTGCTTAAAATCTCAGCACGTTCCGTTTATTTTTGGGGTCGTAAGACGACAAGATGTGAAAGTTCAGGGGCTGTGAACACCTTTGCTAGGCTCTTTTATGATAACATCTGGCTTGGCTTTCGTTGTGTTTAAGTGAAGCTTGATCTGTTGAAAGGACACATTTTAAAACCTTGTTCTCACCGCCCAAAGGTTCAAGAAGCGAGTTCTCATCGAGCAGCTGGAAAACTTTCTCGAGGAAATCCACAACAGATCCAACCCCATGAACCACGTGGACATGCTCTGAGACCAACCCGACAGCCCCGCCCACACCCCTCTGAACCGCCCCCAGCCCCAACCGAGGCCCAAAGACCTCCAGCTGCTTCGGCCGACCCGTCATTTAATCCACATTTCCATTTATGGACAGTAGGCACCGAAAGTAGGTCTGACCCTGAATGTCGTCTGTTTCGTTTTCCAACCAGAACAATTGGGGGGGGGGGGGGGGCCTTGGTAAAGAGACGCTCTGTTTGACGTTTCATCAGCGGGCCCGGTCTCACTGTGGTTTCAGCTGAGCGGACAGACGGCAGCTCTTATCTCACCTACCGGTTGGAGTTCAAGACTTTTCCAGAGCGACTCAGATGACGGCCAGCAGCCAGAGGGCGATGTTCAGTCTGAGCGTCCAGCGTTTGTTTCCAGATCACTCAGGGTGGAGAGGGATCTAGCCAAGACGTTTAGAAAACAGTTTTCTCCCACGTTGTTGTACTCCTCCCCTGACATAGCAGATGTTAATCTCTGAAGGGTTACAATTTATTGTTTAAATCCAGTTTGTACACTCCACCAACCGGAGCACTCTGCCCCCCACCCCCCACCCCCGACGCACGTCATTTGGGGCTGAGGCAGCCCACCTGCCAGACTGATGCTTAATAATATTGATGAATAATTCAGGTGTGGGACAAAGTGAACGGTTTTCCGGATGCTTTTGTGTCTGCACGTGGAGCCTGTAAGCCTGAAAAGCCGGTTTGTGCTGCAGAGCTACAGCGAAGCCCACGCAGAGGAAGGCGTTTAAAAACAGGGACAAAAAGCTCAGGAACCGTCATCGATGCATCAGTGTCAGCAATAAGCTCTAGGCCCTCCTCCCCCCACCTATTTATTTACGCCTGAAAGGGCCCATATGCAACACGAACTGCTGAGAGCAATGATGAAATGAGGTCTCGGTTGCCGACATATTACTGACCCCCCCCCCTCCATCCCATATGAACTTCTCTCTGCCACGAATCGCAAACCAACTTCTTGTTGCACTTGTGTGAATTTGAGAATTATTTAATGTAATTTAAAAGGAGAACTACATTTTTGTTGCAATTTAAGAAAAAGAAACTATATTCAGTGTTCTCAAATCTACACAAATTGGCCCTCGTCGAGGGTCTAGAGGTCAAAGGTTGATTTCTGATTCCAATGGCCGCCCTCTCCCTCCGCCCTCCCCGGACAGGGACCAAAATCTGCCATACTTGTCTTTTATTTGTGAAGAGGCCGCTACCAAAAGAGTATTTTGAATACACTGTAAAGATGTAAATAACCCTAGAGTACTATTTAAAAAAAGAGGAGATGTTCAGTGGAAAATGGCCTTTTTGTAAGTATTTCCATAAAGTTTCTATTTTACACTGTGAAGGGCCATGTAAATAAAGTGTTCCATAAACATTCGAGTCCTTGATGATTTTTATTTTTTTTTTCTGTTTGAAAACTCATCGTAGTGAAGAACAAACACGCCCACAGTGTAAAAAGATATTAAAATTTTATTTACAGGTATTTACAAAAATAACATCTCTCTTGCTGAAGTGTATCTTCCGTTTGGTCCATAAATAAATACTGCTGGTGAAAACGGTCGGTACGGATGGCTGCGACTCGGGGCCGGCGGGGTGGAGCAGCGTCACGGCGTCATATCGCTCGCTCTGCAGGGTTCATCATTCTGCCCATAAACAAGATGGAGCCTGAAATGCAGGGACACACAATTATAAAAAGGAAAACAAAATGTCCAGCTGGACTCTGTGTCGGACATTTCTTCTGATTGCGGCATCTATATTGTTTTTTTTTGATCGGGTCAGAACCGGTGGGATGCAGTCTGCAAAAAACGGGATTTAATTGAGGTGTTCTGCAGATTTGGTAGGTGTGGTAAAACAAAACGTATTTGTAGACTTGCAGGATATCTGGAAAGTATTCTCAGCGCTTCCCTTTCTCTGTATTTTATATTACACCTTAATTCAATTAGCTAAATGGATTTAGTTATTTTTTTTTTCCTCTAAAAGTTACACACAACTCACTATAATGACATGACAAACTTTTTCTTTTTTTCAACCATATTAATGATAACAGATCACATGCCCATAGCTAAAGCTGTAATGTGAAAGGAGTGAAGCGGTGAATAATTTCTGGCTTCACTATTCGTCCTGTTCCCAGTTTTTGAAACTTTCATCCATCTATGTCCTTTTCAGTTATCTCTTCAATCCAGCCATATTTTTACCTTAGTCCATCTGTTCATCCTTTACCCATCCATTCATCTCTTTATTCATTCTTATCTAAGTTTCCTTTTGAGTTAAACTGAACTGGAAACCGTCAGCTGCAGTCGATCTATCGTGACTCCATGGTTGGAGACGATAAAGCGTTAAGAAATCTGGAAACGTGTTTGTAGAAGTGTGGCAGGATCCTGGAGGGGGCATGGGAGTTTGCCCAACCAGTCTACATGTGCTTTGTGGATCTGGAGAAGGCATTCGACCGTGTCCCCCGGGGGATCCTGTGGGGGGTACTCCGGGAGTATGGAGTACCGGACCCTTTAATAAGGGCTGTCAGGTCTCTGTACGACCGGTGTCAGAGTCTGGTCCGCATTGCCAGCAGTAAGTCGGACTTGTTTCCAGTGAGAGTTGGACTCCGACAAGGTTGCCCTTTGTCACCGATTCTGTTCATAACTTTTATGGACAAAATTTCTAGGCGCAGCCAAGGTGTCGAGGGGATCTGTTTTGGTGGCCTTAGGATTGTGTCTCTGCTATTCGCGGATGACGTGGTCCTATTGGCTTCATCAGGGCGTGATCTACAGCTCTCACTGGAGCGGTTCGCAGCCGAGTGCGAAGCGGCCGGGATGAAAATCAGTGCCTCCAAATCTGAGACCATGGTCTTGAACCGGAAAAGGGTAGAGTGCCTTCTCCAGGTTGGGGAGGATGTGCTACCCCTAGTGGAGGAGTTTAAGTATCTTGGGGTCTTGTTCACTAATGAGGGAAAGATGGAGCGGGAGATCGACAGGCGGATTGGTGCGGCGTCTGCTGTGAAGCGGGCGCTGTACCGATCCGTTGTGGTAAAGAGAGAGCTGAGCCAAAAGGCGAAGCTCTCGATTTACCGGTCCATCTACGTTCCTACCCTCATCTATGGTCACGAGCTTTGGGTCAAGAACGAGATCCCGGATACAAGCGGCTGAAATGAGTTTTCTCCGTAGTGTGTCTGGGCTCTCCCTTAGAGATAGGGTGAGGAGCTCAGTCATCCGGGGAGGACTCAGAGTAGAGCCGCTGCTCCTCCACGTCGAGAGGAGCCAGTTGAGGTGGCTCGGGCATCTGGTTAGGATGCCTCCTGGACGCCTCCCTGGAGAGGTGTTCCGGGCACGTCCCACCGGGAGGAGGCCCAGGGGAAGACCCAGGACACGCTGGAGGGACTATGTCTCTCGGCTGGCCTGGGAACGCCTTGGGATTCCCCCGGAGGAGCTGGCCCAAGTGGTCGGGGAGAGGGACGTCTGGGCCTCCCTACTGAAGCTGCTACCCCCGCGACCCGACCCCCGGATAAGCGGAAGAAGACGGACGGACGGATGGCAGGAAAATGTTATTTCCTATTTATCCACTAGAGGTCACCAAACAGTTTTAATGCAAACCTGCACCTTTTTATAATTTTTCCTCTTCTATCCTGCATCCAGAGCCTTTGCATCGAACATTTGATACATTTTCAGCTTTTCTGGAAGCTTTCCCCCCACCACGCACATTTTTTACTAGCAGGATAATTTACACGCTCAGCTACAAGAAACTGCTGTATTGTGAGAACATTTTCAGGCTCAATGGGGCCTGAAAGGAGAAATGGTGTGAGCGACCCGTGTTTACAGTGCAGACTGGATACCTGTGTGAACCTGGCGAAGCAGAAATAAGAATGGCCGGTCCGCCTTGAAGACAGGAGCACGGGACCGTTTGAGTAGCACCATAGCTGCAATGGTTAAAACTCATTAAACATCCATCCACCATATTCATTCAAGCACCTTGCAGTAAAAAAAAAATGACATCACTAACCTGTTGCAGCGGCTGCCTTCGTCCCATCCTCTGTAACTTCAATTCTGACTTCATGAGAGGCATCGGACACATAAAGACCCTCCTCCACTGCAGGAAGTACACACCAGCACCCGTCAGTGGAGGCAGTGGCCTTCCAGTGAGGCTGCACAAAGAACCGATCGACTCACCTGAAATCCCCGTGAAGTCTGCTGCCGTCGGGGTGAAGGCGTCACTGACGCCCAGAGCAGGGAGCGCTGACCTCAGGCTGAACTTGTTCTGCATTCTGAATCTACAAAAGCGAACAAACCACACGTGGCGCAGTCTGAGCCGGGCCCTGTGCTGGAAGTCTTGACCGTAAAGCCTCGGTGCGTGGAGCTCACCTGGGCAGGAAGATGTCCATCTTGGTCCTGCGCAGGCCGGAGTCCCAGGAGGCCAGCTGACGAGCGGTGAGCTGGGACTCGAGGAGGGACAGCGGGCTCTTCCTCTCGCTGGGCAGGACCACCTGCAGGCTCAGGGAGCGGCCCAGGTAGGGCAGCTCCAGCACGGTGTAGCGCTGGTCCGAGGCCGTCCTGAACTGACCTGGGGGGGGGGGAGGAAGGAATCGCAAAGGTGTGGAGGTTTTTTACATTTTCTTACATTACGTCAAGCTTTATAGTATTTCACTGGGATGTTATGGGTTACAGAAGACCAAACACCGCGCAGTTGTCAAATGGAAAAACAATAAATGCTCTTTCTATTTTAGCAGGAACCTGAAAACGTATGACATGCATTTTTATTCAGGCCCCCTTATTAAAACCCTTGAATAAAATCCAGTGCACACAACTGCCTTCAGATTGTAAAATGCATCTGTGTGTGATTTTAATCTCAGAATAAATCCAGCTGTTCTGGGAAGGCCTCTGAGGTTTGTCCTTAGTGAACATAAGTGAACAAACAGCATCATGACCCTGTCTGCCTGTTGATGGGACAAATGTGCGCTCATCAGATGGTCTTTATCCACTCCCATTCAATTAGAGTATCTGATCCCATGAGGCTGAAAGTACCTTGAAATGTCTTCTTTTATTGGTCTCTAGAGCATATGTCAAACTCAAGGTCCGCGGGCTGAATCCCGCAATTTATCCGGCCCTCAGGAGCCAAAAAAGTTATATCATGTCATAAAGTAGAGGCATATATCATTTTAAAATTATACAATGTGGCTAAAACTGTGCCTCCCGTAGCGAATTTTGATTTCTTTTTTACTGTGTAGTAACAGCGATCTGCCACTAGATGTCAGTTTTCGAAAAACATTAAAACAACCTACAAATGTCCGAAAAGAGAAAAAGTGAGTTTAAAGTGTAACTTACCACAAAATCAACTTTTTTTTTTTTGCAGATAAATTATAAACTGGGCCTAAGGGTGCTACTTTTATGTTACTGTGCATTTCTTATATTTCTATGTGAACTGAAATGAAATTCTGAAATCAAAAGTATCATCATACAGGTGCCACCGGCCCTTTCAATGACTTCATGATGCCAAAGTGGCCCCATATAGAAATGAGTTTGACACCCCTGCTCTAGAGTAATATTCTAATCTTAAATTGTCTCCATTTGCTGTAAGTGGAAAATCAACACAGTGAACAGAGATAAAGACTTGAAACCATCAGTCTGCGTATAATTAATCTGCATAATGTGTTTCACTAAATGAACTGAGATACTGACATAACTAATAGCAAATGGCTGTAGAAGAGTCGCCAGAGGAAAGATTTTACTGAAAGAAAGCCATCAAGTCCCATTATGAAGGGAACCCAGGAAACACGTGGAAGGGGGTGCTCTTGTCTGATGAGACCATAAACCTTATGCCCTTCAAGCAAAAGTTTAACCTATGTAAATAATGTATAGCAGAAAGAATAAGCGTGCATGTCATCCTGAAGACAAAAGCTCTGTGGCAACCTTTTGACCAGGCCGCCTTCTGGCAGGACAGCAACTCTTCACATACAACCAGGGAGGGAGGAAGGCTGGAAGGACGGACTCTTACCAAAGCTGACCTCTGCAGCCTGATACATCATGGGGACCTTGATGGTGCTCCCGTCAGACAGGATGAAGGGCAGGTTCTGGGTGCTGCTGGACATAAACTGTTTCTGCCAGACGCCCCTGAACGCCACTGTGTTGACCAGAGCCACCTGCGGCCGTTGTCCCCACCAAAGGGCTTCTGCCTGGGCCTCGCCGGAGCCCGACAGCTCCCCGCTGCTGCTCCCAGACTGGAGAGGCCACGACTCATCTGGGATGGGACAAAGAAGCAATCATTTAGATCTTGATTTATAGGTTCTCACGTTTTTTTAAAATTATTATAATGAACGGTAGACCACCGTAGTTACAAAATGTGTCCCTGCCAAAGCGAGCCGTCCTCATTCTGCTCTGTTTGCGAGCTTAGGCTGGTTGGTATGCATGACTCTGCAATAACAGGTCTTCAAAGAGCTGAGATTTCTGCCACTGTTGGCAACTTCCTAGTTTTCTCAGCAAATTTAGCTTCTTTTCAAACACCTTCAAGCCAGAGAAGTGCTAAATCTAGCAACTTTTCCCCCTGACTCTGCTTAGACAGCATCAGGGCGCCTTGCAGGTGTGCAGCGTTGTCTTTGTGATGGGTGAAAAAGCTGGGGTGTGTGTGTGAGATCATTTTAAAGTAAGAATGCTACTAACTTTCTGTAAAGGGATTGATTGAATATGTATAAATATGTCGTTGAATTGTAGTTGAACTGGTTCTTTATGAATAGACTGGATTGAAATGTGCGATTACTGTAATGTGCATATAAGCAAAACTCACAGCGCTGATGTCAGGGATTCGTGTAAAGTGTCCTGCACAATAACTTAATTTATACTCGTTAAATGTTGCCACATTTTATTACGTTACAACCGCAAACCTCCATTCATGTCAAATAGCAACACAAAGTAGTGCATGGAGGTGGAAGAAAGGGGAAAATTGGTTTCATGTACAGGGAAACAAATCTGAAAAGTGTGGAGTGTGTTTGGATTCAGCTCCTCATAAGTCAACCCTTTGTTTAACCACCTTGCTTTGCAATTACAGCTCCGGAGTGTTTGGGGCGGGTCTCTGTGAGCTTTACACAAACCCGGGTTGCAGCTGGAGTGAAGGTAGAAAGAGGTGCGACTTGTCACACATCTTCTTTTGGTCTACAGACAGTGCTCAAGCACCATCTAGTGGTGAAATATCGCTTATTGCTCCTTTAACGAGGCCATTATAACCTGGGAATGCTTTAAACTGAACCATTCCCTTATAGCTGTGGCTTTATGTCGCCTAGATCTCAGGTTTCAGGATTGTATCTCAGCTCCATTCATCCTCCCATCAACGTGTCTGTGAGAAGAAAAACATCCCCACATCATGGTACTGCCACCACCATGTTTCACAATATAGCTGCTTTATTTGGGATGATGGACAGCATTAGTGTTCCAGCACACTTATGCACTACTTTGAGAAGACTTTTCCTTGGGGTTGTAGCGTGATAAAATGTGAAAAAAGTTCAATGGAAGGCGTTGTATGTGGTGACTTTGTGAGGTGATGCCACAGTTGTAAAATCAGTAATTAAATCAGCAGTCTCAAAATGCTTTGGAACTTTGCACATAATATCAAATAGGCCGTTTTTAGGTGTTTTATTGCAGTTTCACAAATGAATGTGTTAATTTAGGCTGTTGTAATATGCCTCCAACTGTACCAATACACATAGAAGTGAGAGAGAACCCGTTTAAACAACAGACATATACTATAAAGTAAATAAAATGTAGCTTTTTGTATGATGTGGACCAACAGTGACCTGACATATTAGCAGGATTTACTTTGCTGTCAAAGTACGTTGTACTGTAAAAGCGGATGGATCCCACCAAAAAGGAGCAACTACAGGCAGAAGATCTTCTCAGAAGGACTCGCAGCTAGCATATCATTGTCATTAATGTCAACGTTATTGGCCCTGTGACTGATAAAGCTGTCAGGATTACCGTGGCTGTTTCCTGCTGGCTCCGAACGGCTGCGAGCGTGATGGGGTTGGCTGAGGTTGGCTCGCAGCACGCTGGTGTTGGCCCAGGCTGCAGCCTGCTGCGTGAACTCAGCCAGGAGTTGGACTCCACTCTGGATGAACAGTGTGCAGGTCTGCTGCAGCCACGTCCCCTGGCTGCTGTTGCTCAGGTCGCCCTGGGAGTGCAACAGGAAGTCTCGCACCTGAGCATCTGCACAGACAGGGGTTCAAATGTGATGGCGTGCTGGTTAGATTTTATTTGGCTTCACGTTGGGCTCTCCTTGTTTAAGAGCAATGTGTTACTGATGATCTCTGCTCTATCTACTGCATTGCTACTAAAATATATTATTATTCCCTGTTTAGCTAACAGTTATCAAATATATTTTAATACCTAAGTAAACTGTTAGACTAACCTCCATGGCTTATTTTTAAGTTTCAGAAGCAAATTGACTTATTTCCCAATCCATTTTTTTTTTCATTTATGGGTCCTGTATTCATTATTGCTGTTCTTTAACGGTCGTCATCCTTGTTATCGCTTAGACTTTACAGTGATAAGTTTTATTAGCGATGTTAGATCCATTTGCTTCTAAAATTAAGTAAAGTTTTACTTACATTTTTTGTATCACTCTAAATTCACTAGTTTAGCATTTTAGCTGTTGTTATTTATTGATTGACAGTATAAGAACTATTAATTAGTAATCCACGACGTCCTGTTTTCCTGGGGTATGCATATGATGTGACGAAGAGACCCAACTTCACAGCTGCCCACATTAAAAGTTGTCATCTGGCAATCAGAAGGTTGCAAGTTCAATTCCATCTCCCCTCCCTCAACACTGATGAGGAAGTCACTCAACATTGTTTTGCATACCTGTAATGTGTCTTGGAGTAGGATTGTGTAAACAAATAGGAGAATGGGACTAATAGTGTAAAAGCATTCTGAATTTTCACTATGATTGGACAAGCACTATATAAGCCCAGCCCATTTACCATTTCAGGTATTGTTTCGTAAAAACAGGAAAGATAAGACAGCATGCCATTCAATTAAGGCAGTTACACATTCATCTTCATAAGTTAGGAAGAGGCCAGGATAACATTGCTGCTTCCCTGACGTGACATTTATCTACAGTCAGAGTAACCAATGTTGGACAAGGAGCCACGGTAGCTGGCAGCTTTCAAAGTATTGGTTGTTTGGAGGGCATGCCAGGGAAAAAAAAGCGTTTTCTGTCCTACCATAAACCCGGAGACACTCCAGCTGGTTCTGTCAAAGAACATGGGATAAAAATGTGGAAGAGCGTCTCAGCTAAGCATGGAGGAGAATCTGTGATGCTGTGGTCCTGTTTCTTATTTAGGTTGGACAACGCCATAACTGAAGGGCTGTCAATATTTATGGCACCAGTGGTTTTGGTAAATTAATTAAAAATATTTATTTATTCACTAAATAAATGTACACAAATTAGACGTTGGAATACTTTATCTTGTCGATTGTGGCTTTGCAATAGAATATTACTTTATATTAAGACATTTTTCACATATTTATCAGGGGTGCCAATAATAATAAAGAGTGATGCACTTACAGTTCTAAACCTGAGTTTTGAAATTTGGAGAAATTATGAATGAATAGTTTAGGTAACTGGCATCATGTGATCAAACTTCACCTCTCTAACCTCTGAGCTAATATCCTTGAGAAAAGAGGAGCAGCAGCTTCATCAGTCATTTTGTTTGTAATGAAACACCCTGGCCTCCTGACCCTTCTCCCGAGGCCAAGCTGCAGGAGTGGTTAATGAGATTAGCGCTGGTGTGGACGCAGGTATTACGGCTCCAGACACCACTGTGCTCTGCAGGGCCAACGGCAGCAGCAGCGCCGCTCCACGCCACCTGGTACCAACAGCACTGAGCGCCACCGACAAACCTCTCCAGCTCCACTTTTCACAGCAAAGTGAGCCGCTAGAGCAAGTCCAACGCCTACTTTCCCCCTGAGAGCCGTGCGAAGCGGGACTGAAGCCTACCGTTCACGTTGTATCCCAGCGTTCCTTCCAGCTGAGCCCGGGTGTTGCCCCTGGCACCGAGCTGCAGCAGGGCCAGGGACAGGGAAACGCTCACTGGAGACACGATCAGGTTGGAGCTGTTCTCCGTACCGGTGAGCGTCTGGTAGAGGCTGACGGCAAACCTGCCGTGAAGCTCCCTCATGCTGTCCTGAAAGCTGCCGGTACAGTGGCTCCTCTCTGCCAAGCAGAGGAGCACGAGGACCGAAGCCAAAGGCAGGTGACACATGTCCTCAGTTATGCAGGGGAGGACGTGTCCACAGGGTTCAATAAGTGGTCCAAAAAATCAGGCCTGCAAGACCAGAGATAATAGGTTATCAGCAGGTGTCTTAAAGGCCAGATATTAACAGAAAAGCCATCAAGATTTGCTGTGAGAGGACGTTGAAAGACGTTAATTAGCATTTTATATGCAAGAAATAACACTATTCACAGGTATTAAAAGTGCCCAACAGCTGTATTAACCAACATGAACTTACAATATAAAGCACAATCTAATGTACGTGCATAAATAAAATCAACATGACGAAAATGTTCAATTTACATATGTGAAATTGAACATCACCTTATATTGTTAGAAAAATAGTCATACTTCTAGACTCGCAGTATTTCTTCCACCTCTGTGTCATTAAACATCAAATTAGTCATAGCAAAATAATAAGAATTCCTAAATAAGTTTGTGATTAAGTCTTCAGGAACACTTGTGGTGATACCTGATCTTGTTTTGTTAGATAATAATTTTTTTTTTTACCTGTGAACAGGTGAGGCAGCAGCAGTTCAAGGTAACTGGGACCATTCAGGCTGTGCAGCCAGCTTGTGTTCTCTCAGTCGCTGTCCCCAGCTCCTTGTCACCGGTTTACTCCCCTATCTCTGGCTGGCAGCCTCTGGCTCAGTCCTCCGGTCGTCAGTCCCTCTGAAACAGTCATGAGATGGTGTGTAAAGGGGAAACTTTCTTCTTGCTTGCGGTTGCGGTCAGCGATGTCCGTACCAATCGTCCGGGACTCCGGCCTCCTCGGGGGCTATAAAGAGCCAGGCGGAGGGAGGCATGTCACCGACCAGCAAATCCCAGGCCAGGCAGAGAGGGGAGAGAGCACCCCCAATAAGTGTGTGCGTGAGTGAGTGCGTATCAGAAGGGAAAGCCTGCATGTTCCCTTGAAATGCAAAAAAGATCTTCCCCATTCAGCTTTTATCAGGAAACACACACGCACAGAATGCAATAAGCACTTATCACACAGCATTTTCCAGGGGAATGACCCAAACACTGCAGCAGAGTAAATTTCATGCGTATTGGAGGGTTTTTGTAATTTTGTCTTCTGAGCTCAGTTTTGAACCAAGTTTAAAAATTAACCAGATCTGTCATATGTGTTTTAATTCCTCAAGCTGTTGACTCGTGTTTATTATAGTTGATACAGAACAAATTTTAAGTAACATGTTTGGTAAGGGTGTTTGATGAGAAGAGACACAGTTTCATTGATGCATTATGTTATTATTGATTTCTTGCTTCCAGCTAGTATGTTAATTAGATCAGATTTTCTTCCATTCTATTTCATTTTTTTCTATGTGTTTAGATGTGATGATGTCCCATGCCTTAGCATATGTCTGTGTTCTCCATTTCTCTATATAGCCTATATCATTCCACAGCTCCTTTCACTGTGAAAGGAGAGTAGAATCAGAGTTATGTTCCTGCTCTCACCCATAGACATTATATACCCCCTTCTGTCTGGGGGTATCACCATATCTGTTGGTTGTCCCACATGCCAATCATTCTGACGCGCTCACGTAACACCAGTGTTATTTCTTGGTCCTTCATAGTTTCTGCTTGCTGGCTGCGCATGCACACTTCTAGTGTTTATTTATCTGGTTAGCTTAGCGCATAGGTTAGTGGTTAGCCGTTCATTGTAGCTCCGCTGCTCTCACAGTATACTTTGAACATGGCTGAG
This sequence comes from Fundulus diaphanus, assembly GCA_037039145.1. Taxonomy (NCBI): domain Eukaryota; kingdom Metazoa; phylum Chordata; class Actinopteri; order Cyprinodontiformes; family Fundulidae; genus Fundulus; species Fundulus diaphanus. The sequence continues at coordinate 21,084,656 of CM073132.1, read as the reverse complement.
AGTTGCAAGAAGTGAACCGCGTTCATGTTTATGTGAAGAAGAGGAAGGCCTCAGGAGAAAGAAATAAGACCAGAGTGGATTTGGGAGATTTTTTTCACGTGATCCCCCTGAAGAGTGGAAGAGCAAAGGAAGATGGTCTTGCACATGCGTAGTTATTCAAAAAGGGACTTAGGGAAACTTTCGGAACAATCGACGACTCTAGCTTTAAGTAACCTTTGGACAGTATTCAGAGAACATCGGTTAAAAGGTTATGGTTACTGTTTAAATAACCCATGAATAGTTTTCAGAGAACGCTGGATAAAGTTTACAGCTAACTTTAAAATAACATTTGCCCAAGGTTTTGAAAACTTTGGGTAAAGGTTAGAGATAACTTTTCATTAACATCATCAAGGAATAAAATGAGCTTTAAAGGAACACTAAGTATGAATGACACCTAGTGGTGAAAATGGAAACAACACATACACAATGCCTTTCACGGGGACCCGCCATTTACTCAATGGTCCTGTTGCTATGAATGTTCTCTGAATTTTTACTTCCACAGGATAGGTATATGATGTATTCTCTTCTATTTCTGGTCCACTTCTCTTGCTGGCTTCCATGTTAGCCGGCTGCTGCTCTTTTGCCAACATAAAATACCAAATGCTGCGCTCTGTGTTGGGAAAACTGGGAACTCTTATATGATTGTCTGAAGAACCAGGAAGTAAACACAGGCTACACTCTGAACCGAAGTCGTTCCGGGCCGTACCTCTGGGTTTGAAAGGAGAAAAACTTGACTAAGACATTGTTGATGGAGAGGACTGATTGTTTATAGAGAATGTTGCTTCCATCCCAGGTGACAAATGAAAATAATCTAGGTTGATTTTTCAGTAAATATCTGACTTATAGCTCCTTTAAGTTCCCCTGGAGGCAATCTCAGTGAAAGTTGGCTAAATTTTAAAACTAACTCTTAAAATATCTTTAGCCATTATTCATAGGCTGAAGGTTATATATAACTTTTAAGTAAAACTAGCCAATTTTCAGAGAATACATGTTAGAGATTACAGATAATTATTCAGTAACCTTTTACTAGTTATTGGGGAACACTGCTGACTTTTCATTAATCCACGAGCCAGTATTTGGCTCCTGGCTCAGCTTTAGCTAACCTTTAGTTATCTTTGAAGTAACATTTAACTAATGTCTGGGAAACTTTGTCTAAAGGTACTCTCTAACTTTTTTTTTATTTATTGATTTTTTTAAGGTTGTGGAACTAGTGGCTTTTATTCCCTTTTATGAGACAGACAAGAGGGTCCTGACGTCAGTATTCTAACTACGGATGATACGTCTAGGATAAGGAAACCAGATTTCTCAAATTAAATACAGGGACATTTCCAGCTCGGAAATAAGAAATTAAGGTTTCTTTAACTACTCTCTCTGTAAAAGCAATGCAACCATTCACTATAATACCAGATGCTGCACGTAACATTTTGTTCTCATTCATAAAACGCTGAAATTGGGGACATTTCCTTGGAATGTCCCAGGGGCAGGTCGTCCAAAACGGGAACTGTCCCTGGAAATCGAGGACATTTGGTCACCTTAGTCTAAGTGCTACACCACGTGCCACCCCATCTCTAACTTTTTAGTAACTCCTAGCTGATGCCTGAGGAATGTTGGCTAAAGGTTACAACTAACTTTGGAGTTACTTTAGCCCGTGTTTGGGAACCTGCTGGTTTTACTTGTAACCAATTGGTTCACTCCACCCATCCAATTATTTAGAACTTCCACAAAACATTGACTGAAAGGTGCCTTTTCCCTAAAACGAACATTGACATATTAGGCAAAGTTTTCATTGTGACTCATTTGGAGAACATTGTTGAAAGTTAGTTACTTACATTTAATTAACCTTGCTAGTGTATTACAAATGTGAGTGTTCCAGTTTTCTCGAAGCTTGATCCGTTTGTCAAAACTTGTGAGTCGTGTTTGTTTTTAAAGAAAATGTGGACTTGTGACGGTTTAACATGGTTGGTTGAGGCCAACCAGCACTTATTTTGATGGCTACCGAAAGAACTAGAACTTACATGGAAAACTCATTATTTTCCATTCATGCTTTATGGATATATCTATTTGAATATATCTATTTCTTTTACTATATAGTAAAACTTAGAATGTAGCAGAAACAGCGCCTTAAATCATCCAAAACTATCTCAACTGGACATCACAGTCACGTTTGTGATATTTCAGGGTGATGGGGGCCTCTTCAAGATGTAGTCAAGAGCTGCTTGACTAAAAGGTCACACTCTGGACTCTGAGACATCCTTTGTGTTGCACAAGTGAGCTGGCCTTTTGTTGTGATGATCAAAAGTAATTTCTGGTAAAGCACCAGAACTCTGCGTCAGCATTTTTAATTGGCATCACTCAGTGGAATGTGGATTCATTCTTCAAGCGTGTTTTGCTGCTCCAACAACAGCACCTCATTCACCAGGAAGGAGTATAATAGAGCTCTGCATTAGAATACAAAAGACTTTGGAGACGGATAAACAGCCGTTATTACCGTTTCCCCTGTCTTCACATTTTGAGAAAGGGAATGGACACCAACTGTGCTATAAACCAACGACCATACATTTGACAAGCATAACTACAATTGCCTCCCAGGTGGGATCTAGGAATGACCTCACACCCAATTTTACAGAGTTGCCTCTGGGAAGACCAGTGGGATTTGCTACAGTGGTCCTAAGTCACCGGGTAAAAAGAGCAATAAAGCTGATAACACATTTCTCTGCATTTTATACATTAAAATAATGAAGGAGCCTGCTGATAAAAATAGATGTGGTGCAGTACTATGTCTACCATTTAAAAGCAGTCAGAAGTGAAAGTGAAGTAAATAGTTCATTATTTAATGTCTAAGTAACTTTGAGGATGGGGTTGGTAGGAGACCCCTCTGACTCCAACGGTCAGAATTCCTACATCGTTTTTTTTTTCCAGTGCATTTTTCCAACCAAATTCCAGGTTCTCTGAAAGCACCATTAATTGTTATTCTCTGTCACCAAGATAACTACTATTTGCAACTCAAACCAAAAACAGTGCATTGGTATCTGCCTTTTATGAATTCAAACACAAAAGGACCATACTCTCCTCTAAAGAAAACCTGGTAGTCCCTGAGTGAGATGTAGCGATACTTTTAACGTAGGTGTGTTAAACAGATTATTTTCACATTATGTCTCCATGCTATACTTTGGATTGTCACCTGCATTGCCTGTTGGTGGTAGTCAGAGGGCCCGGTGGCGCCACTGTATGACAGCCTTGCTTTAACTCACCACCGCCAGGATGTGCACGAATGGGTGAATGACTGAAAGTAGTGTAAAGCGCTTTGGGGTCGTCGGACTTGATAAAGGGCTATACAAGTAAAGGCCATTAAAGTGTATGTTTTTATAACTATAGTCTATCCAATGGAATTTTTCAATGGATTTTTAATTAATTAAATATGGGCATAAATAAATAACTATGAGAGAAAATTACTAATTCAGCCTTTTTATGGCAGTCTTGATACATTCCTTCTTGCTCAGCCATTACGTCTCAACTAGATCTATGTTACTCTACCCTTTGCCTCGTGTGCTGGGTACATTTTAAACGGGGATAGATCCACCATCTGTTTTTTAAAGACGTGGTTATTCAAGAAAAGTAGGTCCACAAGTTATTAGTATCTCCCTCCCTGATTGTTCAAATACGGGCTCCGTATCTGATCCATCCATTATCTATACCAGCTTATCCATGCAGGTTTGCAGGAATCTCCAGCGATCAATGCACAGTGATTTTGTATTAACATATTTTTGGGTCACGTTGGTTTGTGACATTTTGGCTCAAGTGGCTGTTGTGAAGTGTTGCTGGAGGTAAACCCAGCTGTTTGGAGATGAAACTCGCTCTAAGTCTGACCATGCAGCTCCTTCCCGGACTCAGAGGCGGTCGGAGAGGAGCTGACAGAGTCAGCTTTTCCAGGTTTTATGATTGATATGCAATTTTTTGAATTAAACTTTTGTTTTTTATGTTTGTTTTTTTTTTACTTTTACTTGTAGAACTGGTTCCTATCTACAGTGGTCAATAGGGGATTATCGTTATTACCTCCGATGACTGGAGAGAGGTTTCAGCCAACAGGACTGGAGAAGCTCTGCTTTGACATGGCCACCGGCACTGATACCCAAACCAGTGGAATAATGATAAACAGGGATACATCTGCTTTCTCAGCTGTTATCATTTCTTATTAAACTCAAACATAACGTAAAAGTTTTTTCCTCTGTTTTGCAGAGCCGTAATATAAATATTGTCTCTAAGAAACAGTAAAACAGAAGAAGTTCTCTATTTATTAAAAATGGTTTTGTGCGTCCTGGGTGTCCTGGTGTGACGATGTGAAGGATTTGATCTTCCTCTTTCTTTGACAGTAGCTCCCAAACACAATTTACTAATTTAAATAGGGCGGACAAAATCAGTTTTACACTTCTAATCCACTGGGGAAGCAATCTTTGAAGAGCAGTTTTTTGTTGTTTTTTTCTCCAAGCAATTTAGTGCTCCCTATGAAGATCAGGCCCTAAATGCAGCATCTTAATAAATATAGTGTATCTACTGAATGTGCTACATTTACATTTACAATTTCTCCACCGTTTATGATCTGTTTGAAAGTAAAAGAACATAGAAAAATACAATCTATATGTACAAATTCAGGCATTAAGTTGTTTTAAGGGAAATAATGTATATGACAATGCTATTATCAATTTATTTAGTACATTAAGCGTTTACTCGAAGCACCAAAGCTCATGGCGGGGTTGAAAACAGAATACCATACAAGCTGTCAAAGCAGTAAATCCCGATCTTCACATGATAGGTATGTCTGTTTTTAACGTTGATAACTGACTGATCTCTGAAAACCAGAAGAGCCGCGCCATCAGGTTTAAAGTTTATTGAGTAAGCCATGGTATTTATTAATTCCTCCCATTGAGTGATGCTTTCCCACATGGGTAATCAGTCAGTTTTTGTCTGCTTGGAGACAGATCTGTTTGGCTGTTTTGTGACGCATTTCTCTGGTCGTGAACGATGCCACAGTTCTGATAGTAGTTTTGAAACTCTTCCTCTTTCGTTGAGTGGAGTGCATTTCTGGTGAGCAACAATGTTTTCATTTCTACTGCACAATAAAGTGATAAAAAGGTAAAGCTTTAATTGAGACTGACAATAAATCTGCCTCTGTCAGCACCCTGCTGCTCTTGAATTGCACTGATTTTGCAGTAAGAGGAAACAGATTGATTAAACTTCCATTTACCGTAAAAAAAAAAATCCCAGAAGACATTATAAGATCTAAATCCAGTCTGGAGTAGTTTCCCCTTAGCCGTCCCTCCTAATTGGGGCCGTGACAGTCAGCGAAATAAGTTGCTGGTATTTTTCCCATGATTGGTAGCCATCAGGTATTCAGCTGCTTTGTCTGACGGCAGATTCCAAGCCATTACTGGAGTTGACTAATTAGAGAAGCCGTGGCGCTGCGCTTCAATAAGCAGGGCCGCCACATTCTTCAAAACCCCGGAGCTCCAGCTCCAAAGACAGGACTCTGGAATTTCAGGATTTTGTTGGGGGAGATGAGAAGACAGGACAATTATTTAACAAAAAAACACTGAAGGGGCGCATTTGTCACTGTGCATCGTTGTTTATGAGAACACATTGCATTCGTTAAAGGTGAAATAAGGATTTGGGCTTTGTGTGTTTGATCCTTGGACCTGCTGCAAAGGAAGATGCCACCGCACTGAAAAGTCAATATTGAAGTCATCTTACTCAGTGAGGTTACTCTGCAGTAGGGCGGCCAGCCTGGGCACAGGCACAATGGAGCGATGCAGTTTGAAGATTTTATTCAAAAATGTAGAACTATACATTGTTTCCTAGGCGTCCCTTTTTTGTCTGTTTTTGACTGATCTCATTTTGTGTGAGTAAATAGGCTCTCAGTTTTGTCTGCAGCAATATCAACAACATGAAATGGTTTATTGTTAGGTTAATTGGCCTCTCTAAATTCTTCTTAAGTGTGAGTGTGTGCATGAATGGTTGTTTGTCCTGTTTGTCTCTGTGTTGCCCTGCAATAGACTGGCTACCAGTTCAGGGTGTACCCCGCCTCTCTCCCATTGACAGCTGGAGATAGGCACCAGCACCCCTCGCGATCCCAACAGGGGATAGACGTGTTACAAAATGGATGGATGGATGGATGAAATGGTTTATGGAGTGATGTCACGACACCTATAAGGTTCATCTTAAATATAATCTGAAGCAACACCAAATCTAACAACCTTACTGTATTTCTTAGATCTTTTGCTTTGCTACCATTTATTTTATTTTATTTGTTGAGTGGTTTGGTTGATTCTGGTTGTCTTTGTTGCTCTCTGTTGGTGCATTTTCATGTTTTTTTTTTCCTGGGAATAATGATGGAAACTGGCATCATGGCTAAACATTGCACACATCCTGGTTTTAAGCAAGTGGCATTAAGCTGCAACCTCCCACTATAAATAAACAAACCCAAAACTCCCAATATAAAGCAAGACGGCGTTATAAAACAATTTCCGAATCACAGAGCACTGTTCAAGCCACGATCGGAACATGGAGCAATGATACTGCAAACCAACAAGACATGGTTAATGACTTTATTCAAGGCATAGGTTGTTCCTTTGAAACTTTTGTTTTTTTTTAAATGCTTTTATTCTATCTGTTGAGCTTCCTGTACCGTCAGCGCCTTTTGGTTCCTATTAACCTGTTCCAGTTTGCCTGTGTTCAGGTCCTTCAACTATGTAATGTTGTTAAATGGCTTCACAATGTAAATAAAGTAAATTAGACGTTAGTCTTAGGTTTTGTTTTGCAAGCATGTAAAACGTGGAAACACAATGCACCATGAAACGTGCCTGTGGTACGTGCACAGCTGCCCAATGAACAAGAGAGGAGTTGGAAATGTTCTGAAATATCAAATAATCAATCAATCAATCAATCAATCAGTCAGAACAACAGCCTCTTCAGTGGAATAAAATAACAGATAAAGCACAAACTACTGGTTCAAAAGAGCAATATTTAAGGTATAAAAAGTTTGTTTATTTAAGGAACAAATCTTATCTTCAATCAAATACATTTCTATTAAGACACAAAACAATAACATTAGAAAACAGTTAGTAACAAATATAGAAATTAGGTGGAACGCTCAAGCGTTCAGTGGGTATGCAACAACAAAAGGTCACGCATATGTCATCCACACTTTGGTGCTGCTTCACCTCCAGGGCCCCACTTTCCTATCTTGGTTCCCAGGAACGCTGGGTCGTTTGAGGCTGGAAGGATCAGAGAATGCACCAGTGTGCAGGGCTGAGTCAGGCAGGGACGAGGCCACAGTTTCCAGAACGACCTGCGAAAAGGACTAATGTTGGGATCAGAAGAACCACTCAAGGGGAAAAAAATCTGCTTTTTAGTTTCAGCACTAGAAGAAATATGTGGAGAAATACGTCAAATATTTGAGGTACAACATTCGTGGACTGGTTGTTTGTGAAATCAGAGTAGTGATCTTGGAGGCTGTTCCAGTTTCAACGTTGTTCTGAGGCTCAAGAGCGCCACCTACTGAAAAGGGCTTTCATATTTAGACCGCAATTTATCTCTGACAAAAACCAAAGTCTACTAATAAAAATATTTTAAACTTAGTAAATGTCCTTTTTTTAACTGAAAGAGCAAAACTATTTTTCCAATCGAAACTGTATTAGAGAGGAAATCTTGAACCTTTTAGAAATTGCATTTGTACTGTGGCTAGTTTACCATCTACAATAAGACCTATGAGCATAGAAATCCTTTACACACCCTTTAATTTTCTTTTACTTACTTCTTTTAGCTCTCTTTACTGATCATTTGTTTTCTTTTACATTTATGGACCTGTACAGCACACCGGTCGCCTTGGGTGCATAAAGAGCTCTATCATTGAAAATTGGATTGATTCGGTTGAATGTTACCTTCCAATATTGGGACAATATCTTCCTCTCTTTCTACTTTTTCTGTCATACTTAAACACTTTCAGAGAGACTCAACCTCAGTAAATAAAAAACATTTTTTTTTTTTGTAAATGAGGATTTGTTTATATTAGGGTAAAGGCTTTCGCATCAGTCTGGCCTTTCTTACCTGATACGGCTGGTTGTACCCCCAACAGCTGCTGTTGGGGGTACAATGTGTCCATTCATTTTTGATGAATGGACACATCCTCTAAACCAAATTTTAATTTGTTCTTTGACCAGCCAACTTCAAAGCCGTAATTGTTTTTTGTTTTTGTTTTTGATAATCCATCCTTTGGATAAAATTCAGGTGGCCCAAGGAAGCTTGAGTTTAAATGTCACAAATTAACATCCTGACATTGTTCTTCAGGATCTTCTGATCTGGAGCCGAATTCAAGGTTTCATCAGTTACTGCAACTCATCCAGAGCCGGAAGCATCAAAGCAGCCAAACCTGGAAAAAAAGGTGAGTGAGGCAACGTTTTGAAAAATTTTCTTTGTGACCTCCTAGATGAGCAGATTATGCACTCTTGGGGTAATTCTAGTAGGCTGGCCTCTCCCGAGGACAATGTAACATTGTTTCACGTCTTCTTCATTCGTAGAGCCTTAGAAATGTCTTTTTAAAGCATCGCCAGACTGATATATGGCAAAATGATTGCTTCTCACTTGCTCTTGAATTTCTTCAGCTGTGTCGCTTTTTGAGATCTTTTAGCGTCCTTTGTGCTTCCAGCCAGGCAGATTTTATTTAAGTGCTTTCTTTATTCTGGGATCTGCAAGTAATCAGGCCTGGGTGTGGCTCAGCCAATTTCTCTGAAGGTTACGTAAAGTGATTTCCTGTATATGCCGTATATACGTAGTGCAAGGTGACTGACTATGAGGGAATGTTTGGAAGAGAAAAAAGGAAAAAGATTCAAAGGGGAAAGACCTTTGGGTTCAACAGGTTTTGCCACCAGAAAAGTTGTAAGTACGCAAGTACATCGTATCACATTGTATTGCATCATATCGTAAAGAGAATAATAAAGTGTGAATGCCTCCATATGTTCAGGGTCTTGCTTTGACACCTCCCAGTGAGCCAGACTGGATCTCTGTACCTGTAGTTCTGGCACAAATTTCCCAGCTCGGCTGAAAGGGAGAGTCTTGGCACAAAAGCAGTTTGAACCGACTCCAAGGTCGTTCTCTCCATGGACCCAGCGGCTGTTTGGTTTGGAAAAAGAAGCCGTTGGGTTTTTGGTGGTTCCCCGCTTTGAATTTGGGGAAATAATTGTTAAAAAACGACAAAAAGGAAGTTGTGGAGTCAGACTGGACCTCATGCATCAACGGCGAGTGGCCACAGAGAAAAGCGGACAGTCTTGCTGGAATTTACACATTCAGTCAAACATCGCAAGGTACAAGCAGAGAAAACATCAATTAGCTCGAATCTAGCAGGGCGATTTGGACTGGTTATAGTTTTTTTCCAAAAACATTAGAGAACGTTATCTCCAACTGGAAACAGTAGCTTTTCTGCCAAGGTTTCGTCGTTTATTCGTCCAAGGAAAGACAAGCTTGCAATGTAAAGCTGAACACATGAATCGTTAAGAAGGGGCAGTTTTCATACCATTTATCGTTATTATGAAGAACAGTTCTCATTAAAATCTGATTTATCGTAACTAGAGATAACAAATTTTAGGGTCTTTACAAACCCTAAAAAAAGATAACAGTGTGGTTGGGATCAATTGCTTTCACTGTCTGAACCAGCTTTTAATTCCAGTGTTGGTTTAAAAAGAAAATAAATTAAAGGAGTACATTAAATAGCTAAAATTACACATAGGCCAAAACAGGTTTATACTCTAATATCTTAACATTTCATGCCTGTCAGACGAACGACAGTGAAGCAGGCCTAAGACGCTACTACTAAGACTAAGGCTCAACAACATGAGCAGTTATTTTGGGTGGAAAAGTGCAGATCTTACCTACATTCACGACGTTTAAGTGGACAGATTTAGTTTTAACGATACAAACCTTGTCTGAGATCTCAAATGTAAACCTTCAGACTGGCCTTTCGCCTCCAGTTACCTTGTGTAGGCAGCCACACTTCCTAGCGCAGCTTAAAGGCACTAAGAGACAGCACTCTCTGAGCTGATGAGGCCGTGCCCACCGCGGCCCGCTGCTCACAGATCCAGCAGTCCTCCCTCATGCAGACCACACACACACAGACACATGTTTTAGTGATCAGTCGGAGATGAGGAGCAGCCGACACCCCGTCCCCTCGGGTTGGACTCCTCGGTGAAGAAGCTCCAGCATTGACAAACACACTTCTATAAATCATGAAGAACGTTACGAGAATCTTCTTCCTCTTTGAAAAATCTAGAGATCGGTTGAGAGACACATATGTAAGGAAATTAGTTCAGTGGATTAAACCTTTTGGAAAAAAAGAAATCACACAGTGTAACACAAGAGGGCTGCCTTGTATTGCCTCAAACCTTTTGTTGCATTACTGACAGCCAGCTGACATGGGTTCCCCTTCCCCAACCACCACAGACAGAGGCTGTCTCAGACCACCCGCCGCCCTTAAAGCAGCATGGAAACAATGATGCACAAAATGCGCATTGTGTCCATTTACCTAAGGATTGGAGCTTCAAAAGTTTTGTCTCATTTTGTAAGATGAGCATGACATGACTAATGATAAGCAAAGAAACGTCCTGAGATGCTTGGGTTTTTACGTTGACCTGCTCCTCAATTTCTCTCCATATTGGCTTCAGAAGATGTTCAGGATGTAGGAAATAGGATGCAACGGCAATAAATCATAAAGAACTCCTGTTCTTTTTTTTCATTTTATAAAATGAACAATAAACTGCACACTCCAAACATAAGACGTTAGCTGCTTTACATTGTGTTCATTTATTTTCGTTTTGCCTCCAAATCAGATGTGTCTTTGCGCACTGAAGAGATGCAGTGCATTGACCTTTTACACATTCGGTATCATTACAACAAATCTTAAGGTTTTTATTGGGATTTTATGTTACAGATAAACATAAAGTAGCACATAACTGTTGAGGGGAAAGAAGAAAGTGTAAAGGAAGAAGTCCTCTGGTCAGATGTGACCATATTTTCCCTTTTTGTGTGTTGTACAAAATGTGAGGGTAAACTAACAACAGCGCACAACCTGAACATCATCCTCACTGTGAAGCACGGCAGCGCCAGCATCATGCTGTGGGGATGCTTCTCTTCTGCTGGGACAGGGAAGCTGATCAGAGAAATTTGGAAGATGAATGCAGGTAAATACGGGGCGCTCTTGGAAAAAAAACTGGAGACTACGGCGGATGTTCACCTTCCAGCAGGACAGCGCCTCTAACACAGCCTTGAACCGTTTCAGCCGAAGCATTTCCATGTGCTTAAATGGTCCGAACCAAGTCTGGACCCTTAACTCCCGTTCAGTATCTTTGACATTCTGAAAATGTTCACACGTGCTCTCTGTCCATCCTGACAGAGGTGCCCAAAACTGGACATACCCGACAGGACAGCTGTCTCGCATGCTGTCGGAACAGAGCGCGTAAAACAATTTAAAAGCGTAAATCCTTTTCCTGCCATTTCAAGAAGTGTCAATACATTGTAGATAAACCTAACTGTGCTAAAAAAAAAATATATACCCTAGAAAGGGAATGTAATATATTTTAGCATATGTTTTAAGCTTCTGTACAGTTTTCTGATTAATCCCTTAAATGAGAATAATATTTGACTGATGTATACAGCGCTTCTATCTACATTCAGTAAAACAACAGTAAAAATAATGCAGGGATGAGCTTCAGGTTCTGCTCTCTTGCTGTAATCTTCGTGTCAGACACTAGTCGGCAGCGTAGAGCTGTGTTCGCCACTGAAACCTGCCGTCACTGGCCACCTTCAGCCCTCTCAGCCTCAAACCATCTGTCAAATGTAGAATTCCTGCTCTTCTTCTACCCGCTCGTCAGCTGGCGCACTGATGATGCTGCAGCTGTCGGACAGGTTGATGGAAACGTCACTCGAGGACGGTGCGGCACTGGTGCTCAAGCTGCTGCTTTGGAGATGCGTCCCCGGCAAAGCGGAGGCGCCGCGACCGATCCAGAAGCTGTTAGGCGCCCGGCCCAGAGTGGCCGACTTGTACGCGTTGTCTGGAATATCAGGAGAGAAGGGGGGCCTGACGTCCTCCGGGGGGGCTGATAATGGCCGGGGGGTCAGGGGCAGGCTGGATTTGATGTACGCAGACACCACCGAAAGGTCCGCGCCGCTGCCTTGGTCCACTTTGTTCCCCGTGTCCACGTCGGTCTCCTCTGCGCCGATCAGAGAGTCCACGTTCAGACGGAAAGGCGGGATGAGCGAGGGTCTCCTTTTGAGGGAGCAGCTCCTGTTGTGGAGGTTGGAAGATGGAGCGGGGGCGTCACATGGGGAGTGGGAGCTGGTTGAACCCAGGTTGGGAAGGGAGAAAAGGGAGCCCGACTGGTGGGCCCTCCGCTGGGGCTTCCGGCAGTCAGGACTCAGCCGGTCGGACCACTCCTCCTGCTCAGCCCGCTCCTCGCAGGCCAGACGGAGGGAGTTGTGGGAGGTCTGGTGGCCCCGGGGACGGGAGGCCGCTCTCTGCTGATGACGGCGGTTTTTGTAGGAGGCGACGGTGCGGGTAAAGGTGGCTGGAGCGGAGACTAGCTCGGCGACAGCGGGGGCTACGTAACAGGGATCCTGCCGGCTTCTCAAGCACGCTCCTTGGACCTGAACACGAGCAAAGAGAAAGAGCACACTGTTGAACAAGAACTCCAGTCAGCCTAAAACTAAAATCAGTCCAAGAGAACGAATGACGCTTAAAACAACAAAAAATAATTAGGACTTTTTTCATGGCAGCCACTTTGACCCTCTGTAGTAGGAAAAGCCTGGGCGGGACGACTAACAATAACACTGGACCTGTTCCACTCCAAGCTGAAGTCAGTCCTGAAAGCTAGCCAACACGGGAAATAGCAGCTGCTTGGAGCTACGCTAAGCTAAACACATTGCAGTTGTTATTACTTTTTCAATTTACAGTTCCCATTTTGGCCTCTGCGGCCTGTTAAAAAGCATGCTGTTAAAGAGCCTGAGAGGCACGCATCACAAACACAACGAAGAAGGGCTGCTGTCGCGTTTGAAAGAGTTCAGCCATTTGCTTTCTAAAGCATCGCTTTCATTTAACGTAACATGTTGATGTAATTAGCCCGGTCTGGGGAGATACCAAACAGAAAATCTCACTCCGTGGTGCAGCTTTCAAGGGAAGCTGTTAGGAACAGGATTGTGAACGTGGTTGATGAAGGGCTGGGGCGAATGAAGCTCTAGATATTTGAAACAGGGACACACCTAGCACCAGGGTTCACATCAAGGCATTTTTAAGTTTTCTCTGTCAGAGTCGTTGACTTAGCGCCGATGCCCGTTGAGAGTAATATCTCAGATTTTGTCAGCTGCACCTCCATGGAGACAAAGGGCTGCAATTGGCACAGAATGTGTGCAGAATGTGTCAAACCAGACTGTCCTCACGTTTTCAGTATGTACCGTATCCTGAGCGCAGCGCACTGCTTGGATGCAATATTTGACCCCACAGTAAAATATTTCACGATCTGTCAAATTCTGCTGGGCAAACAATACTTTTGGTCGGTCGGATGGAGTTTAACTGCCTTATTAAGGCCACATCTGATGCAGATTTAAGCAGTCTAGATGCTAGAGCTTAGGGGGAGTAGTGGGGATTTCCTGATGATGGAAAACCAAAGTAGTTAGGAAGTTAACATCATCTCTGCAATTTTCAGTCATGACGTCACAATTTCACGTTTTCCTAATACAATGCCGCTAATTTGGATCATTACATTAATAATATTATAATCTGGGGTGTCTTTAATAATGAGGTGCTTTTTAAACCATACAATGACGCTCACTGTGAAAAAGACACTCTACTGGCTGCACATAGGGCAGCAACATTTTATCATGTTTAAAGCAAATCACCAGGCCTATGAAGTAGCATGCTTTCCATTAACACACACTGAACAGGAGCAGTACTGAAATATTGAGGCAGTAATACAGAGAGTGTAATAATGCTGAGATTTTTATTTTTATTTATTTTTATCTTTATTATGCTAACAGTGTTCTGTCTCCTTTTCTGGCATTAAATCATCAGACTAAAGTTTTTTTGTTTTGGTTTCTTAGGATTACCAAACTGATCTCGATTTTCTCAGTGGCATAATAATAATCGGGATTGTTTTCTTCAAACTCAAAGTTGACATCCATCTCTTTAGCATTTGGTGGAAATGTCTTTTAAAGGTTCAAAGGTTCTGGGTATCATTTCCCTTTCCAACACCTTCTCATTAAAGAAATTCTGGCTCAGTCCGGAAAGAACTGGAGGAACTTAGTCGGGTTTCTAGACACACCTTGCACCTTTTCAGCTCTCTCAGTTTGCAACGGCCACTTAAAACACTGACTCTGTCGTCTTTACACTGATTTGGCCCGCTTAGGGTCACGGTCCATTTAGACGAGCCAGTTGTTCTCCAGCTTGGCCGATGCCTTTAGATGTTGCTTCAATCGTTCGCATCACGTTCTTTCCTCATTAGGCCATCTATTTTATGAAGTACCAGTCCCTCCTGCAGCAACACAGACCCTCAGTGCGTACTGCCACCACAGCCATGGTTAATATGGGCGAACACCTAAATTCTGGTGTAATCAGAACACAGGACACGTAATGGCTTCTTCCTGTCTAAGTAGCGTTTCATCCCATGTCAGCAGAGACCTTGTTTCACTGTGGATAAAAAGTCTCTTACTAGCTCCAGCCAACATCCTCAATATGTCCTATGCTTTTGCTCTGGGGCTGAGACATACAATTCACACCACGACACATTCATCTCGGGACACAGAAACGGTCTTGTTCCCCAACGATGTGATGGTTATCGCTCAGGGTACCACTCTCTAGTACGGAGGGACATAAATCAGATGCTTTCCTCTGCTGTGGTGTCTTCTACTGCAGACTAACCCCTGACTTCATCTCATGAGATCCACAAACGAACCTTCTTGCTTTTTAGCCCTCCCCAGCTTTTCCCACTGAGATTATTTTTCCTTCGTCGTCTTCTTCTTCTTCTGCTGAAGGGTTTAGTCTTTCTCGCGTCCCATCACTTGCAGATTCATGAATCCAGCAGGCCAACCAGGCCTCCGCAGGTTTCCTCCGAGCCAAACAAAATTTTTCACTGCTGGTGTGTGTTTCAGTTTCATTCGTCTCCATCCGGCCTCCGTCAGAAATGTAAGACGCGGGTTTTAAAAACTCGTATCTTACATTTCTGCAGGTCTGTTGCTAAAACAGGCGGGTTTTAATCAAATCTTTCATCCCATAATGTTTACCAGAACTTTTTACTTGCTCGACAGGGAAGACTGCTGAAGCATAAGAGATTCCTCATGTCATACGTTGTGCACATCTGCAGAAATATAATCCCACCAAGGTTACAGAAACAGGGAGGAGCTTATTCAAGACCATTAACCTCCATATGTGGGGCCCTCGTGCAACAAGGTGCTCGTCACGCGACGTACAGGAGGTAAAATACGTATGAGGGGAAGCCCTAGGGCGTTCAAAACCGCACGCTCGCTGTTCTCGGGTCGGCCACTTTATGAATCAGAGCTGCAGCTGGAGAAGCCATCAGCCTCCAGACGAGCCTCATGCGCTCACTTTCAGAGCGACCAGTGTTACAGAAGTCTTGTTCAAAACGGCTGAAAACGTGAGAGTCAATGATCCTCCACAGAGAGGCAGGTTGGGAAACACAAGAACCAATAATTCTCCATGAATGTGGAGATGTTTGTGCTTTAAACACACAACAGCTGCAGAGGTGCGCAGATGCTTTTTGTGTCAGAAGCTGTCGTCTGTGTTTCCACGTGACTGCTGATGGTTTCTCCATGCTTCTGGTTGGACGGCAGCTTTGTCTTCAACCTTTCCCAACGTACAGAAAAAGCAGGAGCAATAACTTTTCACACAGACAAACAAGGAGGATTGTGTGGGTGGGGGACTTCTTAAGATCTCTGTGTCTTCTGAGGCACGCCAGGAGTAAAATGTCATGAAAACACTTTCTAAACTTTCCTGGAAGCAACAGACGAGCTGGACGGTGAGTTGCCGTGTTCATCTGAAACACTGGTAAGTCCTTTATTTCTCACACTGACAGGGATTATTACTGAGACTAAGGGCTGCGAAGCGGGCTACGGGATCTTCTGATGCTCTGCTCGGATGAGTGTTTGGGAACGCAACCTCGTTGGGACACTAAACAGTGTTCAAGCATCAACAAGATGACCCGCACGTCACCGTCGGATGAGAGAAAGGCAAAAGATTGGTTAGGATGGTGAGGGACGACCCAGGAAGCACCAAGTGCCTGGAAGACCACTGTCCATAGCTGAGTGAGTTGAACGTCCACGTGGACTAAAAGGGTGCTGAGCACGAACACACGCCTGCTCCAAACAGCGGCCTGCATTGACAAGCCAAATGACCTCTGGAGAAAACAAATAAGGTCAAACGAGACAATGAGCTTGAGCCTTTTGGCTACAATGACAAGAATGATGTTTGAACAAGTAACAGCAAGGCGTTTAAACCGAAGAACATTGACCCGCTTGTCAAGCACGGTGGTGGCAGCCTCCTGAGGGTCTGTTTCTGTGTCAGTGACTCTGCTGCATTCTTAAACTTTGCTTCAAACCCGGAGTTGAGTGGCTGTATCTCGGACATAGCTGTGTGTTCGAACACGCCTGCGATCCAAGACCCACTTCAGGGCTCGGAGTTTGAAACCTTATTAAAACTCAGTCACAAAGTCAGCGCCAGGAGGTAAATTCATTCAAATGACATCTACCACCTGACAAGACGAGTGGTCCAATATTCAGCTAGGATCGTTGTTGACCACAACCAGCACGTAATTAAGGTGCAACTTGGTTAGGGACATTTGACTACATATTAGCGAGGGTATATGTATACATTTGAGACTGTAAATATCATTTTGAGTCCGTCTTAGTTAGAGAAAAATGTTTGCATGTGTCCCAATGCTAAAATACTTCCACAAGTAAAAGGTACAAAACAAGAGGCAACAGGACCTGGCGGTAAAGACTAAAGATCTGTTCAGAATGTGGACAGAGATGTTTGATACATGGTTATACCTGACAGAGAAGAAAAAAGGCTTAGCAGCAAAGACAAAAAATCAACTAAACCTGCAGACGAAGCAGATCCAGTCTGCTTTGAGTTGATTTATGGTTGTGAGATGATTTGCCTGTGTAGTTTTCGCCTGAGAGTCTATATAAATCCACAGATGGACTCGGGTCGGCCATTGCTTTTGGACTGTCATTTTAAACCCTTAACCTCATCACTTGACTGTTGCAACTTTGGTTTTTATGAGGCCAGAAGTGACAGAATTTAGATGAAGAAGTGGAACTAGAGAGCAAAACTTCAAAATCGTATTGAACTAAAGGAATTTGTGGAGCTATGCGATGATTTTTCAGGAGAACCACCAGAACAACGATGGAAAGAAGTAAATCTAGGTTGCCGAGCCATAAAGCAGATGTAGGATCTTTATTTATTTCTTCTTTTTTGTAAAACGTATATGAACTTGCTTTTATAAGTCACTTTTTCCCCCCCTTCATGTCTGACAGTGAACAGTATTTTAAGTTATTAAAACAGTCTGTTCTTTGTGCTTGTGCAGTTGTGAACTTCTACAAAATGCTGGAACTAATGTTTGTCCTTCAAAATTAAACAAAGCTGCCTCTTGGAGATGATGCCATAGTTCAGATGTTGATTGTTTGGAAGTCTTCTTGAGTCACGTAGGTGGAAGAGCGAAGAGTTAAAATCATTTAAAAAGTGGGATGCCAGTGTCATCACAAGGTTTCCTGATCCTCACTGCGATGTGCTGGGAAATCACAACCTCATATTTAGAAGGAATTGGGCATTAAACAGGGGCTGGTTTCTATCATTTAGACGCACAGTTAAACCATCATTGCTTAGTGTATTTGCAAAAATATTTTTTTTTACTGCTAATCTTTTTATTCATCTATTTTCGCTAATGTAGAGCAATTTTAAAGGGCAGTCAATAGTGTTGAAGTTTCATTTCTTTTGCTGAATTCTGTCTCTCTGGCTCGTCACGTTAACTTTCCCTGGAAAGAACAAATGCATATTGAGACATAAATGGCTAATATTTGGCTTTCAATAAAATAAACATTGTAAGTTGCTAACAACCTTTGCTTATTAAAAAGAAGCATTCTTGGAAAATAGGCTTGATCGTTTTTTTGTTTCTAAGGGTAACTGATTACTAATTCAACTAAAAAAAAGCAAATGTAAGAAAGTCCATAAGGTTAATATCCTGTCATTTATCCACCTCTTTCAATTGTTCCTAACTTCTATTCTTGTTATGAACTTTTTGACAGATAAACAGCATGTACAGCTCAACACACAGCCGTCACTGCAAGGTTAAGCGTTTCGCCTCCCAGCCTGTATGGGCATCTTTCTTCTCTGTTTCCATTCTCCGTTCTGCTCTGCGATCCTTATCCTCTTACTGACTTTGTCTCTTTTCTTCTATCACTTTGCTTTGAGCCATGGAGTGGTTGCATGCCTGCATACTCGGCCCTCCCACACAGAGTAGGAGCCTGTAACTGCTGTCGTGAAGCTGCCATTTCAACCTCAATGATACGTAAAGGAGGCCAAACAAAGTCTACGTGTTGATTCTCCAACGGACACCGAGTCATCTGCACACGGTCAACGCATGAGAGAGCCTGTGCTCTACAGCTGACCATCAGCAGCAGGGGGTGCTGGGTAACGAGGTTGTTGGTGTGGTGATAGTAAGACCCTTCAGTGTTGTAAGCTTTAGTTATTGCAGGATAAGCCGGTCTGACCTTAGCAGGGCCAATAAACGTACAAGTGCTGTCCAGCAAACTACTGCTTTGACTCTTTGTAGAATTTAGCTTTAGTCTTAAAAAAACTAGTAGGATTGATCACTGGTAACTACACTACTTAGAGTCAAATTTCCATTAATCAACAGCAGCTCTGAGGTTATTCCATAAATTTAATGTTGTGAAATTCAATCTGGCTGAAGTAAATTCCCACAAAAATAGACATTTAAAAAAATGCACACGCGTTTTACTGTGAGCTTTGAGGACGTATTGAAACCCATCAGTTATGATAAAAACCAGCAGGACTAATAAAGATAAAAAAAAAAAAGAAGTAGTGTAAGGTTGTGGAAGAACCTATGACTTCAGTCCAGCTGGCACTAAAGCATCATACATATGGTCCATTGTCAGGACAGATTAGCTCGTTGTTTCTCAGTGTTGCACCAATCCCGGTAATGGACTGCAGCTTAATCAGCTTAAACTTTCCAAACTACTTATCTCACACCGCCTGGACAGAAACTGATACCCCTCAAACAGCCACCTTGTTGTACAAGTATGTCTCTCTGAGAAAGCACATTTGTTTACACCAGGTTTCTAGCAGAATTCACTGCAATACAACCAAAGCATGCGTTCCCATTAAATGTTCTCATTTTGTCCAGTTACAGCAGCAAACTTTGGCGCGTTTTGTCTCAATTTTAACACAAGTACACACAAAGTAGCCCTTTATTGTGAAGCGGACAGAAACAGATGCAAGATTTTCTGAATTTTTTTTAATACCCCTAAATAAAATCCAGTGGAAGCAACTGCCTCCCAGAAGTCCCCTAATTATCTAGAGGAATCCGTCTTAATCTGGAAAGAATGTTGTATAAAAAGACCCTTTGCAAAGCTAGAACAGTGTATTTTTTCATTACTAACAGAGGAGAGTAAGAACAATCCTGGGTTTCTCTTTAGTACAGTTGCTAAACTTACCCAGAGTTTTAGCTCTGCTGATCCATCCATTCCCTTAGCTCTCAGCAGTAATTACTTTATGGGATTCTTCATAAATAAAATAATTGGCATCCTCCCAAGCATGATTACCTCGTCCTCAGTAAGTGAGGCAGCATTGGAGGAATCTTTAGAACCTGATCGGTGTCTGAACTGTTTAGACACAGTAGAGCTTTCTGAACTATCTAAATTATTAGCTTCATCTAAACCTTCTACCTGTATGTTAGACCCAATCCCAACCAAGTTATTTAAGGGGATATTCCCTTTGATCAGTGGTCCTATTTTAGACATGATTAATCTATCCTTAGTAAATGGATATGTACCACAGGTTTTTAAAGTAGCTGTTATTAAACCTTTACCTAAGAAATCTTCTCTTGATCAAGATGACTTAATAAATTACAGAACTATATCTAATCTTCTTTTCACATCTAAAATTCTTGAGAAAATAGTAGCTAATCCAGTATGGGACCATTTACACAGAAATGACCTATTTGACCAGTTTCAGTCAAACAGCATGGAACCCTGCAGCCAATCAGAATTGAGTATTCACCCAGAAAAAAACAACTGTTTAGTCGTTCATTTAATCTGGATGGCATTGAATTGGCCTCTTGTAATAAAGTAAAAAACCTTGTTTTTGACCAAGACATGACATTTAAACCCACTGGGAAGAGACCTCAGGGAAGACCCCAAACTCGCCGGAGGGTTTATATATCCCATGTGGCCTGGGAATGCCTTGGGAATGAGCTGAAGGTTTGAACATCTCGTAGAGCACTGATCCATCCATCATTTAAAAACGTAAAGAGTATGGCAAAAATGCAAAACTAGATATGGCATCAAGCTAAACTGAGTAGGCCAGCACTGGGAGGGTAAATCAGAGAAGCAGCCTAGAGACCCACAGTTTCTCTGGAGGAGCTGCATGGTTCCAAAACTCAACTATTACCGGTTCACTCCATAAATCTGGTCTTTATAAAATGGTAACAGCATGAAAGCTGTTAGATAGAGTGACATTAGAAGCCATGTTTGCTGTTTGCCCCAGGCCATGTAGGGGGACACAAACACGTGGAAGACAGTGCTCTGATCAAATGAACCCAACTTTGATCTTGCTGGCCAAGAAGCTAAACCAATTTGTGGTGGAAAACCAACACAGCAGCTGACCCTGATCCAGCCATCACCACAGTGAACTAAAATTTATGATCAACCGTCAAAGTCACCTGTCCAGTAATAAATTTATGTTTAATTTACCCAGCTCATCGGCGAAGGTTCGTCAAAGAACATCAGTGAAAAACAGCATCTGATTTCAACAAAACTGAATCTTTTAGCCTAGTGCAACGGAGAACTAGAATACTGTGTCACCCTGAAAGCACCGTCCCCACGACACAAAAACTGTGGCAGCATCATCATGGAGTGGGGATGGTTTTCTGGAGCTGGTCAGAGCTGAGGGGACGATGGATGGAGCCAAACAGAGGGCAATCCTGACGGTAACCCGTAAAATACCATTGAATCCCCACATAGTAGTGAATTAGAAAAAAATCAGCTTGATTGATGTTTTTCATCTTAACTGGATTACAACCTTTGGAACAAAGATCTTTTTTTTTTTTTGGCAGAGGAACCAACATTAGCCAAAGCATGCCCACCTGCAGCAGGATTTTATTTCCGTCATAGTCCTCCGTCTGCCAGCGGACGTCACTGATAGGGCTGCAGGGGTGTGGCAGCAGTGGGACCAGCACGCCAACGTCTCGCACCCTCACCTCCATCACGGCGGAATCCAACACGGCGGGGTTCTGGCCCCGTGGGAGCCTCTTAAACGACAGCTGGATCTCCATGTCGGGGTTGGAGTACACCAAAAAGAAACAAAAGTCCTCCTTCTTCTGCGCCACGCGTCGCTGCAGCAGCAGCTTGTAAAGCCGCACCATGTCGACGTAGTTTTCGTGGCAACAATAAACGGTGAATCGCACGATCTCCTTGCCGTAGTGGACCTGCCGCACGGCCCACAGCGGCGTGCCGGGAGACAAGGTGAAAAAGTCCTGACTGCAAGGTGCGAGAGGCAGCACGCTGCGGCCGTTGCTGACGTTCTCGGTGTGGTGGTAACGCCACGGCGGCCTCTGTAGGGTGCGGTGAAGCGTCAGGATCTGCTCCTCGCCGCCGTACGCCTCCTGCAGGAAGAGGATGACGGCCATGGCCGGCTGAGACCCTGCGGACGGGCCGCCGTTCTGGTGCCGCTTCGGCCAGGGCCGTTGGGAGGCGGACGCCCGCTCAGAGACTCTGAAGAGCTGCAGCTCAGGGTGAACCCACGCCAGCACGGCATCGGCGGCACGCTGCAGGGACTTGCCCTGACCGGGGTCGGTGATGAGGTGGACGCTGACCAGGAATGGATCTTGGAGCTCGCCCATGGATAACTCACCTCCAGAAGAGAACGTGCAAAAAGACAAGACAGAAAGACATATTCCGATTCAGCAACGTGTAGTAAGAACTAGGCAGCAACATGCAGTTGGCAAAAAAAAAACATCTTAATGATTATTTGTTTTTTTTCTCAACAGATCTGGAGCCTTTTGCGGATATGCTTGGGTTGGTTTAATAAACAAAAGTGGTTGGGAATTGTTTTTGGAAAGACATCAGAGAATCAGGATATTTTCAGACAAGGATCCAGGTAAAACACAGAACATTTTGGTACGAGGGGACAGCCTTCATATCTCGGCTGTTATTCTATTGGCTCGGGTTATTTTTCCTCTTTCAAGTTTTCCATTCGCTCTGTTCCCTAACAAATCTCTTGCTCTCAACTGTCTCTGCTCTACTCAACCAAAACCAGCTCCATCTTTTATCCAGTTTTGTTGTTTACTTTTCTCCCCCCCCCCCCCCCCCCTAATAGACATATGGGGTGCGGGTCTCCACTGCGAAGGCTCATTAGTGCCATTAGGAATCATTACTGTGGCCCAGAGGAATGTCCGAGACCACAGCAAGAGCGACGCATTCAGGTGTAGCCTCTTCCTGAACCACCGACCTGGAAAAGCTCAGCTCAGTGACTCAGAGGCTGGCAGGTTTCCCAACGGGTCATATTAAAGCCAGTTTCCCTCTCTGAATATGAATATCTTATCTTTCTCTGTGTTTATTCCTTCTTTTTAAGGGTTTATTCCAACAGTCTTTCTCAGACTCCTCAGGGGACTGGTCCCGTTTCACTTTGCCTGTGAGAAAGGACACTCAGTCTGCTTGTCCCCGACACAGCAGGGTTTGACTGCTGCCAGATTCCCCCCATAAAGCAGAGGAGCCAAACAGGGACGGTGTCTGTCTCTTGATTTCCCACTGGCCTTTACAAAAGAGCAGTTTCTGCTCAACCAAAGAGGTGACATTTCCGAAATGTTCAGATCAGGTTACTGTGAAACGTTGCTCTCCATTAGAGGCCTAACGAATCAACATGTTAAATATTTCCTCAGCGTCAAATTGCAGCAAGTATTTTGCTTTGTATTGTGCGCTGGATGACGTTGGTGCCTGAAAACACGGATACGGATCTTCTCCCGTCTCTGAGCAGGGACACTGCAAACGTCTCAAAATAAAACCAAATTTATGCTTTTTGCTTGCAAGGAAATGAGCTTCTTTTCTACAGAAACCAATGCTAGAGCAGCTAGCCAACGTCCAGCCGGCTCTGATTGGTAAAAGACTGCTATTCATGCTGCTACAAAGCTAATACACTACATTTAGTATTGCAGTAACAATAATGTGCAGAGGTGCTTCTTTCATGGATGGTTTCCTGAGCAAGCCCCTCCTTCAGCCTCCTCTTAACCACCTAATCAGTTTGCAAGAAATAAAAATTAAAATGTGAGGTGATGTAAAACGCAGCACATATCCTAAAAGGCCCTCAACCTTGTCTTCCTGTTCTGAGCATGGAGCAGGGGGCCACGACTCCCCATCGATCACATAAAAGCAACAACGCGCTTGTTCTGGGTGGAACTGACAGATACGTTACATTTAGTTTTTCTGGTGTTCAGTCGTCCCTATGCCCCTATGTCCCACATATAAACCCACCACTGATGATCAAATGTACACAAATTACTTATTATGTGGACATAAACTGATATAAATTTAGTTCTCAAGTAAACGTGATAATGGTGCAGAGTGTCATATCATCTTTTTGTGGCCCCGCTTTTTACAGAGAGACAATGGGACTCTGTCAAGCAGGTTTTGGTTCTGCTAGTGAGCCTGCAGACAGCTGCTTAGCAGATATGCATCTTGTGTTTTTCTTGACAGGGACTATTTCCAAACAGCTTAGTTTATCTAAAAAGCTTAGTAGCCTTCTGACAATTTTAGCTTTTTTGAATCTGTTTCTCGGTTCCAGTGTACCTGGCCTTGGCCAGCACAGGCGTACCAGAGACGGATAGGGATGTTTAAGCATGCAACACCTTATAATGTCTCTGTGACAGCTTGATTACTGTTTATTTTCCTACTCTGAGGATTCATTACGGAACCAGCCAAAAGAGTTCAGAGGAGATATCAGTTATGCTAATGATAATAAATCATTTAATGCAGACATTATTGTTTCTTGTTTCAAAATGATCCTTCTGGGCTTGTTTATTCTGTGCTCACATGGACTTAATCTCCTGATCTCACGGATCCAAGGTTCTTAGTAGCTGAGTCAAAGACAAACGTTTAGGTTTGAAGCCAGGGAAATAATAGTCTGCGCTAGAGTCGGATGATAATTCAATAACAAAATATACCGATCGATAGACGTGTGGTGCGATAGAAAAAAAGGTTAAATAAGAAAAAACTGTTTATCTTCCTTCAGTTTTTCTTCTATTTTTCCTTCTTCGCATTCTAGCGCATCATGTAGGTTAATACCACTGTCATTACATCCTCCCAACCAATCACAAACGCAGACCCAGGAACGCTCCGCCCCCAAAGCTTTGCCCCATGAACGACTTCAGACTTCCTTAAAATGAGGAATGTCGGTTTTACAAATAAGGAAATACTAAATATTTTCAGCACATCCGCAACAAATTATCTCGAGACAGCCAAGAAGTGTCTCAGGAAAATTTTTCATGCAGAAATGGGTGCTTAATAAAAAAATATGTTTAATACCAACTTAACGGTTGTTGTTGTTTTTTAAAAGATACCTTGAATCTGACAAACAAGCCTCTTAGAAAACCACATTCTAATTTCTAATTCATAAATGGCCCCAAGCAGACGAAAGCTGCTGACTTTAACTTTGCCAGAGAAGCAGCTCAAAAGATTAATTGAAATGTTTATTATAACTAGAACCGACACGATAAACGCGAGGCAAGGACCCACATTTAGCAAAGCGAGGAGGATGGTAAAGAAGGTAAAAAGAATTGTCTTCAAAGTTTTCTGTGACAGAACCACGACAAAGTGTGGCATATGGCAGTGACCATGTCTCCATTATCACTTATTGTAAGACTTTCATACAGATCTTCATCAGAGGCGCCAAAAGCTGTGGGGGGGTGCTATGAATTATTACCATCTATTAGAACAATCAGTGAGATCTTACTTTATGATAACTGTTGCATTTAGTTTTTGCTGAAACTGCTTTAGATTAATATTTTCTAAAATAATAATGATAATAATAATTGCAAATGCCTTTTCCCTATGCAGCACAACTACTTATACAGTTCTGCTACTTACTTGTTCAGTTTCAAAGACAAATAGTTTTGAGATTACAGGAATATCATTTTGATTCAAGCCAGACATATACAATGCCATCCCCTTGTATTTATGGTGCATCGACTCAGCACATTAAGCTGAGGCTTTCTTCTTGCAAAGAGATTTATTGGGGTGCAGGGGAGAGGAGACTAAATTAGTGATTAAGCCAACCCTTGCCAGGGGGAATCAGGGTAGTTTGTGCACAAAGCTCCGGAGGAGTGCGTCTCTAAGCTGTTAATCCACTTGAAGCCTTGGAGCCAAAACTGATGCTCTGGCCTGACAGCGTGCAGCTCACCAACGTGTATGGGCACAACTATCATCAACATGCAGGCTGAAGACAGGCCTGTCTTCTGTAATTCTCAGAGACTTTTACTCTGGCTTCATGCTCTGGTGTTAACTGGGACCACATGCTCCCAGGCAAACCCGCAGATGACGACGTGAGATAACACAACAATCCCTCCAGTGGCCCCTCCACATATGAGAGTGATTAGGAGTGAAAACTCGGCTTCGCCTCACAACGCGTCTGTCTCTGTGTGTGCATGCATGTGCGGGGGTCCAACAGTCACAGCTTTGGCTCGTCTGGCTCTCAGTCAAAGCAAGTGAAGGAGGAAATTCGAGATCGGGGGGGGGATCCTATTTTCTACTGGTGAAGATGACAGAAAAAGACAATAACTTCACTTTCATATCATGCTGGCTGACTTGTTCCATAGAAAAGTAAACATACAGTCTGTAATGTAGCATATAGTTTGGCAATAAGCTTTAATCCTAACTGCTTACTTACAGAATTTTTTTTTTCTCCCATTCACAATTTTTTTCAAAAACTCTAACCTTATGTTAAAAAGATTATTGGAGCTCCAAGCCAAAGACAATACCCTAATAATAACTACACCATAGGTTTTACTATAATTCACATGGATCATGATGTCCACGTTACAACTTTAGCAACAACGGCACCTATCAGCGTCACTTTTAGAACGGTTTACAAATGAAATGTTATAAAACTTCTGACCTAAACGTTTGTTTGTCTGTAACATAGAATAACTCTGCAAGCAACGATGCTGAATCAAGTTTTGACAAATCCAGCATCAGCATCAGGCTGATCCTGATGTCATTATTGGAACGGATACCAGTGACCAAGCCAGAATGCATTTCCTTTGTTGCTGAAAGGTCCCAACTTTTTTTGAGAAGCGAAGGCTCACAATAGAGGATGCATAACGATCTGCTTTACATTTAAAGTAAAACCCAACACTATTTAAGTTTAAAGGAGCATAGCGCAAGCTCCGGGATTTTTGCAGATGTCTGCCCCCCTCTGGCGACAAGTTGAAATGACACCAGTGTTGTGCACGTGCATAGAAGAAGAGGAAAAGCATCTGGAGCTGTGACTGCACAGGTCTTTTGTTTAGAGGTGTAATGTCTTCTGAGGCAAGAAAGCTATAAATATTGAAGTTAGTCCGTGTTATTTCGCTAATGCATCGATTACGTCGGAGACTCAACAAAGTAGCCCGGGGAACAAGAGCGCGCAGCACGTCACACTCTCATAAACTGACTAGTGGAGCCTATAGAGGCAACTGAGGTACATACAAGATAACTCATTGGGCAATTTTAAGGACATGTACGTGAAAGAAAAATTATATTTAACTTCAAAACTTGCACTATGCACCTTTAAAGTTTTATTGTGATTTTACCAACATGTCTCTCGTGGCTGAATCTGTGAAGGGGGCAACAGATTAGGGTGACGGCAAAAGGCTTTCCAACCTCAAAGACTTGAAACGCCGTACCAAAGGTAAATCTCTAAAATATCAGAGGAGACATGGCAGCCGTATAACTGACTCCCTGTGTGGTTGAATCATATCAGGGTTTACGACACCATGAATGAAAAAAATGGAGTAAAAGAGTTCTGGATCAGAAAATATTGGTTTGAGCAGGTATTTAAATTCAGAAATCAGGATTTGATCTGAGTGTGTGTGAGCCTGGTTATTTTTCTGTGTACCTCTGTGTTTCCCCGTGGATAGACTGGGAGCACCCTGCCTCTCCCCCGATAACCGCTGATTGATGGATGGATGGACAGACGGACGGACAGATCTATATGAACCCCCAAAAAACTGCACTGGAGCATCTCAAGAGAAGAATTTCAAAAACTCATACCCTTCTAATTTGAGTTTGTGGATACAGCTGGAGAACACATACTGTACATACTTTGGGGAAAGTAAGTGATGCTATGCGCGTTGCGTCTTTTATTTATGCATCCAACCCTTGTTTAAACAGGTAAGATGATTGAACTAGTTCTCATGTGCAACACTGGCCTGGGCGTTGTAAATGCCACAGCATTTTCACTGCTGTCATTATTTCTTCTTGTGTGAACAGCCCTTCTCTTAAGTCAATGAAGTCGTCTGTTGCGCTCTGATTGCTGACATTTTTTTTTTCTCCTTAGCACCACAGTGCTGGACCTCTAAACACTTCCATATGGACCACAAAATACACAATTTCACTATATTTACTTGCTTATTTATTATTCATACATATTGCTGTAGCTTTTTTTTAAAAAATCTTTCCTCACTTTGTCCTGAACTTTACGGTCGTCTTCAGTCAGACGACTCACAAGCAATGACACAGGAGCCTGTTGGCGTTGCTATTCCTCGCCTGCATCTCACCATCCGCTGAGGGAAACTGCAAGTCCGCACTGATGCACGTAATTGAATCACACTGCTTGGCTGACACGTGGGAAACAACGGGTTTGTTTACTCGCTTGCCCAGAAGACAAGCCAGAACGCTAGTTGGTACGTTTGCTTGATATAATTATTTATTAGCAACAACAGCAAAGCCCAGTAACGAAGGGAATTCCTGACTTACAGTATTTTCCCAGAGAGGAGCATACAAAGGGTTCTGTGTGTATGTGCGGCCAACCCCGACGTTTCACTGAAGACAAAAGCCAGACTTGAAATGTGGAGCCACTATTCATGACCTAAAAGTCCTGCTGCTATCAGCCAGAGGAAGCATTTAGATTATTACCAGTTACAGCAGACTGTTGTCAGCAAAGACTCGGCTTAACTGAGGAACGATGTTTCCCTCAGACACAGGAACTACACTTTTTAAGTAGGTGACAATTAAATACAAAACTAGCAACGTAAAGGTGATTTTTACTGTAGCTCATTTGATTTTGAAGTTAAATTATGACATATTGACAAGTCTTGGTTAGCCATAAATATAAGACCAACCATACAGGAAATTGTTTAGCAGTACAAATGCTCAAAACTGAGACTGTATGTAAAAACGTGCCTCAGACAGACAGGAGGCTCTTGAGGAGATAGTTTTCTTAACAAAGGAATCACAAGACGGTTTCAAAGTTGATGAACGTGCGTTACGGAAAACTTTTTCTGGAAACCTTCAGTGGAGGTATGCTATTTTTCAGAGTCAGATTTACTGGCCACGTTTGTGCACACAAACAGGGAATGTGTCTGCAGTCCCACTTTGCTCTCAGTGAGAATGTTTTAAATATAACTATAAAAAGGTGGCTTACCCACTCCAGGTCGGGGGGTTCCTGTTTCAAGTGGAGGTGTTTAAGTATCTTGGGGTCTTGTGCATGAATGACGGGAGAATCTCCTTAAGATCGACGTTGTGGTGAAAAGAGAGCTTCGCCCTTCTGCCCAGCTGTCGGTTTACCAATCGGTCTACGTTCCAACCCTCACCTGTGGTCATGAAATTTGGGCCAGGACCGAAACACCGAGATCCCGAACACAAGCGGCTGAAATGAGCTTCCTCCGCTGGTTGGCCGGGAGCTCCCTTATAGATATTCGACCATCCGGGATGGGCTCGGAGTAGAGTCAGAGATGAGCAAAAGATGACAAGTACAAGTATATAAGGAGAACTGTTGAGAAATGTATTTGGTTTAAATGGATATCGTAAAGATTTTTTAAAAGTTAACGTTTTAAGGATTGCTTTTAAGTCATAGTGATCCTACGGCTTAAGTTCCTTTTAATGAGCTTCTGAAAACACTGGAGCGTCCGGAGATTTCTCCAGCTAAGTGGAGCATAGAGTAACTCGAAGCTTACCCTCCTCCTTTTGTCGCTGCCTACTGCCAGTCAGCTGGCCACAATAAGGCTGCTACAGATTCTCCTGCTCGGAAGAAAGACAAATATGGCTGCTTGGGAATATTTTCCAGCTACAAAAGACTCAGCGTGCTGCAGGCTCTACCAGAGCAGACAGCCTCTCTTTCAACGGGGTCCAGAGTGTAAAAATATAATGAAAAAATATTTTACATGTAAATGTTAAATCCATATCCAAATATATATATATATATATATATATATATATATATATATATATATATATATATATATATATATATATATATATATATATATATATATATATATATATATATATATATATTAATCTATTTTTACATCCTATATCTGTGTATAAATGTTTTATTTATATTGAGATCTTAAATCTATATATTTTGATCTTGTATTTAAATCTTCCATTTTTACCTAAATCTTAAATCTAAATATACCGCCTCAACTCGTGGTTAAATAGCACAGTTTCAAAATGCACCACAGGTCATAATCACTAAATAAATCTGACATTCAAAATGGATCTGACATGAAAACGCTCAATGAGAACAAAACATCTGAAAACTGCAGAAACGTGGGTTGATGAAAGCAATAGCTGCACTAATTTGCCACATTCTTACTACTTTGCTGATAGAATATTAATTGTATCGAATCCGCCTTATGGAAGATGAGCCTATATTGTCTGACAGTACCGTTCCACTTTACCGTGCCACATAATTAATGCATGATCACATCGAGACAGTTAGAGAAGAAATGGCTCCAATTAACAAACTGCTGACCGCAGCATTTTGACTGATGATCCTAGGATGATGGTTCAGATCACGTTTTGGCACGTGAATAATTTGATAGTGCTTTGTGCAAGCTGTCTTACAGCAGAATCTGGATCTAATAAGCTTAGCTAAACAGAACGTAAATCCAGTTTGTGAGCGAGCGTCTGTGTTTGTATGGGAAAGCAGAGCTGATTCAGTAAGGCTTTATTCACACTGACAGTTCTCCAACGGCCGTTAAACGACGTCACTGCAATTGTTTTGTTGTCCAAAAGGATACCCAGCGCCGACTTTCCCATTCACACCCATCTGGACTCTTTAGGTGTCAGAACGTGAGTCTGTGGAGATCACATGTACCGTGATGTAAATTCTAAAATCCCCACGACGGGGAAACGAACGGACCGATCAACGATTTTAGAATAGTATACTTTATTTTTAATTTGCGAAAACAAAAAAAATCAACTTCGTGAATCCAAAATTTAGGAGTAATTATAATAGACTCACAGGATCTGTGTGAAAAAGTTATGGAAATGAAAGAAAAACTCCCCTGTAGTCATCTTGTAGAGAGCCACAGTTTTGAGGTTTTCACATATTTGGCAACTAGACACACAGTACAAAAAAATACAACGCACAAATGCAGAAAAGCGTGAAGTTCTCTGAAGACAAATTTACTGAGATACGCCTTAAATATTCATCTTGCCTCAGCAAGTAAAACATCTGCTGGTGACGGCAAGATCCCTGAAAAGCTGAACCTCCTCCCTTGTCAACCCGTTGCTGCCGGCCTCTTAGAAGCCACTAGCTATCGATCCTTTCTGAGCCTCTGTGTTACAGATCTTCCTTCTGTTGCTCATTTGTCTCTAATAACGGCATTCTTTCACTCAGCAGCACCAACAAAGTTGGCCATTTTAAATGCATCTCTGGGTTTCTCTTCATCGTTCATCCAGCTTTCTGTCTCCTGGATATCAGCCATTTTTCCGCCTTTCGTAATTCAACGTAATTATACATTTACATCCATTGTATATTGTTTAATAAACTGAAACAAATCATACACGGCCTCTCCTTTTTTCTTGGTCTGTGCGTTCATATGATCACAACTCTTTCCTCTGGTCCAAAAACATTCATTACTCGGCAGCCAACCTCAGAGCTCCTATATATTTGGAAAAGCACATGCAGCAAACCATTGAAGACTGGATCTTCACCTCCTAGGACTAACAAACTCTCTCCTGTATAATCTGTTCTTACTTCAACATAACGGCGGCGTTTTTAAAGAGGACAGCATCTGACGTGTGTCCTTTAAACACCAGCTTGGGTGTTACATTCGGTAAGTGTTTATGTACATTGGGCAGTAAATTTCAGAACCCATTCTGGTAATACATACTCTCCCAGAACGCCTTTCAAAAATATTTTTTTACTATTTCCACATTCTGTAATGTCACAGCCACAAACTGCAATGTAATTAACTGAGATTCAACACAAAGTAGTGCACAACTGCGCACTAAAAGCAAAATGATGCATGGTTTGCATTTTGGTTTCTAAACAAAAATCTGAAACGTGCCGTAAGCTCGGTTATTGTTCTCCAACAAGCCCAACAAAATCCATCCATTCACACAACAGCTGGACTTTTACTGAGATTGGAACAGAAACAGATGGACCCTGTTGACTAATTCTGAGGGTAACCGGTTCCGCTGGAGTTGATTTAGAGGTGGAAGGCTAGAGGGGGGGGTAAACATAAATGCATGCAGTGCGTTTTAGATTTTTATCTGTAAAAACGTTTCAACCCCCATGTATCATCGGCCTACAACTTTGTAATGCTGCACCGTTTTTTTTGTGTGTGTATCGCATAAAATACAATGCACTTTCTAGTTTTTGCATGAAAAGAATGTGAAAAGTTCAAGGGACACAAAGACCTTTGCAAGACACTGAGCATCGTGTTCTCAGACTTTATCCCACAGGGAATTTTGCTTCTGTTTAGACCTCCAGTTACAACAATAGTGTTCACAAGTTCATCTGATGCAACAGTGACAAAGGAAACATGGGAGGAAAACCAAGCCAGACATCCCTTGATGGATTACACTGTGTGTGTGTGTGTGTGTGTGTGTGTGTGTGTGTGTGTGTGTGTGTGTGTGTGTGTGTGTGTGTGTGTGTGTGTGTGTGTGTGTGTGTGTGTGTGTGTGTGTGTGTGTGTGTGTCTTCTTCTTCCTGTCTTGTAGGTGTGGGGCAGGTAGGGATAATGCTGCTTCCTGGAGACTAGATTAATGGGCTAATATTAGATCTAATCTTTCCATTGTGAAAGGCCTAAAAGACCAAAGGCTGGTTAAGACCCCTGCAAACCAAGATCTTAAAATTAGCACCCCAACTAATCACAGCTGAAGGTCCACCTGTTGTAATATCATGTTAATTTATCACACAAGTTGTTTCCAAAGACTGGGGTTTAACAGCAATGCTTAAAAATACAAATGGAGAAAAAAAAAAAACTACAGCGGATTAAACAGGATGTATCTGGTAGCTACATTAATGTCTAGATTACTTAACTTTGGTGTTCAAACTCCTCTTATAATATCAGTTTATGAAGAGGAGATCATAAAAAATTATTTAAATTTGCTAAAACCGGGCTAAACCTGTTAAGGCGTGAGTCAGAGAAGAGTGCAAATATTTCCACAGCATTATGCATATACAGTCGTTAAGACACTGGAGAAAATATGGGAAAATAATGACTTTACAAAAGCAGATATTTCTTCAAAGTTTATGAACAGGGATAGAGAAGACTGCAAAGAGCCTAAGAGCAACACTGCAGAAGCTGCAGAGACGTCGGAGAAGCCCTATGTGTGACAGCGAGACTGTGCTCATCATGTCTGGAATAATGTGTAGGGTTGAAAGACAAAAATCTGTTCTTCCAAAGAAAATATGCAGTTCTGGCTGAAATCTCCTTAAACCCTCTAGTAGAAAGTCTTAGACTCTGATATAAATGAAATCTTTGTGCCACAATACATAAAGATATGCTTGGCACAAAAACAACACTGCATCAACAAAGTCGTTAACCCGTAGCTAAACTCGGTGGTGGCAGCATCATGCTCAGGGATTCTTTTTAAGACTGAACCGGGTATTTTGTCAAGGTGGACGAAATCATAAGCAGTTCCAAACAAAAGTCAGTGTGGAATCAAAAGGTATGGTTAGTCGCTTTCATCGTCACATAAAAGGGCCAAGTCACACACTACATACTACATCAGTAGTTCAATCTGCTTGCATGCAAAGGTTTTCCGTTTAAATTGTCGCGCCCTGTTGGCTTATCATATTTTATTTCTGTGTCATACACTTTGTTTTTGCTCCATTTGTTAGTAAACACAACACTTTTGTGTATACTGATCCTCTACCTCCGCTAATCTTACTGGCCCCGCTGCCCGTCTTGTTACCACAGGGAGCATTCAGTCGCTCTGCTCTGGAACTCACTTCCACCTGACCCCCGTAACACAGACTCAATACCACATTTCGAATCCAAACTCAAAACTCATCTGTTTAAACTAGCATACTCCCTCTGATCTCAACTGCGTTGTCTAATTAAAACAGTATTTTGAATTATATTTTTAACAACACGTCTCTTTTTATGTTTGATGTAAGGTGACCTTGAGTGTCAAGAAAGGCGTCTATAAATAAAACGTATTATTATTATTATTATTATTAAAATAAGTCTTGTCGCGCTGCGGCAACCAATCAGGAACGCCGCTTTCCTGAATGAAAACCGCTTCATCTACGCTGCAGTCCTTCACCCAACGTCACCGCCACGTCCAGTTCCTGATTGGTTGTCGCGATGCGACAAGACACAAAAGTCCTTCAGTTAAGTAAGTTTAGGGATGCGTAACCTTACGCAAGCAGGATATTGTACTTTTTTACTTTTTTTCAGATTCCTCTTTTAATATATTTGGTTTTAGTTAAAGTATACAGGATATATGCCGTTGCTCATGTCCATGGAAAAAGTTTTGAACTGATTTATTATAACATCATTCATTATATTCATTGTTACGTTATTTATACCATTATTTCTCTATATCACAAAAATGCATTTTCCTAGGTTTGTGTACGGACTGCATGGCGGCGGTGTGGTTGGTAGCACTGTTGCCGTGCAGCGAGATCTTGAAAACCTGGTAACTTATATCATGGAGTTTGCCCGTTCTCCGTGTGCTTGTGTGGGTTCTCTCTGGGTTCTCCGGGTTCCTCCCACCATCCAAAAACTGGTCGCTCTAAATTGCCCTGAGGTGTGAGAGTATGCATGGGTGTTTCTCCTGTGTGCCGTTACGTTGGCCTATAGGATGGACTGGCAACCTCTCGCCCAGCGACTCCTGGAGACCCCCACCTCCTCAGAGTTCCTCCATAGATACATCTCTACACAAGCTACAAACATATATATTTTCCCTGATATATTTAACTTGTGCTTGACATTTTCCCGCTCCAGATCCGTTGAGCTAAATGACATCCTGTAAACCGTATGTTGGCACAATCAAAGAGACTGTATGCTGGGGAAATCAAGCTGCTTGTTTATTCTGAATTCTGCTGTAGGCTTGGGAGACCACTAAACACAAACAAAAAAAAACCACCCCGACCACCCTTCTGCCCTCTGAGAGGATTTATTTTGTCAGGCTGCATTAGGGAGATGAAGTCCTGCACCTGAGCTGTGAGTTTGTACGTGTTACTGCTTGCTGTGCTTCGTGTCGGGGTTACTTACTGCTCGTTGAGGACAGAGGGCTGTAATCAGATCTGCGGAGAAAAAGACGAAAGGAGAGGGAAAAAAAGAAGGAAAGGAATAAATACAGGAGGTGATGTGGACATATGGGGGGAAGGGAGGAGGAGGGGAGGAGGAGGGGAGGAGGAAGGGGAAGACAAGAAACAGAGAGAGGAGACAGAAGTTTATATCACAGTATGAAGTGCACTCCACATGAGTTAAGCTCCAGGATGACCTGCTGCTATTTCAAATGAAATGCTGACTTCTGGTTAAACTGTAGAAGAGGTCCAGCTGGAGAGGTCACAAAAATGCACAGACATCGCAGCACGGTTTCCATCTGGACGCAGAGAACACTGGGATGTCATCGCCGCCACACCCTGCACCACCAGATTGTCTCTGCGCAACTTAGGTGAAAGCATACGTCTACTGCATCCCCGTCGGTCACTGTTTATATCTTTGTCTAACCCTAGACTACATTAAAGAACTAATCTTTAGCATCTAAAGCGATAGTTTCTACACAAACCGAATGAAATCAGCACATTTTCTGCTTTTACTTAAGGAAGCGCACAGTGTCTGCACACAGCATCACTGGTGGTGTTTCTGCGTGGTAGCTCCGTCAATTTGAGGCGCATTTTTTTTTGTTGCGCTCCAGTCAAACTGTTTACAGTGTTTATAAGCAACTAAAGCTGAAGCATATTTTAATGAGAGGAGATCTAACATACTTGGGATTCCTGGCAGCAAAAGAGCAGCGTGAGTCGTTATTCAGACGGAAACATTTGGACATGACTACCGTTCTGAGGAGCATCAAAAAAGGTGGAAAAAGGAGCGTTTTCAATGAACCCACAACATAAAGCCATGAGCTTTTATAAGAGGTCACATTTTGATTTACATTGTACCAACAAAATAATCATTTCTAATCAACGTTATCTTGCTTTATCTTCTAAAGTGATGAAAGCAAATTTTAACTCAGTATTATTACATTCAGTATTTGTTATAGATATGATTACCATTGTTGGCTTCAATGTGGACATTTTGAGTGTAAAGTTCAAGCATACTTGAGTCAACACATTACCTCTGCTCTAAATGCACCATGGTTACGTCTATTTCTGAGGTTGGGCAAAGCTGAGCATGTGCAGCAACCTGCTACGTATGTTAATCTTATTTGACAATAAAGAATCAAATAGAAAATGGATAAATAAACAATGACACTGAGAATACGCTCTCTTCTCCTACATTGTCTTGTGAAAGTTGACACATTTTGAACTTCCTCCATTTTGTCACATAATAACCACAAACGTTTGTGTATTTTATTGGGATTTCATGAGACGCATGAGCATAAAGTAGTTCACAACTGTGAAGTGACAGGAAAATTATGCATTGTTCACGGGACGAGCGTCCGTTAGCTTTAGACATTTGGGAAATGCCAATGTTTGCTTGTTCGTTTTTGCAAAATAGCTCAATCTGAGTCAGGCTGGACGCGGAGCACCTGTGAGCATGCATTTTAACGTCTTAGTGCAGATTCTCAGTTGGATTTCATTCTGGACTTTGACTGGGCCGTTCTTACTCATAAACACACAAGCGCTGGCTGCACGGGTATCGTGTTGGAAGGAGAAGTTCAACTGCAGCCTCAAGTTTTTTGCAGCGGGTATCCTTCCAGGGTTGCCTTGCATTCAGCTCCATCCACTCTCGCATCAACCCTGACCAGCTTTCCTGTCCTTGCTGAAGAACGGCATTCCCACACCATGATGCTGTCCCTACCATGCTTCATCACAATGAGTTTAGGGTCCTGTGTTTTAGATGTCTGCCTGGCTAACTGGAACCATTTAGAATGGAGGCCAATAAGTTCACATTTATCCAGAGCACGTTGTTCCACTACATGGCTCGTAAAGAACTTAGGGGAACTTCTACAGGCTTATTCAACAATATCCTTCTTCTTGCCACTTTCCCATAAAGGCCAAATTTCTGTCAACAGGACTAATTGAACTAAAAAATGTTTGAAAATCCATGTCCCTTTGCCTCCACTTAACAATCCCCCCCCCCCTCCCCATTTTAGCATGTTTTAAGTCTGTGGTTAAAACATGCTAAAATGGGAAAGTGTTCTACAAGTATGTCTGCTGCCACTGTAAGCTATTGTAAATGCAGGGAACCTTAACTGGGAGAGCTGACCAGCGCTCTAGATTATGTAATTACAGGAACCATCTGTGAAACCTCAGCTCACGCTTTCCAAGCTGAGAATATTAGTCCCACGGGATTTAGCTGACAGCCAGAGAACACTGTCCCTCCACATGCACCCTCCTGTGTCTTCATCACTAAACTAATAAGGCCTCTGGAGCTGCAGGAAACAGAGGAGAGGGCCTGTTTCCGGCAGCAGGAGGTTCTCAGTCGACCTAATGAGAATTAGCGTTGGAGAGAAATGGATGAGAGTGACGAGGGACGAAGAGGTGAGGCCTACAAGGTGAGAGAGAGAGAGAGAGAGAGAGAGAGAGAGAGAGAGAGAGAGAGAGAGAGAGAGAGAGAGAGAGAGAGAGAGACGGTGGGGTACTGCAGAGGGGAAACCATTAGTCAAGCAAGAGGGGAAAAACAAAAGAAATGCACGGAGCCGAGATTAAATGACAGGAAGGTTCCGAGAGAAGTGCAAACAGTAAAAGTCAAAAACTAGCCCTCGCGTTGAAAGATAACAAAGGAAAAATGTAATTTTGTTTTCACATTCGTGACTCCTGGGAGCAAAGCTGGCAGTGGCAGTGTGTGCAGTCGACGGTTCCTCGGGGTGTGAGGACTTGGCAGCAGCTCCGGCTAACATCTCGCCTGTCGTTCCCAGGCTGGAAGCGCTGTTTCGCTTCATCTCCGTCCAAAGATAATAAACAGAGAGCGGAGCGCAGACAGGCAGAAGCCCGGCCGCGCACATAAGACCTGAGAGCAGGGTGACCTGAACGGAGTCAAAATGACGTGTCTGACCCCTGAGGAGCTTAACAGACTGAGGCGTCTGCTGTCTGATAGGGGTAGAAAAAGCAGAGAGGGAGAGCTGGAAAGAGGGAGGCAACGATAAATGTTCTTTCTTTTCGCTACAGCGGCTCGAAGCCAGAGAAACAGCGTGCAAAATGAAAATACAGCATGACCTTGAGGCCACGTGCGGATGAGCACAGGTCAGATGGTAGCAGAGACAGCAGGTGCAGGAGGTGAAAGGGAGGAGCAGGGGGAGGATGTGATTTTGTGGAGGTGGCAGCTCTGTCGTTATCAGCTGCTTTCCTTTCTTTCTCATCAGCACTTTCCATTTATGTGGATCTGTGCTGGTCTCCATAAATCAGATCTCTGAGTGACATGAAGGTGGATGCCAGTTCAGTGCTTAAAATACAGGAAAGTCCCATATGGCTAACTAGAATGCATCCTACCTGCATGGTTCCTTTCCTTCTTTCCTTTTTTTTAAAAAAAGCATTTAATACAATAAATACCTACAAACCTAAAGACAATGAGACAGTGCAAATAGGTTTTTGTGATGTTTTTGTAAAACGTGCTTTTTATACACTTCTTTCTGAACACTTGTTACTACTTTAAATGGAATTTCGCAGAATAAAAAGGCCAGCAGCTGTTCTTTTTATTTAAAGATCAACAGAAGAAAGCTAGCTTTCTGTCAGCAGTCTGTCTCGAACATACGTTAACTTTATCAAACAGAGATCACTGGTAAAATAAATTCTCTTTGCAATATGGGAATTGGAAATGTCTCAAATTCATTTTTGAAGAGGAAAGGTTAAGAAAATTAAAAAGAGATAGAGCTAATAGAAAAATCAGTTTAGTAAATATTTAAAATGTAGATGTTAAAAGACCATGGTTATCTTTTGCCATATCAGAATCAGAAATACTTTAAAAATCCCAGAGGGAAATTACTGTTTCAGTACAACCGCCATCACATACATCACAAACATTTCAGGGGGGGGACGATTTACGGAGGCCATGCTAAATATAGTGATGCACTGATCTATCTATCTATCTATCTATCTATCTATCTATCTATCTATCTATCTATCTATCTATCTATCTATCTATCTATCTATTCATATATATCGTTAAAGCACCTCTTTCAATTCAGATGGACTTACATTTGCTAGATTTACATATTGAAGTAAAAATTTGACGAAATTACTTTGTATTTGTTATGGTCCTTAGAGTGAAAATTGGCTAAAACTGCAACTGGAAGGTCGGTCATCAAGGAAAATTGGAAATCGGTGTTGGCCAGTAAGAGACTGATGGTTCTGTGTCTTATCTAGAAAATCACTGGCTTGCTTGACATGAGAAATAGTATAATTCAAACCCGTGTCGTGGTTGTCATGGCAGAAACATTATCGGGCTAAAAATTATTCATATTATAACAATAATTTGGAACCCAAACCCCAAAGAGGACAGAGTGGTCTTAACTCTTATTGTTACTGGAAGCAACAAAACCTTGCCGAGGTGGAAGTCCTGCAGATAATCTGTACCTACATGGTGATAAAGTGCAACAAAAAAAGGTACAAAGATTCATTTGTCTGTGAGCGTCAGCCTCATTAATCAGTTGATATCATAGGTCCAAACAGAGACTGTAGGATCCAATGTTTTTATCCAGGATGTATCATGGATGTGGTGGTTAGTTTTGCATTTCTAGCCATTGCATTTGTATTTTGTATTCTGCGTCTGTTCTCTAAAAATCGCCCCTTGCCGATAATGAGGTTGATCGTGATGTTAATTTTGATATTGAATTCAGATGCTTATTTCTTCTTGCTGATAAAGGACTCATTATACGGGGCCCATATGTATGGGGGACTGACTCTGACATATTCAAAAATAAATATAGAAATATATACAGAAATAAATACATGCTCAATAAATATATAAGCACAAAATAAATACACAAAAATACAGCAAATAACTAAATGTTAGCAGTAATTGAATTATACAGTGAGACATAAATCTAAAAATATATTTTAATTAGCTTATTTATTTATTCCCCTTATTAATAACCAACTCATTTATTTATTTTTCTTTATAATTGTCAACTTTATTTATTACTTGGTTTTTAAATGTATCTATTTCTGTCTGTGTTTTAATGTTTTTGTCTGTTTTATTATTCCTTTCTATATTTTTACCCCATTTATTTTTGCCACCCAATTTATTTATGCCTTTCCTTTTCCATTTCTGTATGCAGTTCTGCCTCATTATGCAAATGAGGAGGAGGCGGTCTTAACGGGACAACTGCACCCTATTGGTTGATTAGCATCAGCCTTCCGCAGATGGAAACTTGGAATATGGAATCAATGACTGTCAATACTAGCTGCTGTCACTTTGGTGTAATTTTCTATTTTTAACCCCCTAACTGAACGATGAGGTAACGACTTTTTTGTTTTTGTTTGTTTTGCTTTTTAACAAAAATTCAACATCTCGATTTGCATGACTAGATGGCTGGAAATGAGACGGAGCCGCCTTGATCCGCTGCTCCAGCCCTATCCGGTTGTTAAGTCTGACGTCACGGGGTGAACTTCCGGGTCCACATTAATTCTCAAACTTGTACTTATGCTTTACAATGTGAAACGTTAACGTTATATGTACTGTAGTGTTACGTCCACCAGGCTCGTTTGGTGGGATAACATTACAAGGAGACCACACAAGGATTTTCTGGTTAAATTTAAAACTGAATTTTATTAAATTATACTAAAGAAATAAAAGCCCAAAGAGAGAATACCTGAAATAATAAACCATAGCTAATCAGAAATAAGCAAATGCAAAACAAACCCAACCATAAGACAAACTTCAAACCAAATGGTGATCTGAGGAGGGAGAGCAGGAAGA
The DNA here is from genome assembly GCA_037039145.1 of Fundulus diaphanus. NCBI lineage: Eukaryota > Metazoa > Chordata > Actinopteri > Cyprinodontiformes > Fundulidae > Fundulus > Fundulus diaphanus. The sequence continues at coordinate 21,043,806 of CM073132.1, read as the reverse complement.
GAGCCTCTCCTCTGCTGCAAGCATAGCTGCTTTAAAGCAGCAGAGCACTAATCAGGGAAATGCATCCCACCTGCAGAAGGCCTGTCTCTCGAACCCGACAAGGAAAATACGGCCAGGACTGACTGCAGCCATAACATGTAGTTAGCATATGCGACAGGTTCAACTGCAGCCATCTCCTCTTCTCCTTCTCATCGCACGGGAAACAATAAAATGACAGCTGGAATTGTTGTTTTGTCTCCGATCTATTAAGACAGCATGGAACACAGACTGAAACACGTTCAACCATAACGTCCACACCACAGATAATAAAGTCTACAATTACAGCGTTGTTTTCACAATCAAGTTATTAAATGCCTCAGCTCACTGATCCAACGTGACAGCGGCCGGTAGCGGCAACCATTAATGGCAGCAGCATGAAGTTTCCAGCTAGGGAAGGCTGATGCTAACCAACCAATAGGGAGCAGTTTTCCCCTTCATTTGCATAATGAGGCAGAAATGCATACAGAAATGGGAAAAGGACAAGCATAAATAAATAGGGTGGACAGACAAAAACATTAAACCATAGACAGAAATAGATACATTTAAAAACTAAGTAATAAACAAAGTTGATAATTATAGTGACAAAAAATAAATGAAGTGATTATTAAAAAGAGGAATAAATAAATAAACTAATTAAAAGAGATATTTACATTTATGTCTCACTGTATAATTTTATTTATTTATTTGCTGTATTTTTGTGTATTTATTTTATGCTTATGTATTTATTGAGCATGCATTTATTTCTGTATATATTTCTATATTTATTTTTGAATATGTCAGAGTCAGTCCTCCATACCCAAAGCAGGAAGAGGTGAAATCGTTTTAATTATTTGCTTATTTATCACAGTCGTTATTGCAACATTCATCAATATTATCACGTTTTCTTTGTGCAGCCCCAGCATTTAGGCCTGCTCTTCAGATGACGCTTCACTATTGTAGTGAAGCAGCCTTGTTGGTGATAAAGAGGCTTTATTTTTAAAGCAGAGAACTTGTTTTTGTTTCTTTTGGCTGTATGCAACACAAAGATTCACAACACACAAAGACACAGAGTATAAAACCAATGCATCAGTGCATGTTAAGTCCCAGGTTTTGACCCTACGACCCTTTCAACCACTTTCAACCCAGACTATGGCTAATTAAAGTCTACAAACACAGCTCTAAAGACAATTAAACTATGACACAACGAAACAAACAGGCTCAGCAACCATTGCAACGATTTTATCAGTCCTATTTACACCTCTTGAAAATAATGATGGCAGAATAGGTTTTTAAAAACATTTTTGTGGATTGCATAATTTCTGTGTAAAAAGTAATTACTTAGAAGAGATGAATGTGTTTTCTAAACAACGGGGGTCAGGGGTAGCTACTCCGCACACTAAATCTACTACTACCCAAAACAACACAATCTATTCCACAGATAAATGGGAACTATTTCTCTCCTACACCAACATCAGCAGCGACGTACCGCAGGAGGACCCGAGGCGCATCTCCGCTTAACAGCTGAAATACAGTGAACAACAACAACTTAAGGTCCGCATGCTTTCTCCACTTCATCATCACTGCATTCATGCCACAATAAGAAGCATTTTCCCGAACAAATCCACATCTGTAAACAGACGTAAACATTCGCTAATTATAGTTTTTTCTTCTTCTTCTTCTAATTATAGAAAGAAGTCCTAGAAATGTTTCTGCTCCACTCACCCCCCTGTCTCTGCTCCTGAATCCACACAGTCATCTTCTGCAAAGGTCTTCTCCATCTCAAAGCGTGGCCTCTGGTCCAGATAGCGGCATTGCTTCAACGTCCCTGCGTTAACCAGTGAGGCAAAGAGTCCAGAAAGAGCAACGCGGTTGTCAGAAGGCAGGCGGACTCCGAGCACAGCGCCACAACACAACTGAGCTGCGGGGTTTTTACTAGAAGGAGCAACAGGCTACTCATGCCACGGTGCGTTCTATGGCTGTTGGAAATCTGACTACTCGAATGGCCAAACTGTAATAAGAAACCAGTTTGTCCATTGAAAGCTAGTCTAAAAGGCCTGCTTTAGAGCAAAGGGCTTTGAGATGCGTTATGTGTTACCCACTCATTAGAAAAACAACAACACAACAACAAGTTTCAAATAGAAGTTATGTACGTTTAACAATTAAAATACTCGTAAACAAATTACATTTGAAGTAATTATTAAGGTAACTTTGCTGATCTGGTGAGTCCTGTCCTGTTAAAAAAGAGAGGAAAAAGAACTAATTTGTAATTAAGGCATTAAACGTTACTGAAATTGTATCACAGATATACAATTTCCCTTTTCCCTTTTTAACAAACAAAAATGCACATTTATGTGGTTGCATAGAAAATAATTAAATCAAATCACAGAGTACCGTGTAATAAACACCCACTCAGCTCACCATGACCAACACAAAATATTGATTATTCTTAATCCTTGTCACAAAAAAACAAAAATCAAACAAAAAAGTGCACCAGTAAAATGTGGGTAGTACGTCTAAATTCGTGAAATAGGAAATAAAGGGTTGCCTTTTGTAGAAAGAGGTGATGGTACACCGTTTCAATGAGTAGCCATTTAATTTTCTCCAATAAAAAAAAAAAACAAGTCTTTGAGCCAAGAGGAAATAGAAGGATATTTAGCAGATTTCCAATGTAACAACAAGTAACATCTAGTATGTGAAAGCTATGAGGTCATTGTGGGTAGGGTTAAGTGGAAGTGAGGGACCAGAAATCCCAACTATATCAGAGGGCAAGTTTGGAGATTTACCCCAATAAATCTGTTCTAATGTGGCAACTAAATCTTCTCCTTGACAACTACAGCTGAAGTGTGTCGCTCAAAGGTTAAGGAGCGCTGCTAACTGTAGCATTAGCACTGTCGCTAAACAAGCTAAAGCTGGAGTTCTTCCTCTAATACAGAAATACTCTTAATCAAATGTCTGACAGTGTTTTATTTTACTAAATTGATTTAGCTCTTCATAACATATCAGAGTTACTATTTTCTGTTGGCCTCCGCTTTCGCGAGAATGACAACAGCTTACGGTGAATCGAAGCAATGTCTTAAATTAAATCCTTGATAAAACGTTTTGATGGATTTTATAAATCAAATCAAAGAGGCATAGTTCATTTTGGTTTAATTCAACTGATGTTATATTATAATATTATTTTTTAAGTGTTCTGTGAATAATTTCATTGACTAATATTTAACAACCTAGAAGGTTCCATTTTATAGTGCACTTCCCAACAACTTCCACTGAAGCCCCATATAATGGGATTTTTCTGCAGGTTTAAAGACCAGAACAACATAGAGACATAAATGTCCACTGCTGGAAGATGTAATGTTACTTTAAAGAGCTAGCACAAGGAAATATGTAAAGAGAGGTACGAGTGGTGGGGTTAGAGGAGGAAGCCTGCAATTGGAAAAAAAAATAGACCAAAAAAATTGACAAACTTCAATTGTTTTTGATTTGATCCCCTGTATTACTGTGTGGATTTATATTTATTCTACATGCTAGAAATACCAATTTAGCAAATTCAACAATCTACTTGTTTCTCAATGAGAATTTTTCATCCACTGAATAGTGATTCAGCACAACGTTTGAAAATGTTTTTTTATGTTTGCACTGTTTTTTTTGTTTGTACTTGAAGGCAACACTTGTAAGTGTTCTGTTTTGGCTCCATCAACAGAGGGAATGAGGTAATTCAACATTTTTTTCCACCACACCAAATTCAAGCAGGGAAAAGAGGATTAAACAAATTTTTGTGCTTCAGACACGCTACATTTATGATTAAACCACGCTTTAAACCAGCAACTTTTGTTTCTGTTGGCTTGCATTAGTTAAATTAATAAAAAAAAGATAAATCTGTTCAAACGACATGTAAGATGGCAGGTGGCAAGATTTAACTGCTTAAAACCTGTTCTTACTGTTACAACTGCTATAAAATCGATTTTAAAGTTTAATTCTTCTGTTTAATGCATCTTTACAAAAATTGCAATCTCAAGGCATTTTAAAAACGAGACCAAATTCATATGCAGTTATGCAAAACTTGTTTTTCCCGCGATTCAATTTGAAATTATTCAAATCGTTTCGATTCAAACAATCGATTCAATTCAAGACCGATTTACATTTGGTGTAATTCGATCCGAACAATAATCAAAGCTGATCATCTACTCTCCTTTCTATTTGGATAATTTCTACTTCTGCATCTACTTCTCTACTTCTGTAACCAGTAGAAGGAAATACGCAGCATATCTTTATCATTTTGCTTTCCGTCTTGATAGACTTCAGTTGTTTAAGTTTATAATATATATTTTTTTTTACTTTTTACGTGTTTTCTATAACCCTTATTATTATTATTATTATTATTATTATTATTATTATTATTATTATTATTAGTGGTGTGTTACTGCTGATGATAATGTCAGTAGTACATTTTACTTTATTGAGGTCGAGTAAGGTTAGGCATGCGCTATTTTTGCTTCACATGAAAGCCATTTATTGCAAAAAAAGATGGCCATATTTAATAACAATTTTGTTTTTATTTTTAACTAACATTTGCAGCCAAGCTTTGTGTATTTTATTGTTTTATGCTAATGAAGCAGGATGACGTCGCTCGTGGTGACGTCATCTCAACGCGCTGGCTGAAGGGGACCTGTCGGTTGGTTTGCACGTTGCTGTTGGGATTTATTTGCGGGTGAACTGCTGATTGTTGGGGTTGTTTTATTTCTCTATTTCTGTTCCTACCTGCTGGTTCCAAAGACATGTCTGTGACTGAGATGTTCAGCTGCATCCAGGGCTTCCTGAGCGCCGACCAGGACGTCAGAGAGGTATGACCGACCGCGCCACCCCCCACCACACATACCGTTAGCTGTTAGCTATACCCTAAGCCCAAATTGTGCTCCTTTATGTTATTTATTTATTTTAAACTCTTAACTTCACGAAAGAAGTCCATCTCGTTAGGCTGCAGTGCCTACGATTACTCTCTTTTGTCGTTCCTGTGGGTTTATATTCACTCGTATAGTTTTTTTTTCTTGATGTTTGACATACTCGTGCTTTTTTTGTTTGATTAAAAAAAACATCTTAACCTTTTTTTTTTCACAGGATATCCGTAAGGTGGTCCAGAATTTGGAGCAGACCGCCAGGGAAATCCTAACAGTGCTCCAAAGCGTCCACCAGCCGTCTGGGTTCAAAGACAGTGGGTTTTGGATCACATTTGATTTGCAGCGCTGTGTTGGTTTTGTTTGCGGTCATTTTGCACCTCACCAAGCCATGTTTTCTGGTTCCGCCCCTCTCAGTTCCAAGTAAATGTGCCAAGGCCCGGGAGTTGTTCTGCTCCGTCAGGACGCAGATGGCTGAGCTCAAAACCAAATTTCCCGCGGAGCAGTACTACAGGTGGGCAGCATTGTGGAGCTAACCCATGGTATTAAAAACAACTACTTGCTAACTAAAATTAATTCAATTCAATTTTATTTATATAGCGCCAATTCATGAAACATGTCATCTCAAGGCACTTTACAAAGTCAAATTCAATCAGATTATATAGATTGGTCAAAAAAAAATCCTATCTAAGGAAACCCAGCAGATTGCATCAAGTCTTGACAAGCAGCATTCACTCCTGAAGAAGCGTAGAGCCGCAGGGAGAGTCGTCTGCATTGTCCATGGCTTTGCAGCAATCCCTCATACTGAGCAAGCATGAAGCGACAGTGGAGAGGAAAACTCCCCTTTAACAGGAAGGAAAACCTCCAGCAGAACCGGGCTCAGTATGAACGGTCATCTGCCTCGACCGACTGGGGGTTACAGAAGACAGAGCAGAGACACAACAAGACAGACAAAAAGCACAGAAGCACACATTGATCCAGTAATCTGTTCTACATTAGATGGTAATAGCGATCTGTCTTCCCTGGATGATGTCACAGCTAACAGAACACCAGACCAGGTGTACCTTCTATGAAAATGAAACATTCATTAAAAAAAAATCTAAAAGATTACTACCCACATTATCTCTTACAGGTTTACATTTTTTTAAAGACACGGTCTTACATTTATGGTTTAGAAGAGATCCCCTTCATGTTTTACCTGTTGCTTTAATTTCCTGCGCCTCTCCAGGTTCCATGAACACTGGCGGTTTGTCCTGCAGCGTTTGGCCTTCCTAGCAGCCTTTGTGGTCTACCTGGAAAGTGAAACCCTAGTCACGCGGGAGGAGGTGGCCCAGATACTCGGAAGTAAGCGGCGTGTTGCAGATACGTGTCTCTCTCTTTCTCTCTGAGGATGGCCAGCCTAAACTCTGCCATCTCTCTCTGGCAGTTGAAGTTGTGCGGGAGAAGGGCTTTCATCTGGACGTCGAAGATTTCCTCGCAGGAGTGCTGATTATGGCCAGTGAGCTGGTGAGTGGTATGATGCTACCCAGACAGTAGTTTAAAAGGCATATGCAATTGTTTTTTTTTTTGTTTTCTACTTACAGCTTTACGTTTTCAATTTTGCTCAGAGCGGTGACTCGCAGTAGTTGTATTCGTTTTCAAAATTGGAATCAAGAAACGTGTAAAAAGTAAAAGTTAAGCACAAGGCAGCCTACTAAAAAAAACCGTGAGTCTTGGTCCCAGGCTTGTATCTCATTGCAGTGGACCTACTGATAGGAGAGAGAGAAGACATTCCTGCTCTATTCCTCAGCTCTAAGAAGATTGTGTCAATACAAAGAAAGGATTGTATGAAATACCAAGAGGTTCAATAACACATGCAAGGTGCTACCACACAGAACCAGTATGTGTGATATCAATTCAAATATAGTTAATATCTAGTAAATGACTAATATAACCCAACGCAATCACAAAACGACAATTTTAACAATATCATACACGGGTTTACAAGGTGAAGGTTTGTGTAGTGATTAGTAGCTTGAAGACCTAAGAAAGATGCACTAGGACTGGGCAATATGGTTTAAAAAATAAAATTTCCTTTTTTTTCTCTTTTTTACTGAATTTGATTAATCGGTTATCTTCCCTTTTGTTTCATAAAAACAAATTGCTGAAATTCTTTTTGAAAACTTACTTTTATTTCAATAATCTCATCTGGCAGTTGACCTGAATTCAACGTGCAACTTGTTATGAGCTTTAAATCAAGATGGCAGGCCCCGCCATTGGAAATAATGAAAATCTAACACGTTTGCTGCTGGTTGTATTGCACATCTTAGAAGTCACTTGTGTAACTTCACACCAACTTAAAAAATAAGTAAATGAATAAATGAAAGTGCTTTAGGGACTCAGTCAGTCTTAGGGTAACTGACTGAGTCAGTGCAAAGCTTCATGGAAGCCCAGGAGAGTGCATTAGCCAAAAAAAAAAGAATCTTGATTTCTTTATTTTCGTTTCCCCCAAAATGAAATCTTCAGGAGTTGCAAATTCAAATTAATCGATATAATTGGTTTATCTCCCAGTTCTAACATGCGCCCTACCAAGACATTTAAAAGCGCTCTGCCTGTAAATCAGCGTAATGGAGACTGACCCCTTTTGACCCAAATTGTCATTTTCCTCTCTGGTTTGGACCAGCAGCGTTCTTCTGATGCCCTTCTCTCTGAAAAACTGTCCTCAAAATAGCCTTCTTTGCATTAGCGAGCCATGCGGTGATTGTGCAAGTCTCACTTTAATACACATAATTGTGTTTTAATTGTGGGTGTTTGAGAAGAAATCATTAAACCTATCATGTGTACCTAAATAAAGCTGACCCACTGTTTCTAAATGCAAGATCTGTGTTGGCTATAAGTGCCCACATGGCCATTCAACATTTTCCTCATAAAAACAAGTTTAGCCAGGAAAGCCTCCTGCTCTGTAAAACATTAGATTGTCTCACGCTGTTTCCAAATGACTCACCGTTATCCATTCAAGGCCGCTTTGGTTTTCTGCTTTGAAAACCAGCGGCAAGGCCGATGGTGATAATATTTTATGCTTTAAAAAGTTTTAGGTTTTCTGTCTCTAAAATTTGACATTTGCCCTTGAAGACCAACAGGGGTCAGTCATTGTTTTTTATTGATATTTTCAGGAAATGTTTTCAGTTTCCAACATTTGTCATACAGTGTAGCTGATGAAAAACAAAACTGGCAAATCTTCAGCTAGAGTCTTGGACAATTATACCAAAAGCTGGTTGCCATTTATTGCAGTCAGAAATAAAACTTAAAAACTTACAAAGCTAGTTGACTGATGTGCAATTTAAAGGCTCTGTGCTTTGTAATAAGCTTCCCTTTTATGATTCCTGTAGTCCAGTTTTACAAAGTAGTTGTTGGAGAAATCAGGTAAAAAGAATGTTTATTCTTTATTTATTACATTTTTAGTTTTTCAGTTTTCGTAAAGGTTCTGTCATAAGATCAGAAGTTTTTTTACTCTGTGTTTTACTTTGTCACATATATCCTAGTGTATGAAGGCCGTTTTGTAAACTTAGTAACTTGTGCCGTCTCCTCCTGTAGTCGCGGCTAGCGGTGAACAGCGTCACCGCAGGAGACTACAGCCGGCCGCTCCGCATCTCTAACTTCATCAACGAGCTGGACTCCGGCTTCCGTCTGCTCAACCTGAAGAACGACCCGCTGCGGAAACGGTACGACGGGCTGAAGTACGACGTGAAGAAGATCGAGGAGGTGGTCTATGACCTGTCCATCCGCGGCCTGGCCAAGGAGCCCGAATCCGGCGGAGACAAGTAGAACGTGACGTTTGTTGGTTTGCTGTTGGAGCAGGAGGAGGGGGGGTGGCAGCTGCCTCCACCTGGGACCTCTGCATGATTGCTGCAGGTTGGAGACCTTACCCCATGCGGAAGTCAAAGTCCCAGGGATCTGCCTGAGGTCCCCAGCAGCCAGAGACGGACTGTGTGATGGTGTGTCTGTGTATGCGTGCAAGTGTTTCAGCATGGATTTGTGCAAATGCATGCAGGAGGTGTGGTTTAGATGGAAGGCAGTCTGTCAGAAAGGGTGCAGAGGTGGTAAAGAAGCTCAACTTAATTCAGAATTAAGGTTCCGTTTGTTGCAGCGTTCAGGAATGCGTTCTCAGCTTTATCTTATTCCAGTGTTTCAGCATCGTCATATTTCACCGTTTCTGAAGACCGTCATGTCTACCTGTTTGTTTTTCTGGGTTATGTTTTATTTCTCTTGTTGAAATGTCACATTGTGTCAAAGCTGTTTAACATGTGATTAAATTTGGGTTTGTGGAGTCAGCATAAGGTTTCACAGCTACACACATCAAAACTGGGTCTTTGAAGCAAGTTCTTCAGGCAATGAAGGCAAGTTTAAACTTTACGGTCCAGTAGACAGAGATAAAAAAAAAAATTATTTGGATTTCCGATTGTTAGTTTATGCCTTTTTTCAAAATGGGGTTCAAGGAGTTAAAAGCAAAAGAAACGAGTTGCTCTTCACCTTTTAAAATAAGAAGCAACTGTGATTAGTTAGATTACCCGTTTAGGATCCTTTATTTGAAACAAAAAACAATGGTGCCAATTAGTGGCTGTTGAGGCATTTCTGTAGTTGTATTGGTAGGAAGTAGAGAAAAGTTGTCAATGTTTATATGGTTTGTTTTTGTTGAGAAAAGGTTCATTTTTTTATCATCTGTAGTGTAGCTAGGGTGTTTTTCTAGGTGAAAAAAATACGTTTTTCAACTTTTGCTTCATTTATTTGCCCTCAGTGTTTATATTCCATCCTTCTATGTCCTAAAATGTCTCGTTTCAAATAGAAATGATAGAATTGTAAAAAAAAAGTCAAGGATGTTTAAAATCATTTTTTTAATATAATTCACAATATATTACACTAGAGAAATAATACATCAGATGTTTCAAACCAACCAAAAGGGTCAAGTAAATAAACAATATGCAACTCTACAGGTGTTGTTTTCTTACACTTTTGAGATGTGTTTCTTTTGGCCTCCCAACAGTAAATGAGCCTCAGCAGCTCTGCCCTCCAAAACACAGTGATATTATTTTTCTTTTTAATGCTACTTCATAACAAACATAACAGCCAGGGTCTTAAACGGTTGGTTTCATGGACTGTCTTGACGCCTCGTCCACCCGGTGTCTTTCTCAAATGAAGGAACACGTATTCCACCAGCAGTTATACTGAAGAGTAAATCAATTATAATAAAGTGCTTCAAACAAAATAAAGCCCTCAGAGGTAAAAACAGATTGGTAAAAACACTTTAAAAAAAAAAAAAGGCAGTTCACTGTAAAAGGAATAATCATATTGCCTGTAAGTAGATGCGAGTGCAGACAGAGGGCGGTCTGGTCTGTTGAAGGAACCAATGCTACTGTGACAGATTGCAGATTTGTCAGTCTTAGTCTAACAGTAATAAAGTACAAAGGCACAACAGCTCATTGCTGGTCACAGAACACAGTTAACGACCTGCCGTGATCACGTGGTCGGGATGCTCTTTCCAGGATGAGGCCGTCAGGTGAGCAGAGTTTTTCAGCCTTCGTTAAAAAAATGTTTAATTCTCACAACAAAGGCGAGCCGATAAAATAATTAGACATGAGCCGACTAACCAAAAAATGATCACGTTTGGTCACTTATAAACAGATTGCGAGATTTTCTATTTACAATTATTACTTTGTAAAATGTAAGACTACAAAATTTAAGGGCTTTGGTTTTTCAGGGATTAACAGAGTAATTCTTTCTCCATACACTTTTTTGAGAAAAACATTATTTGGTGACAAAAAGCTACTAGTTTCAAGCTGCGCAGCGCCATCAGACGCACTGATTATCTGGATGAAAAACTCTGCCCTTCATACACAAAGAGGCCGGCCAGTATTAGAGATGCACTGTTCAGTATTTAATGGCGGATATCCCATTTCCAGGTTTTGTAAAGCTTTGAAATGCCTTTAACAATTTCAGAATGATCCCTTTTCCCTGCAAGAACTCTTAAGGAGATATAAGAACATCATTCACTATAAGCCGCCCTGCTGTGAGCAGTTAGGCCGGAGGGAATTGTCACACAGAGAAGTCGCTGTAAAGCAGGAATCTACCATTTGACAATTACAGGTTTCAGAGTGGACATTTTAAACTATTTTCAGCATCTTGTATCTGCAATTAGTGCGGCTAGCAGTACTAAAACAGTAGTCTTCCTAAGAGACTAGATCTTTAACGCTGTAGTTTCCAAAAAGCTTGCCATCAGTTCTTAATCCAGCACATTTCGTCACAGACAGGTTAAGAGCTCCATAGGATTATACAAAGCAATTTTGTTGTAGTACGTTCAACCTTCCTGTTCTCTGCTGAAAGTCTTGCTCTTTCAAGGCCGGAAAAAATCCCAGAAAACCTCTCGCAATGTCGTGGGAAATCATTTCCTTTTAAATTCAATACAACTAATTTTATTTATATAGCTCCAATTCATGAAACATGTCATCTCGAGGCACTTTACAAATAGATTTTTCCGCTTTCAGTTAAATTTTAAACACCTCAGCGAAACAGAAAACGGCCTTCACACACCAAAGTGGATTATTGTCAGCACCGGTGTGTTCACTGACTGGAAAAAATATGTGATTTTTTGAGATTCTGTCCAGCTGGTCAACTGTCTGAGCTGATGGTGAAAATCGTCTGATTCTTGTCACCGGCCGATTTCTCGGTGCATCTCTAACAAGGACTGTACGCCACCCATTGGACACAAACAAAAGGCAATCTGACTAAATTTTTTCAAAATTGCTTTCACGACACCGAGATGATCTTGGTTTTACAGACAGAAACAGACTTTCATTGATGTTGCAGCAATAAAAAGATGCCTCGATCATCCAACCACCCTTTAAAGATATCAGAGGCCAGGTAAACCTGCCACAACACCCAGTAACATAACAAAGAAGGACCAACAGCAGGATGTTGGGCAATTAACTGCATATAAAGTAGCTACTTCCTTAATCTGGCTGAGATTATTGCTGTTCCACGAAACCCCATTGAAACACAGATACACCGACGGTTTGTTCTCAGCCTGATGGAGAGGCTCTGTTCAGCTGCATCTCTGGCAGTGAAAGTTGTTATGCTGCCTACAGACAGAAGAGGGCAGCACACAAAGAGAAAAGGGCAGTGACAACAAAACATAAACCACAGCGAGAGAGAGAGAGAGAAAAGAACTGGAGAAATATTTTACCTTCTCGTACCAGAAACAAATGTTTGCAATCTTCACTGTCTTGTATAAAAATGACATAACATTTTTTTTTCTTTTTGCACCCAGTCACGTTCAGTCATGCTTTTCATCAAACACACTTTTAAGTACTCAACAGTCTTTACAATCAAGGCTGGCAAGAGCAGCCCAAGTATTTTTTGGTTGTTCAAAAAAAGACCAACTGGTATTCTTCTTGTTATTTGTAACAGCTTGAAAATTAAATCTACACACAGTTTCATGGCGCACTTACTGCTTCGTAGGAAAAAAAAGTGCTTAGCTTTCCCACAACAATGTGAGACGGATTGTGTGATTGTTTGCTGAGATTTAAGACGTCGGAACAGTGGCGTTATTCCAGGAAACGTCGTCATCTGATTTCTGGAGTTGGAAGATTTTGGGTTATGTACAGTGGAACAGCGATGTCGCGGAGGCTAGCCTCAGGAACGAGTCTGGTTGGCGTTGATCATGATGTTCGGCAAAGCGTTACGCCTTTGCCTCCAGGTGCCCAAGTCGCGGGCATACCTCTTGATCTGATGGAACCACTGTTGGGTACGGGATTTATCCGAGGCACGGAAAACGAACGACTCCCGCCGGATGTCAAGCACCTCGAAGGTGTCCTCGCAGTCTGGATCTGACGACACCACACAGTTCCCGAGACGGATTGGCTCTCTCAGCACTGCGAATTTCCCACTGCTCTTGTCCTTGATTAAGACCAGCACTCCATCTCGAACGCTCTCCCCCAAGCCTTCCCCCTGACGTCCCACGTCAGTTGCCCGCCCTGGAGAGTCGCCACCCCGCTGTGTCCTCACCATCAGCAGACTCTGCACGTTTTGGAACTTGAGGGCCTTGCTGCCCTTTTTTAACCACTGACCATCTGCTGGCTGGGAGAGCTGGAGAGGTCCCTCCATGACGAAACGGGTGTTTTCTCTCGCCCAACCCACGGTCTTCATCGACACCTCGCGCATCTCGATGTTGATGACCTCCCGGTTCTTGCGACTATCGCGACGGAACGAGCGTAGGGACCAGGTGACGCCGTTGCCCTCCTGCTTAGTCTTCATGTTGATGTGCTCCAGGTGGGACTCTACTCGGCTCTTGGCCTCCCGGAGGCGCGTGTAGTCCGGGTGACATTCGGGAGTGACCTTAATGATGCGGCTCAACAAGAGCGGGTACTTAGTGACACGCTGGAGCGGCGCCATGAGGAAAGAGCGCAGGTTCATACGACGCAGTGCGGTGTTGTCGTTCTGGGAAACATCCAGGAATATTCTGAAATGAGAAAGAAGGGGACATTTGTTCAACTATTGCTTGGGGCATTTCAAACTTTATTAATGGGTGTTATAGAACAGCCTGACTCTTTGGTGAGATGTGGTTCTGTCTTAAAACATGAATCATTGCCGCTTAGATCCCAAAATAGACCTTCCTCTGAATAAGTGATAACTCACTGTCCTATCCATTAAGAATTACACAGAGCAGCTGTGGCAGAAACAGCAGAAAGCTCCCAGAGCAGCTTCTCCATCATACGGCCCAGCAGGGAGCTCTTGGTCTTCGTGCGTACCTGAGCAGTTCTTTCTCTTTCTCCAGAGTGTTGAGCATGTTGACTGAGGTGGATTGCTGCAGGCAGTAGGTCTGGAAGGCGGGCAGCATGTTGACGAACTCAAGAAAGATTTCTCCGATGTATACGGTCAGCAGGTCATCATCACCCTGGAAACAAAGCACACACAGACACGCTCGAGTAAAATTAAAAGTCACCGCTGTTGTAGATTCTAAGTCATCCAATCGCGGTCAACCAGTTACCTCGAACACAACATGATAAAATGGACGGTTTTAGAACGTGTTATACTTTTCTTGTCTTACTGAACACTCAAAATGCTTTTATACCACGAGTCACATTCAACCATTTACATGTCAACGACGCATCAAGATATGCACGACGCTGCGGTGATTAAAAAAAATATATAAAAATAGGTCTTCAAGCTACAATTATCTAGGTGTCAATAAAAACCAGAACTAAGAAGTGGATGAGTGCGGCACCTGGCTAGTTCATGGCTAACATACGCAAAACTAAAAATAAATATCTTAAAACAAAAGAAATATGGAAAATATATATCAAACACGAACAAGTAGTGGCGGACATAAAAAAAAAAGCTCACCTTCTGCTGTAAATTAAAAGACCATTGAGCTAGCGAAGTCAAACCTTTCCCTGAACTCAGAGCTAATATTTGTTGCAAGTTTTACTGCAAAGGATCTGCACACATGAAGAGGCATTGAGTATCGCAGCTTTTGTGCCACAGAGCTCTCTCTGAACATAACACCCGGCCTCAAAGACATTGGTACTACATGGTACTACAACAACACAAAAACAAGTTGATAGAACGACAACAGGTAAGTTAGCTATGCCTTTTGAGATGCTAGACAAAAGGTATAGCCATGGTGAGTGACACATTTTTCTGATACATAGCAGCTGGCATGGTGGGTCCTACAACTGGGCTAAATATGAATTAGCTTTAAAAAAATGTGGCAGAGAAACGAGCGAGTGTTGTAGTTTTAGCTATAGATGAAGTGAGAAATCTCAATATTTACAGTGAAGGTTCAGAATGTGCAGACGTCCATAATGTCTTTTTTTTGCATAGAATTTTTGCATTTGTTCTGCAGTTTTCTTTTGCTTTTGTCTGAGGTATTTCACGTCTATTGTTTTGTTAAACTCAACGGTCCTGGCTCGTGGTTTGGTTGCACGTGTGTATTTGTGGCGTCCAGTGTTTCTCTCAAGAGCGCTCGGTTAAAATTCACAACCTCCCAAATAACCTGCAACCTACAACGTTTCTTAATGTCTGAAGACTACGTAATTCTGTCTATTGGCCACAACCATGAAATGAGCAGTTTCTCCTCCTGTTGAAGAGGCTGTGGTCCATATGCAGTGACATACCAAATCCTAACTCAAACTCTAGAATCAGAACTCATTGAAACCATTTGGAGGTTCCCTTTGGGCTTGGTTGGTAACTTTAACTCAGAAATGACGGATTCAGGCACTTTTCAATGGAAAGGATTCCTGATCCTGTGCTTTTGTGACAACCTGTACACATGTCCTTGATGGGACCATTGACAGAACTACTGTTGCTGTAAAGGGTGTCTACTCTTCTTATTTTTCTCATAAAAGGTGATTAGCTGTGTCTTGCACATGAAAGGTACACTGAATATTATGTAACTCAAGTAGATCAAACAGCAGCTGTTTCTTTTGACATCTAAAAGCTATGAATTGTTTCTCATAAAGGTCTTTATGAACAGCGGGAGCTACAGAATAGTTGCCAATAGATAAAAACAGTAGCTTGAAGGAAAACATTGAGTTTGTGAATGAATGAACGCCATGTTGCAAACCCAGCATTGTACTGAAATAAGATTTTTGCATTTAAAATAAGAACAATTCATCTCCGTCATCTTATTTCAAGTGCAGGATATCTAATTATCTTATTTTAGGGGTAAAAATATTAATTTCATTGCCAAATATTCTTATTTAGCTGCTTAAATCACGGAAAATATGCTCATTTCGAGAAAATTTTACTTACTTTTAGTTCCTTTTTGCAGTGTGGAGATGCATAGAGCTTCAGTAATAAAAAAATATATGTTTTTTTGCTGAAACTGGCAACGTGTCAGAAAAAGAAATAACATTTCAGTCCATTTGGCCATCCTTTTTGCATTAAACTGTTGCACTGAATGGTCTCATGGTAATAATTGTGAGCCATAAGCTACATTTTGTCAATGGATTTTGGATCCAGGCCAAAAAAAGAGACTGGTCTGATCTGATCAAAGCATCTTCTTTCCCATTGCCGTGTCCCTTACATGGATTACTTAAATGCTAAATCTTATGGCTTTCTCCCAACAATGGCTTTCTTCTTGCTTCTGTTGCATAAATGCCAGAATGATGAAGATGATAATGAAGAGTGTACAATCGATAATTGCTGTGGATCTCTGCTAATTAGGTAACTGCTGAAGGAAATGTGTTGCACTGGATTTCATTTAACTCCCACAGTCCAAAAACATGACTGTTAGGTTAATTGGTTACTCTAAATTGCCCTTAGGCGCGCATGTGTGTGTTTGTCCTGTCTATCTCTCTGTTGTCCTGTGATAGACTGGATGGATTTCACTTAGGAAACTGTTTGCGTTCATAAGAGATAAGAAGGTCACCTGATCAAAGGCTTGATCGACGCCGTCCTGCAGGTGCTCAGTGAAGCGCTCGTTGACGTCTATAAGCTCCTGGACGTTACCGAACACCACCGCGAGCTGCTCGGCTGTCAGCAGGCCTGCGCTCTGCATGGGGCAATAAAATTCCTCCTTGATGATCCGCAGGTCCTCGCCGTAGCTCGACTCCGTGTTCAAGAACTCCAAGAGGGCCTCCTTGCGCTCGGTCCGCAGCTTGGAGCAGCGCTCGCACATGCGCTCCCCCCGGTCCTTGGAGACCCCGTCCCTCTGTCCGCAGTCAGGGCACGGCCTCTGGGACTCCCACGCCCTCAGAGAGGCGGACGGCCTCTTCCAGGTGCGGGACAGGCCCGGGCCGATGCCGCTGTCCACGCGCTCCACCTCGGCTCCCCTGGTTCTGCGATGACATCGAGGCTCGCGGTCCTCCTCCTCCCGCTCGTCGCTGAGGCCGACGACGCCGCTGTCGGAGCTCAAGCTGCTGATGGTACTCCAGCGGTGCTGCCCACATCGCGTCACGCCCAGGACCGCCTGCCGCTCCTCGCCAGGCGGCTCAGAGTGACCGCGGATTGCTGCTGGTGCTGCAGGGAAGACATGGCAATATTCATCGGGGAACTATATTTTTGAATTAAATTTGGTTTTATTATGGTGCTGAGTTCATCTAGTCTAATGGACAACCGCTCCGTTTAGACGACTAATTACTACCCGTGTCCAGGCAAAGAAGCTCTTACAGATATCATCTTTCTCAAATAATTAGATGTTGAGCCCTCCGGTAACAACCTAACCATTGGCCGTACAGATAAAACGTCCTTACTGTTGTGCACTGACACAAGCTGGCCCAGAAAACAAATGCGTTCTTTAGTTTCTGTTTCTGGGAGAGAGACGAGGTCATCTTGACATTCGCTGCGCCGTATTGACTGGCGTTCTAGCTGAGAGCTTCTGTTGATGGAGCGGAAGGAACATGGGCCGCATTAGCTGAGAGAACAAAAAAAAAGGATGAAGGGACTGAGTACAAAGCCGAAAATATTCAGAGGAATAAGCGCAGAATTCCTTAAGAGACGTTGTGACGGATCAAACGAAGGTGGCAAACCAGGAACACACCTTCCGTGATGACGAGACGAAGGGTGAGGTGGGGACACAAAGTGTCACTGAATTAGCCGACTTGGTGACTCGGTCTTCGTTTATCAAACGAAGACCGAGTCATGTTTTGTTGAAATGGGAGCGGGTTGTCTCTACGTGGAAGACAAATCGACTTGGAAAGTCAGTGAACCCTCAGTGATTTAACTGACGTCAAGGCCGCGAGGCCTGACAGCGGCGATTCACGAGGGCCGTTATAAAAAGGAGGACACACAGGCATGGCAGCGCACGCCGCCTGGAAATCATTACATAACCGCTGGGGCAAAAAAAACGAGCCACAACACTCGTATCTGACAGTCAGCATCGATTGCTCTCCGTCTGTGACATTTACGCGTTACACATTCAAGGAAAAAGGCCGGAAAGCTCGAAATAGAAACGTTCTATGCAAACTGAGCCCTCGTGGCCCCAGCGGCCATGAAAGTAAATCAGTGACGTGGGTAGTGAGGCTGGGTTTGGTCGAGGTAAATTACAGCCCTGAAAACCACTGCTAATACAGAAACAATCCTGATTGTGTCGTATATTTTCTACTAAAACAACCAAACCGACAACCTGAATATTCTACATTCATAGAAGGTTGTTTGCAGCGTCTCAGCTCAGAGGCTCAGTTACCGTGCGTGTCTTGTTATTGTCTCTTCAGAGCTCGGCTCATCTGTTCACCAATGTTCCTCCTAACCCACTTCGTTCCCACCGCCCTCCCTCACTCTCAGCCTTTCTCATCCCATCCAACTTCGCCCCTCATCCTCACCCCAACCTCCTTCTCCTCCTCGTCCCTCATCCCGAACTCCTTAAACCCCCGTTCTCCAAACTTCATTACTTACCCCTTTTTTCAAACCTACTCCAAATCCTTCAACACTTTTTCCTCACCCCTTCCTTCTTCGTGTTCTACCCCAGCCTCCTTCATTCTTCATCTCTACATCCTTCATACCTCATTCTTCACTCTGACCTCTTTCAATCTTCCTCATCCCTTATCTCCATTTCCTTTATTCCTTAGCCGAACCTCCATTTCCCCTCACCCCTGCTTTCTTTAGACCTCATCCCCTTCTCCTTTATCCCTGAGTAATAATAACAATACATCAAACCCCCCTCGCTCCTACCTCCCTTACCTCTTACGCTTTCATCCCTCATCCCCAACTATCTCATCCCTCCATTCGACCCGTTCGGTCTTTACTTACCACTGTCTCTGTCCCTGTCTCTCCGATGACTATGGAGCCGGGCAGCGGCAGCGATCTTCATTTCCAGCTGTTTGCGTTTGGAGGCATCTGCCGGCATGGGGTCGCTGTAGTGGGGCCGGAGGCGACACTCACGCTGCGCCCTCACCGTCTCAGCCTGCTCGTAGGCCGCGTCCGAGCTGGAGCGCCGGCAGCCCAGGCCTGCGTGCTGCTATACGGAAAGGACACGAGGGTCAGTGGAGTGGACGCACCTCTCCGGGCAGCAGGTGAGATGGACCAAAGGTTCTCGGAGGACATTAGGCGATGAAATGACGAGTTGGCAAAAATGTGTGAGCCTGAAAGCTTGGTGTCATTCAGCAGTTTGATTCAAGATGGGGAGCTCGTATCACACAGCGTCATTGCACACATGTCTAGGGTTCACAGCTAATGAAAACCCAAAATATAGCTTCTTAGAAGATTTACATAAAACATATAAAGAACATTTTTAATGCCGAGATTTTGTCCTACTGTAAGCAACGTCTATCTACTGTACACCAATGCATTAAAAAAAAAATCTTTATTAGTCTCCCTTGAGAGAAATTTGCCTTGGATACAAGGATCAGCTGCATTGTACTACATATTCTTCCATTCATCCATTTTCCTCCACGAGGGGTGCTGGTGCCTATCTCCAGCTGTCAATGGGTACACCCTGGACAGGTCGCCAGTTTATTGCAGGGCAACACAGAGACAAACAGGACACACAACCATTCACGCACACACTCACGCCTAAGGAGAATTTAGAGAGGCCAATTAACCCAACAGCCATGTTTTTGGACTGTGGGAGGAAGCCGGAGTACCCGGAGAGAACCTATGCATGCATAGGGAGAACATGCAAACTCCATGCAGAAAGACCCAGGGCAAGGGTAGAACTTGAACCCAGGACCTTCTTGCTGCATGGCAACAGTGCTACCCACTGCACCACTGTGAACCCCCCTACATATTCAACCACTAATAAAAGGAGTCTCAGTAAAATCATAAATAATTATACAATAGTAACAACAGTTCATAAATCACAGTTCGACTGCGTGAGTGCAGCAAGCACCAGCCGCTTGTGACCCACCCTCTGCTTGACATCTGTGAGATCAGCGGTCTTCCACTTGACAGCGGAGGCCGATGACATGATATTCCAATTCTCTGATGTTTAACTGTCTTTTTTTTTTTTAAGAAATTTTATTTTGGGTTTTCAGCAGCTTTAAGCCATAAACATCACAGCTGACGGAAATGAATATTGGATCCACTCGTGCTAGTAAAGTGTGTGATGCATATGCATCTGCAGTGTCACCGCGTGTTGCTGTGATGGTGGCGTTACATAACAGCTCTAATTTATCCCTCTGATCCCAGCCTGTAGTGCCAGGAATCCCAATTTCATTCTCAGATGCAGCACTGACTTCCTGGCAAGGATTTCAAGCACTACGAGCCACACATAAAAAAAGGCTCTTATCACTACTTGAAATCACACAGTATTGAAGATGAAAAAACAGCCTCTGAGCGACAGTCTCCTGGGCTTTTCTGCAGGTGGCGAGAGGAAATTCCCAAGACAAAGCAGAATCCTCACGTTTGCTCATCAAGAGATGTCCTGAGGAGCAAAGTTCAGCCCTGCCTATTTTCCACGCTAACTACACAGAAATCTTCATCACTTTTCTTAAATGTGCAATGACAGCTACCTGCTGAACAGGCCCCAAAGGCGCGCTGAAAGTCTCCTGCCTTTCTTTTTTTTAATCTGACATCTGCGATGCAGAGCTAGCAGTGATCATGTTAAATGAAAAAGAATAATTAATATTCCACTCAGCGATCAAACAGCCGCCGTTAGTTTCCGTATGTAGAAGCAAGCTCTGCTGCAAAATCTGACACAGAAATCGAGACAAAAAAAAAACAAAAAAAAAAAAAAACGCATCTCGACATCTCTTCTCTAAACTACCCCCAGACATGCAAAATCGAGAAGCAAGATGCCTCTCCGCTTCTGTTCTGCAGATGCAGCGATGAGCCCGATGCTAGCTGCAGCCGAGCCAGCCCAAAGGAAGGAACGAAGCGGCGGCTTATCAGCAGCCACCCGGTGCCGGAGGGGCGTCTTAATCCTGCGTTTTATTCCATCCTCAGACCGGGAGCTGCGTCTGCAGCTGCTGCTGGAGGACGGAGCACTGCATGCTTGCTCTTGTCTAGGCAAATACCTCCGCATAAAAGATCCACGAGCGATGTGCAAGTGTGTGTCGCAGTCTCCTTGCTCGCCCCAGTCATCCCTGCATACCGACGGATTCGCACACGCTTCGGTTCGCTGCGGAACGACGGCGATGAAGCGCGGATGTGGGAGACGCACAAAAGACATTTCAAGACCAGACGGCACAAGAAAAGGTCCTTACGCATTCTCCGGTCTCTTCCCTTCCTCCTGCAGCTTCTCCCGCAGGCGCCTCGTCGCCCGCCTCAGCTCTGCAGGCCGTTGTCGACGTTGCCATGGCAACGGCGAGGGGCTGACAGTCGGCCGAGGGGGCGGTGATGTCACAGCCTCCGTCCCGGTCACCTGACGGCTTGACAGGGGCCTCGGCGGAGATCTCTGCACTGCAGCTGGTGGGGAGGGGGGGGACAAGGAGGGGAGGGGGGGTGGATGGATGGATGGGCGAGGAAGAGGATGGTTGGAATGAGAACGTGAAGAAGGAGATAAAAGGAGATTCAAAGGAGGGGAGGGGGAAAAGGCAACAACAGAAAAAAAATAGTAAGTAAGCGTGCAGCAGGGAGAGGAGGGCTGAAATTATGATTCTGGAGAACCGCTTGTCAGCTAACAGCTTCCTTGTCATTCTCTCTCCTGCAAACATACCCTCTCTGCTCCCTGCTGAGTCGTCAGTCCTCAACACCCATCCTCCTCTTCCTCAAACCCCCAAACACCTCAATCAATGCCCCCGCTTTCTTCCTACCCCCACTCCTCCTCCTCCTCCTCCTCCTCCTCCAGCGCTCCTCCCCAGAGGGATCGTAATTAGGGACATCAGCGCATATTAACACCTGAACCACGGGACCTCATGGGTAATTCCTGCATGCAAGAACGGACCTTCCCATTGTTCGTCCTTTGTCTCGTAACTGGACAATTATTCTCACCACACACGGCCATCAGAGGCTCTAATCCATCCCTCTGACTCAGCTGACCTGAAATCACATTGCAAATGCTCATATTGTTGAAAGCAGAGCACAGATACACAGCCCTGCAAAAACATTCATTTTAACCTTTCCACATTTGGTTATGTTTTAACCACAAATGTAAAAAGGTTATGCATTTCTGCCAATACTGAATCAGTATTTTTGCCGTGTCGCCGTTTTGCTGCATTACCAGCTGTGACTCTTTCGGGGTATGTCTCCACCAGCTTTGCACAACTGCAAAACACTAGTTGCTCTCTATAGCTCAAGCTCAGGCGGATTGTATTGAGATCCTCTATGAACATCAAGTCTTCTTGAGCTACAGCTGGACTTTGACGGGGCCATTCTGAAGGCAATATGCTTTGATCTAAAACCATTCCTGTGTAGATAGGCTGTTTGTTTAGTGTCGTTGGCCCACTGGAAGGTAAACCTCGGAGTTTTCTTCCAGGCTTGCCCTGTTTTTAGCACCACCCATCTTTCCTTTAACGTTGATTCAATTCAATTCAATTCAATTTTATTTATATAGCGCCAATTCATGAAACATGTCATCTCAAGGCACTTTACAAAGTCAAATTCAATCATATTATACAGATTGGGTCAGATTATACAGATTGGTCAAAAATGTTCCTATATAAGGGAACCAGTTGATTTCATCAAAGTCCCGACAAGCAGCATTCACTCCTGGAGAAGCGTAGAGCCACAGGGAGAGTCGTCTGCATTGTCCATGGCTTTGCAGCAATCCCTCATACTGAGCAAGCTTGAAGCGACAGTGGAAAGAAAAACTCCCCATTAACGGGAAGGAAAACCTCCAGCAGAACCGGGCTCAGTATGAACGGTCATCCCCTTCTCTGTTCTCATTAAAAGCATCCCCACGGCATCACGCTGTCACCACCATGTTGACCGCACATACAGCATTTTGCATGTTGGCCATAAAGTAGGACTGGGGGATATGGCTTAAACATCTCCGATTTTACTATACCAAAACTGCTAAAGAGATTTCCCCCCCTCCATTTCGTTTCATAAAAAGAAATTTAAGGGATAATTTTAAAAACTTGCTTTTATGTCAAGCAATTCATCTGGAAGTTGACCTGATTTCAAATTGCAACTAAAAACAAGACGGCCGCCCTGCCATAGTAAACAATGCCAATATAACAACATGTTTGGTGCTACTGGTTTTACACAATGAGCTAAGAACAGGCTTCACTTCACTGGTGTAACTTCAAGCTAACTTTAAAAAAAGTAAATGAGTAAATTAAAAGGCCCTGTAACATGGTAAAAAAAAGTTTCCTCTTTCCAATATTTTGGCAATATATTTTCCTAAACATATATTCAGCATTGCCTGCTATTCTCTTCTTCATGGAAGTCCAACGAGTGCATTGGCAAAATAAAATCCTGCTTTCCAAAAATTAAATCTTAAAAAACTGTAAATTTTAATTAATGGATTCAATTGATTTATCCAGATCTGTAGATGCAGCTACTTCTGCTGCTTCAGACATCCCATGAGTCTTTTGGTTGCCATAGATGATGGATTGGACATTTCTCCAATCCTGCTTTAAAGGGCTGTTTATTCACTAATGTTCTCTAACAAACCTCTGAGGCCGTCCCAGAACAGCTGTATTAATACAGGAGATTAAATCACACACTCACTCTCTTCAGCCATTAGGTGACTTCTGAAGGCTGCGCTAGATTTTATTTATGGTCATCCGTTTAAAAAGTGGCTGAGCAATGTACAGAACACTTTTCTGAGAATTGCTGGTAAAGAAAATGTAAAATCCCAAATTCTTTTTGTATCACTTAGAAATTATGCTGGTCCATAGCATGAAATTTCATTCAACTAATTTAAGGCTTGTGTTTGTAACGTGATGAAAAGTCTAAAGGTATGGCTAACGTTGCACAGCACCAGTAGTCACACAAAACCAGCCTGTCCTTCTTCACTCTGCACACCTTTGTTAGGCTTCACTCTCTTCCCGTCTCCTCATCCCTCACTTTGCGTATTTTGAGAACGTTTATGTCGGTTTTTAGCAAATTTGTTTTAGGGAAAATTGACTTTTAGTGTCTGTGTTTTATTATTTTGAATGGATGTCTGTGGATCTTTCAATGAAACTACCAGCTTTCACAGTTAACAAAGCCATTGCAAACCTCCATTAGGTAAATATTGATCAGTGGAGTCATAAAATAATGCACACGTCTTTAAATTATTCGCAACACAAACTTCCCACTAGCTTATTGATCTAAGTTTTACAGACCCTGGTGAGCTTTTGAAAATGTTTCATTTTGGTCCCATCTGACCCGAATACTGTCCACTTCAATAACTTTAAACTAAACTCCTTTAAACATTTGGAAAACCGCTGTTAATTTAGCTTCACATTCGCAGTTATGCGCCACTTTGTGTTGGTCTGTCACATAAGAGCCTTTTAAAATGACAAAATGGCGAAAACAATTCAACGGCTGTGAACGCTGCACTATATTTGATGGGAAACGTGCAGAAGAGTGGATAAAATTACAATAAATTGATAAAATGATTACTGGCTACAGTTCTGAGCAGTAAAAGCAAACAGCACGTGAAGAAAAAGTGAGGAGATTACATTCAGCATTGCTTTAGGCTCAAATCTCCTCTCAAATGCATCTGTTTTATAAAACGTGACTAAGCATCCTCCACATTGGGAAGAAAGTCAACGTTTCGAGTATTTTCAGAGGCACAGACATGTTTTGGACTTCATTACAGTCTGTACCTCTGAGCCCACCAGAACAGCTGATCCATTTCAGAACAAGCTTCTCTAATCTAAATAAAACAGAAATCTGAAAAGCATACATCTCTCCCTTACAAGAATTGCAATCATATCTTGCTCTGCACTCGTGGCCTTTGGACCGCAAAAGCTCACCAGGGTCTGTAAAACTTAGATCAATAAGCTAGTGGGAAGTTTGTGTTGCGAATAATGTTGCAAACAGAATTTAAAGACGTGTGCATTATTTTATGACTCCACTGATCAATATTTACCTAATGGAGGTTTGCAATGGCTTTGTTAACTGTGAAAGCTGGTAGTTTTATTGAAAGATCCACAGACATCCATTCAAAATAATAAAACACAGACACTAAAAGTCAATTTTCCCTAAAACAAATTTGCTAAAAACCGACATAAACGTTCTCAAAATACGCAAAGTGAGGGATGAGGAGACGGGAAGAGAGTGAAGCATAACAAAGGTGTGCAGAGTGAAGAAGGACAGGCTGGTTTTGTGTGACTACTGGTGCTGTGCAACGTATATATAAAAAAGTATATATTTTTCTTCCAATTCACAAGTATGCCCTACATAGATTTATCACACTGAGCGCTATTACATAGCGGTGTGAAAGCCCTTCTAAAGAACTATTTAAAACTTAATTCAGAAGTAAAAAGTTAAACAATTACATCCAACAGACACTTCACTTTGGTTTTTACTCTTTGCTTTTATTTATTATCTATGTTTTTATTCTATTTTTCACTTTACTGGTTTAGTTTTTAAGACTTTTAAAGTCTACATCTATCATTCGACACAATCTGTTTCTAGAGACGTCTCTTTACTGGTCCGTAGTTTAAATAGATGATTCATTAAATTACACTAAGCCTGCATTTTTCCTTTATCTAATCTAAAAAGCCAGCGCGGCGCAGAGAAAATGTCCAATTGTTTAAACCACAGCAGGATGCAGCGTGGCAGAAGGCCTCGGGGACGCAGCTCTGATGAGTCCAGGCGGTTCAAACTGTCATTAAAAAGGCCTCTCTCTCCCATGCGCTGGATTAGCTGTCATGACCTGGATGATGCATGGGGAGCAATAACCTGTGGCTTAATTCATCAGGAAATCACTGTTTGAGATGGATCACCTGTCAGCGCCACGAGATGTGACAACAAAATTAGGCGGGCTGTCACTGTAACCGGTGCATGCATCCCCGGAATGAATTCAATATATTTCTCTTTAAGTGGTGACGGCTAATGGTGATAAAGGGGGAGCTTTTGCACGTATAAACAGCAGTTTCACACTATGCTTACCCAATGCGCTTTTATTGCAGTGTAAAGTTTACTCAGCGGTGCCATTTTAATGCGTTAATCCACCCGGAGCCTTTAATAACCCTCCCAGGTATAACAACATGCTTATTACAGGAATACTGCAGCCAGAGGAGTATATTCTTATCAGAATGCACAATGTGCTGCATGATACGCCTGAACAAAGAGGCTTATGGGTGAAAGCCAACCACCCCAGGCTGCAGAGATCACACAGAATACTGTCATGTTTAATTAATAAATCTTGACGTTGTGAAACATGCCCCGAGCCTCAGGTTTGAATTTAAGCCCCAAGAGAGTCAAGTGTGTTGGATTGTGGGTATTTTTTCTGAACATAAAAGGAGAATCCAGGCGGAATAAACAGAACTGAACCTAAACCGCTGGATGTCAGCACGCGCCGCTGAGTGCTAGAAATCATTAGCTACTTGGCTCAGGAAGCAGCGACATTTTGGAGCAACTTTCGAATGGAACACACTTTTATATCAGACGGTCCTCCTTGTGGGTATCTGTTGGATGCACCTTTGTTTTTTATGCCGTTGGCTTCAAAAATGTTTTTTCACTTGAATAATTACAAATGTATTGCACACTACAGTGACCTCAATCAGGCCGGCAATCCCTGATTTTAAAGTATCAGGTAAACTGAACATTTATTTCAGTTTTGCAGCAAACTGCCAGTTTGCAAACAGTCAGCCTCATCATTATAACAGCAAACAAAAGTGAGTTCAAGTTGGACAGACTGAAGTGAAGTTTGTGACCTATGTGCAAAATGCCATGTGTGGTGGAAAAGTAACATGGCACATCACCCCGGGCACACTGTTCCACATTGAGACATGGTAGCGGCAGCATCATGCTACATGGACACTTTTCTTCAGCAGGGACGGGCAAAGGAGCCACAGTTGATGATGAATAGAGTTGAATACCGTCAATCCTAGATTAAACATGTTAGTGGCTGCAAAAGACTTAAGAGTGAGGTAGAGGTGCGCCTCAGCTTCCCTAAGTTTTGCTTGGCTATGTAGATTGATTTAAAAAAACAACACAGCCGTAGACTAACACGTTGGCTCTCAGATATTCTGTGCACACACACACACTCCCTCAGCGGGTATCTTTTCTGCCGCCGTCATGCGACGGAGCCGCAGACATCCATCATTCCTTCAAGCTGTGCAGACAAAGAAGAGACAGTGAGTGGAGAGTCCTGACAGCCGGGCAGAGATACAGTCTATCTCCCACTATCACCGGCTCCAGCCTGGGCTCAGTTTATATTACTGAACAGGCCAAACCGAGCAGCTCCTCTATGCTCCAAAGACCAACAGACACATTAAATAGAGGCCTAAACGGCTAAGCAACATGGTAAATTGCTTCATTACCCTGTTTGCCCTTGATTGGGATAAGCTACAATGGACATATTCATTATCCAGCCAACAGCTGATACAGAGAGAGAGGCGAGGCAGGGAAACAGTGAGTCTGCAGCGGCACCGCCAGTCCTCCAGTCTGCCGTGCCTCATGTCAACCTCCCGCCCACAGCCTTGTCGGCAGAGCCAACCCTGTTAACTCCGACAGCTGTTAGCACAATAACTGAGATAAATCGATATCACGACATCATGCGCGGCCTCAAACAGATGGAGGTGCGCACACGGATGTGATGCTCTGCTTGTGCATAACGCACAGACATGGTCCAGTGTGCACACAGCTCCGTAATGAGCCTGATAGCATTTCTGAGGCTGTAACAGCTGCAAGGCCCCAACAAATTTGTTAATTTCTCCAGAAAAGTAATCAACTGTGTTTTGAAAAAATGTCTTTTTCAGTTGAACAGGATTCCTTGGATGGAGCAAAAGGGGCACAAAATGTTAAATGGAAAAGCCCAACATAGTTATTAGTTTTGTTTGTCAGCCTTAAGGTGGTCTGCAATCAAATAAGGACTCCATGATAACCTAGACTGTAGCAGTTTCCTGATTCAATGCTGAAATGATGAAGTGGTGGTCTTTGATCAACTATTTATTGGTAAGGATGACCAATAATCATGTTATACAAAAACATATAAAAAGAGAACATCTTGAGCCTCCACTGACCATCTACCTGCACACCTGTCTTTAAACCAGTGAATATGCTGCTCTGTAACTTCTAGAAGTGTTAACTGGACATAGGTTGAAGAAATATTTTCTTTAATTAATTATCTGATGCCAACAGCTTCACCCTACATTTTCTGTTTCCTTAGTAATAATACTGTATGTATAGAGCCTTACAATAAATTTGGGGGTGGGGGTGGGGGGGGGGGGGGGGTGTCTATAATTTATTTTAATGACCTGTGCCAAAATGAGTAGCACCACTCAAACGTCACATGAAAAATGTATATGAGGCACGTTTTCAAGTCAAACATCATTTCACTTAGTCCCTCTTCAAAATGGAAAAGACAAGAGACTGTTCCGTCTAGTTTAAGATGTGTGTGGTTAAAACAGCTAGAAATTTGCCCGTGTTTAGTCAGAGCAATAACTAGCAAGTCTAACACAACTCGGCATGGGACAAACAAGCCTGGATGACAACCCACCTTTATCTCGCTGTCTGGCCACAGTGAGAACGGTGGGAGAGAACTGGGCCAAAGGGTGGCGTCTTGGTGTCATCATAACAACCATTTGTTTTCAGGTTTTACCAGATGTGCCCATGACTTTCGTGGCAGTGGGGCTTTATGTGCCCTCTGTGGTTTCAAATAAAATGTTCTGACGTTGTGATACTTTAGATTGATCAAACCCTTCCAGATTGCTCCAAAACCAGTTCCACAGTATTAACTCGTGATGGTAAAATGCTCCATGCTTCTAGTTTTGGAGCCAGGAACAGTAGTCCTCTCTTGGTTGTGCAGTGGCATGCAAGGTCAGTAGGGTGTGATAGAACTTATTATTTGGATATTATTATACAGAAAAAACTTTTGTCCTAAAAGTCCTCATATATAATTTTCAAATGTAACATGATGTTAGGAATCCAGGACCCTTATAACTATAGTATTTTACCATTGTTGGGTCTGTAGTTAAAAATCTTAACAAGATGAGCAGCATACAGTAAATCTGCCCCAATCACCGGACTAACCTTTTCTTGATGAGGTCCAGTGCAGATCCAATGAGCCCATCCTTCATCTTGTAAATCTTGGCTCCATACCTCGACAGGTCCGTCCCTTCCAGAAGTAGCGCCGGGCAGCAGCTGGAGGGACGGTCCCAGTTCTCTCTGCAGGCAGGGAAGGGAACCGAACCAGCTGGTTCCAGACTACTCCTCCTGCGCCTGGTGCTCCCATCATCTCCTCCTACAACAACGGCTTTGTCCTGGGCCGTGCAAGCCTGGGGCTGTAAGGGTGCACGTGGAGACGGGCCTGTTCGGATGGGGGAGTTCCTGCTGCTGACGGAGCCGCAGGACGTAGTGGGAGCTGAGGCCGCCATGATTAAAGCAGCTCCCTCTGTAGAAGTCACGGTTTGAAGGGCTGCGTCAGTTCTGGCTGCATCTTCACCTGCACTCCCGTCCCTGTCAACCTCTTCAGAATTAACTTCGCCATTTCCCGGCAGAGGCTCAGTCCGATCAGAGAAGGGTCCGTCATTTTGCGGCAGATCATGTTTTACGGGCACTCCGCCCCCTGCTGTTGAATCCTCCCTCTGCTTTCCCTGACTCTGCCTCATCTTCTTAAACTCCTCGAATGTTGGGATGTACAGACGTCCCACGGGAGGTCTACGACGCTCACAGGCAGAATCCGTCCCATTCGGGTTCCCTGCAATATTGTCTGTCGTGTAGGATGCCAGGACCACCTTTGGGCTAGACGGAGAGCTTTGAACGGTCAGGTTGGGGCTGCTATTCTGCCGTCTGAGCTGTAAACGCCTTAAAACCTCCTGCTTGATCTCTTCTGGAGATGTGCGCATCGTGCATGGTGGCCTGGAGCAAGCAGCTGTTGAGCTTCCCTGATGAACCCCTTCTCGTTCGATGGCAGCAGTGTTCGGGCTCACCTGAGGCCGCAGCGGCAGGGGCCGTAGAGACTCAACGGACGATCTTGCACTCTGCAGACGGAGTTTCTCCCTTAGCTCCTTCCTTGTATCCCATTCATCAACCCCGCCTGGAAACAGCAATTGAGGAAAGAGCGGCAGATCCTTTCTGGGTAGCCCATGTCGTGGAAAAAATGCCAAACCCTCGGGGTTGGGCACCAGCCCGTGGGCACCCAGTACAGTTCCATCCCGTGGCCCATTGTACCAGTTGCTAGAGGAGGTGTACCGTAAAATAAACTCGCTGTCCAAGCTCCTGCAAGGTGCATCGCTGAGTGCGCACAGGCCAGAATCTGCTATGGTGGTCCAGTTCAAGTTCTCCATACTTCTGTAAGGCCGGCTGCCGTTGCCTCCAGTTTCGACGCAGGAGCCTGGGACCATCCGATGCCCTCGCTCTACTCCCAGAGTGCCCTGCCGGCCAGAGCAACACCGCAACCCCAGGTTGGTGAGTAAAGTGCTGCTGTTGCATCTGGCTATAAGCGGGTATGCATGGAAGGGTCTGTGGCGGGGGAATGAGCTTAAGGGGTCTGGGGACAGAGGTAGGTTGGCGATGCAGGGCTCCATGTCGATCCTGAGGTGCAGGGGAGAGCTGCAGCCTGCAGGGGAGCTGGCGGAGAGAGCAACAGAGGAGGTGGAGGGGTAATCACATGGTGGGGGAAGCTTCACGTCTGGCATGGCTGTGGGCAGAGTGAGAGGCCCTCAGACACATAGCCGGCAAGTAACAAGCATGGCCACCTGTAGGGACAAAAGGACAAAATGATGATGTTTCAGACAACCCAACACCTTAAAACTGTCATCAATACGTCCATACCCCTTCAACTATTAACATTATATCACTTTACCACCACAAATTTCAAATATTATGTGCCGCACTAACATATACTAGCATATAAATGTAAAGGAAAATGATACGTGGTTTTCAAAACTTTTAACAAAATGAAATACAAAATGTGAGGTATTTAGTCCTCTTTCGATGCATCATCCTTTCCGGCAGCTATCAGCTTCAGAGAGCAAAGTGGAACCAAAGTCCACTTCCTTCCTATATGACGCAACTCGGCTGATTCTGATTCAATAGCTGCAAGCTCAGTCAGATGGGATGGGTATCAACTGTGCAAAATGGCTTTTTTAAATCTTGTCCCAGACGTCTTATGTGTGGTTAAGTCTGGACTTTGACTAGGCCATTCTGACACATGAAGATACTGTGATCTAAACACCAAGAGTGTAGCTCTGGCTGAGTGTATTAGAATCGCCATCCTGCTAGAAAGTTACAAGTTCCTGGCAACTGGTTGCACTGGATTTCACTTAGAAGTATCACCGTAAAAAGGAATCTACACACAATAGATGCCAAACCTTTTGACTTGTACATCATTTTCTTTCCACTCGACAATTTTGCACCACTTTGTGTCGGTCTTGCACATAAAATTCCAATAAAATACTGTGAAGTTTGGGCTTTGTAATGCGAAATAATTTGGAGAAGGGTGATAGTTTTGTAATACTTTTACAGGGAACCACATAATGTTCAGTTTTTGTGCTCTTTAGGCCTTTGGATTAACAATAAGGATCCGTCAGAGTTCTTCAACGACCGGATGGGCAATAGCGACCATGAATATTGCATAACACCGGTCCAGGACATAGAAATGTTGCCCCTGAAGCGCGTTTCCTCCACCAGAGCAATCACGTTCATTTTGTATAAATGGCGCCCTGTCTTAGGCATGCCCTTATGGTTTTTCTCTCTCTCTCTATTTCTGCAGCTGGAATAATAATAGAGGGATCATTGCTCTGCTTGGCAGGCTATTAAAACATGACGATTGAGAGACAGATACAAAGAGACAAACAGTGCAAGACAGAGCTGCTACAGGAGACAAAGATGGGACACAGAGAGAGGAAATGAATGTGACGTTAAAAGAAAGCAGTCAGCTGAAGGGAGGGTAATGAAGATAGCTGCTCGGCAGGCCACTCGCTGCCGACTACGCTCTTCCTCTCTGACTAATCAGACAGCAGTTGAATATTAGGAGCCAAAAGAGCAGACAAGAGGGTACTGGATGTTCTGTGACTCTTCCTCTCTTCCTGCAGTGAGTAAATTACATGTTGAGCACTCAGCCCAAACCGCCTCCATAATCCAGATCTCGTATTCTGTCTGGCAAAGTCCGTAGTGCAGGGTCAGCGCCTGATTAGGGATGTGATTATGAAGCAGGGACTCACAGGGCTCGCCCCGATGCATCATGTGAACGGTGAAGTTCAAATAGCCTCTGCACACACTAATGTCTGCGGACAGCACTTTGAATCGTCTCGTTACTGAAATGTGCTACACAAATAGACCTGCTCTGGCTTATTGCCCCCTTAAAACAAAGCATGAACAGAATGCCGCGCTCCTCAGCAGCTTGGAGCTAATAGACGCGTTTTAATTCCTTACATGGGTGGAGGTAAGCAGAGCTGGGATCAGAGTCAATTAGTGGGCGGTTTCCCTCAAATTTCATTTGCGAGCTACTTACTGAATGAAATTAGCTAATAAACAAAAAGCCAGGACCCTAATTTATCGATTATGAGACCGAGACTCGTGCTGCAGTTGGAAACACACTCATTTACCATTTAAGAGGCTGTACTAAACCGTATGTTTAATTACCTTTCTTTCATTCAACATGCCTGAAAGGACGCCTGCTAGACTTTATGCCCTCTGTATAACCAAGGAGCGAGACTTTCTGGATCAGCAATTCTTCAGGCTTTGTGAAAGTGATTTATTTTCTGTATTGTAGCTACTTTTTCATCCAGTTTCAGTTCAGTGCCTGGTTGTGTGGCTGTGCTAGCAACGATATATTTTTTTTAAAGTCAGCTCTGACCTAATAATTAGTTATTCATAATTAACAAGGGTCTTCAAGTAACCTAGCAATAGACAACTTTGTAATAATCTCCTTAAAACACTTTCCTACTTGCCATCTGTCAAAAAGCACAACTTGTTAAAATGTTTTCATTTAAAATTATTTGACCCAAAAAGAGAGTATTTGAACACCAATAAGGCGATTCCTGAAGAGCTATCTGCACACTTGACGTACATTAAAAACCACATGAAGAATCATTCATCTCTCAGGTCTGAGCTGCGTTTTTACTGTTTCTTATAAACGTCACTTTCAGATTCTAATCATCTTCTGAAATCACTTTAGATCTGACATCTTGTCCTTTGTCTTGCGTACACTTCACACGGTACACACACACACACACACGCTGCATGATAAGTTGTCCAGGTTGGATACAAGTGAAAGAGACCTTCAGCAATCCTGGAGAACTGCTTTAAAAGACAAACCAGTCAGGGTACTTAGATGAAAAACTTTTGTGCTGCATTGGGCATAGAGTAATAGTGTGAAATTTGGTACACATTATGCAGTATGAACGTAAAATTACCTTTTCTAAAAATACAGTACATTCTGGTCTTTCAACACATTTTTAATATCAAAATTATTTCCCTAGACTCAAGTTTCTAAAGTTCCCAGCTGTGTTGTAACCATTTTGACAATGTAAATAATAAAGCTCACAATGACCGTAGATTATGCTGTAGTTCAACAGGGGTCAGACTTTAACATGAAACATGGAAAAAACAGACTGAAACGGATGGATGGATATAACTTTTAGAGCACATGATACAGAATACATTCTAAACACTAATGTTTTTCCATGCTCTTTTCTCTTATTCCCAATTTATCCACACATTTAAATCAAATTTTGTACTTTGCCAAAAAAACATGATCTTCATATCACCACATGGGGGACTAAAGGGGCCTAGTCACATATTTTGACCATAAAAAGAAGACAAAAGACCATACATTAATCTTCTAACAAAACAATATACACCAAGCATTTGTCCTGCTAATGTTTACTCACTCCTTTCTGAGCCTAAAATGAATCATCAGTAGACATAAACATTGTTGTGTCATCTGCCAGCAGTACCGCGGGACCATCAGAAAGCAAGATGGCGACAATTGACGCAGCTACTGTAAGAGTCAGCACACCGTCCTGCAATGCCTCGCAGTAAAGTGACAGCTCGGCAGGGTCGAAGACCAACCCGATCTACAGGGTTAGGGTTACTTACTCTCTTTTTGTAACTCCTCTGGGTGTTGCTCATTTGCTCGGCTCCATCACAGACATATATACATAGATGCTTTGTTGAGCTCTGACTCGCATGTCAACGCCATATTGGATGGGGCATAATGGAGCGATTTGGAAGATGGCTCATTTATTGGATTTGTACCAACTGATTCAAACCAGATCTACTGGCATTACCTTTTACAGGTAAAAAAAAAAAATCAACATATACTCATGATTGTATTTATTTATTATAATGTCATTATAATGCAATATGCATGTCTGTGGACTCCATTGCTTTTCCTTATTTACTCAATGCGTACATGCGCAATATCGTACTTCCGATCATGTGGTCTTGTTATGGTAAATATACAGAAAAGGGCTTCGTTTACTAACAAACAGCAAAACCAAAGTGTAAAACACAGAAATAAAATATAAAAAGCTAACAGGGCGCAACAATTTAATCAGAAAACCTTTGTATGCAACCACAGGGAGCTACTGCTGTAGACATTCATAAAGTCATAATACGTGACAAGGTCCCTTTAAAACAACTTATGGTACAAATCTTATGATGAATTTATTAAGTCTTTCTCTCAGAACTATTTTATGACTTTTAAGTGGATCTCTATCTTTCCTTCACTGCTGGCAGATGCTGTTCCATTATGTTTAATAGGCACAAATCTGTGTGTGCGTATCAGAAAGGAGAAAAACCATTAATATGTGAAATTTGGTTTTAATTAGCCTGAGTGCAGCTCAGTATCTCTGTGCCTCTCCTCTCACTCTACTTTCCTCCCGTTGAATTTTAAACCAGCATTAACCGCTCCCTGGAGGTCTGTGCTCTCCCTGCTCCCTTCTGTCACTGCAGCTAACTGGGGAATAACTTATTCCCACCAGCAGGGCAGTATATCATCCGCCGTGTCCCAGCAGGGGCATGCACTCATTTCTCAGGACAGGATTTCATAGTCCGTGAAAAAGAAATACAGCATTACAACGTTTGAGTTGATTCTTAGAGTGACCCAAATCTGTTCCTGAAACTGTACATTAAGAATGAGTTGATCAAAGACGTGAGGATACATTTTGTGCAGCACAGAGTGACATTTTAGATGCCAGCAAGTTCCCAAACAATCTTCTGTCCATTTTAAAACCTTCACCATAAAAGAAACAATTTAGGTTGGAGGAGATCTGCTTGAAAACCTTTTGCACATGTTGCTAGATTGATAAAAACCCATTCAGAAGTCTTTGCATAACTTTGAAGTGGAAGAAAAGTCCTGCATAGTTTTTTTTTTCTTTTCACAAGTACAAATCTGAAAAGCGTAGCAAGAAATTTATTCTTCCCCGCCTTCAGTTTGATCCTCCTACATAAAAACCAGTGCAACCAATAGAAAGTACCAGTCAAGTAATCCACACCTGTAATGTAATCTCAGTACAAATCCCGCTGTTCTGTGAAGGTCTATGGAAGAACAGCAAACAGACAGGTAAAGGATAAAGTTATGGAGACGTTTCAAGCAGGGGAAGGTTATAAAATAGCATCCCAAGCTCTGAACATCTCATGAAGCTCTGTTTAATACAACATCCGAACATGAAAAGACTATGGCATAACTGCAAGGTTACCACAATATATACAGTATATATCTCCCTGCCCAAACTGACAGGGCAGGCAAGGAAGGCGTTAGCCAGAGAAGCAAGCAGCCGAGAGGCGGGTAAAACTTTCAGTCTTAAGATGTGCAAAGCTGACAGATGCATCACTCAAAAAAACAAAAAAAAAACAAAACATGTTGCTGTTACTGCAGTGAAAGGTGGTTTTACAAAGTATAGATCTGAACACAACTGCACTCCTCAGTTTGTAGGCATTCATTGACAATTTCTGTTGGAAAACCAATGCATGCACTATAATGTTTGTCTAAAATGCTAACAAAGTACACTGATGTCTGTGGTTGCAACGTGACAAAATGTAAAAAAGATGAAGGGGTACGGCTACGTCTGCAAGGAAAGGAAGGTTGCTACAAACGCAGCTTGGTTTCTTCTTCTTCTTTAAAGCGAAGTAACATAGATTTTAACAACCAATACACTTCTGTCTTCTGTTAGTCTTTTTGTTTGGATTCAAGTTTCCAATTGTAGCAAAAAGCCTTCAAAACCTGATCAGTACGGCGAGAGTTGCTGGTAATGACCTGTTTAAAGCTCTTATATCTCCGTCTCTATGTGCATCTTTTCTGCCTATATGCACACATCCGGCTAACACATCTGTGTCAGCTGGAATATAAGTCAATTTTCTGAATTTTGCTATCAGCACAACTCATCACGTCTCAGATTGGCCAGAGGTTATCCAGCACTGAGCATCATATTACAGGGATCATGTTTGCCGATAAGACCTCCTGCAGCAGCGTGAAGCTTCTGTAGCTTTTGGCAACATGCAGTCTAATCTCTTAAACCTACCCCATTTTAATTAATCCTCTGTGCTTGTTGTGTTGTCCAACAGGTCAGTGACTCACATCCCAGTGCACCCGGCTTCCTCCTCTCAGTCTCCCCCTTCACTATTAAGTGATCTACCTGGAGCCTCTATCCAGCTGGACAGATGTGACCCGGAGCTAGAAGAAGAAAGAGAGGAAAACAAGGGGCGTCAGTAAATGAGCTGCTATGTCTGCATATGATACCAAACTTTCACAGTTCAGGCAACAACACTGACAAGTACCGCTGTTCCCATCTCCGCTGAGCCACGAGAGCGACAGCGAGCAACAGAGACACGAGGTCAGAATAGCAAACGTATCCTGATACTGTAAAACAAACCCTGTCCTCCTTTTTTCTGATTCAATTAGATGCTGAATCAATTACAGAATTAGAGCTCCTCTGTCAGCAGAGACCGGCGTACCGTGTTACACACATCCCAAAACACTCAGCAGTACGTGTGTCAGCAGAAATTTTTAGGGGTTCCTAGAAAACAAAACAAACAAAACAAGGGAGCATGTTAAGATTAATTCTAAAATGAGAACCGAGTTTATAATTGATATATTATACTATTTTTAAAATAAATTTTCAGCTGGATCACCCCTGACTAGTTTCCAGTCGGAAACTCAAAAATCTGATCTTCCCCCCCATAAGTAAACACATCTTACAAAGAACCCCAGGACGCACTGACAACACTGTTCTTTGGTTTCTATGCTGCTGCTGCAGGAAGAAGACTCAACTATCAGGGAGGAGTTTAATTTAATGTCAGAGGAAGCAGAGACACCTTTCTAAAAAGGAAGCTGTATTATCACTAAAAACATGTAGGGACATGCCTGTCTTTCATTGAGGCTGCGAGAGAGCGAGAGAGAGCATGACAGACCACGAGTTAAGCAAAGGTTTGACTTGAGTCAGTTTGAGCTTTCAAACCTCTTTCTGTTGTGATCTTCTGTAGAGAGAAAACAATCATCACAGAGTACAGGTTTGAGTTTCATGCTAAACAATGAATATCAAGTCAGTTTCAAAAAACCCTATTTTTTGATCATAGGGTACCTATGGTTGAAACTCCTTTCACTGATAAACCTTTTAGATAAGGGAAAGGCAATATAGGCAGGTGTCTCTTTGGCTGTATGTAGCCTAGTATGGTGCGCCAGCTTACCCACCTGTTCTTGCTAGCTGTCAGTCAGTTGTGCATGCAAATTGCAGGATGGGAATTCTCCTTAACCTTGGAAACCGTGTCGAGAGCTAAGGCCTCCGCACATGGGTCATGTTTTTCTGCCCCTGCACCACTGCTGCACCAAACTGTTTAAAGTTTGAGGGAAAGCCCAGCCACACACGGCATCACAACCTGGTGACATGCGTCATTTAAGCTTTAAAGCTTGAAACAAACTACGGCAACGGCCTTTCAGAGTTAGCTTGGCTGGTAGTAAAACAGTAAAACAGCTAGATGCACGCTCGCTAGTAACAAAACAGCTAACCTCCCAAAATTTGACATTTTATTGTAATATTTGGGCTTGAACTTCATATTCAACCATGTCTTTTGAAGCACTATTATTAATGTTTTAGATAATTAGTAAAGCTGTGCCATATATTGAGCAATAAGGGGCATCATGGGGTGACTGTGGCTCAATGGGTAGATTAGTTGCCTTGCGATCAGAAGGTTGTGGGTTTTATTCCAGCTTCCCCCTGTCAAATGTTGATGTGCCCCTGGGCAAGGCACTTAACCCCAAGTTGCCCACCGATCTGCATATGGGTTAGTGATTAGGTGAATGTGGCTATAGTGTAAAGCGCTTTACAGCTGTACTCAGTATGACTAGAAAAGCTCTACATAAAATCAGTTTTACCATCTTCTATACAGTAAGTTTGGGATTGTGCTTGGATGCAATATTTGGTAGGCTATTATATTCCTCCATTTATTATGTTAAGTGCTGTACGTTTACATTCTAGATAGCAATAATGTACTTGGCCCATTGAATAGATTTTTGTCCTTAATCCCCACACCTCATATAGGATTAAATGATCGAGGGAGGAAGATCTCGTGACGTTGTGAATGAGAAGGGTGGGGAAAATGTAGGATAGTTGCAACCAAGATTGCAATATTTAACAATAATAACACAATTTCATGTTAATATCTAATACATACCTATACCCAACATTGGGCCGCCAAAGTTGTTAGGGAATCTGGACTGCAGTGGTGCAGCTCCAGTTAAAAACCTAAAATACTTTGACTGTTTAAACCTGACTTAAATTCTGCAATGACCAAAGTGCCTTTAAAAAACAGTTTGACATTTGTGAACCTCTAAGTTGTTAGTGAAAGTCGAAAAGGAGCATTCAATTGCTTTAATTTGTCGCACGGCGACAAGCACTAAGACCGGAGGACATACAGAGGTACAAGCTGAGCTGAAATATTCTCCACTGATTACAGATGCATTGCTAGATCCAGTGGACCTCTGCGAGAAACATTTTCTTTAGAAGTTAGACATGAAGATACTTTGACCATAGCGAAGCGACTCTGTCCAACGGAATGTGAACATTTCTCTAAACGACAAAAAGGCTAAAACCGGTGACACCAGGCGAAACAACAAAGCCTGCATTAATGTAATCTGGGACAGAGCTCCTGCAACAAAAGACACCAAACTGTGCAATAAGGCAGCAGCTTCAGACCAATAACCAAACAGCTTTATCTGAGAAACAGGCCTATTCGGGAATCATAGACGGACATATATAAAGAAAAAGGAAAAACAAGCTCATCTTACTTAAACACTGCCTGCTCCACTAACATCTCCATGCACCTCTTCTCAATCTGTCTGCCACATGATGGGGAAAGCGACCAAAGCTGGGATCACGTAATTCCTGTCGCCCGCTTCCTGTGGGATGCTGGGAAGGAATGTGCTGTATCCGCATCATCCGAAGCTTTGACAAGACGCTGTCGCACAGAAATGAAGCCTCCACCTCACCCTCCTCCATCCCCAGAGTGCCAAGTGACTGACAAGGCCCTGCAGTAGATCCGCCCAGTTTTCCCATGCACGCTGCTGCTCCGCCCCGACACAGGGAATCAAGCGTACGTCTGCCATATCTTATTTATTAAAAAAAGAAGACTTTTGGCTCTTAAAATTTAAGTCGTTTTTCACTCTCAACTTTGTTCTGTGTGCATTGGCAGGAGAAGGAAGAATAACCTCGCTCTGACAGCTCCACTGAAACTGACAGGCTTTACAGAAACTGCTTATCACGACTGACTGAAGTGACCCATTTATTTTGAACTTCTCCCCCCCCCCTCCTTTTCCTACCCAGCCAGCGTTTTTAAATCACCGAGCCAGTTTGCCATCGTTCCGAGCCGTTTCATCCATCCTCCGCTCCCCCTGAAACTACGCAGGAGGCTTTCAGAGCAGGCTGCGCCGGGTGTCTATTAGTGGTCTCTGTGTGCGCGCGGCGGACGCGGAATGTCTTTCACATGCTGCAAAGTAGTGGAAGAGGTGAAAATAATGTGTGCCGTGGTTGTTGACAGCTTTGGTGTTCCCAGCAGATATGCAGCCTCGCGCGAGCGCTCGTTTGGAGTGCCGCTGCGTGCTCGTCTTCGTGTGAGCGTCTGTCTCTCGGCTTTTTTCCACATCTTCACCCTTCATGGTTGTATTTCCTCGAGATGACATCACCTCATTTTCCTTCAGGAGTTAATATATTCTGGCTGCTTGGCTTTGATGCATCCATAAACTGCTGAGAAGAGTTGACGGAAACAATGAAAGAAGACTCGGCGGCTATGAAAACGGGGAATATCGCTGATATAAAACAGCGTGATTAGAATTTTAAGGCATCCACAACAAAACGTGAACGCATTCGCTGCAAAAAAATAAATAAATAGATACGGCCAACCGTGGAGGCATCTTCGAGATTCTTATTGTACTTTTATGAATGCCAGTTTGACAAAAGAAATTCAGAATTCATCACAAATATAAGGAAAATAATCAGAAATCATGAAAACCTGAAGACTTTATGTACAACTTGTACACAGCAAAAGCAAGATTAAAAACTAAAAGGTAAGAATACACCTGGTTTTTGAAGTGGGAATATTTAGTGTATTACAGGTCCATAGCCTACATTTCTATTTTAAGACAATCTTCAAAAATCAACACGACCAGAAAGTCAAATTTGTGTCTTATTGTAAGTATTTTCACGCAGTTCTTCTTTAAACAGCTTGCTTCCACAGTATTAAATTGTTAATGAACATCTACAACCACAAACCCGTAGGGGGACGCCATCAGTTGTTTTTGGAACATCATGGTAAACAAATTTAAATGAAATTATGCCCACGAGCAAAAGGCTTTCATAAAGCCAGCCAGTCAGTGAGCAGCGAGCGGTCAGGTCAGCTCATCAAGGGGTAACGTATGCTTTAATCAGTAGGTGGCAAGACGGATGCAGATCCTTTACGTTCACAGAGAATTGCTCAGCTGAAGGGAAACAGAATCAGAATAATCCCAGTTACAGGAAGCATCTGAGAGGATGAAAAGAAAGGAACTATGCCACTGTGCAAGGAGGTTGGGTGTAGCAGAAATGTACGAGGCCCGGGAGACAGCGGTGAGGTGTGTGGAAGGAGTGAAAGATGGGCTCAAGATGGAGCAGAAATTACATCAGTGATGAGCAGGACACTCTGAAAGCCAGAGTGACGAATAAAACTACATTCAAAGACTGGTAACAGATGCTGGTTAAGCAACGGGAAGCCAGCCAACAGCTGGTGACCAGTATGAAAAGGTGCCACTCTGTTGGTGTGATGTATGGTGCTCAGCCAAGGGAACCCTTTTGTTAAATCAATCATTTTTAAATGGCCAATGTGTGCTGTTTCTTCAAACTTCAACCATCAAATCCAGTCAGCAACACTAAACAAGAATCAACAGCTGAATGAGCTGTTTAAAGTCTGTCGACAGGACTTGGCAGGTTCGTGGGCACAGTTAAACCCACAAAAGTTTTTTTTTTTCCTTACAAACGAAGCGCCGCTGATACGCGAGTTGGAAATAAACACTTTCCAACAGTATAAAATTTATTGAAAATAAGCACTGTTACAGCAAAGAAAACATCAACAAACCACACATTTTCATACAGAGAATAGACTTTAAAATATTTCTGTCAGTCTATAAATCACTGAATGGCTTGGCACCTAAATATATCACAAACCTCTACCCTCCAAACCACTCAGGTCCTCTGGCTCAAATCTACTCTGCATAACCAGAACCAAACACGGAGAAGCAGCATTTAGTTCTTAGTGCTGAAACCCTGAGTTACCTTTAAATCCTTTAAGGTTAAAAACCTGTTTAGATGTTAATGTTTAAAGATTGTAGTCAAACTTGTATTATATCTTGACCTGGTGATATCATTCCACTAAAAGGTGCTTTCCTCTGTAATATTGTCTCTTCTCTTTATGTACAGCACTTTAAATTGTCTCGTTACTGAATAGTGCTTTAAAACTAAGCGTGCCTTGCCTTACATTCTGCATCGTTTCTAGAACGTTTATCAACAGGATTTCAGGTGCAGACAAGACATTCATAAGCACTATGGTGATCAAATGGATTGAGTACAGTCCTTACATCCCCAAAAACTAACTTGACATTAATACGTTCACGTCCTGCTAGTGTGCCACGGTTCAGCGGCTGTCAGCGTGTGAGGCTCTGTGATGTTTGCGAGAG
Source organism: Fundulus diaphanus (assembly GCA_037039145.1). Lineage (NCBI taxonomy): Eukaryota > Metazoa > Chordata > Actinopteri > Cyprinodontiformes > Fundulidae > Fundulus > Fundulus diaphanus. The sequence goes on along the minus strand of CM073132.1, from coordinate 21,001,791 downwards.
AGAGAGAGGCAGGCTATGTTGGCACAGCTGGAGATCACAGCAGGAAGGTGGCAGGCATGCAGGAGCAAGCTGGAGGATGAGGAGGACACTCGGTGGGATAAAACAAGAACAAGATTCTTAAATTGGTTTGATTACGGACGTTTTGGACCTTTGGTTCCATAATTGCAGGTGGATTTAAAACTCACACACCGAACTTTTCATTTCCCGAGTGGCCATATCTGCTCTTGTAAGGGGGCGTTTAGAAAATAGGGACTAAATTCTGCTCTTTCATTACTGGGTGCACAGATAGATCTACATCTGCTTGTTTCTGCCCAGTACTACGCTGTTTTACATCTGGAGTGGGGCTGTCAGGTTCTGCAAAGCAGACAAGAACAAAACCAAGAAAGCAGAGTCGACATTTTGCAGTCTTTTAAATGAGTGGGACACGCTGGTTGCCTCTCAGTGGGTGAAAGGGGAAGACACGGCGCTGTCCACACACCGCGCACCAGCATGCAGCCTCCACTAAAAGGTACGGCTCCAACCCCCGATGCCTGCTGGGATATTTCACCACGGCTGTGAGGACTCAGACCAGCGGCTTTACTCTGAATCACGGCTGCCTGGTTTCACTTTATGAGCCCCCTGAAGCAACAATAACGACCACCTGCCACAACAATGACTTACACTGTGGCTCTAAAGGGAGCGGAGAGCGTAAATGTAAGGTAGTCGGGTGTAATAAGACATTCTGACAAGTGATGGAAGAGCTCTGAAGTCTTAATCAAATACAATATAACCACTCTAGCTCCCAGTACAACAGTAATAGTTTCTAATAAAGTTATTTTCCAATCTAAAAGCCAATGAATTTAACTGGCATTGTATTTTGACTCAAATATGTGCTGAAACAGCAGCAGGCTCCCAACAATACTGGTAGCTCTGGTAAAACCCAATCATTAATGGGAGCTAATTTATTTGGTGGTGGTGGTGGTGGTGGTGGTGGGAGGGCGGGGCTTACATTATTGTTTTACTAAAACTTTGATACTATGTGTAACGTATGCTGCTGGTGAACACTAAATTCAGCCAAACAGTTACATTAAAAGAGGTTTATTGGAAATGTTCGATGCAGACAGACCAGGAGTTGCTGGCAGAACCAGACTTGACCAGATGCAGATTGTGCACACAAGAACTGAAAACACCATGGTGGCAGAGCACAGGTGAGGTGATGAGACGATCTGGCAGAGAGTGAGGCAGGTATATGAAGGCTGGGGAACAGGTGAGCAGAGTAGGAAGTGATTAGTGGCAGCAGGTGGAACTGGTCTGGGCTGATGACTGGTGGCTGAGGAGACTGAGCTGATTGGATGGTGGCTGGTGACAGGCTGAAACCATCCATCCATCCATCCATCCAAGTCCAAAACGAACCAACAAAACCCTAAATCATGACAGTATGGTTGTGTAAATGTATACATTACTTTTAGAGTTGATCAGAATTTGTGGGAACTTTCCATTTCTTTTTAATGACTACATGTTTCTTTGAAAATTCTCATTAGAAATATGACTTTACATAGAGGCCATCTTTCTTATTGACTCTTCAAAAAGGGAAATACCAGAGAACATGGAAAGCAGATGCGTGCCGAACTTTGGAAGTCAGGTAATGACTATGAGTAAATAGTTACTTGTCTGGATTTACCATAACCTACATTCATTGTAGTAAAAAAAAATATTTATGAACCAACTGATTTTTTGGGTGAACTTTGTCTGTCCTATCATAACAAATGTAAATGTTTCCTAAGCGCAACCAGGACTTGTGTACATTCCTCAGTTGAAACCAAGATTTTTCTTTTTCTGGCAACAAACGCCCCAAGGGGTTACCTGACTCTGCCAGATGGATTTGCTCTGCATATCCATCTGGAAACCTTCCGTTGAAGTAATTTTGGGAAGGGGCGAAAATACTGGTTAGCTGATTGGCCTATGTTGGTGATAGACGGGCCAAATAAACCAATCAGATCAACGAAGCATATGACGTACTCGTCAACATGCTTCGTCGTCGCTCTGTTACGAGCGACGACGAAAACACAACCACAAGCCAAGCTACTCTTGCTGCTGCAGGTAAAGGCTCGTTAGCTCAGCAAAGAAATACTCTGTAATTCCGATAAAACTTGCTCGATAGCCACGCTAACGCTAGTTTCATCGACTGAAGCCGCCATGTTCTTTAGACTGAACTGTCGCGCTTCTCGTTGCGTCACACCTCAACCCGCTTCAAAGCCAACGCTGATTGGACGTTCGTTTGGTGAACGGCTCCAAATTTTCTTTAACGGAGAGTAGCCAGACTGATCTGCGAGTGAAACCTTGAAAGCTCGCGAGATCAGGATGGTCTCACGAGGCTACCCAAGGGGGGCCTTACATATGAAAAGAAAAATCACCTGATGCTCACTGTAAAGTTTGGTAAAAAAAAAAACGTGATTCTGCAGACCCATCTCCATGAAACATCATGCAAATTATTTCAAAATTTTACTTTTATTTCTTAACATGGGATGGTGGTCATGGAAAATTAACATAAATAAATGTACCCGCATGGTGTGAGATGATGCTCTTGTAATAAAAGATACATTTTATTTTATCCATCTTTCCCCAAGGTGCCAATATTCATGGCAGGGGCTGAATATTTAGGCCACTCCTTGACAGAAACCCATATTTGGCTTGCAATTAAGGAAATCAAGTGAAACACTAACAGCGGTAAAAACCTGTACATCACTGACGATGCAGATTAATGAAACCCCAAACACACCTCGCGCATATTTCATGTTCAGTTTGGCATTAACAGCTTCAGCTTGCCTGTCCGACCACTTCCTCCCCTCAGTATCTGCTGATCTTTCACTAATCCAGCACTTTACGTCTTTATTCCCCAGAGAGTCTCTTCTCCCCTTACTGTCTGTTCTCTGGATCAGTATTTTAACTGAGAAGCCTGTCTACTGTTTCTTACATAAGATAGAAAAAAACTACTTTGCAAACACTCAATAATGCACACCATCAACATTCGTGAAGAGAGCTCATTCTTTCTGGGAAACACACAAATGGCACACCTATATGAAAGAAGTGCTAAATGTCCGAATAAGATTGACAGGATGGTATTCAGAGGCTGAGCGTCCAACTGCTGCATCACAACCTGCAAAAACCTTCAAGCGCTTGGTAAAATGCCAAAATCCTTTCGGAAAAATAACAAGCCATGTACAATGTCATATGCAGATCACCACCTGCAACATGCATGAACACATTCACACGCGTACAGGGCACTCAGCAGAGGACAGCGCTGAACACTGGTCATAACGAACAAGCATCCCTTAGAAGCTGCATGGCTCTTTTTCATTTCATGAGGGTGCACTGAGGAAAAGGGAAAAGAACAATGGAAGGTGTACACTAGCTTCACCACATCATGTTTTGTGAGGCGAGAGCTGCACCAACTTGTAGACAGGAGCAACATAGTGATTTAAAATGGTTTAAGTGTAAATACCAAAAATTACAGGCTAGCACACGGTAGAAGACAAAAAACCGGTAAGTATATATATATATACTGAGGCAGGGGTGGAGAAATGACAGCAAAGAAGAGAAAATCAGAGGAATGAATTTCAGCTGGGAAGGCTGAAATCAGAGGTCATGTGGAGCAGCTGAGACAAAAGAACAGAACAGAGAAGAAGAAAGAAGGCAAGAAAAAAACATGAATGGAGCCAGAAAATAAATAAAACCCAAGGGGGGAAATGTCAAACAGAGATCCAACAGGAAACAATCTAAATGTAAAAGTGTCACACAAGTAACACCAAACAACAAAGAGCACAAGGAAAGGAAAGTGATGTGGCCAAAACAAAACGGGTAAAATAACAAAAGATGGCAAGACCTGTAGAACATAACAAGGAAAATGCTGAAAAAACATGAACACACATGAAAAGCTAATACCTCATGATCGTGACGCAACATTAGCAGCCCTCTACTACTCTTTTAGAGTTCGGCAGAGGGAGATTAATGAAAAACAAAGCCTGGAAAATACTGAGAAAAGAAGAGCATCTTAAAGATTCCCGCTGGATTTCCAAGAGCATTCATCTAGCCTGACTTATGCCATGTGTATTCGATACACAGCTGTCTCTCCGGCCTAAACTTCACTTACAAATCACAGAGCGGGAGGCGGGAGTTTCTGAAGGGTCACTCTTAGCCCCAGAAATACCCATAATGCTGCAGCGCTTTTCTGTAACCATAACCAACGGAGCAATGTTTTAATGATCCCCTTTATTATTTTCTGAATAAGCTGGATATATCTTTTAAACCTTAACAACTGGCTGCTCTGAGGGCTAAAACAGTGCGTCTCGCTTGGAGTTTGCGTCCCATCCATAGTTATGTGATTGGTTCCAACCTGCTTCCGCTGACCCTGTTAGCCCCGCCCCGGTCCCGCCTTTGAAATCGGACTCTACCTGCCACTTTCCAGACTGATATGCCATGTTTACAGTATAAGCCAGTCTGGCTTGCCAGGCTACTCATCTATATCTGGCCTCATTGAAACGTGGGGTGACCAGTCATGGATGTAATTACTTGTGCTAAGCTGCTAGATCAGAATCAGGGTTGAATGCAAAATTACTTCAAATATCAAGAAATTTGACTTTGTTCTGAATGAAGATATTTTAAAGGGACCTAATCATGCACTATGACTTTAGAAATTTCAAATTTTCAGAAGGCAAGTTAAGTTTTTCAGATCAAGCTATCACGCCCTGTTGGCTTTTTATACTTTATTTCTGTATTTTATCATTTGTTTTTGCTCTATTTGTTAGAAAATGAAGTGCTTTTGTGTATATTTATCATAACAGGACCACGCGACCAGAAGTATGATATTGCACATGCGTAAAATAAGTAAACTAGACTCCTTTCAGTACAGTTTAAAAAAGGTAAATAGAAATATTTTTTCTTGTAAACATGAATATACATTTTCAGAAAACAGATGAGATAGGCTGTTGGGGTTGTGTGCTGCTGAGCTCCAAGTCCTGGAAGAGTAGTGTATGTTAAAGATGGAGGACAGCGCTCTGGTTGAAAACTTGATCATCAAAGAAATATATAATTAGAGAATAATTTTGTTTTTGTTCCATTAAATGATAAAATTATGCTTACTCGAACAGCAGAAGTCCTCCATCTTTACCATGGACTACTCTTCCAGGACTTACACTTCAGTAGAGCGCAAACCCATCTGTTTTCTGATTGGATAGTTAAATATGTGATTGACCAATCAGCTGAGAGGACAATAAGATCCAGTCAAAATGTGTACTCGCAGGCTGAAACTCAGATGAGTTTTAGACGTAGATTTGTTCCTTTGCATCTGCAATCAAACCTTAACAAAACACAAAGCTTGTGTAAAAAAATTGTAACTTGTGTAATTATTTTCTAGAAATACAAATCTTTATCACACACATAAATTCCTATCTATGGAGGCACAAAGATAAATTTGTCAGACATTTGGAAAAATCTATTCACAACCACACATCCTGATTCACAAGCACAATATATATATATATATATATATATATATATATATATATATATATATATATATGTGTGTGTGTGTGTGTGTGTGTGTATGACTGCAGCGAAAATGCTTTTCCACCCTGTCCTCTCCTAACACTTACATTTAATATGCAAAACTCTGGAAATGATGCCCTTCCCATTTCAAGCTCCATCTTCCAGCCACAAATGAATAAAGCATTTGAAGTACATTAGTCTGTAATATATGGCAAATTAGAAGAGGGAAATTTGAAAGAAAAAAAATGTAATAGCTCCCAGCAATCCACCATCCCTGCAAATGCAGAAGAGCTTCTTTGTAGGGGACTCGTCAGCTTTTCCATTTTCTTCTCTCAGACACATTCCAGCGAGCAGCCAGAACCCTCTCCAAGCGCCACTCCCCATTCCTATCGGCAAGTGAAATGTAGGTTAATGAGGCACCACCCAGGGGCACCATCAGCAACACCTCCGCTACCAATTTCATCAGAGGGAGGGGAGCATGCATGGGGGGGCAGCCAGGCACAGGCAACATCAAAGGTGGGTACGTAGGAGAGTGCAGCTAATTAGGCAGAGCGAGCGCAGAATGTGGATGAAGTACTATAGAAGCCTCCACGGAGACACACGGAGTCGTACAGTTAGACACTTTGTGACAGAGGCTCGGCGCTCAGCTCTGCATGAATCTGAGGATTGTCATTTTGAGAAGCAGAGATAATAATAAAGTTGCCTTATTGTTATTGTAGAAAAGGGCGACAGGAGGGAATATTGAAATGCTTTAACAAGAGTAAAGAAGAACTTTTCCTCATTCTGACAGCTGACTGTGTCACAATATGGTGGGGGGGGGGCATGTAGTCAGCATCCTGTGGGATATGACGCAGCACATTTCAGGAGGGGGGCTGGGCTGGGGCCTGTCTGCAGGGGTCATTGGGCGAGAGCCGGGGCACACCCTGGACAGGTCGCCAGTGCATCACTAAAGAAGACTTAGTGTTAGCTTTATCCAAGACCTGTCTGATTATTTTATTTGTAGGACTATAACAATTAAAAATGTGCTGCAGGTCACTCGGTGAGAGGTAGTATTTTTAAAACCAGCAGAGGATGAATGGATTACAAAGTTATGGCTAAATATCCATCAACGCCATATGTCCCTAACTCTTCAGGGACAATCAAGCTCCAAATAAAATGCATCAACATTCTTGTTGTTGTTTAATGGATTTATTGGCCAAAAAGGTTGGAAGTTTTTGATTATATTAAATCAATAGGATGAAAATCAGATTTTTCAATATTTCATCTGTCAATCAGAGGAAATCAAAGGAAAAAATTGTCACTTCTAAATTAAGAATATTTATCTGATCCTTAAAAGAACAGCAATAGAAAATCAATTGTAGACGTTAATTCTGAAAACATCCTGAAAATCTTTTATCTGTGGTTCCGCATAATTGTCCCGATTTCTGCTTTAGGATCAACTACCTTAATATAACCCAATTAAATAGCAAAAGTTTTTTTTTAAGTATTTATAAGGATATAAATCGTAAATCGTTCTTTAACTTTATTGTATTGTTTTACATTAAAGACCTCCTACATATCTGCACTTTAGTGTTCTCCTTCTCGTGGTGGCTCTGGGTCATCTCGGCCTCATTCATATTTCACGCGTTCCGAAGTGGAAATGCTGCGGATGAATAATACAGGCGGCCGATGACCTCGGAGCAAACTCTTTTTGCTTCTTTTGCATGAAGGTTTTCCACGAACGGCACATAATCAAAGAGGACAAAAGAGGGAGTCTTTTCCGCCCAGGAGAGACGGTTCAAAGGAGCCAATTCATGCAAATGATGAAGCGCGATATGAAGCCTTTAAACAAAGATAAAATGTTCTGAAAAGACTGCCGCTTTGAAGTGACACAAGTGGGTTCCCTCCGAGAAGGCTAGGGTATAATGCTTGATGGGCTTATTTTCTCTTAGTGGAGGAGTTTGTTGCAGATCTGAGGGTTTACCAGTTTATTCAATTAGATGTCAGGTCAGAACTGAATTCTTCTTGAAAACGGCATTTCTGCTGGCAGCGGAAATGGGTTGCTGTATGAAAGTGAGGTTTAAGTACTATTGTGTCAAAATATGTGTTGCCATTATGAGGCAGAGTCTAAATCATCATGTCCGAGGCTCATGTTTAATTGATGAAGCCGGAAACCCTGTAATTACCTCCGTGATCACAGAGGCTTGATTAAAACAGCTGTAATCTCAATAAACTCTGTGTGTGTGTGTGTGTGTGTGTGTGTGTGTGTGTGTGTGTGTGTGTGTGTGTGTGTGTGTGTGTGTGTGTGTGTGTGTGTGGCTTTCTGTCACCATTTTCTCTCACCGACTGAAGGAGGGTTATGGATCACCTTCCTCTTGCGTCCATAACAACGGAGCTAACCTTCGGAGCAACAGAGATCCGTAAACGCGTTCTTTAAACGAGATGCTGGATGAGCACGGTTCTAAAGTGATATATCTCAGATGAGGAGAATTCAGGCAAAGCCGTTGTCGCTTACATGTCTGGGCCGCACGATGAACGACAAAGACATCAGCCAAAAGACGAAGGAAAATGGATGAGGAGAGGATGCGGTATATTACAGGCAGAAACACAATCATTCTGCAGTTTAAGCAGCACAGATAAAGAATGTTTGTTTCAGGATGAAGCCACTTCCCCGAAGCTGTCTTCTACATTATTTTATATTGTTTTTAATCACAAAAAGCTTTTTAGATCAACTAGTAACACACAGACATTGCAATCCCTCTGCTAAGGTTTCAGCTGTGGCATTTTCTATTTCTGTCTGGATTTTTAACTTTAGTTTATTTCTACTATAATTAAAATATTGCTTCCTAGTCACTGACAGAAAATGCTGGCAGAAAGCTTTAGTCCACCTTTCTTTCTTGATCATCAACCCTAATGTTAATACCTGACTTTGGTGATAGCTGAGAGTCCTCTGCTTTTGGTGTCACTTTTTAAAAGCTGCGCAGCAGGAACTTAGTATTCTGCACAAAGTGGAGATGTGTCCCCCCCCCCAAAAAAAAAAAAATCCTGAGAGAAGCCTGTGTATTTAAACAATATAATAATAAAAAAGACAATAAAAAGATCGTCAGAGACAGAGGCAAACGTTAGTGCCTGGGGGAGAGGAGCTACCTGTGTCTGTCAAATACAAATGCCTGACCTCCTCCAGTAGGTAGCTGCTTAAAATAAAAAAACATATCACACATTTTATTTATCTCTACTCCTCCGTAGAATAAAACATATTAACAGTTAGTGTCAGACCGCACGTTGTTCACCATTGGAGCCGCCGTCTAAAATGCAGGAGGGAGGGGGGAGCAATGCGAGCGACTTGGAGGGAAGCTGTGACTGAGCAGAAACTCAGAGAAACAGCAGATTGTCAGGATTTAGGTTTTTGTTTGTTTTGTTTTGCTTTGGACTTTTCTGGACTTTTCTTAATGAGCCTTCACCTCTAAGCCATCATCCAATCAGCTCAGTCTCCCTCCAGCCACCACTCTGCTCTAGATCTGCTCCACCTGTTGCTACTAATTGCAGTCACCTCGGCTCACCTGTTCACCTGCCTACATATACCTGCCTCAGTCGTCCTCACACTACCAGAACGTCTCTTCTGGTCTCGTAGCGCGTTATGTGCTTTGACTCTACCAGTTCCTGTGTGCTCAGCCTGCTGGACTCTTCTGTTCGCTTCAATGAAGAAAGTCGCCCGTGTCTGCATGCTGCAGGTCTGCCTGTTTCCCTGTGAGTTCCAGCTGCTCGCTCCGCACGTTCTGGTGGTTCCTCGGTCCACATCGCCTGTTCTGGTCTGTCACTACCTGGAGCTTCTAGTCCCCTGCTCATCCCCGCCTGCCTGCACCGTCAGCCATTAAATCATCTGTTCTAGTCTGGCTCCACCTGCATCTGGTCCTGCTTGCCTGCCTCATCATCCACTACTCATCATTTCAATAAACCTTTTAAAAACGTAACTCTGTGTCCGGCTGAATATCGGGTTCACTGGCATTAATCATTACACTGATAGAGAAAGAGCTAAAAACATGAAAAGCCTACAGCATTACATCTCTACTTATCCTATAATTGATTAAGACAGTAAATAGTAAAATATCTGGCCTCAGTTAAGCTCAACCAGCCAACGCTGTATTCGTAAACTCTCCCGATGCTCATATTTTAAAGAGGACACCAATGGCTGTAAACAGTGGAGTAACATAACTCTCATGGTTTTAACAGCGTGACAGTAGTCAGATTTCTCAAAAACTTACACCTTCGAACACACAGACCTGCCTCCCCTCAGACTGCTCCCCCGTGTCTGATGTTGTTTCTCCAGAGGATCATAATGACATCAGCAGTAGCGACACCTGCGTAAACACAACATCCACGCAGTCTGCTTAAATTCGTATCCATATGCTCCCACACACCCTGGCACACACATGGTCTGACCTCATTCCTACAAACCGTCTCCTGGGGGCCAAAATATGTGGAGGCAGACGAGGACAGCAAAGAAAAAAAAAAAAAAAGGTATTAGGTGAAATGAAGTGAAACGTCACTTGCAGAGATGAATTCAGGTTAGGAAGAGAAAGGGAATGTAAAACGAAAATCTGATAACAAGCACACAGGAGGGGGGAGGAGGATATTTCAGGTAAGGATAAGTAGGTACAGATAAGACAGGTTTGGATAACAGTGTCACCCCAGGAGCTGTGTTAATACGTGGAATGAGGGTCCTGAGGCCGGAGCAGATTTCCTGGGCAGCAGATGGCTGAGTGAGTCACCCCATCACCAGGAATGAATAGAGACAGGACCATGAGAGGAGAGGGTGAAGGTGACTAGAGTGAACAGAAAAACAGAGATGATGAGGATGACGATAGAACAAAGGAAGAAATTGGGGAAATAATAATGATTTGTCTCCTTAAACAGCAGATAAGCAGAAGAGATGAACTTGGTTTGCAAAATGCTTTCTATTTCCATCCATGCTGATCTCCTTAACTGAAGAAAAAAAAGTTTTCAGAGAGAGAGAGAGAGATTAAAATGTAACAGCAGGAAAAACACAGTTAAATTAATGGGATCTGAGATAATGTGACAGCAGCCCACAGGGGGGCTCAGGATGTTCACTGATATTCAATAAATGAGAATATACATTAAGAGGGACCTATTAGGCTTCCTTTTAAACACGTTAGGATAACTCTATTGGCTCTACAACACATGGTCATTAGATTTTTTGCAAAATCTCATTCTCAAATAATGAGATTTCACCTCCTCAGTTCCACCTATTTTGAGCAACTTTCAGAATGAGTTGTTTTTAGGGCTCTGTCACTTTCATGCAGCTAAACTGTAGCTGGCCATGCAGCTGTTAGAATCCTGTTTTTTGCGCCTAAAACCGTCTGTGTGGTGCCCCCCTAGGGTTTAACAAGGGTCTTGCATTGAACTTTGAATCAGCATCGGTTCACAGGATATTGTGATTTCATCCAGAAAAACTGAGGTTGGTAGCTCTGCCGCTGTGGGGTCTTAAAACTGCTCCAACACATACACACCTCTGTAGCGAGCTGGAGTTGGAAAAATTAGCTTTTAGATTTTTTCTAGCGATTTTGAGGCTAGTGATTTAGACAGACAGATAGAAAGATTTGTTCGTTATGAGGGGGAGAAAGTATAGTGTAGTGGGCGGCCTTCGTTCTGGAGGCTTGCCCACGGACTCTGTTCTCCACTGCCTGGGCAGGGCCAGCTTCGGGCATCGTGTTGAGCCAGTGGCTTAAACTGACTCTCAGCCCCTCAACCTCCACCTCGAAAGACCAATCCGAGGCGGAAAAAAACAGATGTCGCCCCGGTGCTTCTATGTTTCAACATGTCACTTTCCCTCATCCTGACCGCAGCCTCGAGCTCAGCTTAACTCCCACCGCTCATCCCCACACCATGTGGAGCGGGGTTATGCCTTTACATCGGGGTGAAATAAGCCCCATTTACACTACCCTTGTTAAATGCAGAGCTCGGACCGAGCTTGGATCAGTTAACCGTGCCGAGCTTGGTTCTGACAACCACGTACACATCATGCTAGCACGGTTCCTCGCCTCCTAGTGACGATCTACGGTACTACTGCTCTCTAGGATTGAAGGAGGGACTCAAGCAAATCAAAATGGCGGCGCCCGTAATATTCAGGAAGTTATGCTTGGTTATAATTGCTTTTTGCGGAGAGTCAGAAAAAGAAGGCATCCTTTGGTGAATTTACTTTTGGGAAGTGGATAAGACAAACAAACGTCTAATCAGGGCTTACAGACGCAGGAAACAACGACAGACGTTGAGGTTCATCACACTGCTAAGCAGAATCATCACTGGAAACCGTGTGTCACGGTAGGGAAGCTAGTGTTTTTATGAATGTCTGAAATGTCAGCTGACTGTAAGGAGATGACGCGGTCTGCTCATGCGCTCTTTGTTATCAGAGAACCGAGACACTGATGAACCGTGCCGAGCCCACCTATTGAACTAGTCTAGATTTAGCGCGGATCGGTTGTGTCTGGCACGGTTCAGTTCAGTTTGCGCTCCATTTACACTCGACAGTATCTCAGTTACCGAGCTCGGACTGGTCTCGGCACGGTTAAAAAAGGGTAGTGTAAACGGGGCTATAGACTCTATTACGGATAATAATTTAGCATACCATGAAATGCTCCTTTTATTTTAAAATATCAGCAGTGCATATGTTACAACATCTGAAGCAGTGCACATGCGTGGAGTTGTCCCTGTGCGGTAGGGTGGTAAAACATTTAAGACATTACGCAGCTTCTGACCCTGTTTGTGAGCGATCCGCTGCATCTGCAAAATATTCCTAAATTCCCATCACTAATCGTGTTTTTTGGGTAAGAGGACAATAGTTTTTGTCAGATGACGATGCAGTGGTAAATAATCTCAGTTTTAATAGAGCTCAGCAACATATTTAAAGCACTTTTACAGCAGCCGTGGACTGCCAAAAGTATTAACAACCTGCTTTGAAGACATAGTTTACTGTCTGACGGCAGAGGCATAAAAATAAGTGAACGAGAGCAGAAATTGCCTCTATCATTACGCACAACATGCGAGCATTGAGGGAGGAGGGGAAGCAAACAAATGTTAAGAGATGAGTCAGTTGCCTCAGAGCGAAAAGACAACAAACTTTCCCCAACAGCAGCTTTTTTACTGTGCAAACTGGCCAACCATCCAGAACCGCTGTGTCTTCATCAGAGTCAATTTGGACATGGAATTACTGTAAGAGAAGAAATTCCAACATGTTGGAAATCAGGCCCAGTCGGCACCACAATTTATTGTTATAATCTGTTAAGTCGGTTATGGCTGCAGGACAAAACCAGCTTGAGCATCAATGACCGAATAAGGAATGAAAAACACCTGAAACTTCAGTAAATTATTTTTTCCCCTCTGAAATCTGACATCTTGCAACAGAAAATTGCTTTTGAGACTAATGACGCTGAAACATGAGAGGTGATAATGACTTTGGTCGGACAAGCAGAAAAAGAAATATCGTTCTGAGAGTCAATAGAACGAAAATAGCCGCTTTAAAATCAACCACATGGTCTAATGGTAGCCCGGTTCCCCTGAATCAATACTGAACCCTGACCTTCCAGAGGCGTGTCAAGGTTTTCCAAGAGGCTTTCCTGTCGGCAAATTGCCAGCGTTAACAAGTACCCATCAGAGATACATCAAGGCCTTGGTATCGACCAAATGGCTCCTGCAGGCATCTACAAGGATCTGTATCTGCTGAGGCCCTTCTGGATGTCATCGCATGATTCCTGCTTTCTTTACCGACGGGCAGAGTGAAGGAGGGGAGAAAAGAGGGGAGAGGAGAGCACGAAAGCCCCCGTTTGTGTCTCCTTGAGAAGCCAAGGATAAACCTGGGATTTTATGGTGGGATAGGAGAGATTATTATATGACACATCCAGAAAGGAGTCAAGTAAAGAAAAAGCGTAAAAAACGGTGAGCAGAAGGTAGAAGAAGGGATGAGAAATGAAAGGGTAGGACTGCAGAGATGATATGATTAGTATGGTGAGAGACATGGAGGGAGGGGATTGGGAATGAAAAGGGAAGGTGAGACATTGATCTAACGTCAGCGGAGCTTCCAGGGACATGATTAACAAGCATCAACAGCTGCAAGACGTATGAACTCTTTAGTTTGCATTAATGAACATGCTGTGTCCCAGCGCAATCTATGATCGCCTCCAGCCCCGTCTTTACATTCAGCTATAATCTCATGCTGACGGAATTACGATGCATACCAACTCCAAACCCCACCTATACATTTCACCAAGTACCTCAGCGCGGTCCTTTGTCTCCGATACAGTAGATAACGACTCCTTTCTGCTCCAGTCCAAGTTGGAGAAGCATTTTGTGTTTATGGTTTCTGTCAAGGGTAAACTGAGCGTCTGATGTTTTTAATGAACATGGGGGAAAAAATCTAATGGGAAAATTAGAACATTTCCATAACTGGTCGACTGATTGGTATTTTGCTACAAGGCATGGTTCTGTGTAAGATTCTCACAGTTTGAAAATCTCGACTTTCTTATGTTTGCCAAAACATTTACAACAAATATTGTCCCTTTTCCAACTGCTGCAAAATTAACAGAAATATATTGATTGTTGAAGCTGAAACAATCTATATTTCTTAAAGCTATTTTGATACTTGTGAATAAGAGAAGAAATACAGTTTTTGAAGTTTAAAGTTCTGTACTTTCATAGAACCTTACAGTTGTACGGTAAGTTGTACAGCTAGCATGCCGTAAACAGGCTGGCAAACGACCCCCTTCACCCTAACATTTCTTTTCATCGGGATACATAAATGTCTGCAGACGTAGATGCATTTCTTCCTGTGTGCAGTTATGAAGGGAAATGCTTCTTATGATGTCTTTGAAGAAATGTCTTCTTCCTCGCTGAGGGGCGTTTCAGTCGTAATGTATTCATAGTGACATTTTCTTACCAGCTGGAGCCAACGTCTTCATTCTTTTGTTTTTGTTTGTAGGTTGATTCAGACATATTGAACCAAGACACGTTAATCTCTGGCACACAGAACCTATCTCTGTCCTGAATGCTACGATGGGTACCACCTGAACGTGTCGCCTTCAGACATCTGGACATCCTACCAGAGGACGAACTGGACTGATGGAGGTCCACAGGTCCTGATATTTTGGCAGTTTTTTGATATTTTCATAATGTTACACAAGGTAGCAGTGGGACTGAGATGCTGCCTTAACAGACATCCACAGTTCTGACTGAAATTAACTCAGATGTCAGGAATGAACCTTTGAAAAGTCCAGGCATCATCATCTGGGCTTTTTGCACACACACGAAAAAACATTTAAAGGCATTGCAATCTTAGTAAACATTTGAATGTAATTATTATGGAAGGTAGCGGATAGAAATAATTTTTGGTAATCCAATCAGACCTAGAACAAGAAGATTTAGTCTAATTTAAGGTCAGTCAATGGGAAAGAAGGTTATTTGTTTCTTTACATGGTGAATATAAATATCTTCTTCATCTCTACGTCTATGTTAACCTGAAAACAGTGATTGGGAAAGCAGGTCTGCGTAGAGCACTGAGCTCCATTCTTAAAGGATGTTAAAATAAACAGTGGACCCTTTAGAGGCAGGGAGAATCTGTTAATTCATGGAATGTCTGACTATTAATGTCTAAACTCTGGATTTTTCTTGTCGTTTGCCTTATTTTAGCCAGATAAAATCAAAAGTATCTTGGAAGATTTAACCACGCTGCCGATAACATTTTGATTTGCCGCCTCCGGCTCCTGATGAAAGAGGTTCTTTACTCTGTCCCAGAGAAGAGTTGGTACCGAGATAGCACCCGCTTCTGCTGGAGGCCATCAAAACACAAAGAGTTGGTGATAAACAAGCAGGAGCAGCAGTTCAGTGTTGGAACCCCATTCATGTGTCCACCCCCAGCCTCTGAGAAAAGGGCCACTCTCCTCTGGTCCAGCAGACAATCGGTGCTGACAACGAACCAGTTTCATGCATTTAGAGCTAGAGCTTTAAAATAGTAAAAAAAAAAGGGGGGGGGGGAGATGTGGTAAACAAGCACAGGATCTGGAGTTTGTTTGATGGGAAAAAAAGATTCCCAGATTCTATTCGCCATCCTTTATCTGGAAACGGGTAGTAAAAGCCTCATGAGAGTACAGCGTACAGCAGCATCCCATTTAAAGCCAGAAATAGAAACGTGTCTAACTCCAAACTCCCCTGCTTCTTAAATAAAAGGGGAGAAGGGAGCAGAATATGAAACAACAGTGTCGCTTCACCATAAGCGCCTCTGAGCTCTTCTGACAGTCAAACTTGACATTATACGCTGGCCTGATCACTTTTTGCTAACTGAAACTGAAAAGAAGCAATAACAACTTTGCCTAAAACAGAAAACTATGGTACCATTCAATAAAACTCCTTTCACTGTTGCTATTTATCTTTTCATCAATGGAAGATGGAAGTTGCTAATTACATACCCCAGAACGCCTTTTGGTGGCCCTAACAGAGATGATTAGCCTCGCACGAACCTCCTAAGCCCCGAGTCCGAACTTCTCACTTCCCGCTACGCATCTTCAATATCTCTATGCAAACCCACTCATGTCAACTCAATTTATTTTCCAATATCCCGCTGGGTGAGAGAGTGGCTCTCATTCTGCCTTTCTCTGTCGCTCTGAGTCTGCCATCCATCACTCCGCAACTCTATTTTCTGCTCCTCTTCTGTCGCTGCATGTGTCCAGCGCTCTGGTCTTGTAATCGTCTGTTTCATCTCCTCATCTGAAGTTCTGTTCGGTCTGGTGAGTGAAGCAGGGTGAATCTCCTCAGGTTTGAGCCAGACAGGTGACTCATTGGAGGCAGACAACAATAGAGATCTATTCTGCTTTCTTTAAAGGGATACTTCGGGACTGTAAATGTCGAAAGGTTCCAAGCAGGTAAGATTTTACCTGCATTAGATCCACCTCTTAGCCTCCTCATTTAGTAGAAATCTAGATTAGCGGGTTCTGGGGGCTGTTGTTAATGACTAGCCCAAGAGGTGTCAAGAGCAAAACAGACCCCCTCCCTCCTCACCCGTTTCAAAACCATCCGGAATAATGTAACTTACTCTGAAGTCAGATTTTCTGAGATACCACATGGAAAAAATAAAAGAAACTCTCCTGAAATTGGAATTGTGACTTGGAAAATTAGAGCTTGCCTGGCAGCCCTGTGGTTGGTATCCAATGTGACTGCCACACATTTTGACTATAATGAGAACTATTGTATTAGCTTATTATTAGTACATCTGATGGACCGTATCTCTCTGACTAAAAAGACCAGTAAAATATGCAATTGGGAAAGTTTTGCTTTGGTGTTTAAAAGCATAAAATGGAGAGAAAGACAATGCCACTTTTTCCTATGGCAAAGGCAAATTTATTTGGATAGCACATTTCAGTACAAGGATAACGCAAAGTGCTTTACATGATTAAAACTGAATAAAATCAAGTAAAAAACAGTTGGAATAAATGTAGGAAAATTTAAACAAAATAAAACAGGAAAATGGAAACTAAAAGAAAATATTAATGATTTTTAAAACAGTTGGACTACAAACTTAAACTAATGATGTTTCAGTTAACAGTTGCCCGGTGGGCACCGTGTAATGCGGTCCCTTGGCAGCAAGGCCCCAGTAAATCGTCTCCCCCTAAAATGTTTGTGATGTTTTGTCTTGGCGGTTGTACTGAAACAGCAATTTCCCTCTGGGATTATTAAAGTATGTCTGATTCTGATTCTGAACAGTTCAACTAGAACACTCAAAGGAAATCCTAAACAAATGTGTTTTTAATCTTGATTTAAAACAACTCAGGATTTCAGCCCTTTTACAGTTTTCTGGAAGTTTGTTCCAGATAAGTGGAGCATAGGAACTAAATGCTGCTTCTCCTTGTTTGGTTCTGGTTCTGGGTATGCAGAGTAGACTTGAAACAGAAGACCCGAGGGGTCTGGAGGGTAGATACACTGATAACAAGTCTGCTGCCAGTGGTTATGTTGGATTCCATTTGCCTCAGAAATCAAAAATAGGAGCTGGGAATGGGGTAAACCGAGTAAAAAGCACTCCAGTCGGAGAAGTCAGGATTTCAAAATAAAAACAAAAGCTTAGTATCCCAATCTGTTTTGCTGTACTTTACACATACAAACACCACTTTAGTTTGTTTGGTTCAGAGTTGCAGCTGCTACGTGTAACATTGATTTTAGACACACTCTTAAAACAACTGTGTCTTGTAAAATAAACATGTTTTATCACAGCTTACTGTTGTTGACGCAAGGAGCTGCCATGCTGGATCCGACAATCGGCCTTAAAATATTTCTCCGACTCTCCGAGGGGAAAGTCCGAGTGTGGCAGTCTTTATAGGATTTGATTTTTCCGATCGGAAGTCGGGATTTCCGAGTTCTGACTGCAAACGGAATTCAACATTAGTGTGACAACAATTAGTAAATTGCCACGGAGAGAAATCCGAAAAACAACTTCAGTTTTCCCCAATCTTGGTAAAATCTCATCTCATCCCGTGAATCCAATATCACGTTTTTCCTCAGCTTGTCTGATGGACGTATCGTTACACCTCTACTCTGAAGAGAACTTCCCTTCCTTAAACGTTCTCTTTAAAGGCTACAACCATCATATAAAGAGGGGATCAGAAGAAACGAAGCAGCGACAGCTGGTTTACTTTATCATCAAGAGATCAGTCTTAGTACGCAGATTTTTCTTTCAATTGTCAGTCATCGGCACCTGACAACCCTGATATAGGCCCAACCTAATAAGTAACAGAATTTGGACGAGTAGAAGCTAAATGATCACTTAGGCGTTTACAGTGGCACCCAAAGAATTCTGGAAAGCACCTCCAAGTTTGCTCTGTGTTTGTATTAATCGAACTGCTCCATCCGGCCTCTCGCTTCTCGTTTACATATGAGGCCACGGACAAGGCCGTTTTAGATTATGCTGCTCTGAGATCAGCCAGCAGCACGCCCAAGCATGGACACAAGGGGCCGGCCGGCTGCAGAGGAACACGCTATCGACCAAGCAGCAATTCATCAGCCACAATAATTAATCTTGTGGGAAGTGGCTGAGGGATCTTTTAGCGTTAGAGCGAGAGAGAGAGAGAGAGAGAGAGAGTCTCTCAGAGCATGCCCTCAGAGAGAAATGAGGCGAGACTCCATGATAACACTGGAGATACCTTTCAGTCTGACCAGCTCGCACACAGGCAGACAGACCACACACACACGCACGCGCACAGGGACATACTCCCCACATTTTTCTGCTTGCAAATAAAGAAATATTTTTAACCTTTTTTTTAATGAAAAGATCTCTCTTTTTTTGCATTATATTATCCAAGTCATGAGGCTCTAAAAACGCAAGATATGCAGCCCGAAGATGTGAATAAGCAAAAGGATGGTTGTAAAATATGGCAGCAGTATCACAAGAGGCTAAAACAGCTATCTGTGTCCATGCAAAGCATCGCATTACACCTGCTGTCATCCTATGACTTCGCTCCATACAAGGCAGCATGAATAATTCAGCGGTCCCCGCTTTGTCAACTACTACACCTCCGTTTAAGCTGGAGACATTCTCGAACTGCAGTCAGCATTCGTGAAATGACACGACCGCGACGTGAGAGAGATTCCTCACAAGCTCAGACGGAGACGTCTGTGCAAAAAGTGCAGCCCTGTCACTCACAAAGCAGACCACATGGTCCCTCCTCATCCTCAGCTTCTTCTCCACTCTACAGCTACGCTTACAGCTAAATGTGCTACAAACTGTCCAGCAAAGGGAAAACGGAAAGAGGAGGCAAACGCAGTTGGATACCAGCAGGTCTGGGTGCCTACCTTTTGTTAGGAGCCGGGTTGTGCTTGGAGGTTGGATTGTGCCGTGAGCTCAGGAGCCCAGCGTGCAGCCTCTCCTCTCCGTCTCACTCCCACTGCGAGCTAGGGTAGACTCTGAGAGTGTGTGTCAGTGCGAGCCCTCTCGCTGGCTATTGTTAGAGGGAAGAGAGCCAAACTGAGCATGCTCCAGCTACACACGGACAGCCCTCATGGTAGGCATGGAGACAGGGAAGCGGCTCTCCCGGCCAAGTTGTGGGCTGCTTTTCAGCTGAGCCCGGCACAGGCAGGTGCTGCTGCTGCTGCTGCTGCTGCTGCTGCTGCTGCTGCTGCTGCTGCTGTGTCATGATCCTGGCCATGTTTCAACACTTGGGTAATCCCTAACCCTGAATTGCTTTTCAAATTCCCATCCATCAGACCAACGTGACAGCTGCTCAGTCAGATGATGACCTGGATGGCACGCAGAACTTCACGCCGTGTCCTGGATAAATGCAATCCATCACAGAACTGATTTGGAGCCGGACTAAATAAATTCTGACCCAGTAAAATGTAACCTGCTGCTGTCCTGTGACTCATTATGACTGCAGGAATGTATCCCAGCAGAGTTCGCTTGAGCACTCGTCTGATACCAAGGACCCGAGAATGTGACTAAGACGATCTGCATAATTCATTATATTTTACCCTGGGGCCAAATATTACCAATCTCTCGATCAATAGCAGATAAATACCAGTTCTTACTGCCGCATCTTTGAAAAGTAAACATAAAAACTAATTTCTGGCAGCTTGCTGTAAACATTTCTTCTCAGAGGAAGGTTTTCATATTATAAACAACTCATTAACCTTTAATTAACTAAATAACAAACAGGGGGGGAAAAAACGGAAATGGGTGGCAATTGGTCAGCTGGCAGTTTTCAGTGCCGAGGTATACAAGTTTTCAGTTTCACAAACGCTAGCATACCGTCTCTGCACTTTAAAATCTTAAACATGGAGATGCCAGAGAGGGTTTTCTCTAGCTTTCTGGTACATATAATAACACAGGGCTGTCCCTCCCCCACGTGTTTCTGTGCGTGTGCCACATAGCTGAGCTAAAGAAGGCAATTACACTTAACATTTGCGTTAAACTGGTTGTTTGGAAAAAGGTTTGGTCACCAAAACCCAGAAATGTGTAATAGGGCCGTGGCTAATGTTTGATTTGGCAGTTGACTAATCTATGGAAATTCTTGGCAGCTAGTCAACCGGTCGGTCTGTTGGTGCGCTGTCTGCTTTCATTACGGGTGCATGTTTAACCGCATCCTCTTCAGGTCTGGCCACGAGTGCAGGCTTCCACACAATGACATTATTCTGAGAGCAAATTAAAATGTTGACCCATGAAACAAGAAGTCCGAAATACTTCTTTGAACGTTAAAATACTTCAGTCAGAGGTGAAGTGGATTTTTGTTTATTGATTACAGAGTTTTTAAAGCGCAGTTTGGGATTTATGGAGCATTCTTTTCAGTTTTAAGATGTCTTTATTTTAAAAATTTCATAAATAAATTGTGTTTCACAGAGCTATGATTTCACCGGTTTAAGTGTTCAAGTGAATTTACATGGAAGGATGACACAGATGGAAGCCCTGCAAGTATTTTGTAACCATCACATGGAGCGTTACTTGTCTACCTCCCATAAGCCCCAGCTTGCAATTTGTCCCAGTTTTAGGAGGCAAAGAAAATGCATCAGAGAGTATTGAATGGTGGGGTCTAGGTATCTAGGTGCAATCCGACAGGCATAAAAAGGACGTGGCAGCAAGATTTTTTTGTTTTGTTTTTGCTTTTTTGCTAAGATCTCTGGGATCATCTAACAGATTTTGACATCAAAGATGAAGCAAATAATGATTTAATTTATCAAGCAAAAGAAGTATCTGAACCAACCTGGGCCTTTGTGACAAACATAATTTCCCCCTAAATCCAGTAACTGGCTGGATTACTGGCCAAAAAGAACAAACACTTCTTCAAACTGAAGCCAAAGCTAAGTATAGTCAGCTTTCTGCAAAATCCGATACCGAATCAGGCAGCCACCACAGAAACAAGCTGCTTTTTAGACGTTTTAACCAACTTTGTGTTGCCACATGGGTCCTGATTAAGGTCTTCAGGTATGGCTGTAATCATGTCTGAATAGATTAAGAAATAAAAGTGCTTAAACAAAGTTCATTACTGATTCTAACAAGAGGGGGAGGTAATTAAAGTATTTTCACAAAGGGCCAGGTTGGTTTGGAAAGCTCTTTTCCCACAAATAATAAAACAAAAACTAATCATTTTGAAAAAAAAAAAAGAGAAGATCTTTTTTTTGTTACCCAGGTTATTTCTCTGGAATTCTGGAAAAATAAATTTTTTAAACCAAATAAAACTAACAGAAACACGTATTTTAAAGCACTGTATACATATCATATGAGTTGATACGCTGCAAGTTGTTGCAACAATAATTAGCCAACAGCCGACAGCAAGTCTTTCTTTGTATTATCGATTTGGATGCTTTATAATGTGAAGAACTGGACTGCGTGTATGACAACTTGAGCAAATGACAGAAGCTAATCAATCTGATCCCCCCCCCCCCCAACTATCACAGACTCTGAAACAATATTGGATTAGTGGTGAATCTGTATCGAACACCGCTTGTTTTCACATAAATCCAAGATGGTGTCAGTAGCTGGCTCGCATCTCAATGTGATCCGGCTTTCTTATTAATATGCAAACTTATTCCCAAAGCAGTATGCTCCCAGTCTCATCAACTCTCCTGCTCTGGTGCAGGGAAACATGTTTTGAGACTGAACAGTATTTACAGGCTAACGTAATGCACAAATATCATGTAACTCTGCCATAAAAAAACGCGAGGGGAGGCTGTGTTGTCAGCATTTTCCTCTTGCTGCAGTGTGCTGTTAGGATGCTGTAATATGCGCGCTTCTTATTTGCGGTGCTTACGGTGGGACACAGACTGATACAACCATGACTCTGAGCCACGCAAGGCTCCATGCAGCCATCAGTCAATATACGAATGGTAAGTCTGAATGACAACCGAGCAAATTAAGTTGTAAATGACTCTCAAAAGGGAACAAAGCAAATAGTTCAAGCAAGCCCTCAGAGCAAATTCACACTGAACGCCACCTTGTTTTATATTTCTCACATTTACACACCTCCCCGTGGTTATTTTAATCTGATTCCTGCATCATACATGAAAGCCAGAGAGAGATTTGCAGCCTTGCATGCGGCTCCTTCACTGTTGGGGGTGTGTTCTCGATATAAGCGCCTGCTGTTCTGCATTTCAAGGCTGCTTTCCCCCTCAACAGAAACACAGCAAAGGCTTCAAGCCTTTCTTCGATATTTAGCAGCTCCGTCGCGCTTCAGACAATCGATGAGCTGACTTCAGAGGGGATAAATCACAGGACGGACGAAGTTGTGTGTATTTGTGTTGAAGCACGCAGAATATACGCCGTGTAATCATAGCCGCTGTGGCCACGCTGAAATCCATTTTCACATTAATTAATGACCAGCCGGAAACAGTAATGACCCAGCGTTCTCAGGGGGGCTGCACATGCAGCTCATGTTGCAAAACAGCCAGATGCTGTCAGCAGTCCGGGGGTGGGGATAAAGTCTTAATACGGTGGCAAGCTGCTGAAGTCAAAATCTTAAATGTCGTTTTTACTGGACTCAATCATCCTCATTAATAATTGCCGTTCTTTTTCCTCCAGTTTTAAGCAATTGCCTGGATGTTGGGAATACAGTTGGTAACAGGAGCTTTTGGAAACTGTATGATAGATTTCTCAAAAATAGGTAATAAAAATAGTGGGTTTCCTTATTGCCTTATCAATCCTACATCTGATCGACTTCAAATGTGACTATATAACTATTTTCAGGAGAACAGAGGAGACAAGAGTGGAGAGACTGCCAAGTGTAAAGTCTGATTGATTAGCACTTCCTAAGCTTTTGCCAAAAGCTACTTTGTGGCCCTCATTAATGGAAGACCCCATAAAACAAAAGGCTCTCTAATAAGCAGCAGGGCTACTTCCAAGACTAGGAAGACTGTGACCAGCCCATTGGATCACATAAGTATACTTTGACAACACCATTCAACTTAAGCTCTTGCTGTATGTTTACGATCGTTGTCCTGCGGGAAATTGAACTTCCACCCTTGGGATACATTTTTGTGCACCATCTAACGGGTTTTCTTCTGCATTTTGCTCCATCCATCTTTCCATCAGCACTCACCAGCTTCCCTGTCCCTTGAAGAAAAATATCCCCACAGCATGATGCCGCCACCACCACTTTTCAGTGTAGGCACGAGTCAGGATGTTAGTCTTTTAGATTTATCCCAAAACATTCAGTTTTGGGCCCATTTGATCACAGCACCTCCCTCCACGTGTCTACCCTGACCCATGGCTTGCTGCTAACCACCAACATAACGTCTCATTGACTTTCTTTCTGCCACTCTTCAATAAAGGAAGGGCCGATTTACTAGTGCAAAGTTGTCCTGTCAGCAGATTCTGCCACCTGAGCTGTGGCTCTCCGCAGCTCCTCCAGAGTTAGTGCAACCCTCTTGGCTGCTTCACTGATTAACACGCTCCTTGCCCATTTAAGTGAATGTGAATGTCTAATCTGGTTTGCAGTTGTATTATGTTTAATTTCTGGATTACAGATTGAGAAATGGCAGCATTGGAAAAAAAAATTTTTTTAACCTGTCTGTGCTTTAAACTGGATTCCTACCCTGTCTGCTGTGTTCCTTGTCTTTGATGATGTTAAGTTCTGAGGCCTTCACTGAGCCTCTGATTAAATGACACACAGGTGGACCCTGTTCACTAAGTACTGTAGGTGATCTTCAAAGGGAAAATGGATTTCATTTAAAGGTATCAGAGTAAATGAAGCTGGCTATAAATGTGTGCAACACCTATCAGATTTTTTTTATTTTCTGACCATCATGTATCATCTTCCCTCCACTTCGCAGTTATGTGCTATTTTGTGTTGGTCTATCACATAAACTTACATTGAGGTGTGTGGTTGTAACCTGGCAAAAGCTTGAAACACATGCATATAATGAAAGCACAAGTTTAAATTAAACAAATCCTGACAATTTGTTATAAATCAGTTGAACTCCAAATTGGACCTGTTGGGTTGAATTCGAATAATTTTAACCCAGTAGTTTTTAACTATATTGGTCAGCTGCTTAATGAACAGGAAGATGTCTGTCGAAGATGTTTTTATAGGACAGTTGTTGGCAAAATGGTATAAAAAATATAGAAAGTGTCAATTTTCTATTGGATCACAATACTGGGTTTAATTGTTATTTAATCAGTCAGAAACAAAAGATTTTTAAAGAGCTGGGAATCTATATAAGTTAATGGAAACTATGTATTTTTCTTGTCATCATCTGTGTTGATGACAAGAAATAGACTAGCAAGTTTGATTTTCAGTTACCCTCTCCCCCAGATTTTGTGCAAAAGCCAATGAGAGAGAGCTTTTTATGATCGGCTGTCTTTGTGTAGATACTGCCAAATCTACAAGTGGCTCTTTTCCCGTTATCGGACCCACAGTCGGGTGGTACCAACACACAAGGTTCAACATGTGACGTATACACCCTGCTCACTTTGGGGACACACAGTTGGATAATTTATAAGGGCTTCACCATTGGTTCAATAATTCATGAGGCACGTTTGTGCTGTGGGTAACACAAACATTTTACAGAGGAGATAGGTGAGTTGTGGGTTGAAACATCGATAAGAACTTGGAGCGCTGTTCTTTTTTAATTTTTCAGGTCTCCTAAAATTAGCACTGCTTCCATGACTCGTAGGGAGCGGCCGCATTAGGGGATGAGGTAGGATGAGCCAGCTTTTTGTGTTGACTTAGTAACCCTGAGGGCCTGAAAGCATTTAGCATTCTGCCAGCCCAGCAGGAACCAAACACTACGCCTGGTCCCAATCATTCGGATAATTTGTCCATATTATTACACAAGGGCCTACATACAGAAGAAGCCTAACAGAGTAAAATAATTATAGTATCAACCAATGTAGTCCTCACTGGATACAACTATTGTCGCCATTGTTAACTATGCTTGGTGGGGGTGTGGGGGGGGGGTGCATTAGCTGTTGATCGTTTTGGCTGGATGGAAACGTCTACATTTCGGGGGAGTGCTAATACAGGATGTCGTAAAAACGTCCGCTGCCATGTTTCTCCTGCTGCTTGATTGCTTGGCAACCACAAAGGCATTGTGGGTCACAGTGCGTTCCTTTGATGCCTGACAATCAATCAACAGAGAGATGGGTGACTGGGTTGATGCCAAATAAGGTCACAATGCACCATAGCACACAGTGACACAGTTGCACAAATGTAGCCACAGGCTCGACCTATTGAACTACATCCACACAATTCACTGGGTCTTTGTTCACTGAAATGAGTCTTAGAGCAGTTCATCTCAACACATTTCCATGTTATATGACTTCACCAATAAGCCCAGGTCATATCCATCTGCAGTTGGTTTTACTTGCTGATCTTTTGGTTGTGTAAGCCAAAATCCACATAAAAGACACTGTGATGATCATGTGACGTTTCACAGGGGACTAAAGACATCTGATTCACTTTTTTGGTCAAAAACAAATATCTAAGATAATTTAAGATGTGACATAAATCCTGGTCCCTTGACAGAAAAGCTGTGATAGTTTCCATTCTACAAAGCGGTTTGATGGGGATATTAATAATTCTGCATTGATGCAGGGACAGCACATTATTTATTCCTTGCAACTTTGATTAATTACAGATATTTTCCTCTGTAAAACTAAAGCGGGAAAGTTAGCATGTAAAGCTAAACACAAATGCCTTAAAAAACAAATAGACACCGTTGGACTATAGTGCATCAGCTTTTTGTATTAGTGGAGTACAAAGACATGATGCCATGGAAAATTATGCTCTGGGATTGCCTTATTACACTGTAGCATACACGACTTGATCATCTGGCTTAATGAAGATTCATTCACCTCAGCATGCCAGATGCTTGAAACTGAAATTGTAATTGATAGGTTTCTCTCCATAATGAATTATGGAGCCATTAACCGCTCATGAAACAGTCAAATCTGATTCCCAGATAGTCACCTGATCTCCAATATAAAGAAAAAATTATAAAACAAGACACTGACGACATGCAGAGGATCCCCTTCGGATGCAGCAGAACTCCACAACCTTCATCTTAATGCACATGCTCTATTCAAAACAGGGGTCATGGAGATGACTGGACATTGAGCCCCCCATGATTTCCTTCAATGTCTCACATTCAGACACATTCTTTCAGTGTGCCAGCATAAATGGAAAGACAGGAAACTATGGAGAGAAAATGGATTCAAAATATCTGTGTGTGTGTGTGTGTGCGTGTGTGTGTGTGTGTGCGTGTGCGTGCGTGTGTGTCTGTGCTTGCAGTCAAGTGTAAGCAAACTATTCAGATATGCACTGCAATCCACAGCATTTTTTTCCCGATTGTGTCGTATTTATGTCTGTTTTTCCACATGAGCTGAATGTCACAAAGTAAATATAGGTCTACCTTATAAATAAGAAATGCTAGGACATTATTTTTTCCACCGAAAACATATTTGTCGCTTCAGCAAGAGGGAGAAAACATAATTAGACTCTGAAGAAAACTTAAATGACCCAACTTTATAACAGCATTTAAACGCACCATGTACGTACAACTCTGAAATGGGTCTCAAACCCCTCATGCTTTTGTAAAGTGATTTGTCCGTAAACATAGATTTGTCTGTGTGTATCAAGCAATTTGTACAAACGTATACACACTTGTGTGTGTAATTTGTGATTGTGTCTGTGTACATTTATTTTGTATTCATCATTTTTTAGTATTTGTGTGTGAATTTGAGCAGACATTTGCAAGTACCCGAAGTTACACACATAATGTATTTTATGATTTACAAATCATGCTTTACACACACAATTACCCAAAGCTACACACAAACTGTTTTACACAGGTTACAAATCCAGTATTAGACACACACAGATATGTTGAGTCCATTTTCTCGGTGTGACAGCAGCTCAAAAAAATCACGGTGATCTGCTGAGAAATATGAACGTTACCTTGTTGGTACGAGTTAGCTTTTATTGGCTGGGCCTCGCAGCGCACTAGAAAAGGTGACTAACCAGGCAGATGTGAAATAAACAGAGAATAGTTACATGGTATCATCATGACGCATCAACCTAATTCCTTATCAAATTTTCCATCTGCTGTTACTAGGTCGCATCGGAAAGATTGGTTTTCAATAAAACAGCTTTTACAAGTCAGACGTTGCATAAAGAAGACACTGTGACCCGTATGCTGTGCTTTTGAATGTCTGTTTGCGGGATCACACCATGTGTGCATGTGTGTGCTCACTCCTCAAGCCCATTTTGGCTGATTTAGAGCCCTATGACCAAAGCAGCGCCTTTTATCATAATCAACATGCCTGCAGCCACACAGCGCACTAAATGAACACAGCCCCTTTGAAGGCAGCCCATGAAATCCAATTTTCCTTTCAATCTATCCTTTTTGGACCGCACCATGCTCAATGCTCCGAAAGCTTCACCATTTGTGAACCATCTACGCCGCCTCACCTCCAGATGAGACTAAAGAACAGCAACATAACTATCAAGAATTAGCTCACTCTTCTGCTGATGGTAACCTAATCTACAGGCAGGGCCTCAGAGCAGAACAGAGTACAAATATCTAGTGGAACACACCTGAACATACATCAGCGAAACAGAAAAGTGCCAAACAGCTGTAGACAGAGTTTCTGTCACTTGTGGAAAGGGTCATGTCTCTTAATTTTCAGCCTATACAGTATCTACCTATCAGTAGATACAGTAAATACACAGCTGTTGGCACGTTGGAAAGAGGAGTATGCCAACAAACATAGCTTGTTGACTTGCTGAGCCTGAATCAAGCAAAAATTAGCCCCTGAAACAGCGAGATTGGAGATATTCATCAAATACCAAGATCCACTTGCTCCTAAAGTCTGTGCTGTGTGGGAGGTAGAAATAATACATAAACAGTAGCCATCAAAATTCAAGCGCGGCAATCTTGACAGCAGCGGACTGAAGTCTTGGCGTGCATCCACACATCAATGGTGGGAGGCTGGTTGAGATGTTTTATACTGTTGAATATTCAGATTACAGGCATGGATGTTATGGTTGGACTCAAGAAGGATGAAAAAACAACAAGCGGTAGCTGTAAACTGTTGGAGGCAGGAGCAGGAGGTCGGAAGCAAGCATAGCTGTGCCATGGAGGGTAATATCACTGGATGGCAGGGACACGGATATAAGAAATGAGCAAAACAGAAAGCTTGATCGCTATATTTTACATATAATTGCGTCGAGAGAAACTTTCAGAGGCGTCTACATCTGGCTCCCATGAGTGAGATTAAAATAGACAAAAACAACTGGAGTTTACACAAAGCTAAAACACAAGAAAATAGGTTTGTAGTGTGAAAAAAAACACCTTGGGTGAGTTGGATCTACAGGATTAAACCAAGCAGGACGAACGGTCAACACTTTCCACCAGACTTGATTGATGCTGAGTGTACACCTACACTTATACCCATGATCTATGCTGCTATAAGCATTTAAACACGATGCATCGCTCTGCAGCTGGATGTCAGATAGCAGAAACCTGAAAAGGTAGGGGAGATTTCTCCAGCCATGGATTCGTAAGAAAAAGAAAATAGAGCCTGGAAAACAAGTTCAGTGCCTAAAACAGAGGTCACCAACATGGGGCCCGCGGACACCAGGTAGCCTCCAAGGAACATATGTGGTGCCCACAAGCCTGTTCTAAAAAAACAGCACAACCCTCCAGTGAGCTGCATTTAAAATGTTATTTTATTCAGTTGCTCTTCCTTTTTAATCACAGTTGTATTCACATAGATTTAAAATGACAAAATCATTAAAAACATGTTTATATTACGTAAAGTTAAAGTGAGCTTGGACCCTTGTAGTTCAAAGGTCAGTAAAGGTAGCCGTTCGCATGACACAGTACCAGTGGAGTAGCTCTCAGTTTCAAAAAGGTTGGTGATCCCTGGTCTAAAATATCCATCCATCCATCCATCCATCCATCCATCCATCCATCCATCCATCCATCTGTTCTTCCTGCCTTCACCTGGATTTACAATACGCTGTATAACATTTTGTTTCACATATCAGCAGAGCCTCTAAATGCTGACAAGTCCAAAATACAGAAAAGGGGGAGAAAACATTTGTTTTAAATGTAAGCACCCGATGAAAGGTACAAACAACAGAAGGAAAGGAAATGGAGAAGTGATGCTCTCAGAGGTCCATATTTTACACACAATTGCTTGCAGCAAAAGAGATACTCAGGGAGCCCGCTCAGGTCCCTCAGCCTCTTGATCCAGACGGTTTCCTTTGGGACCCTGCTGATCAAGAACCCGGGCTCTCTGGTGAACACAGGCATGTCGATCCCACTGCTTTCAGAATAATCGTTACTGGTAGAAGTACTCTGTGACCCGAATCCTAATAAATTGTTCAGTTCTGGGTAAACAGATGCAGCATGAATACCCAGAAAAACATCTTCTAGCAGACAGGTTGTGAACAAGCAGCAGGGTATTCTAGTCTTATTAGCATTCTGCATCCGACCTCTCCATTCAGACACACAGGAACATTCATACACACAGAAAGAAATCTCCTCTGAGGGGAAATTTAGCTTGCCAGTAACATGCTACGGTCTCCACTGTGTGAATGGAGTCTCAGAGAACAATGGCTCAAATGAAAAAAAAAAAAACAGGCTGCGGGGCGAAAAGAAAAATCCTCTCAGAATGCTATTTTCGTCCTTTCATTTTGTGAAACAGACCCTGATGGGTAATGACTTCAACGCTTACCATCAGGAAGCATCTGGCGAGGAATCCCTATTGTCACGACAATAATAAAAAATATCAACAGTCTATTTCTGCCGTGGCTTCAAAGCCGAGGTCAGATCAGGTGAAAAAGCGACAGAAAACAGTCGTTGAATCCATTTTCACTAAAAAGGATATCACATAAAAACCTGGCGAGAGGTAGAACGGCTAGGGACAGTGAAGAATAAAAACAATTGGAAGGAGAAGGGAAGATATAGGAGAAAAAGAAGCATGATTAAAAACTGCTGTTACTGTTAGTCTTTGTAGCCTTACCCAAACTTACACTGCATGATGCATGGAGGGAGCTCACACTGAGGGAGCTTTTATCCTGCTGCAGGCTGTCAGCAAGGTTATGCTTTAAAGAAGTGACTGCACTGACAGGATGCCACTGCTTGCTGAGGGAACAGCCTTCGCTTTCTTCTACCAGAACAATGAGAGGCATACCAACAAGTACAGTTGATAAAGTCTGGGTGTTTGGCATGCATGAAGCAATGCCATTGTCAAAAGCGAGACATTTTTTCAGGCAAAATGACATTTCTTTGTGGTGATGCACATCAAGGATTAGGGTCGGATATCGTTATACAGCATACCATAGCTACAAAATCATGCTTTTAAAAATATATTTTTTTTTAAATGATTCTGTCATGCCATTCTGACAGTGTAAACCCCTTTAAACAGCTATAGCAACCAGTGATTTTGACAGATCCATGTAGCATAGTGTAACACCCCCCTCCCCCACCTGCTGCTACGTACTGCCAGTCAGCAGGCTGAAGAAAAGGACTGAGCCTGTATATGACTGTAACAATCCACGCCGAGATGGATAGTAGCATTATTGCAGAGGCTGAAACAAGGGGCTATGATCTTCTTATATCTATTATTAAACATTTCTGATGCTTTTCATTGGATTGATTTATGTGCATGTTCGCCACTCAGAAACACTGTATTCTACTGTTTTTGCCTCCGTTGTGTGTCATGCTAGGTAAGCATGACACAAATGTCCATTAAAGTCATTGAACAATCTGTAAAATGCATAAGCAGAGTGGATAAACCCATTTTGTGAATTGTTCAAGACTCAAACGGGTGTTTGATGTTCACTCGTTCGGTCACCACAGCATTCCTTGCTCCTGTGCAGTAAAGTCAGTTATGTTTCAGTCTCTGCTGCACCTCATCATGACCCGTTTCTAAAAGGTTTCATTGTCAAACTATCTGGAAACCTAGCTGTGTTTTTGATGCAGAGCTGGAGAGCTCTTTTAGTGACAGACTACTGCATCTTAGATGCTCTAAGGAGCGCTTCCACAGGTCCTTCCTCCCAGCTGCTGTTAGACTTTACAATCTCTGCTGCTCCAACAGATTCAATAATTCTTAACAAGATGCTAATGGTTCCACAGGTTCTGATCCAAGCATGTATGGTTTATACTGTCTTCCAGATACTAAGGTTAACTTGCACACACCTTAGCTACTTTGATATTTTATCATTGTGTTCTGTAAATAGGCTGGAGTTTTTAATATCCCATCTTGTCTGTACCATGTCAGTACTGTACAATATTTACTCTGGTATTTACTTTTTTATCTGCTATTCTTGGCGTTTCTTCAGAACTAACTCTAGATTAGACACAACTGTGATCTGTCTGGCAGAGACCCGAGCGAGCCAGCACATGAAGGCATGGATTGTTTGTTATCAAGAGCGACCCGAACCTTTGAGATCGCTGAGCGGACTGAACCGGGCCACCAGGCCAGGCCACCTTCGGGAGCACCGGGAAAGGTGCTCCCGAAGGTGCTCTATCTAATATTATATAACAAAATAATATGTCTAACTTTCTTACCTAAGTAGACATTACGCCTCTGAAAAACAACCTGTGAAGTCCTAACAGTTAGCTTTTTTCTCTCCTCTCCCTTGCAGGGGCATGTGTGGAACTTGCACAATGCACCTTTAAAACATCCATCATTAAAACTGATTGAAAATCAAGCAAGAGCTCTGGCGATTGAGACTTTATTACACGCAAAACTGTTGCATATTAAAGTAAAAGAATTTTAGATCATCTTTGTACATTTTTATTTAGACTTTTGCTTTATTACACTAAACCCTGAACATTATTTCAAACATTTTTTAATGTGACTGAACAGTAAAACCGGGTTTTTTTTGTGTGTTTTTTTTTAACTGCACGCTAATACATGCAACAATGAACAATAAACCTGGATGGATTATCCCGACTAATCCACATGATTTAATTACGGGCTAAAGGCCCCATTACAGAAGATTACACCACTCAGAAAACACAGAGTAAAAACAGACATGCAGGCAAATGGATCTTTGAATAATAGCTGAGGTAATTCTTAATTAGAAAGAGGCGTCTTGTGAAACACATTTGTGAACGCCATAGAAACTGAGTGCATTAATACTTCCTGGCAATGAAAGTCCAATGAATGGCAACAGTATTTAAACTCCAGGGACTTTTTAAAAAAAAAAATTCTGTATTACCAAATATTCCCTGTATTTCAATGGGATTTTATGTAAAAAACCAACACCGATTAGTGGTTAATTATGAAGGAGAACAAAAATAATATATAAATTACACTCAACTGTATTCACTAAACTGGTAATGTCTGAGGTAAGTTGGTTGCACTGCAATTTATTTGGGGGTATCTGAGTAAAGTGGGCTGAATAACACAATTTTGTGCGACAAAAATGTAAAACTGTGCATGATTCCACTTAAATTATGTTTCACTATGTGTCGGTCTATCACATAAAATCCGATTGAAATAGTTGTTTTATGATAACGTGTGGAAAGTAGCCAAGGGTATGACTGTTTTTACAATGAACGGTGTAATTTCAGGTATTTCAACATAGTTCATTGATGTAGCAATAAGTTCCATTATAGAAGTGAACATTTAGTAACTTTCACCCAAAAAAGAGGTAATATCCTCCAAGTGACACTACAATAAATATGAATTAGATGGGGACAAGTTGTTATTTTTTACATTCCTTAAGCAACCATCTCAGTGTGTTTTTTTTGTTGTTGTTTTTTTTTGGAACTACCTTACACTGGATGACGCTGCCAGAATTGATTTTGCGATGAGATGGGAAAAAATGAAAGGATAGCTCACGGTGAAGGAGACACCATTTTCACACATGGATTTACCACTGCAGTTTTCAGACTCACTGAAAAGCTTTGGACTGTAGTGAAAAAACAACTCGCCCTGCGCTCAGACTTTTCTATCATTATTACAAGATCTACGTGCAGAAATGAAAAGATTTCTGGACAGAAATACATTCTGATGTTGCATTCAATTTTATGGCTGTGTCATTACAGACAAGCTATCGGGGGCCATCGAATATCTAACCTAATCTGGCAATTCATCGTATAATGTTTGCTTTTGATATCGAGTAACTAAGATGTATAAAGAGGTTTGAAATAGCAGGGCTGAAGCACAAACAACAACAAAAATATCTGACACATTATGACATTTAATTCTCTCAAGGTTGGGAATCTTATGGTAAGAATTTGTATTTGTTGACACTGGTAGACATGTGGTTCACGGCAGTCTTATCAAATGGCCCTCAAACGTTTCAGTCTGCCTCTTTATGTTTGCATTTTTACTACAAAGATACCAAAAAAAACACTGAACGGCACCACTTACTTTGATCTCTTATATAAAGTGCAAGTGTTGGGTGCATAGCACCTTGCAAATGTAAGTATTAGGCTCCTTGAACCTTTTTCACTATTTGTCGCACTACAGACAAAAACTTTTCACATTCATTGGGAAGTGCGAGGACCGTTTGAAAAAAATGAAAAAACAAAAATCCAAAAAGTGCAGCATGCATTTGTATGAAGCCCCCTTTACTCAGAAACCCCAAAATAAAATCGAGTTCAACCACTTAGGCTAGGGTATTAAACAACATTCCAAGCTTCGAACATCTCACAGTGCGATCCATCAACCCACAATGGAAAGAGTTTGCCACATTTGCAAATCCTCTGTTCAGATGAGACCAAAACTGAACTTACCGAAGCACACGTTAAACTCTAAATGTGGCACACCAAGGCCATGGGGAAAGACGGTGGTGGCGGCATCAAGGTACGGGCATCCTTTTCTTAACCAGGAACATGGAAGGTGATCTGAGATGAAGGGAACCGGACAGAACTAAATACAGGACAATCCTGAAAGAACACCTGGGAGAGATTGTAAATGACTTGAGACTGGGCTGAAGGATCGGTCAGGCTCAAAACGTTCAAGTTCAAGTGTTAGAGTGGTCCAGTTAAAGTCCGGACCTTCATCCAATAGAGAATCGGTAAAAGACGACGTTCAGAGTTGCCAGTCTAACCAACCTGGTAGAGACCCATACCACAGCGGACGGTCTATATAAAGACTAGCATTTGTAATTTCAGCAGAAGGTGGTTTCACAAAGGGCATACCTGGAGGTGCTGAAAATCAATACATGTCACACTTTCCAGATTTTTATTCGTAAAACATTTCAGAAGCCATTCATCGTTTACCTTCAATTTCCCAACTATGCACGACTTTATCACTTAAAATCCCGATAAAATACGTTTGTGACTGTGATGTGTCCAAAATGTGGACAGGTTCCAGAAATCTAAATAAAATAGCAAAGAAATGTAAATCAGATGTGCAATAAGCCGTTATTAAACGACTCAAGGCAAGTAACAGGACTTCCTAATCATCTCTCATACGCGGTTCATTGCTAGCGCGGCTGCCTGGCTGTTAATTACTCCGCTGTTAATCAGTTGCTGCCTGTGTAGAGTCCAGACTCATCCACCCACAGTCTACTTTGTTGGGCCTGGGTCACAAACACATCCTCACACCCAGTCATGCTGCCTTCACGTGGCGGTGCACGCAGCTGTCACTGATGTTCCGGCAGCACACACAGGGATGTATTACAGTCTACGGCTGCAGGCAGGGAGAAAGAACAAAGCGGTTTCTCAGAGACGGGAGAGTTCAGTACACCAGATTTGATGCTGCTTGACTGCCCCAAGTGCCATCATTATCAGCATTACCGGCCCTGAAAACGCAGCTCCAAAAAAATGCGATTCCATCAGCCTCGATTTAGGGCAAACTTGAAACTTTTTTTTCTTCATACTTTAAGCAGGTGTAACCTCTGCGCTCTGGACTCAGGAACATTCCTCTCATCAAGGCTGAGTGCCTTTCAAATGACATCAGCAACAAAGAGGAGCCTTTTTCCGTTCCAATCCAGCGCACCGTTCTGTAAAAAGCTGCTCCTTCTTTTCTGTGACGTCTGCGATGCAATTTGTTGAAGCCAAGGTAACGTTTAGTGGGGCTGAAACTAGGAGTACCGTATGACAGGGCTGCATGATGCGCATGAATCATCCGTCCTTTATCTGCCCTCCCATCCTTTGGAGTCTGTTCCAGCCTTCACTGGGCGTCATGTGGCTTAGGCTCCAGACAAACCGTCAGTCAAAGAAACACCACTGAATAAAGTTTCATGGCAAAAAACACATACTGAAGATGGAAACTAGTAAAAGGGGATTTTGTTAGCTTCAGTTAGCAGGTGACTGACATCGCTGCCAGCAAGACATCACACTGTGGCGAAAACTGACAAGTGTGGTTTTTAACATATTTATTGCCACTTGATCTCAATCAAACTAATGGTTTGAACAATAAGAAATTAGATTTGCCCCAATCAACGTTTGATTCATTGAGAAGAATGGACACGAGGGTATAGACGATGGAGGGAAATGTTTTTTTTAAGTGTTAACACAAACAGTCTACTTAAATGGCATGTTCTCTTGTCTTTCCCTTATTAAAGAGTTGGTGATAGATTTAGCTCTTTGTCCCATTTACATTTGTATCAAACTGAAATGGGAAGTCTTCCTGATACTGAACTATACAAAAATGCTAAGTATTTATGAATAAAGCTTTCCGTCTCGCCGCCTTGTAAGAGTATTCACATATTTTGACTCTTCACAACCACACACATCTATGTATTTTATTTCGATTTATTGACTAAATGCGACTGTAAAAAAGAAAAAAAAATGCTACAAGTTTTTAAATTCAGTTACAGGTAAAAATCTGAAATGTGTGGCATATATTTCTATTCATAATCGCTCAATTGAAACTTTGTAGAGCCCCCCAATGTGCCCCTATGTGCTCCCCCCAGACCAAGTATTTTGCAGGTAGACCAAAGAGGTCAGCTGTGGTGTGTCTCCTACATCAGTTGTGGCAAACTGGCTTCTTATGCCCTTCTTCTTACCCCTCTTTCATAAAGACCAGATTTGTGGAGTGCATGACTAATTGTCAACAGATTATCCCACCTGAGCTATGGCTCTCTGCAGATCCTCCAGATTTACCGCGAACCTCTTGGCTGATTCTCCGATTAGTCATCTCCTGCCCAACCTGTCGGTTTAGGTGTACGGCTACGTATTTGTAGGTCTGCAGATATGTCACACTCTTTCCATTTTCAGATGGTTATTGAACAGAGATCTGGGCAATGGTCAAAGCTTGGGATATTGTTTTATACCCCCAACCCTGCTTTAAACTTGTCCACAACTTTCTCCTTGACCCATGTTCCTTGGTCTTCATGGGTCCTTCACAGAACAGCTGTATTTACAATAACATTAAATTACACACGGACGGGCTTCACTTACTAATTTGGGGCCTTCTGAAGTTCAGTGGTTGAACTCAATTAAAGGTATACTATGCAACCGGGGTTGCTTTTCCAGCGAGGCTCCCCCCAGAGGGCGAAAGTAAAAGTGCACTGTCGTAAATATGCTCAGCTGTTCTCCTGGTTTCTCCGTCAAGCCAGGCGCGGTTGTTTTGAGCTTAGCAGACAGGCGAACGCAACGAATACAAAAGTCGAAAAAACGGCAGTACAAACAATGACTAACAGTGAAAGTATGAACATGCACACAGAGAAAGAGAAACCATTCCAATGCAGTGTTTCCCCTAGGAATTTGCTTACCGGACGACCGGCGGAGCGGGGGGGGGGGGGGGGGATGGGTGAGAGAGAGAGACAAGCTTTACGCCGATGACCGGCGGAGCCGAGCGGGGGGGGAGGGGGGAGACAAGCTTTGCGCGACCGGCGGAGCGGGGGGGAGACAAGCTTTGCGGGCATATGGAGTTAGTTTTTTTTTTTTTTTTTGAATGTTGGCGAGGCGGTAGCGTGAGGGAAACCCTACAATGTTACAATCGCATCAGCAGAAACGCGAGGTCCGCGTCAGCCTTGCAGCCTTCTCTTTCTTTTAGGTCTCGCCATTCGGAAAAAGCTTGCCCGATGTTCACCCGTTTACGACTCCTCTCTCTGTCCAGAGCCCTTGTCCTCTTTCTTGCCTGCTCCGACATGGGCTTTCGCTGTTTTATCGTTGGTTCCGCCATGATAACTGCACAGATATCGCCACTGCGCTAGCAACAAACATGCCTTTCACTGGGGGCGTGTAGCAGTTCTCGCCGTAAAGCAAGACCGACTCTCGCGATCTTGCACGAGATTCTGAGCTTGTGGGTGCGAGCCGAGGGCTCCTGCAATTGCAAGTGCGGTATTTCCCCCACAGACCACCAGGGCGGCCAAGAAAACCTTTGTTCAACCTGAAATGACTCATTTAATCATCCAAAACGGTATGGAACACATTAATTAACTGAAAAATGTTGCATAGTATGCCTTTAAAGGGGCTTAATACAAAATTTAAAAATGTGCTTCTAAGATATGTTGACCCAACCAGGGTGTATCCTGACAACATTATCACAGGTGGACGGACATATGGATTTTCAAGAAAAAGACCAAAGCAGCACTAATACTTTAATAAGTGCAGCAGTAATAATGACTGCTATTCCGTACCAAAATAATTGAAAGGCAGCGGACTGAAAAAAAAATGCCCCTGATGTCACCCAATAAGTTAATGGAGAGTCATTATCCTCCCACGCCAGGTCCGGCCGAGTTGATCCGAAACAACAACAGTACATTACAATGCCCGACACACGCGTGCACATTAGCATTAGCTGCCCGGAGGCCCTCAGTGTACCTGTCACGCTTGTCTGCTGCCTCAGCCTCATGCAGCCTCATTAAATGTTGAGAAAACGACTCCTGCATCACACCGTGTGGATGTTGGTGTGTGTGACAAATGTTATGCTGTGGGCATTGTGGAGACGTTTTATGGGCACAAAAAAAGCAAAGAAGTTTTAATCCTTAATTACAAGGAAAAGACCTGCTTGCATGTTAAGGATCAGGTGGATCAAGCAGTACTTTTTGCACTAATTTTAAATGCAGAAACTGTGAGAGTTTGCAGGTCCACTTTACTCACATCACTGCACCAATGGAATCAGAGATCTGCTAGGGAGCAGCGAAGTGAAGTGTCTGGCAGAGCTAACCAGGCTGGCATCTCCAAATACAAAAAAAAAAAACAGGAGAGAGGGGAAAAAAAATTGCATTTAATTTGCTGAAAAACTTCTTCAAATGTCAAAAGAAAAGATCAAGCTAGAATTTTAACGGCAAGACCAGGGCTATGGATAGGATTTCAGAAATGTAGAAAATTGAAATGATTGCTGATTGTAAAAAAACAAACATTGCTGCTCAGGGAGGCTACCAAAAGGCCAACAGCGATGCAGAAAGAGCTGCAGAAAGTTCAGACAATTCCTGCTTGTGTTGCACACAAAAATAAATCTCCCTTTATCACCATATGTCTGGACAAAGGAGTATAGGGCTTTAAAACATTTTGTTTCAAAGAAGACCTCTAGGTATGGCTAGAATCTCCCAAAATCTTGTGGTACGATGTGATGTATGGTCTGATGAAACCAAACTACAACGTTAGAAAACAATTTAAGAATGCACGACTGACACAAAACCAGCACTGAATACTATCACCAAATGAACACCACAGTGAAACACATTGGCGGCAGCGTCATTATCTAGGGTCTCGTTTCTTCAAATGAAACTACAAGATTTTTCAAGGGAGTCCAGTTTAAAATCTAATTCAATTTTGAGCCAAAAGCTTCAGATCTACTTGGATCAGTACACGACGAAACCTACAGACCCTCAGTCAGCGGCTCTAACACACAGATCCATCGTGTTCCTGCCCCAAAGCAAGTAAGCACTTTTTGTACACTTATTCACGTGAAAACTGTGTCAGGTGTCTCTCTCTGTGCGAAAACAACGTCTCAAAGTATATATTTCTATGATAAAGTGACACTGTACGCCTAAACCACTATACAACCACAAACCTCAATGTAATTTATTGAGATTTTATGTGTCCGACAACACAAAGTAGGGCAGAATTTGGAAGTGAAAATAAATTATATTTTAACTAATGAAAATCAGAACGTGTGGCATGTTTTTAATCAGCTTCCTTCAGTCTGTTACACTAGTTGCCTCCAGAGGTCCAGCATCATGAGAGCCAAGAAACGCTGCAGGCTGGTACGGGAGGAGGCATCGTAGAGGTTTAACACAGGGCTAGGTCATAAAACAATATTTCAAGTTCTGAACATCTAACAGAATTCTGTTCAATCCACATTTTGAAAATTTAAAGATCATGCTACAACTGCACAGCAAACCTAGCAAAGTGCGGTGCTGCACTCTAGGTGTTTGTATTAATGTAAGATAAAGCCAGATATACTCCTAAAACAGGCACAGACTATGTTTGACTACAGATACACATCTAACAGGTTAAAGAATGTAGGCAGAACAAAGAGCGGGTCCATAAATTGTTGGCGTGTATGATTCTGTTTTATAACAACTTATCATATCTGTGATTCCGAAAACCCCGCGCATTTCGGATTGTATTGAAAGTAACAGATATTAATTAAAAAGTTCCCTCAATTAGAGTCCAGAAGAATAAGGGAAACATATTAGTGTTTGTTAGAAAGGCAAATCCATTAGTCCAGAATTGGATTTACCTTAATAGTGCATTGTTTTATCTTTTTTTCTAAGGAAGATGCCAAACGCTGTGCAAGCACACACATCCTGAGGGACACCTTTGTCGAAGCATTTAAGATAACACAGCTTGTTTTCCAGTCCTAGAACCCCCGTCTTGGTATAAAGACTTGGAAAAAGTCTGAACCCATCAAATATTTATACACCTCAAGCTTAGAATCCCATTATACTTCAGTTTCCATTCTTATAAAACAAGCAAACTGCTGCTTTGGCAGGAAAGAAGACAATTTTCCCGTATTCATTAACATTATCCGATTGCAGGATGGCAGTCAGCCAGCATCCTCAGAAGCCCCAAAGGCATTTCCAGGCATGGCTGGGAAGCACCTGTCTGCCTGCTGCAGCCCAGCCATCCTGAACAACGCAGAACTGAAGGAGTCCCAGGAGCCTCTGGGAGACTCCACGGGAAACCCAAAGGAAAACAAGAATCCAAGAAGTTTCCATTTCATTTACCTAATGACATGACAAAGAACAGAAAATGAAGACCAATGGAGCTATTCCTCTATTGCTGAGGTTTTAAACCCCCCTCCCCACCCCCTACATCACATGTTACCTCTTTCTAGCTGTCCAAAGCTTTGCAGCCAGAGGATACTCACATACAGCACTGGTTAGGTCTTCAAAATGAGCCTGCAGTCAGTACGGTTAACATTCACACAGGTCTGCTGTTTTTAAGAAAAATCTAACAGACTCAGACAATGAGAGCGTAGATACAACTGTACTTACAGTATTAGAAACCTTGGTATTTAAATGACTCTACAAAAAGATGAGGTTGGAGATTAAGGATGTTCTTCCATGTTGAAGGGTCCTCATTATTCTTCACCTTTGGCCGTTTTTAACGATAACACGACCTGACCAGACTTCACTGAACCTCTTCCACAGGATACAAAAAAAGGTAAGATGTGAAATTGATGCTGCGCATGGATGTTCGTGTCAGTGCGTTCCGTTTACGACTTCAGTTCATATGATCACCTTAGCCTTTTAAATGCTACAGTGAGTTAGCACAAGCTAAAAGTCAATATAAACCTTGAGTCTGGTTATCCATATTTAACTGACATCCGCATCTCTTCAAGTGACTTGAAGCAGACCACAAACACAATCAGCGCAGTCAGAAAGGCTCACCAACCAGGCTAAGAGTCTGGCTCCTACAGTCCTCATGACCTTCCGCATGTGTGTGGTGGAGAGCAAAAAGACGTCTTCCATCACCTCCGGCTGATGCAGTAAGGCAAGGCAAGTCTATTTATAAAGCACTTTT
Source organism: Fundulus diaphanus (assembly GCA_037039145.1). Taxonomy (NCBI): domain Eukaryota; kingdom Metazoa; phylum Chordata; class Actinopteri; order Cyprinodontiformes; family Fundulidae; genus Fundulus; species Fundulus diaphanus. The sequence goes on along the minus strand of CM073132.1, from coordinate 20,960,415 downwards.
CAGTAGTAAAACAATTCAAAGTGCTGTACATTAATAAAAAACACACAACAACCTGCATTACGGATGATTCCACCCACCCAGCACACAGATTGTTTAGCCTTCCCCCATCAGGGAAGAAACTCCACAGCATCAGGACCGAAACAACAAGGCTGAAGAAAGGCCACGCCTGCAATCTGATGCTGAGCCCACCACGCTCCCACACCACCACACACACACACACACACACACACACACACACACACACACACACACACACACACACACACACACACACACACACACACACACACGTGCATGCGTAGGATCTTATTGTTCTGCCTTAAACATTTATCCTTATATAAACAAATTATTTATTTGTTTATATAAAATAAATTATTTGGTAGTGAAGAAATTACAAAGTTAGTCACCTTAATCTCTTTTTGGGTTTAAGACCTAACCCAGCATGTCAGGCCTAACCCATAACACAACGCCGAGGTGTTAAATTGACCTAGATCTAGACATGTAAGACTTGGTCAGCAAAATCAGGTGTTTTTTTATTGAAGCAGGGTTTAAGAGTGAGGCATGAAAAATCTAATCAAACAAAGATTTTGACATACATGTTCAAATTTCCATTCATATGTCCATTTTTTGCCAATTATATTAAGGTAATCTCTGAGCTTTCAAACAGTTCCTGATGTCCTATCTCAAGGAAATGTATCGTTCCATGTTCCATGTCATATACAGCATACAACTACAACGCCATTAGCAACCATGGGATGTTGAAAGATCCTTAAATCTGCACTAGCATATGTTCACAGCGAAAGGCCAAATTCAACCCTTCATTTGGTTGAATTTGAGCTCATTTACTCAGTGGAGAAACTAAAATTCATGTTAGCAGATGCTTGTTCTTTTAGTGTCACCTGGTGCATAGTTGTTGATTGGTCCCGCCAAAAAAAAATCCATTTAATATAAATGTGACCAATAGCATCAGTTTATGTTTTACATTTTAGTCAATGTCTTTCTGTTCAGTGCAGAATAAAACCAATCAATAGCCAAAAAGTTTAAATAAATAAGTTAATGCTGGGCTGTAACATAAATACTGAAATCCAGCCATAGTCTACATCCTCATAGGCCGTTTAACAGCTTGACTTCATGCCCTTGTAGATGTTCCCACATGGCTCAAGGATGAACACGCCATCAATAGGGAGAAAACTAAGTATTCTCCTTTTTCTCAAAGACACCGTGGTATAAATGGCGTTGACAGCAGAGGCACCACTGGCGGCTTTGTTAAAACAGGTGTTCATTTCCGGGACTGAATCCACCCAAAGGACATTACAAGCTTCATTATGAATTTATTTTACGAGCAACATTTTTTTCAGAAATGTCCATGTCTTCATTTTCAGGCTTGTGTTTATTTTATGATTTTTACTTTTACATTTGTCCTATTCCAAGCGCCCATGCCGTACCCCTGATGGGATGGCGCCCTGTGTGGCAAGCCATGACGCCGTCCATATCAGAACCCAACACTGACCATGGAGGTGGAGGTGTCAGGGTTTGGGGATGGATCCCAGCAGCAGGACGTGCTCAGCTCACCGTCAGATCTAGATCTGGCATTTGATGGATTCTTATCACAGCCCAGATCTCAATCTCACTGAGACGCCGTGGATCTTCCAGCTGAAAGCGAGGCGCGGGGTAAACTTTGCCTCAGACTGCTGTCAGAGACGGACAGGCGGATGCAAGAAGCGTCTCTATGAAGTGATTTCACCCAAGAGGGACTGGGCGTCCTAACTTTCCCCTCAATGCTCATGTGAGTGTATTTTGTTTGTTGATCAAAACTAGTTTGTTTTCTGCTGCTTCCATGCAGTTAAATCCCTTTTTTCACAGAGACGAGAAGAAGAAGAAAAAAGATTAAACATACATATTTAAATATCTCTTAATAAAGGAAGGAATCCTTAATGAGGTTTCCAGTTTTTCCCCCTATTGTCGTCATTATCAGGTGCTGCTGGATGAACTGCATGTCATCCAGGAGCCAGATGACGCATAGACGCGCAAAACAACGACATCTGCAGTTCACTGAGACCCCACAGTTTGCCTTACAGAAGCGGCCGAATGAAAAGCACATTTAGCCACCTTTTTGGAGTGCAGCCACAAATGCAGCCTCAGCGGCATGAAGCAGTGAGGTGGACTACGACACCTCGGGAACAGGAGCTGGGTATTCCGTGCAGGACCTCTGGGGTCTACTTACTCAGTGCGCTTCATGCTCCATCACATCATCAGAAAAGGAGTCTCCGCTCCCGGGTCCTCGCCGTAGGGGGGCGGGTGCTCCTCGGCTTCACGCCGGGCAAGCCGCTCGGTGGGAGGGTGAGCAGAAAACAGCCCCCGCTCTAGACGCCCGTGGCTGGGCGTTCAAAACACCTCCAACGCTTTCAGGGTCAGTACCGGTGGATCCCGGCTGCGCGTCCTGCTTCCGTTGTTGCGGGTTTCTCCTTGGGAACTGTGCTGCCTTCAGGGGCTGCTCGGGAAAAACAATAACAACAACAAAGACTTAATCAGTGGAATCTGGTGTACCCCGCCTCTCGCCCGGTGAACGCTGGAGATAGGCACCAGCAACCCCCGCGACCCCATGAGGGATTAAGCGGGTCAGAAAATGGATGGATGGATGGATGTTGCTTTTTTCATGGTGGGATTACAACTTTAAGTATTTTTGGTTAAAATTCACTAAAGAGTGTTGATAAAGAAAGACAGGAAAAAAAAACATGCTACATTGAAAATATGTACTACAATGAACAAATCCAAGTGAGAGGCAGGTGGGTGTGACGTATTTATAACAGATGGAGTGAAATGAGCAGGTTTGGTCATTCTTGGATGCAGAAATCCACGTTATAGTTTAGTTTTCCTTAGTTTAGATGTGTGAGATGTACGCTTACACTTTTGGTAAGTGAATGCAACACAGCCGTGGCACAAGGCTCTAGCCCTGCCCTGATTGGCCCTGGTGGGGTGGGGTGGGGGGGCAGCCACTCAGTCTCAGCCCCACAGCAGGACCCCCCTCCTCCAATCCCCCTCTGTATCTTTTAATATATGATTAGATGGTTTTTATCACACATGTCCATCAGCGCCTGGCGTACTTTTCCAAAATCCCCCATAGATGTAAAATACTCATTATCATGTACTTAACAAATGCTTGATGACAGTTATGGCCATTAAGTGTGGCACAACCAGTTATCTGGTTTAGCGGGCAAATTTAATTTTCACTTCGGGCCAGGTTGGTTTGGTTACTTTTAATTTGATCAATATAATCATAATTTGAAAACTGCATTTTGTATTTTCCCAGGTTCCCTTTGTCTGATTGCAAACATTCTTTGATGACCTGAAACATTTAAATGTAAAGGAAAAAGCAACGGCAGAGGAACTCTGTCAAGGATTTCATATTAAAACCCTTAATTTAGTTTGGTAGCATTTTTGGCTGGAGATCCAAACAAAACACAAAAAGTAGATCTGACATAAATTCATGATTTTTTTTTTTATTTACACATTAAAAGTCTGTCACTTGTACCTGTCAGGGTTCTCTGTGTGTTCAATGCTCTAACTCTGCTTCACAGGTGGTCCTAGTTAACTGGGGGGCGTGGCCCACACCTGCGGCTTGTCTGGAGTCATCAGCATGGGTTTCTTAAGGAGTGCTCAGACAGATGGAAGACGTCAGAGTGTTAACCCAGTCGTGGTATGCCTAGGCCTCTGACCTGTCCTCTGTGCCCCGTATCTGTGAGTTCTTGGACACCTCGTTTATGGACTAACCTTGTCTTCTGTTGTTCTCCAGTTTGTCGTGTTTCGATTTACTCAGCTGTCTTGGCGTCGTGCTCAAGGAACCAGCTCCTCAGAATCCCCGCTGCTCAGATTTTGCTCTGGCATCTCCCCTTAAACTCTCTTGGTGGTACCAAGCCGGGCTTGAGATTCCCCTTCCTGGATTCAGCTGGTTCATTCACAACCCTCTGGTTCTTCCATCTGCTCCTCCTGTCTGCCGTCAACTGTGGTGCGCTCCGGATCCCTCGCCAGCCTTAAATCTGTCAGCCCTCCAGTCATTCAGCCACCTGTTACGGTCACAGAGTCCCCTCGTCACTTACCATTTAGTCTTCCTGACTAAATGGTAAGCAGTGCAGCTTCTGGTATTTTTCCCTGGTTCGATCTTCAGTAACTCAACCTTCGTTCTTCCCCACAGTCGATCCAGCACTGACGTTCAGACCTCGCCTGTTCTACACGCCATGCGTTTCGTTATTGTCTGAGCCTTTAATAAACATCTTAAAATTGTTTCTGCCTCCGTCTGTATCTGCATGTGGGCCAAACACTTAAAAACCATGACAGAAGAACACTCTGGCCAACAAAGCCCAGCAGATGCATTCGGTCGGCATTTAGCCGCCCAGCAGGAACAATTACAGGCTCTCGGGTTAGCAGTTAATTCCACACAGGAACAGCTACAGCTAGTCACCGCTCAGCTCAGCCAGGTGACAGTTTCCCTCACTTCCGCATCGAGTTGGCCTGTCACTCAGGCTCCTAGCACTCCACCCTCTGCTAGTCTGACAGCTGAAGCCACCGATTGTGGTGATTGTGGAGGTTTCCTCTTTCAATGTAACCTAGTATTTAATCGTTCTCCTCCAACCTTTTCCACAGATCAAGCCAAGATTTCGTTTGTTTTACGACTATTAACCGGAAGAGCCCTTAGATGGGCAGAGGCTCGTTTCCCCGATTGTCTGTCCTTTGGTTGCACGTTTTTGGAATTTATTAGTGAGTTTAAGACGGTCTTCTCAGCCGAGTTGGATCCGGTACAGCAATCACGCTCGTTACTCTCTAAAGCAACGCGTACGACGCGTCTCTGATTTTTCAGTAGAGTTTCGCACATATGCTGTGGCTGCCGGCTGGGAGGCTAGGCGCTTAAAGGCAGTCTTTTTCCAAGCGTTGGACGAGAATTTAAAGGATGAGTTAGCCCGAGTTGAAGAGCCAAGTACGTTCGAGGGGTTGGTTGCGTTAGCCATTTGGCTGGATTCCCGGTTACGTAGTCGGAACCGGGTCCGAGCTGAGAGAACTTTACGGTCATCAGGTCCACCTGCACAGGGAATGGGGTCGCAGCGACCAGCAGTAACACCATCACCCCCCGAACCCATGTAGATAGGCTGTATTCATTTAACTCGTGAGGAACGTCAACAACGGGTCTCGGATAATCAATGTCTTTACTGTGGCGGAAAATGGCATTTTGTAAACTCCTGTCCGGTATGACCAAAAGACCGGGTCCGTCACCTTTAGTGGGGAAGAGGGCGGACCGTTGCCGAGTTTCCTCCCCCAAGTCTTTGGATAATCAGGTACCGTCTCGTTTCTGTCTGCCTGTAACATTGGCTTTAGACCAAGACAGTCTAAATGTCTCAGCCTTAGTCGACTCGGGTTCCGGTTTTAATTTGATTGATCAAGGGTTGGTTACCCAGCTTCTTATTAAGACCATTCCGTTATCTGCGCCCCTCCAAGTTTCCGTCTTAGATGGAGAGGAACTAACTCTGATCACGCATTTACTCTAGTGATCCAGATCAGCACCAACAACATGTTCGCCTAGGCCTCCAACGCCTCTTAAAGAACCGTTTGTTTGTTAAAGCAGAGAAGTGCGAATTCCACCAGGATTCAGTTTCCTTTCTGGGACTCCTCTTAGAGGGAGGACAAGTCAGAGCCGACCCCGAAAAGATTAAAGCAGTGGTAGAATGGCCAACCCCTGATTCCAGGAAACAACTCCAAAGATTCCTAGGCTTTGCTAACTTTTATAGACTCTTTATTAAAAACTACAGCCAGATCGCATCCCCTCTGCATGCTTTAACCTCCACCAAGGTTCCCTTTGTCTGGAGTTCTGAGGCCGAAGCCTCATTTGCCGAACTTAAGTCTAGGTTTTCACAGGCTCCCATACTTATTCACCCCGACCCAGCTAAACAATTTACGCTGGAGATAGATGCATCTGATACTGGTGTCGGTGCAGTATTAGCTCAACTATCTGATTCCGATAACAAATTACATCCTTGTGCTTTTTTTTTTTTTTCTCGCCGGCTGTCTCCAGCCGAGCAGAACTATGACGTAGAGGACCGTGAACTGTTGGCCATTAAGTTAGCTTTAGAGGAGTGGCGACACTGGTTAGAGGGGTCCGAGCAGCCCATAATAATCTGGACAGACAACAAAAACCTCGCCTATCTTCAGTCTGCCCGACGTCTAAATCCCCGTCAAGCCCGCTGGTCTCTGTTCTTCTCCAGATTCAATCTCTCCATAACCTATCGCCCTGGCTCCAGAAACATCAAGCCTGATGCTCTCTCTCGACAGTTCGCACCCCAGGAACGGGAACGGGAACCGCCAGAGTGTTAACCCAGTCGTGGTATGCCTAGGCCTGTCCTCTGTGCCCCGTATCTGTGAGTTCTTGGACACCTTGTTTATGGACTAACCTTGTCTTCTGCTATTCTCCAGTTTGTCGTGTTTGGATTTACTCACCTGTCTTACACTCTTGGTGGTACCAAGCCGGGCTTGAGATTCCCCTTCCCGGATTCAGCTGGTTCACTAACAACCCTCTGGTTCTTCCATCGGCTCCTCCTGTCTGCCGTCAATTGTGGTGCGCTCCAGATCCCTCGCCAGCCTTACATCTGTCAGCCCTCCACTCACTCAGCCACCTGTTACGGTCACAGAGTCCCCTCGTCACTTACTCTTCCCGGATAGGTCTTCCCGACTAAATGGTAAGCGGCACAGCTTCTGGTATTTTTCCCTGGTTCGATCCTCAGTAACTCAACCTTCATTCTTCCCCACAGTCGATCCAGCACTGACGGTCAGACCTCGCATGTTCTATACGCCGTGTGTTTCTCCGTTGTCTGAGCCTTTAATAAACATCTTAAAATTGTTTCTGCCTCCGTCTGTATCTGCATGTGGGCCAAACACTTAAAAACCATGACAGTACCAACAGAGACCGTTCTCTCAGAGCGATTAGACCAATACTTTGGATTGTGTTAAATGAGACATTTCAACTTGCACACAGTTGTTTCTTTCTCAGGATTTATTAACTCAGATTTGTGTATATTGTAGGCGAGGTTCTGTGTAGGCACTGCTTGTTGTTTTAATGGTAAATTCATTGTGTTACCTACAGTTATTTTCTGTCAAAACAATGTACATTATGTCAGTGTAGAGTTAGTGGTTTTTACTGGACAACAACTCAAATATTAAATACTGGGAAAACAAAAACAACCTATACTCTATATTGAATGGAAATACGGTTCTAGGGCCAAGTTGAACATTGTTTATAATGGCTGTTCACTTTAACTCTGGAATTTTAAAGGGGAAGTCCGGTCAACAAGGAAAAATCAGGGTATCATTAGCTATAACTAAAACTAATACATTTGTGGTTATTTAATGAACTTATCTTTAATCAATAAGAAAATAAAAACATAAATTGTCGTCTGAATCACTGTGTATGGGGGCTGACATGACTGCCCAAATATGGGCAGTAAGGGGCGTTTGACATCACATCCTGCGACGTGGAAGAGCGGAAGCGGCGACAGTATTTCTCTCCGCTTTCGATGCAAAGTCAATAGGAGCCGTTCTACACAGCTGCGATCATCAATTATTTCGGATTTCCAGAGGACTTCACCGCTGACATTCCCAAGAGCTATTGCTGAAGCAACAATGCCCACGTGCATGGCCATCGGATGTTCCAACACAACTGGTAAAAGAGGAAAAAACATTGCTTATTTCAACACAGTCACTTCAGCGATCTCTCCTCCGCTGTGTGTGTGTGTGTGTGTGCGCGCGCTCAGCTGCAGCGCCGGTGCAAAGCCGTGCTCAGCCCAGCATGTGCTGGAATGCTCTTATATTTTAATACTTATACTATAATTAATCAGCTAACTTAAGTCACTTCAGCGATCTCTCCTCCGCTGTGTGTGTGTGTGCGCGCGCTCTGCTGCAGCGCCGGCATAGCCGTGCTGCGCGGAGTGCGCACACACACACACGCGTGTATAGATATATACTGTAGGACCCGACTGAGTTTGATCTTGGAAAATAGTGCGCCGTGACAAACAGAGCGTTGAAACTTGCTCAACAGCGGGTCCGCCGAGTGACGTCAAAAAATGGGAGGTGACAGTACTATTCTTGACCAAGATGGATTCCTCCACATAAACATGATTAAATGAGAATTACGATTAATTAAAAAAACGTATAATTTTTTGCACAGTATGTAGTAGTTTTATATTTAAAGTACTTTCAGCAGTTTGAATTCTGATTTTGACCGGACTTCTCCTTTAATATGTTTCCGTTTGTTTGTAACATTTTAGCATGTTCATATTTCAGTGGTAAATACCAGATGTATTCAGCATTGTACAGTGAGGTTTAGATTTGTAGTCTTTGTTTCTTATGTTGTAAATGAGTGCTTTGCTGCTGGTACACCTGAATTTCCCTATTGTGGCACAATAAAGGGTTTTTCTTTTTTCCTATTCTACTCCAAAGATTCTGTTCATTGGCATCAGCTGTCATTCTTCTAGCTCTAACTTGTAAGTTGAATTTATCTGGTAAGTTGCAGATTTGTATTTTTTTGATACAAAAAGCTGTTGCTTCAACATCAAATGTCCAGTTACTCATGTTGTTTGATTTAGTCGTAAAATCCACACCTGATTAATGTTGTATCGTGTGTATCTTTCAGTAGATATTTTCATCAGAAAATGCTAATAGGAAAAACAACAAAAATTTAATTCTAACTAGTTTTAGGGTTTTTTTCTACTCAAACAGAAAAACTTACATTTAAATTGGCCTTTGTACTTGGCAGCACTTCCAACCCATCAATTCTTTGCGTGATAAAATCACAGGAAAATAAAGTAAACAGCCAAGATGTCAGCAAGAGAGTTGTGGACATCCATCCGTCTGCTTTATCATTGGGTGTGAAGGTGTGACACTCATTTGTCCAAATAAGTATGAGTTCCTATGGATTGAATCCACCTTCCATTATAAGAAAAGCGAGGAGGTCTTTGTCCTGGAGATTTATCTGTTGTGGTGGGGAACGTGCACTTTGATGTCAGAGAAAAAGCAAAAACCTCATGAAAATGTGAGTGTCGTTTAGGATAAAGCCAGTTGGGATGACCATCAAGATATATCAAAGATTGCAAATGCATTCAGGGACAGTTCCTGGAGCCATGTCTCGTGTTCTGATGAAACTAAATGCGAAGTGTTTGGTCAAATCGACCGTCTTTCCAGTTGGAGAAAAACGGCGGACGCTTGTGAACAACCTACTGGCTGTTCCTATGGAGATGGCAGCATCATATTGTTGGGTGGTTTACTGCAAGAATGACTGGTGTACCTCACAAGATGGATGACATGAGGAAAAAAACAGTGTGGAAATACTAAAGCAGCATCTCAAGACATAAGACAGGGAGTTAAAACTAGGGGACAAATAGATCCTCCAAATAGTACAATACAATGACCCTACGCATACTACAGAGTATTTGCAAAGGGGTTTGAGGGCAACAAGGTTTGTGTTTTGGAGTATCCATCACAAGGACGACATCCCATTTTCATCCCATTGAAAATCTGCGGGCTGAGCTGAGAAGGTGCTACAGAAGAAGGTGGCCTACAAACCTGACTCAGTTGCATCAGTTCTGTCAGGAAGAACGGGACCAAAATTCACTCAAACTTCTGGGAAACGTATGGAAGGATACCCAAGTCGTTAACCAAAGTGATACAGTTTAAAATAATTTATACCATACACTAAAAAAATTTAACTAAGCTTCTAAACCTGTAGAAAGTAGTTGTTAAAAAACGTGAATGCTTTTTAACACTCATTTAAAAATTGAAACTCGTGTATTATTTAGATTCTTTACAGATAGAGCAAAATAGTTTGTGCTTTTATTACTTGTAATTTGGATGATTATGAGTTAAATACAAAAATCAGTGTCTCAGAAAATTTGAATTTAAAAAAGATAAACGCCCTATTCAGCTATTATAATTAACAGCTGCAAAGGCTTCCTGAGCTTCCAAATTGTCCCTCCGTCTGGGTGGACAGATGTCCAGAAGACAGTCACTGACACCCCGGGCTTAGGAGAAAAACAACTAGACTGCTGCTCATCTACTCCAAAGTTCTCTTTTCAGATGAAAGGGAAGTTTGCATTTCGTTTGGAAATCAAGGTCCTGGAGTCCGGAGGAAGAGTGGAGAGGGACAGATTCCATGTTTCTTGAAGTCTAGTGTGAAGTTTCCACAGTCCGTGATGGTTTAGGGTGCTGTGTCATTTGCTGGTGCTGATCCACTGGCTTTTCTGAAGTCCACAGTCGATGCAGCCGTCTAGCAGGACATCTGAGACTGCTTCATGCTGCATGGAGATGCTGTTTTCATTTTCCAGCAGGATTTGGTACCTGCCCACACTGCCAAAGGTATCCAAAGCTGGTTTGTTAATCTCGGTGTCACTGTGCTTGACTGGCCAGCAAACCCCCCTGACCTGAACCCCATGGAAAATCGAAAGGTTGCTGCCAGGAGGAAGATGAGAGAAAAACGGGGATATGACTTACAGCGTGTGTAAACTATGTAAATCTTTGATGCACACGTGAAAATCTTCAGGAATATGAATTATGTCCATGAGTGCCACTTAAAATGGCTTGATCGGCAGGTCCTTTATATAAAGAATTATTATTAAAGGAACTCTGCACTTTAAACCCATAAATGACGACTTTTATTTTAAACCGAATTGGTGTGTCTTTCACAAGTGGTGAACACATTTTCTGTAAGGTCTGAATGACTTAAGTGGATTGCACGACTGCATCTGGGGTTAAACTTGCATCAAGATATGTTTGTTGTTGTTTTTTTTTTTGCATAATTTGATGTAGAGTCCAGGGTTTGCACACATTTTCCACCATCATCAAACTACCTGCAATCGCCTAATTTATTAAACAGGTCCAAGACTCCCCTCCTGCAGGCACGTGTTTTTATTTCACTCAGCACTGACTGCGGCTAACAACTGGGGAGCGCCCTGCTGTGGCTCGAGGATACAGTTGCTCAGAAACCATAAACCTCACCTCCCACAGTCCAGGGGCAACCCCCTGAAGTAACTGATACCACCGGAGGACAGCCAGTGTTTACCTCCGTCCATGGAAACAGACCCGCGCTGGTGTCTTTTCACATGGGATTCAGACACAGTGAAACAGGATTCCGGGCCTTTTGTCAGCCTCCCTGGTCAACTTTCAAAGCTCGGCAATCTTCAAAGGATTCTGATCACAAAAGAAACGAGGAAAAAGAGACAAAATTCTTCTTCTTCCTCTTCAGAGTCCACAGGTAGTCACACCCTTTTGTTCTTTTTATGCTTTGGGTTGAAAACTAGTTTTCATCTGGAATCACTACCCATCTTCCACCTACACCCACCTCAGTACCCCGTGGTAAACAGGAAGACAGCAGGACTGTGGACCAGTTGCCGATAATCTGCTCATGTAAGCATCAGATTCCAGTCGCCACTGATGCTGATCCTTTAATGTTTGAAGGCAGCAAAGCATATGGCCTCACTAAATTTCAGGCAAAGCAGGATTTAAGACTTAGGTTGCATTAACACTTTAAACTAAGGAAAAGACATTAATTTTACTGCCCTGAGGTTCAAGAAGCTCCAAGCCCCTGTGGCCAGAGACGCTTTAAACTGCAATCAGCAAGTGTTAACTTTTGTGTCTCATTAGACCTCCACAGTGGATCTGAACTGTTCACCTAAGTCTTCCTCTGCATTTGGTTCCAAAACCAGCGTGCCCCTTTTTTTTGTAAGCGACTAGAGCTGCTCAACGTATCCAACTGATGTCGTCATGGAAAATCCAGGTGTGCAATATCGCAATTGCAAATGACTCGTTGGATATCATGTATTGGAATGCGAACAACGTTTTAAACCAAATGGATGGACTGTCTCTGCCCCTGATACCCACATCTGACATCTGTTCAATTCAATTTTATTTATATAGTGCCAATTCATGAAACATGTCATCTCAAGGTACTTTCCAAAGTCAAATTGGAATTTGATTATACATCTGTTTGAAAGCTCACAGGAAGCGATGAGCCATCATGATGAATGGAAAGACAGAGAATAGTGGAGAACATGTAGGTTAAAATACTTTGATACAATTATCACAATATTTAACAATAACATCAAGACTGCATTTATGGGCGCAATGGTGGCGCAGGGCTAGTAGTAGAGGCCTCAGTCCTGAAAGCAGGCGTCCCCACACACACACACGTATATATATATATATATATATATATATATATATATATATATATATATATATATATCGTTAGATGGCTGATTCTAAGTCACCGTGTGTTTTAAAGCTGTCGCAGGTTTTCCTGTTTTTAATTTACTTTGCCACACCTAGAGACCATTTAAAACATTTTAATATCAAACCTAGATGACATGAGTAATTATTGGGGAAGAATTTTGGTAGGCAAGTTCTCAAGTTCAGTAAACATGAGCGATAAAGCTGTTATTAAAGGATTTTTTGGGGGCAAAAAAATAACAATTTAAGATTTTCTTTAGAGAAATAAACCTTGTTTTAAATTTTAGCATTAGCTGATATTTAGATGACACTGAAGAACTTTATCAATTTAGACATATACATTGGCAAGTATTTATCTTTACAATAGGATTGGGCTCAAAAAGAGCATGAGAAGTCCAATTGAAACGTCACATTTTAGATGACAGTTTTCAAACCAATGAGAACGATTTAACAATCCCTCTAACCAATCACGTTGACGTCAAGTTCCCAGAAGGCGGGACTTAACGGAGCCTCCTGCCATACCTGGTTTATCGTATAAAAAAAGCTGAGCGCAAACTAAAATTCACTGCCAATGAAACTCACAGAATGAATGGGACCGCTTATTCCAACTTTGACAACCAGGAACATGTTCTGAAACTTGGAGAGACGTTTGAGAAACACCCTAAAAGTGCCTACCACACGGTGCGATGTAAGTGGCGTTTTGAATCCTTAGGTGACGTCTGCCGTTTACTTTGGCTAACAAGTAGCGCGCTAGTTAGCATGTCAGCTAAACATCCGGAGTTTGCTTGTGCGGTTGCTAGAACAGCCGTCTCTGTGATTTATTCCTGTTAGACAGCTTCTTCCATTCTCTTGAGAAATCAGCAGCTGTTCATGGTAACGTGTCATTTTGCTTTTAACTGTTAAAACTACTGCTGCTGCTTCAACCTGTCGAAATGTAAGCTAATGTTAGCAGTGCGTTTGGCTGCACCCTACCGCCACCTTGCGGTAGAGGCATTCAACTGCACCGTTGAAATCATCGCTCGTTCTCAGTAAAAAAAAGGATTAACACAGCCATATGTACATATTATCACTGTATTTTTTTTAAATTATATCCAAAATTTCTAACTACATCTCCTCATCTTCCCCCACAGATGACTTCAAACCAGCATCCATCGACACAGCATGTGAGGGAGAGCTGGAAGTGGGCAAAGGAGAGCAAGTCACTATCACTTTACCTAATTTAGAGGTTAGAGATTATTTAAAAAAAAAAAAAAGTTTGATTTTATTAAGCTTCAGTTTTTAAAATGGGGGAGAAAATTATTTAATAGATCTTTTTTTCCTTTTAATGTACAAAACACAAGATTTTTTTAACATACACATTTTTTTCAGCAGATTTTACTGTTTTTGTGTTTGTTTATAAGATTGAAAGTATTATGATTTTCTGGCTGCCTTTGAGAGAATCCCAAAATGTGTTCTTGAAAGTAAACATTGAGGATCTTGATGTTAGACAAAAGCCTCTAGCCTGGCCACATGCAGTAGCACAACATAGTTGGGGTTCAGGAGTCAACGACTTGTAACCGCTTAAAATTAGTTTCTTTTTATGATTGCTTATTCGTTTTTTTCCCCCCTGTTGACCTGTAAGGGTTCGAGTGCTCCAGTTACGGTGTTTAAGGGATCTAAGAGGCCTTACATGAAGGAGTGCATCCTCATCGTGAACCATGACACAGGAGAGTACAGGCTCGAAAAACTCAACAGCAATATAGCTGTCAAGAAGACGAGGTGAGCTAAAATAGTTCTTTATAATATTGTTAATATGGTCTTACCTTTTAGGGATGGAGCTACACCTAAGGGTGAGGCTTGATTTAATAAGTTTGATTTTGTTTTTTAGAGTAAACAGGGCTTCCGTGCAGTCTGGAAAGATATAGAATTTGATATAGTTACTTTTACAGGTCTGAAAAAGTATAATAAAAAAAGTATGTAAGAATGTTAGACCATTCGAACTTTAATCCCTGTTCTAAGGTCTACAAGTTGTATCTGTCCGCATCTGTCCATCCATCTCTCAGTCACGTTCTTTTGCAGGTCTGACCATTGTAGAAAAATCTTTCCTAAGTCCATTATGGAGTTTGGTGTTTTTATTTTGTTTTATGTCAAAACCCTAGAAAATAGGATTTTGATTTGATTTGCACATGATTCAAAATGTGTAAAAGGGACATGAAATGATATTTGTCTTCTCGTGGATTTCCAGGGCTGAAGGCAGCAGTAAAATTCACTCTCGCCTGGAGCAACAAACGAGTCGCCTGAGCCAGCAGATGAAGGGAAGCAGCAACAGCACCACAGCCAAGACCTCAACCAGCTCCAAGAGCCCTCCGCCCAAGGAGAAGACTCCTCCAGCATCTCCAATGGATGACATTGAAAGGGGTATTATGTCGTCGTGCACAAAGTCTTCCACAAACCTCTCCAGTAAAGCCTGCGTGCAGAGGAGAGTATGCTGTGCCCCCGTGCTCCATGGAAGCTGCTGAATCTTCTTCGTTTTCTAAATCTTGCTCCAGAATTGATGGCGGAGGCCCGAGTCATGGATCAGCTGAGCAGCGGCGACAGCTCTTCGGACTCGAACAGCTCGTCTTCTTCGAGCAGCGACGACAGTTCCAGTAGCAGCGACTCAGAGGATGAACGTAACCCTGCCCCGACCAACCAGAGCATGCCTGTGATAAACACCAGCACCAATGCAACAGGCCTCCACCAAGAGAGCGGAGGAGGCCTCATTATGAACACGCTCAGTAAGTTGCACAGGCCTTGTCTGAAGCGAATCTCTTTGTTTTTATGTTGTTGGGTTTAGGGGTGGGTCGGTGTGGACTTTAAATTTTATCACAATATATTGTAGTAATGTCGGGATAATGATATAAGTGATGATAAAAGACTTTACAGCTTCTTGCAGTCTTTTTCAGGCAACTGTGGCTGACTGCATGTCAATTCTAGCCCAATAAACACAAATGTTGTCCTTAAAAAAACACTTAAATTTGTAACATTAAAACAAAATTAGAAATATGTTTCATCGGGACTCTTGTTACATAAAGAAGTGATTTTTTTTTTTTTTTTTTTTTTTTAATTACCAAACTGCACACAGTAGTGATGACATCTATAAAACCATTTCCCAGCTCGACTTCTTAGACTTGGAGGGGGGCTTGCGTTGCAGTAAACACGGGGTGGGGACGGCGTGTGAATCAGACATGCCAAGCATCTCTTTACTAGACCTGTTGGGCTTTCACTAAGTACAGACTGCACCAGAGAGCTTCTGGGAACACCAAGGCGAAATGCCAGCTGTGCTTTATTGGCTGAACACGGAGCATGGGGAGCTGTGCTCCAGGTTCACGTCAGATTGAGGACTGTCGAGTTCAAAAATGCTTTTCTAAGCTGGTCGGCGAATTGTTGTGTGAATTGAGCCTTAAGCATTCCTGCTTTACAGGACTGTCTCAGAAAATTAGAATATTGTGATAAAGTTCTTTATTTTCTGTAATGCAATTAAAAAACATGAAATGTCATACATTCTGGATTCATTACAAATCAACTGAAATATCGCAAGCCTTTTATTGTTTTAATATCGCTGATTATGGCGTACAGCTGAAGAAAACCCAAAAATCCTATCTCAAAATATTAGAATATTTCCTCTGACCAAGTAAAAAAAAAAGTATAACAGCAAAACAAAATCAAACATTTGAAAATGTCCATTAATGCACTCAGTACTTGGTTGGGAATCCTTTTGCACAGATTACTGCATCAATGCGGCGTGGCATGGAGGCAATCAGCCTGTGGCATTGCTGAGGTGTTATGGATGCCCAGGATGCTTCAATAGCGGCCTTTAGCTCATTTGCATTGTTGGGTCTGGTGTCTTTCAGCTTCTTCTTCACAATACCCCACAAATTCTCCATGGGGTTCAGGTCAGGGGAATTGGCAGGCCAATCAAGGACAGTAATGCCATGGTCAGTACACCAGTTACTGGGGGTTTTGGCACTGTGGGTAGGTGCCAGATCTTGGTTGTGCAGCGTTTCCTGCCACATTTCCCCCTTCCAACACACTTTTTGTGAATGTGCTTTGAAACTGCACTCTGTGAACAGCCTGCTCTTTGAGAAATTTCTTTTTGTGTCTTACCCTCCTGATGGAGGGTGTCAATGATGGTCTTCTGGACAGCAGTCAGATCAGCAGTCTTCCCCATACTTGTGATTTAGTTTACTGAACCAAGCTGAGTGTTTTTCAAGGCTCAGGAAACCCTTGCAGGTGTTTCGAGTTAATTAGACGAGTCAAGTGATTAGTTGAATAGCCTACTAGTATACTTTTTCACGATATTCAAATTTTCTGAGACAGTCCTGTACATCGCCCAGGTCCAGTGTTAGTTTCTCACCACATGGGGGCGTTCTGCATACATTGCCGATATCATTGCGCAGCCCTAAAGCATGCCAATACTTTTTGATTTTGTGGGGAAATTATTGATTTATTTATTTTTGTGTGTTTCCACGACAATACACCAGTGAACAAAAGCTAAGCTGTACTTTGGAAATTGTTTTCCTTCTCCAGAGAATGACCTCCAGCTGAGCGAATCAGACAGCGAGAGTGACTGAAGGAAGCGAAGGCCTCGACGTGAACCATTAAGGAGCCCAGCAAAGACCTGTCTGCTCTTCTGCCGCCTATGAAGTGTGGCTGTGTCATTTACGTATCCACAGATCTGTTAGACATGCTGCTTCCCTGCTCACAAACACAGCGTTTCATCTTCCTTTGCTCGTGTGAAAGCTCCACCTTTGTGGTGCCTTAGTTGATAGAGATTTGGTGCTTTACTAGAAGCTGGAACTGTGTTTTGTGTCGTTTCCATTGGTGCCTCTGCTGGGGTTAAACAGTTTAAGGAAGTGCAAGAGACATAATGTGAAAAGCATTTGTGAAATCGAGACAGATGTGGTCAACTTAAACCACCGTCTATACTTCTGCATTTCCGGCTAGCAATGTTAGCTGCCACTGCCGACGGCCATCTATCAATTTCATTGTATGCCGCACGACTATATCCGAAGACATCTGTTACAATCAGAAGCAGGGTTAACAAAAATAGAGTTTATGAATCGGGAACCTACAAAAAGAGGCTGCAAGACGGTCAAATTGTCATTGGAGGGAGTGAAAACACTGGGATGGTTTTCTGCAGACTTCTTACTCTGCTACTCCCGTAAAGCACCGCAGCTACGAGCGTTTAAATACAGTTTAATTAATGCCGCGCTATCACTCAGTGGACTTAAGTACGCTTTGTAGCTTTAAACCTGCAATACTTGAATCTAATTATTTATCTTTTCTTAATGCTCTTGACCAGAAGTGAGTGGATTTTATGTTTAGTTTATTACCCGAGCAATTGGAAGTGCAAGTTACAAGCAGCGATGCAGAGCCAGACCAGATGTGTTGATACTGGGCCTGAGTGAGTCTTAAGAGAATACTTAATGTGCCTTTTTATTTCCTCGGGAAGCTTCTGTGGGCTTCCTGCCTTTCCCATATCCCCGTATCACAGCCAAGTCGACTCAACTAACAGGAAGCGGATGTTTGTGTCCCAGGCACTACTTTGGCATCCGAACCATCTGAATACGGCCAGAGGCTGAGGCTCATGTCTTTTTTGAAATGAAAAGTCAAATGTATATGTAGCATAAAGATCTTTAGCAAATATTAAAAGATTTTTATTGTCTCTCGAGTGCATTATTTTATTTGTGCCAATGATCATTTTCAGAACCTTACACTTAAAAAGCAATAGATCTACCCAGCCTATTATGTGCATAGCTGCTATAGGTATGAGCCACTTGCAATTCAATTTGAAGATTTTCTTTCCTTTCTCTTTTATTTCTGTAGGACAAAAATAAAACGATCCTTGATAAATGCAGTGGTTTTTCATCACACGTGGATTTCAGCACTTTTAACCACGACACCTAGGTTTTAGCCAATCAAGGTATCAAATGAAAATGTCAGCAGCAGGCGCCATGAGAAACCACAAGTTATGCTGGCTGACCTTATTTGGATAGTGACTCTCGAGACGATAGTGGATTCTGACAAAACAGATGTGATAGCAGCTACGCGTGCATTCTTATGCGCTGCCATGTTTATTTGGGTTCAGCTGTATTTCCCGCCTTAATCCATAATGCTGTAAGGTGATTTTCTCAGCCTGTTTTGGGCCGGTATCGAAAAGTTGAGGCGGGAGTGGGCCAAGATGGAGTCTTGTGTTTGTGAGGCTGGGTTAGGATTCTAGGGGTGTAGAAAAGTTAAATTCAGTCTCCCCAGGTGCTGCATAGAGATCTTAATATTCTGTTTGGGTCATATTATTCAAGCTGTTCTGTCTTTCTGTACTCTGTTAGTTTTTTTTTTTCTTACAATTACGTCACAGTAGTGAGTTTGCTGCTAAACAAGGTCACGGTTTTGTGAATCCACCATTTTTAGATTTTGTAGTCCAAGCTGAAGGATGGATAAGTGAAATTGTATGTTTGCTGGTTATATTAACCCACAGAATTCATTACACCGTCCCCCAGCATTCTGCATAAATGGCTAAACGGGATAGAGTGGTAACTCTGCGGCCTGGAGGGGAACGGGGTCTAAAGTGCCTCCTTTGCATTTAAAGAGACAAAAAACCAAACGAGTTGCTCTCAGATGCACCTCAGAACAGGGACAGTAGACTGCTATATATAGACGACCTCAACTGAATGATTTAAATGTCAAAAGGAAGAACTGAAAAGCACCATATGTCCCCTGTAAGATTAGTATTTTGTACTCAACTTTCCAAAAATATGTAAACTAAGAACTGAAGGAAATAATTAGGCTTGTGAACATTTGAATCTGAAGTACGGAGACTTGAAACATGTGGCACCCTGGACATAGAGAAGGCCAGAGTGGCAGGTTTTATTTGTGTGCAGCATAAAGCAAAGCAGGGCTGTACCATCGCCACCTGCCGCTGCACACTGCTGCTCAGCTAGCCGAAAGAATGCTACTATATTTTTCCTGCACTTTGAAGAAAAGTTCAGTTCTGAACTACATATTGCTGGACACTGATGGCACAGTTGTCAGTGTTGTAGGAGGTCCCAGGATCAAGACCCAATATATCTTTCTCTGTGGAGTTTGCATGTAAGCACAGATGGACATTTTTGTTTAATTACAGTGAAGCCAATGCACTTTTTCTCATGGTTCTACTGCTGCGGCCTCACACCTGGCGTGCTAAAACATTAAATTGGGGTGAAAATATTTCTATTTCGTTGATGAATGGAAAAGAAATGAAAACGTTTTCGGTTATGAAGCGATGAGCTAGCCCATAATATCGCCTCCTTTATTCAAAACAGTGACATCAACGATAACGTATGGAAAAAGAATTTGAGGAAGTTTTAGAAGTCATGTTCTAATTTTTCATTTGGGTGGACCCATATTTCCTATAAAACTAAGCAGCCCATATTAAAGCTATGAACAAAGGAAATAGTTTTTCACGTCTGGAATAACTGCCATGACCGGAACGTTAGAACTGCTCCTTACGTGTTCGACAAACCTTGTTGTGCAATTACAAGTGAAAGCCGTTGTGTTTTGAATGTTTTTTGCATTAGGAGGTGTGCCTCCAGGAGTGGAACTCTGGTGACTGCTGCTCTTTCTCACTTTGTGGCAATAACAAACATCACCATGTGCTGTGTGGCCTGCTTGTGTAAATTTGTTGTGAAATTCTTTACGTGTCAGAACCTGTAGGGTGGAGTCTAACTACAGGCGAGCTACAAGCAGCTAACGTAATCATATGTGGCTGTAGTATTAGTACCACACGCAGAAGAAAACTGACACGGGGTCCCTGAAAATGTAGGACTGAGACTCTTAAAGAATTTTAAAAGAAAACTTATTTTCTGGGGGCATCCACATTTAAAATAATAAATACAGTAAAAAAAACAAATACAGTAATAATAATAATAAATGTTTTGACTATTCAAAGTTTAGATTTGCATTATATTTGTGCATTATTTAACATATCCTAACAAGCCTTTTAAGGACCTGTTAGTTATCTACTGACCTGTCTACATTTTAATTTATTCAGTAAATCTGTTAAGTAATTTTATGAATTGTTGAAGTTCAAGTGAAGCTTTCTCAACCATCTGCTGTGCTATTGTAGTAATTTGTTATAGCGCTGGAAAAACGTGTCTCATGAAACAGAGAAACCCACACTCATGTTTGTATTTCTAGCCATATTATAACTTTGTATCAACTTCCATTTATTTTGTCCCGTAAATCCATTTGTGCCCATGGACACCAACTAAGCTAAGCCTAACTTACACCACAGCTCTAACCTTAAAAATGGGGCTCCACTTCTTCAGTACCATTCTACAAAAGTCAGCCAACCCCATTTTTATAACCGTTTTGCTGTATCTTTTCATGAGGCGAGACTGAAGATATGATACAATGTAAAGTAGTCAGTGTGTAGCTTGTATAACAGTGTACATTTGCCGTCTCCTTAAAAATAACTCAACCTACAGCCAGGGGTGACGCCAGGCCTCCACAGTCACCAGATCTCAATCCAATAGAGCACCTTTGGATGTGGTGGAACAGGAGATTCGCATCATGGATGTACAGCCAACAATTCTGCAGCATCAGCGTGATGCTGACATGTCAATATGGACCAAACTGTCTGAGGGATGTTTCCAGTACCTTGTTGAATCTATGCCACGAACGATTAAGGTAGTTCTGAAAGCAAAAGGGGGTCCAACCCAGTACTAGTAAAGTGTACCTAATAAATTGGCCAGTGAGTGTATGCTTAAAATAACAATAGGTAACAATGACACCTTGTGGTTAAACTCGGAACAACACATACACACAGCCTGCCGTTTCTAAACGGTCTATTGCTGATGTGAAACTCCACTGAATCCTTACCTACCTTTTTTCATGCACCTGTTCCTTCTCAGTCCAATCCTTTCGGCCCTCCGTCCCACCTGTGAAGAAACTGTTTTCATTTGGCAGACAAAAAATAATAAATAAAACATTTTACAGAGCTATTAGTGCAACTGTAGACTTTCTGTTGAGAAAATAAATTTTTAATATGGGGGGGGGGGGGATTAAAATATTACATAGAGCCTCATCCCGGGCCTTTCTGGGACTCTAATCTTTTGCCCTACTATCAGTATTACCATTTCAGGAACTATAGAAGTAAAAATAGTTAAAGTATGTTAACTCATTATAAAACTATGTTATCCATTCCTAATAATGAAAATAATTAAATTCAATTTTATTTATATAGCGCCAATTCATGAAACATGTCATATCAAGGCACTTTCCAAAGTCAAATTCAATCAGATTATACAGATTGGTCAAAAACTTTTCTATCTAAGGAAACCCAGGAGGTTGCGTCAAGTCTTGACAAACAGCATTCACTCCTCCTGAAAGAGCATAGAGCCACAGTGGACAGTCGTCTGCATTGTCCATGGCTTTGCAGCAATCCCTCATACTGAGCAAGCATGAAGCGACAGTGGAGAGGAAAACTCCCCATTAACAGGAAGGAAAAACCTTCATCAGAACCAGTGTGAACGGTCATCTGCCTCGACCGACTAGGGGTTAGAGAAGACAGAGCAGAGACACAACAAGAGAGACAAACAAGCACAGAAGCACACATTGATCCAGTAATCTGTTCTACATTAGATGGTAATAGCAGATGATCTGTCTTCCCTTTGAATTTATTTTATGTTAGAGGGAATTTGAAATTTCTAATGGAGAATTACAACTTTAAACTTGTTTAAAACACAGAGACAAATGAGGTTAAAAATACAAATTCTAATTTAGCCATAAGAAAAGTGGAACAAGGAGTTGACCAAAAAATGTGTTAAATTTTGCTTAGTTGCGCATGAACTAAATAACTTAAAGGAGGTGGTATTATAACATAGATACATGGAAGCTATTTGGTTCACAAGAAACAATATCCTTAAACGGATCTATAGTGTGCTCTGAGCAAAATATTATATTTGTTAGCCTACATATAAAAGAAACATGGTGTCAGTATAACAATTGTATTTTAGGAAAAATTTAAACTAGTTGTACGCATGTTTTGAATTTTCATTCAAAAGTGCAGGATCATTTGGGCATAAATGAGTAATGCCTGAACTCTTGATCTTAACCTTTTACATTCCAGAATCCTCATTAGTTTAAAACGTTTAACCTTTCCATTTGACTTAAATAGATTATCTTTTTTAGCAAAACACATGCCAATTGCTTGTGATGACCATGAAATACAAGTAGATGACGCTTGGAATCGTTAAAATGTCATTAATTAGGGTAAAAAGGTTAGTTACTCCTGCACAATGGATTCAAAGCATAATCCATTTAGGAATAAAGTAACAAATTATGAATTAAGCATTTAATAAAGATGCATAATGGATACTAGGATAAGATTAGAATGTGAGAGTTTTGATAAAGCTGGAATAAAAGTTTTTTATCTTGAATATTTGACAGCCGTTCACAGACTAATGGGTTAATGGCTGAGAGTTGTTGTTTACATATAGCTTATCGCTCTGTTTCGAAATGTTCCACACTTTGATGAGCCATCACGTGTTCACAACATTTGAAGTCCTAAACCTGGAAACATTTTAAGGTTACAAAGCCAGGAATGGTCATTTCTGAGAGGTTTGTAGAGACATCAGTTTAGTTTGAATGATTAGTACAATATCAGTTTCAAAGTAAATTCATTATTATGAAGGTGAAGTAAGTTTAGAAGGTGATGATGCAGGATCTGTACAGCTTATTATTAATGGGAACAGCCGAAAGTAGCATGCGATCATTTATGAACGTCAGGAAAACAGAATGTTTAAGCCATGTCTGGAAAACAGAAGTTGTTTAGACGTGTCACTAACACTGACAATAAATTTATGCATATGGCATTTCAAAGGTTAAAATTGTAACGTGTTTATTTTATAAGAGACAGTAGTAATCCAGTTATTGGAATTTGGTCTTTAAACTGATAAATGAGCAGTGAATAATTGAAATTGTCTTCTGTCATGGTTTTCAGGTGACGAGCCCACATGCAGATACGATCGGGAAGCAAAGCACAGTTTAAAGATGTTTATTTTAGGAAACAGGCAGATCTACGGACGGAACTACAGGCGATTCGGCAGGGTCAGAACGTCAAGGCTGGAGAGTCTGCAAGAGAGAGAGAGTAAGTGACTCTGAAAGGAGAACCAGGAGAACTGCTAGAAGCTACGCTGCTTACCATTGGGCTGGGCGGACCTAACCGGGAAGGAGTAGCGCCGAGGGATCTCTGTGAAACTACTCTGCTGATGATAGGCGGCTAGTGGCTGAGGGCGGCAGATGTTACTGGCGAGGGATCCTGAGCGAGCCTCGTCGGCAATGGTGACAGATGGATTGACCAGAGTGAGAGCAGAACCAACAGAATCCGGGAGAGGGGATCTCAGGCCTCGCTGGGTAACATCCAGGAAGTATGAGGGGAGCGCCAGAGCAAAATCTGAGCAGAGGATTCTGATGGTCTGGTTCTTCGGACAAGACGTCAAGACAGGTGAGTGCATCCAAGCACCAAAAATCTGAGACAAAACAGGGAGAGCCAAAATTAGTCAAAGTCAAAGAGCGAAAAAATTCACAAGCTGGTTTCCAAGAGTTGGGACAGAGGCCACGTCGTACCACGACTGGTTAAGGCTCTGGCGTCTTCCATCTGTCAGCGCTCTGCTTAAGAAGCTAGAGGAAGCCGCCTGCAACGAGCTGCAGGTGTGGGCCACGCCTCCTCAGCCAACTAGACACACCTGAGGAGTAGAGTCAGAGCAGAGCAGCACAGAGAACCCTGACACTACCCCCCCTCAACGGCCGCCTCCTGGCGGCCCAGACGAAGAGGTGCTGGGTTGAGCCGCCCAAAAATCCAAAATCAAATCCTTATTCGGGATGGTTGCTGCAGAGACCCACGAGCGCTCCTCAGAGCTGCAACCCTCCCAGTCGACGAGGTATTGGTGGCCCCTACCTCGCCGACGGGCATCCACAACCCTGAGAACGCGAGGGTTCTGACTGTCCTGGGAGGGTGGAGGGGGTCCGGCAGGAGGGCACAAGTTGCTGTCCAAGACGGGCTTGATCTGGGAAACATGGAAGGTAGGGTGTACTCGGGAGTGAGGGGGCAAACGAAGACGGACGGTGGTCGGGTTAATAATTGTCTCTATCTCATATGGACCAGTGAACCGGGGAGCAAGCTTCTTAGCGGAAGGGTTGGACAAAACGTCTCTGGAAGATAACCAAACCTTCTGACCGGGGCGATAATGGGGAGCTGGTCTGCGGTGCTGGTCGGCAAACCTCTTGCTCCGCTCTGCGGTGCGAGTGAGTGCTGTAATAGTAGTTCTCCAGATGTCCTGGCAGCGAGCAATGTAGTCGTTGATGGAGGTGAAGGGAATCCTGAGTTCATCTGTGGGTAGGAGTGGAGGTTGATATCCCAAAGCAACTTCAAATGGTGAACGTCCAGTAGCTGAGGTGATGTGTGAGTTAAGGGCATACTCTACCCAGGGCAAAAACTTGTTCCAGTCAGAAGGTGAAGATGACGTGAGGCAGCGGAGGGTGGTCTCTAGTTGTTGATTCATGCGTTCAGTCTGGCCATTGGTCTGAGGATGATATCCGGAGGTGAGTGTGTAACGGGCACCCAGAGCAGAGCAAAAGTGCCGCCAGACCTGGGAGATAAACTGAGGGCCCCGGTCAGAGAGGATGTCAACAGGGATGCCGTGAAGTCTGAAAACATGTTTGATGAGGAGCTGGGCTGTCTGGAGGGCGTTGGGTAATTTACGGATGGGAATAAGATGACAAGACTTAGAAAACCGATCAACTACTGTTAAAATGGTTTACATACCTTGGGACAAAGGGAGACCAGTAACAAAGTCAATAGCAATGTGGGACCATGGACGTTTGGGGATGGGGAGAGGATTTAACAAACCGGAAGGTGGCTGGGTAGAGGACTTATTCTGGGCGCAGACTGGACAGGCTAGAACATACTCTCTAACATCCTTGGTCCATGATGGCCACCAGAAGCGCCGGGACACCTGAGACTGGGTTCTAAAAATACCCGGATGGGCGGAAAACTTAGCATCATGACTCCAGCGTAGAACCTCAGGACGAACAGACTGGGGAACATACTTAAGTCCAGGTGGACCTGTGCCTGGGTCCGGGTCTAATAGTTGGGCCTGTCTGATCCTGTCCTCCAGATCCCAATGCAGGGCTCCAATAGTACAAGTAGGGGGAAGAATCGGTTCCGGCTCTCTTTCCTGTTCAACAGTGGCAAACTGACGAGAAAGTGCATCGGGTTTGACATTTCTGGAGCCAGGTCTGTAGGTGATGGTGAGGTTAAATCGAGAGAAAAACAAAGACCAGCGGGCTTGTCTGGAGTTGAGTCGACGGGCTGACTGCAGGTAGGAGAGGTTCTTATGATCTGTCCATATAATGATGGGCTGCTCGGACCCCTCTAACCAGTGCCGCCACTCCTCCAAAGCTAGCTTAATGGCTAGTAGCTCACGATCACCCACGTCATTGTTCTGCTCTGCCGGGGACAACCGACGGGAGAAAAACGCACAGGGATGTAATTTACTGTCAACCTCAGACTGTTGGGACAAAACCGCTCCCACCCCGGTATTAGAGGCATCGATCTCTAGAGTAAACTGTTTGGCTGGATCGGGGTGAACGAGTATAGGAGCCTGTGAAAAACGAGATTTGAGTCTGTTGAAGGCCTCCTGAGCCTCAGGACTCCAGATGTAAGGGACCT
This sequence comes from Fundulus diaphanus, assembly GCA_037039145.1. NCBI lineage: Eukaryota > Metazoa > Chordata > Actinopteri > Cyprinodontiformes > Fundulidae > Fundulus > Fundulus diaphanus. The sequence continues at coordinate 20,934,428 of CM073132.1, read as the reverse complement.
TGGTAGAGGTGAGAGCATGCAATGGGGAGGCTACCTGACTATAGTTCCTGATAAAGCGCCTATAAAAGTTAGCGAAACCAAGAAAGCGTTGGAGCTGTTTGCGCGACTCAGGAACGGGCCATTCCACTACTGCCTTTATTTTCTCCGGGTCTGACTTCACCTGTCCGCTTTCTAAAACTAGTCCAAGAAAAGAAATAGAAGTCTGGTGAAAATCACACTTCTCGGCTTTAACGAATAAGCGATTTTCTAAAAGTCGCTGGAGAACAAGACGAACATGCTGTTTGTGTTGTTCCAGATTACGAGAGTAAATCAGGATGTCGTCCAGATAGACGAAAACAAAAACATTCAAAAAGTCCCAAAGGACATCATTCACCAGTGCCTGAAAAACTGCCGGAGCATTGCACAAACTAAAAGGCATGATTAAGTACTCGAAGTGACCTAACGGGGTCTTAAAGGCCGTCTTCCACTCATCCCCCTGTCTCACCCGAACCAAATGATAAGCGTTGCGCAGATCAAGTTTAGTAAAGATCTTGGCATTCTGGACTGGCTCGAGAGCTGAAGATAATAGAGGAAGCGGGTACTTATTTTTAACAGTTATTTGGTTGAGCCCTCGATAATCGATACAGGGTCGAAGGGACCCGTCCTTCTTGCCGACAAAAAAGAAGCCGGCGCCTAATGGAGAGGATGAAGGACGAATTAACCCTGTAGCTAGAGACTCCCCTATATACTTCTCGAGCGCTTGACGTTCTGACCTGGAAATGTTATAAAGCCGACTCACCGGGAGTGGAGCCCCAGGCAATAAGTCAATGGCGCAATCGTAAGGGCGATGTGGAGGAAGTGAACAAGCCTGAGTCTTACTGAATACCTTCCGTAAATCGTGGTATTCTTTCGGAACGCGAGAGAGGTCAATAACGTCTCCGGAATCTGTCAAGGTGGTAGGGGAAACAGATACGGGGCGAGCGGACTGTAAACAACGGGAATGACAAGCTGGGGACCATGATTCCAGTCGGGACTCAGCCCAGTTGAACTGTGGGCTGTGGACAGTTAACCAGGCTAAACCCAAAACCACGGGTGAACGCTTGACTGGGAAAACAAAAAATGAAAGTTGTTCCCGGTGGTTACCGGAGACTATCACCACTAGTGGTCGGGTGCGATGGGTGATCAAAGTTAATCTCTGCCCATCTAAAGATGAGACCTGAAGAGGTTCGGGTAATGGCTCGACAGGCACACGGAGCTGATCCACTATGGCTTGGTCCATAAGATTAAAATCTGAACCAGAGTCTACTAGAGCCGAAACATCAAAACTATCCTGGTCAAACATTAAAGTGACTGGCAAACATAAGCGAGAAAAAGACGGCACCTTAGTGGCTACCCGGGGAATTGTTCCGTCACCGTCCACCGTTCTCCCCGTTACGAACGGTGGACTCGGTCTTTTGGCCGAACAGGACAGTCTCTTAGGAAATGACCTTCGCCTCCACAATAAAGGCATAAATTTCCTGAGATTCGCTGCCGACGCTCCTTATTAGTTAAACCGACCTGCCCCAACTGCATGGGTTCTGGAGGTGGAGTACTAGACCGGGGTTCCCTACGGGTAAACGTCGAAAAAGTGGATGATCGCCAGGCTTGGTCCGGTCTAACCCGGTTCCGACTGCGTAACCGGGAATCCAAACGGATAGCTAACGCTACAAAATCCTCAAAATTCTCAGGTTCCTCAACCCGGGCTAACTCGTCCTTTAGAGTCTCATCTAGAGCCTGAAAAAATACTGCCTTTAACGGCCTCGGCTGCCAACCCGCAGCAGCGGCAACCGTGCGAAACTCCACAGAGAAGTCTGATATGCGTCGACCGCGCTGCTTCAAGGAAAGGAGATGACGAGACTGTTGAGCCGACTCTAACTCAGGTGAAAAAATTGTCTTAAACTCGGTAACGAAGTCCTGAAAAGTACACCCGAATGTCTGGCAATCAGGGAATCGAGCCTCAGCCCATCTAAGAGCCTTTCCCGTTAATAGTCGTAAGACATAAGATATCTTAACCTGATCTGAGGCGAATGTCTGAGGGGAACGGTTAAACACGAGTTTACACTGGAATAGAAAACCGCCGCAACTCCCACTGTCACCAGAGAACTTCTCCGGACAAGGTGACGCGCCCTCAGGTGGCGGAGTCCGATTCTGATTCTCAGTACTCTGAACGGCGGGAGGCGGGGTGCTGAGGTCTTGAGTGACAGGCGACGTCATCGCGGAAGTGACTGTGTCCATTAGCTGGCTAAACTGAGCGGCTAATCTCTGAAGCTGTTCCTGTGTTGAATTTACGGCTAGCCCTAGCGACTGTATCTGTTCCTGCTGTGCGACTATCTGCCGCCCGAACGTATCCGCTGGACTTTGGTGGCCAGAGCCTTCTTCTGTCATGGTTTTCAGGTGACGAGCCCACATGCAGATACGATCGGGAAGCAAAGCACAGTTTAAAGATGTTTATTTTAGGAAACAGGCAGATCTACGGACGGAACTACAGGCGATTCGGCAGGGTCAGAACGTCAAGGCTGGAGAGTCTGCAAGAGAGAGAGAGTAAGTGACTCTGAAAGGAGAACCAGGAGAACTGCTAGAAGCTACGCTGCTTACCATTGGGCTGGGCGGACCTAACCGGGAAGGAGTAGCGCCGAGGGATCTCTGTGAAACTACTCTGCTGATGATAGGCGGCTAGTGGCTGAGGGCGGCAGATGTTACTGGCGAGGGATCCTGAGCGAGCCTCGTCGGCAATGGTGACAGATGGATTGACCAGAGTGAGAGCAGAACCAACAGAATCCGGGAGAGGGGATCTCAGGCCTCGCTGGGTAACATCCAGGAAGTATGAGGGGAGCGCCAGAGCAAAATCTGAGCAGAGGATTCTGATGGTCTGGTTCTTCGGACAAGACGTCAAGACAGGTGAGTGCATCCAAGCACCAAAAATCTGAGACAAAACAGGGAGAGCCAAAATTAGTCAAAGTCAAAGAGCGAAAAAACTCACAAGCTGGTTTCCAAGAGTTGGGACAGAGGCCACGTCGTACCACGACTGGTTAAGGCTCTGGCGTCTTCCATCTGTCAGCGCTCTGCTTAAGAAGCCAGAGGAAGCCGCCTGCAACGAGCTGCAGGTGTGGGCCACGCCTCCTCAGCCAACTAGACACACCTGAGGAGTAGAGTCAGAGCAGAGCAGCACAGAGAACCCTGACACCTTCTAAATTCTGGAACAAAGCTGAAGGGTAGAAGAAGTCTTCCAGAGGAAAAGGGTGCTTGAATTCTAGTTACTTCTTTTTTTTTTTGCTTCTTTCTCTTGCATGAAAACCCTGGTCAATAAATTTTAATCATAAAAATGAACATTTCTGTTAGGAATATTTTTCAGGAGCAGATGAGGAGCAGATTTGCACAGGAGAATGGCTGAATCTGGGTACTGGCGGAGTGAGCCTTATGGACATATCCTTTCTAAATTGTGAATTTTGATGAATGGTTTTTGACAAATGATAACACACAAATACTATCAGACATTTATGTGTAAGGTCACTATTTTTACTGTTGATGTTGACTTTGAAATTCTACCTTTGCTCATGTATTGTATTTTCTACTGTCCTTATGTCTTGGAGTGGACTCATGGTTCATGGAGGACCGGATGAATTGTTATTGAAGGGGACTGTGACATATGGGCTGATAAGATAGTGAGAAAAGGTGATGTTATTATTATACATCTACTTAAACAATTGGTTTCTGTAACAACTCTGCTTCAAACTGCCCACATGTTGCATAATCTGCGACGACTGAACTGTTATTTTCTCTACTTTTGATATTTTTGTTTTTAAATTATGCTGCCATAGTTTGTTGTTTTGTTTTGATTTACGTTTACAGGTGAGCGATCTTGGAAAGTATTGAAGTTCTGGGAGTTTATTTCAGAGACACAAAAGATTGTGTTGGATTTCAACTTAAGGTGCAATTAAGTACACACAGAATGATTTAATGTTGGCAGTAATTTTTTACAATTTAATTCAGTACGAGTTGAGATATCATGGATATGACAGGAAGTTTGGACACTGAACATCAATGTTAAAGAAAATGTACATTATAAAACACTGACGTTCTCTATGCCTGGATCACATGGAATAACTGACAAGACTCTAGCCCCATGGACACGTCAAGGATACCATCATGAGAGTAATGAGACTGTGCGTTGGGAAATCATTGTAAGATACGATGCTGGTTAGTCTTTACGGTCTCCTCAGGACAACCCAGGATGCTGTTGGCGCAGGGACCCTCTTTGTGTGCTGGACTGAGGGACTCAGTGGCATTTGTTTAATATGTTTGTTTTTTCTTTCTGTTCTTTTTTTTAGACTTTGATGCCTCCTTTTGCGACATTGTGAATACCATGGCAGATTTTCCAACTCATGCTGGTCGGTCAGGTGGTCAGCTGGCAGACGCCCGAGGGGGAGGGGTCCATGTAGCAGTTTTTTACCCTGAATGTATACATAAACACCACCAGCAGGGATTTTTTCGGTTACACGTGGGACAGATGAAATGCCATGGGAAAACAATGGACGTTTTGTATATATTTGTGTGTTTACTGTCATTTTATTCTGCAGTTATGAAAGTATGCTAATCACTTCTGTTTGGTAATCAGTTTGAGTATTTTTAGAATATTACATTCTTCTATTATTCCATATTTAAATTATTCAATTTTTCTTATAGTTCCTATATGTGATTTTTGTTAATCCTATACTATAATGCTACAGTTTACTATTTATCGTTTACGTATTATAATATGTAAAGGTTTTCTTTTGATATGTTTCACTTTTAGTGAAAAAGGGGGATGTATAGTAGAAATCATTAGTACGGTACTGAAGAAAACGGCTTGATCTTTTACTATTGCCAAGTTTGAATCCTGTTTGTATTAATAACTGAACACCCTCTCCAAAGAGTGATTAGGTCTGGAGTGTTTTAAAGTGCCCCACAGAAGAGGTAACATAAGGCCAATGGAACGTTTGTTGAACTGGGTTGCTATGATCTTGGCTTTGTATTTCATCAACACTGGAGACCAAAGGTAGAAGCTTTGTAAAAGCTTTGAGAGACCCAAATAAAGAAGGAAGGAGATAACAGTGTTAGGTCTGACCTTTTGGTTCTGCAAAAGAACTGAGTATTTACCTTACAATGTAAAGAGTGATTAAATGTTCAGCTATTCTCTGATACACAGTGCAGTAGAACTCCATCTAGGAGAGATAGTAATGTGGAGTATCAAGCTTTATACTACTGCCCAACAAAGGCCTTGTAATGGCTTAGATAACATGCAAATTCAACAGAAACAGGTCCACCCCCTTAATGACTTTAACGACTTCACATTACTAAGGGGGTGGACCTGTTTCTGTTGAATTTGCATGTTATCTAAGCCATTACAAGGCCTTTGTTGGGCAGTAGTATAAACTTGATACTCCACATTACTCCAGACTTTTTGAATTGAGAAAGCTTCCTGGATAGGAAGCGAAACGTCTTCAAACTACGGAAAACAAGTCCAGTTGTTTCGTTTTTTACTTTATTTGTAAACCAGGGAAGAGTGGTCCACGTGCACAGCAAGATATCATGTTCGCATTTACGTCATACCGCATCCCTATAAAAGGATGACAGTTACCCCATATAGTGGGGGATTCTGCTGAATGAAGATGTGACTGTAAGTCTGAAATAAAAGATCCCCCCTGGTGGTCTCTAAGAGAAGCTGCTCTGTCTCGTCTTGTCTTTGACTCTTTTTTAAGGCTTAATCCTAAGCGAACAAAAAGGTAAATGCTGAAATGACAACAAGCAATACAAATTGGAGAAAAGTAGGAGAACTCAGCAGAGAGAGAAATAGATTCTGATGTCCTCCAGTAGCCTAAGCCTATAGCAGCATAACTGTAGAGGTAGCTCAGCGTAACCTAAGCCACTCTAACTATAAGCTTTGTTAAAGAGGAAAGTTTTAAGCCTAGTCTTAAAAGTAGACACGGTGTCTGCCTCACGGACTAAAACTAGGAGTTGGTTCCACATGAGAAATTGGAGAAATACGATCCCTCTTGTTGATTTTCATCATAATATTGCAAGACTACGAATATTTTTTCAACTGAAAAAAAAAATCTCTACTTAAGTATCAATTGTTTATGGTGTTTTAGGTCTTGTAAGAATGCAAAGATGTTTGAAAAGGGGTTGAGTGGGAAATATGAGCAATAAACTTCCAAGAACTTCCGGCATAGAAAAAGATGAATGTAAAGAAAAAGGAAGGAGGGAGAGAAGAGGGAGACTTACTTTGGCACTAATGTCCTACTGACATCAGTAGATCCATCCTATTTTCCTGGTTTATTGAGCAGCACATTATTCCATCTACAAGTAGAGATGGACCGACTGCAGCAATGAGAAGCAATGTGGAGATCTGAAGGACCTTTTTTATGTGTTTAGCTATTTTAGGAATACATACTTTGCTTTTTATTGAACTAAAGGACCAGAAGGCGGAGCGAAGTTTGCCACTGTCCGTTTTGCTTGTTGGTGAATTTCTTATCTGTTTGAATAATTTGGCAAAAGCGAATAAAAAAACAAACCATAAAAACTATATATTCTGTCACGATTTGGGTTTTGTCTTGGTTTATGTTATCAGATTTATTAGTTAAGTTTCTGCTTTTGGGGTCTTGTTTGGTTTTGATTTAGACATGTTGTTCTGTTTAGGTTACCTGTTTTCCACCTGTCACTTTATCAGCTCTGTTTGGTCTCCCCTCAGCAATCTGTCAGCTTTCTTGCCTTGATTAGATCCACCTGCTCACTTATAATTAGTCTTCACTCCTGTTCACCTGCTCACTCCCCTATATAGTCCTGCCACAAACCTCTGCAATCTGCTAGATCATTAACAAGCCCACGGTGAGTTTTGTTCCAGCGTTCCTTTATTGATTGACCTGTTGATGCTAACCCGAGAGCCTTTTTGATTTTGAGCCAGCCTGTTCCCTGATCTGTTCTTCCTGCCCTGTCTGACTGATTTACCGGTTTACCGACCTGATTCTGTCCCATGGTTATCCGAGCTTGCTTTGCCCTGTCTGTACCTCTGCCTATTTTGGACTGCCTTTTGTGTACCGGATTTTGGACTGCCATTTTGACCATTGAGCCTTGCCTGTCCCTGTTTTATTATTAAATACTGTTTTTTGCCTTCACCTCACTTGTTTGGTTTGAATACTGGGTTTGCCTGATTCACGTTCGTAACAGAATGATCTGGCCCCCCTAAAACCTATCGCCAAACAAGTTCTTAGAGGTTTTTTTTTTTTCCCTCCACACGCTATGGCTTGGGAGGGTTCCAGATTGGCGTTCTGTCCCCCTGGTATCGGTCCCAGACGCCATCTCTCCAGCAGCCGCAGCAGCAGTAACCCGCTGCCTGCTCCGAGTTTACGATTGGGAGGGCTCTTTGTCACAAATTCAGATTCTGCTCAGAACAGAAGGGATCACTCACCCAGCGACACCGCTGTCGGCTCTGCCCATGGGTTTTGTCCGGACCCGGCTTTGTTTGTGGAGGTCGAAGCGGAGGTGGTGCGGGATCTTCGCCCGGATCTTTTTCTCTCTCTCCCTCCAGAGGAGGAGATGCAGGGAACGCTGTGGGCTCCGCCGATCCCGGCTCTACCGACAGAATCAAACCTCCAGCAAGTCCTGCCGTCCCGCCGTCGGAGGAGGGGACGGAAACCTGTGGGTCGCTCCCTCACCCGTTCTGTTCGGCCGACAGGCGAGTCAGTACCGCGCCCGTCCGTTGCCACTTCCTGCCCAGTGGATCGGAGTCCGGTGCTCCCCAGAGCTGAGCAGCCCACAGCGCCTCCTGGTGGCGTCCGTGATGCTGAGGATCTGGCTCTGGAGGACCAGTTAAGAGCTTTTGCCCCTATTATTAAAGACCTTAGGGAGGCTCTTTTCAGCCAGTATTCAGAGGAGCTGGAGGCTAAATTAAAGGAGGTCGAGGGGCACTATAGAGCGGCTCTCCAGGGTTTCTATAGTGGACTCAATCCTGTCCCCAAGGGTCCAGCCGACGCCTCGGCACCTGCACCTGTCCCAGAGGACCCGCCCCCTACCTCAGCTCCAGTGCCGACCTCCGGCAGCTATAAAGCAGCACTGTCTGCGCAGCCGGTCCAAGAAGCTGCAACCCCGGAGGGTCCGCAGCCGGCCCAAGACGCTGCAACCCAGGAGGGTCCGCAGCCGGCCCAAGACGCTGCAACCCCGGAGGGTCCGCAGCCGGCCCAAGACGCTGCAACCCCGGAGGGTCCGCAGCCGGCCCAAGACGCTGCAACCCAGGAGGGTCCGCAGCCGGCCCAAGACGCTGCAACCCCGGAGGGTCCGCAGCCGGCCCAAGACGCTGCAACCCCGGAGGGTCCGCAGCCGGCCCAAGACGCTGCAACCCAGGAGGGTCCGCAGCCGGCCCAAGACGCTGCAACCCCGGAGGGTCCGCAGCCGGCCCAAGACGCTGCAACCCAGGAGGGTCCGCAGCCGGTCCAAGACGCTGCAACCCAGGAGGGTCCGCAGCCGGCCCAAGACGCTGCAACCCAGGAGGGTCCGCAGCCGGCCCAAGACGCTGCAACCCAGGAGGGTCCGCAGCCGGCCCAAGACGCTGCAACCCCGGAGGCTTCGCAGCCGGTCCAAGACGCTGCAACCCAGGAGGGTCCGCAGCCGGCCCAAGACGCTGCAACCCCGGAGGGTCCGCAGCCGGCCCAAGACGCTGCAACCCCGGAGGGTCCGCAGCCGGCCCAAGACGCTGCAACCCCGGAGGGTCCGCAGCCGGTCCAAGACGCTGCAACCCAGGAGGGTCCGCAGCCGGCCCAAGACGCTGCAACCCCGGAGGGTCCGCAGCCGGCCCAAGACGCTGCAACCCCGGAGGGTCCGCAGCCGGCCCAAGACGCTGCAACCCCGGAGGGTCCGCAGCCGGCCCAAGACGCTGCAACCCCGGAGGCTTCGCAGCCGGTCCAAGACGCTGCGACCCCGGAGGCTTCGCAGCCGGCCCAAGACGCTGCGACCCAGGAGGCTCCGCAGCCGGCCCGAGACGCTGCGACCCAGGTGGGTCCGCAGCCGGCCCGAGACGCTGCAACCCAGGAGGGTCCGCAGCCGGCCCGAGACGCTGCAACCCAGGAGGGTCCACAGCCGGCCCGAGACGCTGCAACCCAGGAGGGTCCGCAGCCGGCCCGCGACGCGGGAACCCAGGAGGGTCCGCCGCCAGTCTGCGACGTGGGAACCCAGGAGGGTCCGCCGCCAGTCTGCGACGTGGGAACCCAGGAGGGTCCGCCGCCAGTCTGCGACGTGGGAACCCAGGAGGGTCTACCACTGGTCCACGATGAGGGGGTTCAGACGAGCCCTTTTTCAGGCCGCAACTCGGGGGCTCATCGGAACACTGGGCGCCGTGGCCCTCGCCCAGACGACAAGCGGCGCCGTGGCCCTCGCCCAGACGACAAGCGGCGCCGTGGCCCTCGCCCAGACGACAAGCGGCGCCGTGGCCCTCGCCCAGACGACAAGCGGCGCCGTGGCCCTCGCCCAGACGACAAGCGGCGCCGTGGCCCTCGCCCAGACGACAAGCGGCGCCGTGGCCCTCGCCCAGACGACAAGCGGCGCCGTGGCCCTCGCCCAGACGACAAGCGGCGCCGTGGCCCTCGCCCAGACGACAAGCGGCGCCGTGGCCCTCGCCCAGACGACAAGCGGCGCCGTGGCCCTCGCCCAGACGACAAGCGGCGTCGTGGCCCTCGCCCAGACGACAAGCGGCGTCGCGGCCCTCATCCAAACGACAAGCTCCGTCGGGGGTCTCGCCGAGAAGACAAGCACCCAGAGCCCCATGGAGGCTTAGAGGTCCCTGGACCTTTTCTGAAGCTCTTACCCCCTCATCTTTGGCTTGACAGCCAATTTCCCAAGTGGCTGACCAAGCTCTCTTTGTCGGAGGTTCTGGAAGGGTTACTGCTGAGGTTCTGGGTGTTAAAGGGTCTGGGAGCATCTGAAGTCTGTAGCCCGGGGCCTCCTGAACCTGAAGTCTGTAGTCCGGGGCCTCCTGAACCTGAAGCCTGTAGCCCGGGGCCTCCTGAACCGGAAGCCTGTAGCAAGGCCCCGTCTGAACCTGAAGCCTGTAGCAAGGCCCCGTCTGAACCTGAAGCCTGTAGCAAGGCCCCGTCTGAACCTGAAGCCTGTAGCAAGGCCCCGTCTGAACCTGAAGCCTGTAGCCAGGCCCCGTCTGAACCTGAAGCCTGTAGCCAGGCCCCGTCTGAACCTGAAGCCTGTAGCCAGGCCCCGTCTGAACCTGAAGCCTGTAGCCAGGCCCCGTCTGAACCTGAAGCCTGTAGCCAGGCCCCGTCTGAACCTGAAGCCTGTAGCCAGGCCCCGTCTGAACCTGAAGCCTGTAGCCAGGCCCCGTCTGAACCTGAAGCCTGTAGCCAGGCCCCGTCTGAACCTGAAGCCTGTAGCCAGGCCCCGTCTGAACCTGAAGCCTGTAGCCAGGCCCCGTCTGAACCTGAAGCCAGTAGCCAGGGGCCGTCTGAACCTGAAGCCAGTAGCCAGGGGCCGTCTGAACCTGAAGCCAGTAGCCAGGGGCCGTCTGAACCTGAAGCCAGTAGCCAGGGGCCGTCTGAACCTGAAGCCAGTAGCCAGGGGCCGTCTGAACCTGAAGCCAGTAGCCAGGGGCCGTCTGAACCTGAAGCCAGTAGCCAGGGGCCGTCTGAACCTGAAGCCTGTAGCCAGGCTCCTCCTGAACTCTGTAGCCAGGCTCCTCCTGAACTCTGTAGCCAGGCTCCTCCTGAACTCTGTAGCCAGGCTCCTCCTGAACTCTGTAGCCAGGCTCCTCCTGAACTCTGTAGCCAGGCTCCTCCTGAACTCTGTAGCCAGGCTCCTCCTGAACTCGGTAGCCAGGCTCCTCCTGAACTCGGTAGCCAGGCTCCTCCTGAACTCGGTAGCCAGGCTCCTCCTGAACTCGGTAGCCAGGCTCCTCCTGAACTCGGTAGCCAGACGCCTCCTGAACTCTTTAGCCAGGCGTCTCTTCTAGCTCTTAGTCCGGCGCTGTCTCCAGCCTTTAGTCCGGCGTCAGGTTCTGTTCTCTCTCTCTCCAGGCGTCGGTTCCTGAGGGTCCTGTTCTGCCGACGGTCCCCGAGGTTGCTGCTCTGCCGCCGGTCTCCGAGAGACCTGCTCCGCCGCCGGCCTATGAGAGACCTGCTCCGCCGCCGGCCTATGAGAGACCTGCTCCGCCACCGGCCGCCGGACATCTTTGCTAACCGGGGCCGTCCTACAGGACACCCGCCGGATTACCTGTCTCACAGGGGTCGTCCGCCGGGACGTCCGCCGGAGAACCTGACACGCCGAGGACGTCCGCCGGAGAACCTGACACGCCGAGGACGTCCGCCGGAGAACCTGACACGCCGAGGACGTCCGCCGGAGAACCTGACACGCCGAGGACGTCCGCCGGAGAACCTGACACGCCGAGGACGTCCGCCGGAGAACCTGACACGCCGAGGACGTCCGCCGGAGAACCTGACACGCCGAGGACGTCCGCCGGAGAACCTGACACGCCGAGGACGTCCGCCGGAGAACCTGACACGCCGAGGACGTCCGCCGGAGAACCTGACACGCCGAGGACGTCCGCCGGAGAACCTGACACGCCGAGGACGTCCGCCGGAGAACCTGACACGCCGAGGACGTCCGCCGGAGAACCTGACACGCCGAGGACGTCCTTCGGGACGCCCGCCGGAGAACCCGACTCGTCGAGGCCGTCCTCCTGGACGCCCGCCGGAGAACCCGACTCGTCGAGGCCGTCCTCCTGGACGCCCGCCGGAGAACCCGACTCGTCGAGGCCGTCCTCCTGGACGCCCGCCGGAGAACTCGTCGAGGCCGTCCTTCTGGACGCCCGCCAGAGATCTTGACTTGTCAGGATCATCCTCCGGGATACCCGTCAGACTTTATTTATGTTATTTTAGTTCGCCCTGTCGGGTTGTTTTTGGTTTGGATTGTGTTTCTTTTTCCTGTTTCTGGCCCTCCATCCTGTACCTCCCTCCACCCACCCGGGCTAGTCTGTTTTGTTTCTGAGGCCGTCTGGAATCCGGCCTTGAGGAGGGGGTTCTGTCACGATTTGGGTTTTGTCTTGGTTTATGTTATCAGATTTATTAGTTAAGTTTCTGCTTTTGGGGTCTTGTTTGGTTTTGATTTAGACATGTTGTTCTGTTTAGGTTACCTGTTTTCCACCTGTCACTTTATCAGCTCTGTTTGGTCTCCCCTCAGCAATCTGTCAGCTTTCTTGCCTTGATTAGATCCACCTGCTCACTTATAATTAGTCTTCACTCCTGTTCACCTGCTCACTCCCCTATATAGTCCTGCCACAAACCTCTGCAATCTGCCAGATCATTAACAAGCCCACGGTGAGTTTTGTTCCAGCGTTCCTTTATTGATTGACCTGTTGATGCTAACCCGAGAGCCTTTTTGATTCTGAGCCAGCCTGTTCCCTGATCTGTTCTTCCTGCCCTGTCTGACTGATTTACCGGTTTACCGACCTGAGTCTGTCCCATGGTTATCCGAGCTTGCTTTGCCCTGTCTGTACCTCTGCCTATTTTGGACTGCCTTTTGTGTACCGGATTTTGGACTGCCATTTTGACCATTGAGCCTTGCCTGTCCCTGTTTTATTATTAAATACTGTTTTTTGCCTTCACCTCACTTGTTTGGTTTGAATACTGGGTTTGCCTGATTCACGTTCGTAACAATATTCATTTTTATTTATTTATTGTGAACCTCATTGCCTGTCTGTGCTGTGATTGGCCTCACAGTGTTTTTTTGTTTTTTTTTAGAGGCATGTCTCTGTTCGCGGATGCTGTTCAACATGTGTGGCTTCTCCGCTGGCAAACTGCAGCAGAGACAAAGTCCGGCTCAGGGGTGCACTGCAAACAAGGAGCTATTATTTACAGCCGCCTCAGTCAGCACACAGAGCCACACATACACACACACACAGGCAGGCTTAAACGCCGGGGTGGAGGGTTTGCTTCGTGTTACCGCGGATAACCGGACGCTGAGATGTTGTGGAAACCTCTGGGGAACAGCTGTCTGCAGCTGAGCCGACATGCCGGGGTACCGAGAGCGGCAGTGGTGCTCAACGGGGACGTCCTCCGCCGACGAACGTCCACCTCCACCAGCGGCGGCACCGTGGTGGGCGTCAGCAGGCAGAAAACTATGGATGACTTGGGCGGACCGAGCTTCGCCACTACACTGTACTGGCTCTTTATAAAGGGCCATTTTAAAACAACGCAGCAAATGCAAGTAAGTTGGAAAGGCGACGTAAGTCGGCCTCCGATGCGGCGCTTGAATAAAGTAGCCAGTCACTGCTCACAATAACAGCGCCGGACCGGTTTTGACCAGCACTGCTCCGTAATGTTAAATATTCAGAATAGGGAAATTTAAACTGGGTCATTTTTTTTACTCATAGCAGTTTGTGATTGGTGGCTATTGCTATTAGTCAGCAAACACATCCAAATAGATATATTATTTTAAGGCTTTTGGAGTTTGACAGGGCAAACCTAGATAGACTTATTCTATGCTAATGACAGATTCTATTTTTTATACAAAAAAGGTAAAAAAAAAAAATACAATTTGTGAAACCTTTCGTCGCCGCCCAGGCGGCACACAACGCGCGTGCTCATTACATTACGGCTCGTGAGCGGCGCGGTTTGCTCGCACGTCCGCGCGGTGAACTACGCCAAGCTTAAACGCTTGCTTGGCCCATCAGGATGCGTTTCCTCCCGTCAGGATGTGTTTTCCATGTCTGGTTCAGGGGGAGCATGGGATGTGTAAACCCCCGTCAGGATGTGTTTCCCCTGTTTATAACTGACAGGTAGGGGAGACTGGGGATAGTGGTCACATTTTTTTTCTTTTTTTTTTTTTACAATATTCAAAATTACTAAAAAATGTTAGAGTAAAACAGTTGTTTTCATATCAGGACGAAGCTTAAAGACCCAGTTAATCAAACAATTCACTTATTATCCTGTATCTTATTCTACTCAAACGTTATTGATAACTAAATAAAAAATGCAACCAACCCCAAGTACAGTGTGACAACCAACACCGACTGGATTTTTCTGGTAACAGGAAAGCTTATTTATAAAGCTACATTTGTAGGGTTAGCAAAGAAAAACTAACTATTCTACTTATAGCTAACTCTTTTCCCTTTGTATTAGCATCATTGGGGGGGTGGGGTGGGGGCTCATCTTGTCAACATCATTACCAGTAACAGCGTTTCAATACAGATGCTCGGACAGGGGCCAAGTTTAATGGCCTTAAAAGCATTTAGAGATTTGTTTTGGCTACTCAGAATCAGCTTTATGTGGCAGGTATGTTTAGACAATTTGACTGGATTGTCCAATGCTCATGATGTGCTTACTTAATATAATAGTACAATAACACATTAATGCAGTAACATAAATTCAACAGTCCACACGCAGTATAGAAAACACATAAACCATAAACAAGCGGACAGATTATTACATGCTGATATGTATCTGTGAGCAGACCCATGCTTAAACACAAAAACAACTTGTAGCATCAGATTGTAACTATGGTAACACAGCAATCAAACAAGAAAGGTTATCCTTTAAATTCCTTTAAATTTAATATTTAAATTTTAACCCCTTCCCCCGCCCCCCCAAAAAAAGCTTTTTATTTTATGCTGAAATTGCTAAAGTGTAGTATTCAGTATACAAAATACTGAGAATCTAGCAGATTCAGAGCCGATCAGAGGAAAACTGGCTGATTGGTGCATCGCTAATTTTAAGGCTTCATTTGGCTTTGTCACTAACATAGTTGGGGTCCAGCTCAAAAACTCCCAACCTCTACACGGGTAGAACCTGAACACACTTTACTACACTTATCACAGTCTACCAAATAAAGTTTATTATTTATGATACCTTTATTCCTTTCATGAAAACTTTTAAACAGATGGGTCCAGCGTGAAATGAAGAATGCGAGGATGCTCAGGGAAAAAAAAAGAAGCTTCAAACCATCTTGTTCTAGTTCAATTAGGACCAGATTAATTTAACGCTGTGAAAGAACTCTTTAGTTAAACGTTGAACTGGACACCAACTTCCCTGTTGCACAAAGCAGCTGTCAGTCTCTGGGAAACTGAAACGTCCCTTTGTGTTTCAGGTAAAGTGCAGAGCTCTACCTTCAGCTTCCACCTTCAACTCTGACGGACCTCGTTAAGTTAACTCAGATATTCTCCAGCCCGTGAGTCGTTATAGGTTCGATTAAAATAGGTTTTAGTCACTCAGAAAGCCCTTTTCAGTTGTTTACAACACTGCTTACTCTTCATATCTTTATATGGGTATAGCACGTTGTACTTCCTTAACATTTAACCCTTTTAAAGAAGAGAGACACAGACAGTCATGTGGAAATGCAGCACAGACCAGAACAACGCTGAAAACAGGAACAGATGTCAAAGTGGTGGTTCTGTACCATTGGCTCAACATTGAATGTTTTCCAAACAAAAACCCGACTCGCTCAGCTACACTCCTTCAGCTGTCCTGTCGAGGCCTGCAGCTATTTTCTATAAATACCAGTGTTAGAAATGAGGAGGGATTTGCAGCCAAACCCCTCCAGGTTGGTTTGGCTGCTTATAAACACAAACAAGTTCATTTTAAAGCTGAGAGCCAATGATTGCCTAATTTTAACTTCTGCTTTGCATTTATAACCCAATGAGCAGGCTTCTAACTCCTTTTGTCTGCTCCTAGATCGAACACAAGAAGATCTACGGAAACATATGGAAGTCTAAATACGGCCCTATGATCGTGGTGAACGTGGCCAGCGCTGAGCTCATAGAGCAGGTTCTGAGGCAGGAGGGCAGACACCCCATCCGGACCGACATGCCCCACTGGAGGGGCTACAGAGAGCTCAGGAACAAGGCCCACGGACCCCTAACAGAGTGAGTGAAACGCAATATTCAGCTCTGTTTTTTCTAGCTCGTCAGCCTCCCCATTAAGAAATACGATTAACCGCATTTTAGCAGCGAGTCGTTAGAAATTGTCTTACATCATCTTATCTGTGAAGCAAAAATTATTATTTTTTTTTTGGCAAACTGCATAACAAACCAACGCAAAACAAGATACAACATTGATTAAACTACACCGACCACATTGCATTGCATTTAGGGGAGGAGAATTTAATGGAGCTTCGGTGGATGGTGAGTTTACTGCTTTAAAAAAACAAGGAAGGCACGTGTGTTGATCTTCGAAAGCCAGGAAGTGACTATAAGAGCTCCACGCCTACAGTTCCCCCCTGCAGTTAAAACAATGTTTAAAAATGTTCAAAACACCCGCCGGCTGTGTAAAGGCTGAAGAAGAAGCAAAGGTTATCTTGGTAAGCGAGGTAGGACATCTCTAAAGCTCTCTGAACAGCAGCACAGAGGGGCATCTTGGGCTCAACCAACTATTCACCTTTTAAATACCATCTACTCTACATGCCAAGAGGCATGTCACAAAAAAAGCCTTTTCTAGACCATAATGTAGCTAAACGTGGACGTTGCAAAAAGGATCTGGAAATGAAACAGAGATGAGCACCTTCTGTTAGGTGTAGTGGAGGATCTGTGATGCTGAGGGCCTGAATCTCTTCCAAAGGCCCTGAGAACATTGTTCGACTGCATGGCATCGTAAACTTTTAGAGATGTCAGGAGATTTCGCATTAAAAAAAGTAAAAATCTGGCGCCATCCCCTAGAAAACCCCAAAATTGTTCATCTCTGAGTCTTTGAGCAGGAGAATGATCCAAAAGATACGGCGACGTCTACACAGAAATGGTTCACCTGACCAGACGGAAACCCTGCAGAAAACTGTTAAACAATAGACCTGTTCACGGCCTCCCCAGGTTCTTTTATCTGATAATGTGGTGTTTCTATTGTAGACTTCTGTAGTAATAAAAAGACTCTTCAAACCGTAACTATATTTTACCATATTTAATCTAAAAGGCAGAGAAATGTTTACAGTTTCAGTGCTGGGTTCTCATAACAACACAACGCAACTGGTACCTGAGAACCCCGTTTATTCTCCCACACAGACATTAAATAGGAAGGATTTGCCCACCTATTCAGGAGCGGGCACAGCATGATATGAGTGTTCTGTTCATCACATTGGTGGAGAAGATCATGTTGTAATGCAGACGTGTCGTTGCTGACACATTTTCCCATAAAAAGTCCTTCTTTCAAGTCTAAGTATGTCAGACTCTTTGCCTTCAGAGTCCGTTTATCTGTAATTTCCATGGCAACCACCTTTGCAGTCCAGTCTCTGTAATCTCATACACTTTTACAAAACCTGTAGGGTTAGCGTGAGAGGAGAGAACAGAAGAGATAAACCAGGAATGTGGCTCGTCTAGAGAGATTGTGCTGAGAGGTCCCCCTCCCTGTAGGCGCTGACCTTGTAAAAGGTTACAGGAGAACCCAAAAGTGGCCCGCTGGCTCCTGCTTCGCTGGGGATTTATTTGAGTAGATGAACATTATAAGTATAATGTTCCTATGATCCTGTCAAAAGCTGGAGGTTACCCTGTTTAGGTGTTCCCCAGCTCTGACTCTTGATGCAACCTGCCTTGCCTGTCTAGGATGTTTTCCCTGCTGCAGCATGTGTCATTTAAGCTGGTGGCTGACAGACTTCTGCCAAACTGGATGGCGAGCTAGTCAGCGTTCCTATGCAGTCTGAGGAAGCATGGACATTTCACTATCTTCTGTTTCTGAAAAAGCAGAAAAACCTTCTTTTCTCTTCTGTCTTTCCTTCCCTTCTTGTGTCCTGCCATCCTTTATTCTGTTCTTATCTCATTTCTAGTGTCCTCTTTTCTTTCTCGCGTCCTCCTTGCCCTCTGCCCTAGTTTCCAGCCTGCCCTCCTTCCTTGGGTCCTCCCTTTCGTTCCCTCTTTCCAGTTTCTTGCTTTTGCAGACTGAATTTCCTAGGCCTGCCTGATGTAGAAAAGTTTGCCATAAATTTACGGTGATCTTTAAGTATTTTATATTTAACGTTAAGACAAAGGACTGGGATCTCTGTTTGGAATATGAAAAATGTGTAGGACCTGCGGTTGTTGAGGTAATGAATTGTTTGAACCAGCTATTTTGGAACTGGATCACATCTAAAGACGTACGGTTACTGAAGGAGTTGAGAAGCAATGTCTCTTTCATTGGGTTGCTTAAGATTGCTGTAGCCTGGGGAGGCAGCTCAAATAAGCTCAAATTCACATATTATGCTGTCAAAGAAAAGACTTGCGTGAAACACCTAGTGCCATTTAATATTTCTCACATTTTCGCAAAGATGTTGTAATGAATTACATGAAAAAACATGGGTGGTGGTTTTAGTTTACTCTAATATGCATTCTTTTATCTGGGAGAAACCTTCCAGTGCAAGGTGCAAACCCCAAACTTCGAAACCTCAGCATGTGGTCATGAGTTCTCTTCCAGGTATTTTTTTAACACTTTGTAACATTCTGCATTGAAGATGGTTTGATTTTTTTTTTTTAAATCCCTGCGTGCAGGATGGGAGCCAAGTGGCAGCGAATTCGCAGCATCCTGAATCCTCGGATGCTGAAGCCCAAGCACGTCTCCTCGTACACCAACACCATCAACGAGGTGGTGACGGACTTCATAAGCCGAGCGGCCTGGCTGAGGGAAACCAAAGGACAGGGAGTCATGGTTAATGACCTGACTGAAGAGCTGTACAAATTTGCATTTGAAGGTGAGCTGACGGTGAATAAATAGGCCTCATTTATTAATGAAATGGCGCTGCAAACATCTCTTCAGAAGGTATAAACTATTTTATGGGGATAGATAAAGCACACTTGTGAATGAAAGAAAAAATTACACATGGTCTTCAACATCCTTCCATCCAATTTTTATCCATTCATTCAACTTTTTTCTAATCCCGCTTATCCTTGAAGGGTTCACCCTGGACAGGCTGCCGGTCCATCACAGGGCGACAGAGAGACACACAGGACAAACAACACATGCTCACATCTGAGGACAATTTAAAGAGACCAATCACTATGATATACATGTATTTAGACTGTGGGCAGAAGTACCTAGAACTAATGGATGCACGGAGAGAACATGAAGATAAACTCCAGGCTGGGATTCAAACCCCATACCAAGGCATGGGAGTCCGGTCAGATTTCATATATATATATATATATACATAAATATATATATATATATATATATATATATATATATATATATATATATATATATATATATATATATATATATATATATATATAATTTCTATCACATCTTTCCGATGTTTTCTACTCTCTCTCTCTCTCTCTCATTTTTATAAATCCCTATAGGTTAAAATCCAAATTCTCACAGAATTTAAGAAAATAACAAAAAAACATATTATTACTGTTCTCAGCGTTTTATCACATTACACATAAATTACCAAGAGTGTGTCACAGTAGGATTTCCTGTCAGACTGGCTTTTCCTGTTGCCTCTTTCACAGCACAGTTCTGTCCAGGTGTGGGACAGCCCACCTGCTGTGTGGCAACAGTTTGTTGGTGAGCTAGTAGCCGACTTCAGGTTGTCATCTTTGACCCAGTTGCTGACTCTTTGGCCTTCAGATCTGATTAGATACTGAGAATAACCTTGTGCGTTGGATTATTGTAGTGCATTAGTTCACAGTGGAGGGCAACTCTTACTGATATATCAGAACGGTCAAGTTGAGGTTTACTTAGCATTTTGACCTCATCTCCCCTTTTATGCAAATTCCAAAAACATTTGAAAACTGTCTTGTATATATATATATATATATATATATATATATATATATATATATATATATATATATATATATATATATATATATATATTAGATAGATTTTTTACATCAAAATGTCTGTTTTTATATTACAGACTGCAATATTTGTCTTAGATTTCCTTCAGATTGGGAGAATCCTTTGGGGATAGCATATTTTTAACATGTGAAGCTTCCATTTTAAGTTGTCTTTATGCGATTGGTCAGATGAAGAATCAAGGATACAGCTAGCACTCTTCTGTGAAGATTGTGTTTCTACCTTTGTGGTGTTGTTTTGGCCCCTACTGCAACTTTATTTTATTTCCTTAGTAAGTGGCTGCTCAACTAAGCTGAGATCACATCACAAAGGCTAAATTGCCTTTCTGAAACAGAAAAAAAAACTTGTTGCAAATTTCTAATTGTATCCTTGTGGCCCATGAATGGTCATCACTACATAATGAACTCTTTGCTCTATGAAGTCCTCTGAACACAGGAGGCCAGCCCTTAAGTTGGTGGGTTATTTTGAAGTTCCTTTCTCTAAAGATCCACCACTGTTGCCTCCCACGAACCTCTAGGCCTTTCAAGAACTTGTGCATTTTTTTGGAATTCTGCTTTTTGCAGTTTCTCTGGTTGTAAGGTTTGCATTTTGCAGTTTACCGACTGCAAGATAATGTAGAGGGAAGCATTTGGATGCACGTTCAACACTTCCACATAGTTTAACCATGCACAGTTAAAGAGTTCTAATAGCCTTTTTGAACCCTTAGAACAGCTTTTTGATTCAGTCAGTGAACTTGACACTTATGCCAGGAGTCAGAAGGACAACGTTCTGAGAGCTTCAGAAAAACCTGAAATCAGCTGAAACGTTTTTATCCATGAAAACAATAATTAACGCGCTCAACCCCAATGGCCTCACTGCACAAGACTCCACGGCTGTAATGCACGCCGCTCTGGGAATCTGACATTTGAGTCAGACACAGAGCTGCGTTTTAAAAGGTTTATTGCAAAAGGGAGAATACTGGATGATGAGGCAGACAGCCAGGAATCGGCAGGAGAACAGAAGATGCAGGTGGGTTTGCAGGCAGAACCAGACTTAACTAGAATGCTGCTGGCAGGAACAGACTTGATCCGGTGCAGGCGACGCGTTCCCAGCGTTTGCAGAGTGAGACACAGAATCCTCAGGAATGACCTGAACCAGGCGGTGCACACGAGCACTCGTTAAGGCAACTAGAGAGGGTAGGCCCACAAAACACTGGGAAAAACCACATGCAGGCAGCGAGACGTGACGTTGATAGGTAAGCTGAGGCAGGTATAAAAAGGCAGCGTGACGGGTGAGAATATGCACTAGGTAGATGTAGCAGGTGGAGCTGTCAGGTGCTGAGTGGTGGTTGGGAGGTGACAAAGCTGATTGGCTAGTGAGTGATGACTGGTAGCTGAGAGATGACAGAGCTGCTTGATAAAAATCAGCCCAGAATTTCCCAAGACAAAAACAAAAGTCCAAAATCATGACAACTCCTGGAGAAGAAGCATGCTGAAGCTTGTTTAAAGTTTGCAGCAGAACATTTTAACCAGTGAAGGAAATTCAGGGAGAATATAGTCTGGCCAGTTAGCTCTAAAATTATACTCTTCGGATGTCATTGCACCAGGGGGGAAAAGTTAGGATAATTCCAAGGGTCCCTGACCGACAGGGCTCCCAAAAAAGAAAACTTATAGATATATTTATGAGATTTTGGGAGGATTTCGATTTTTTGGTCACGGGGACCAAAATTCCTGGCGGCATCTCTGCATTGCGCACCCATGTTTGGATGAGAAGTAGCACTGTAGGGATGATTGGCATTGAGAACATTATGCTTTAGGGTTGTTTTTTTTAGCAGGTGATACTGGCAGACTCAGTATAATTGAAAGAATGATTCTTGTTCCTTATAAAGATTTAGCATTCTTCATAAGGAAAAGAAGATTTCTTTTAGCACGACAAAGATCCTAAAAACTCAGACAACGAAAGTCTCAGTTGGTATCAAACAATAAAGACAAAGCTAATAGGATGACTTGAATTCAACTCAGAATTTGTGTCAGGAACTGAAAAGCAGAGGGTAAAGAAACCTACATAAGGTTCTAGATGTGAACACTGCTTGTATGGAAGAATGGATCAAAACCATCTAAGCTGTACATGTGACTTGCTACCCGCCTTCAAGTTTTCATAATCAACAAAGGGTTTTCAATGAACCATATAATCAAGTTCAATAAGTGTTTTAAAGACGTATTCCTTGTGTCCTTCACTTTATTACACCTAACCCAATTAATGGAGGTGTGAACTTTATGTCAGTCATTCCACTAGAAATATACTTATTTAAAAAGATGTTGGTGTGTTTAGTACTTTTTAATGCCCCATTAAGCTCAAAGTCTGTAATTAATTTACGTTTATTTCTGTACAATGTCCCCAAAACTAGAAAATATTTAAGCATAGCAAAGATAAATCACTCCATCATCCACATATCGCTTCAAACTTGTTAAGTTTTGATTAATATAATCCAAGTACTTTTCGTTTCTGCCTCATATAAAGCTAGAATAGCATAGCATAGCAGGAATCTGAACAAAGCGAGCTAACTGTGTCCAAATTAAACATAGCCTCCTGCTGAAACGCCTCATATTCAGCTCTTGCAGTTGCGTTATCTTGTTTGTCTAATCAGTGTCCGTACAGAGCTCTAACCAACTGTTTTATCTTTATAAAGAGCCTGGATCCTCAAAAGGACAGAGAATAGCTTGCCCTTCATGTTACAAGTATTTTAGGCAGATCATTTTAAACAACTGCAGGCTGTCGACTTGGCCATTGAGAATCGGATCTAACGACCAAGCATCTGCAGTTTGTCGAGCTGTTCCTTTTATCGCTTGATTTATATTGCTTGAAATGCTTCATTAACTCCTGTTGCTTCCCATTTTCCATATTAGCCCCAAACAAACCAACCAAACACCCAGTATGTCTATTATGTATTTCTTTAAAGGGGACATATCATGCTTTTCAGTTCTTCCTTTTCACAGTGAAATCATTCAGTTGAGGTCTATATGAAGTGGAGCTGCAATGCTTTGGTCTGAATCCCTTGTTAATTTACCCCCACGTTCCGTCTTTTTACTCCTGTTCTGAGCTGCGTCTGAGAGCAACTCGTTTTAGTGATGTCGCTTTAAATCTAAAGGAGGCTTTTCACACCCTGCTCCCCTCCAGGTGGCAGAGCGTTCCACTCCACCCTGTTCGGCCATTTTTAAAGTATACTGGGGTAGAGGGTGGGATGAAAAACTGATGACTTATCCACTTGTGGCTTCAGCATCCTTTGGCTTGGACTACAAAATCAATCTGAGAAATAAAAATGGCGAACTCGCGAGTAAGCAGGAAGTCCATGACCTTGTTTAGCAGCTCCGCAGCAAATACGGTCAGGTAATTGTTCACAGAAAAGAGAGAAAAATGAAGGGCTTGATCAATATGACCCAAAAATAATATAAAGTTATCTACACAGGACCTGGAAAGACCAAATTCAACTTTTCTGCATTCCTAGAGACTCTAAGTACACAACAAAATGTACTTAAGGGCTAGAAAAGTGGATTTTACTTGATATGTCCCCTTTAAGTTTCAGAAGTAGCCATCATTGTTCTGACATTGAAATAAATGATTGCAATTTGATATTATTTTATATTTATAGAATTGTTTTCTGTTTAACGCTTTTAAAACAAGTTAGGATTCGGGCTAATCGTATTACTTTCATTCACAGGTATCTGCTCAGTTTTGTTTGAGACTCGTATGGGCTGCATGAATGAGGTTATACCCGAGGAAACTCAAAAGTTCATCATCTCAGTCGGGGAAATGTTCCGGCTCTCCCCCATCATCGTCCTCTTCCCCAAGTCGCTTTGGCCCTACTTGCCTTTCTGGAAACAGTTCATTGCAACCTGGGACCATCTTTTTAAAGTTGGTGAGCACAACACATATCAGCCAATAAGCAAACGTTTTAGTGTATTTTTCTATAAACATTTTTTTTCCAAAATTTGAAAGATCATTTTTACAACTTTTTCCTTTTCAGTTGTGACTATACAGGGTTGAAATAACTCAAGGCTGTTGGCTTTTGACAAACGGACATTAAATGTTACAGGGTTTCTATGCAGTATAGCATCGTTTTCAAAAGTATGGAATTTGATTTTAGTATTTCTCAGGTTCAGATAAGCGTGTCAAAAATAAAACAGTATTGATATTTTTCTATGGATATATGTTCTCAAATTGTCTGTATTTCCTAGCTCCATTTTCCTGTCTCCTCTGTCCCTCCTTTCTCACTTTCCTCTTTGCATCATTAGTTTCTTTCTTCTTTTTGTTTGTTTGTTTCTTTCTTTCTACCTTCCTTCCTTCCTTCCTTGAATCAGGATGTTTTTGGCATGTAAAATCTGGCCAAAGTAGGAACATCTGCGTTACAGAGTAACGAGTAAGTGTAAAGGACTCTGAAATAGTCTTGGATTGTGTAGGAACCCTGGTGGCTTTTGAAAAAAGAATATAAAATATAGAATTCCTAAATTCGATGAAACATCAAACCATGTAAGTAACATACAGTTAAACCATAAAATAACTATTTTAACACACTCATATTTGCTTTCCAAGAGGTTACTTGAGTTCAAACTCCAAGGCTGTTTTCCGGCTCCATTATCAATCCATCTCAAGGTTAACACACTCTTATGACTCTATCAAAAAGGCAAAGTCCAACATCCATGTTCATCTGACCGTAACCTGGTTGAGCAAGAAGCCTCACAGTGTATCTTGGTCGCCATCTAGTGGGCAACATGTCACAGCCGTCTCTTTAAAACAATGAATGAGATGATTTACTGTCTCTTAGCTGAGAAATTGGTAAATAAAAAAATCGAAGAGATCCAGCAGAACGTGAACGTGGACAAGGACACGGAGGGAGCGTACCTCACGCACCTGCTGCTCAGTGAACAGATGACGGTGAGGGAGATCCTGGGCAGCATCACCGAGCTCCTTCTGGCAGGAGTAGACACGGTGAGCATTTACAGCAGTCGGCCGAGCCGTAAGCACGACCTAAGCACGATCAAATCTATTTAGATTGAGTCCTCCCATGAATAATTATCTTCAGCGTAACTTGCGTCTGTTGTACACAAGCAGAAGAAGTAACTGATAAAACCAAAACACCGAAAGAGAAAACGTGTGATCAGTCTTACCTATGCCGGTTTCATATTACAACAAACACTTTAGACACTAAGCGTATTAAAATGCATGTGACATTTACCAAACATGACGACTTTTGTCCGCGCTTTGACCCTTTTTTTCTCACAGACTTCCAACACCATCTCCTGGTCACTGTACCACTTGGCAAAGGAGCCAGAGATCCAGGAACGGCTGTACCAGGAGGTGATCAGAGTTTGCCCTGGAGACAAAGTGCCGGTCAGTGAAGACATCACTAAGATGCCGTTCCTGAAGGCCATCATCAGAGAAACGCTCCGGTTAGAGAGAGATTACTTCTTTTTTTTTTTACATTGTTTAAAAGGGATGAGTGTGTGTTCGTAGGGACCAGCTACCCTGCAACGACTAAATGGGCTGGATGGATGGATGGATGGATGGATGCGTGTTTTTATCTGTATCATTCTGTTAGTAAGCCATACAATACATTTAAAACCAGATATTTACATACATGGCATGAAAACACATAATCTTTTTTGAAATTGACATTCATTGTAGCTGAACTAAATAATGTTTTTTTTTTGTTTGTTTTTTTACAAATCTTTTTTTAATGCGCTTTTCAAAATCAGAATTTTACATAAGGCAAAATCACAAAGCCTTTGAACGGTTTGTGAAAACCCAGATGATGATGATGTCATGGCTTAATTCACAGCATTTGAGTTAGATGGAGACACATCTGTGGATTCATTTTAAATGAATTTAAAGCCTTATATAGGTAATTGTGAGGAAACTTCACATCTTTAAACAAAATAAAATCTTTTTGATTGCTTTAAAAAAATAAAACGTGATGCTTTCACGTTTTCCTTGTATCGTAATTGATACGTAAGACCAAAAAATAAACGTTCCTCATGTTTTCCTGGAGTTTTATATTGGGTGTGTAAAATATATTCATTGATTTGTATGTTGTAAATTATATGTTCAGAAAAAAAATGACCGTTAAAGAGGAAATAAAAAATGATACATTTGGAGTGGTAGGATTAAGGCCAACACGTCATGCTGCTTCCTTGTGGAAAATAAAATGATGGAAAATGACGGAGCCATGTCCATCTGTTTGACCAATGACGAACAGCATCACTGCGTTCAGGAAATGTGCCAATCCACCCCGGACCAAAAGCAAAATACCCCATGAACATGATGGCTGGAGCTAGCTAGAGACTGTCGGTACCTACACTGAAACAGGTTCTGTACTAATGTGGGCTGGAAGAGTAGTCAGAGAGGATGAAGCTACTTCTCCAACAGCCAGATGACAGTTTTTAAATGCACTCAGCGAGGAAGACCTTCATTTTTGTAGACGGGCCCTGTGTTCTGATGAAAACTAAAATTGAAGTGTCGGCTTTGGAGAAAATAAGGGGCCTGAGAAGAGCAGACCAGCTGTGAAGTACAGGGGTGGCGGCGGCATGTTGTGTGGGTGTGTTGCTGCAGGAAGGACTGGCCCACTACACAAGCTAGATGAGGAAAGAGCAATGTGTCAGGATGTCGTGCAGGAAGTGAAAGCTTGCAAGCAAATGGCTCTTCCAAATGAGCAATGGCCCAAAACACTGAATTAGTTAACCCTAACCCGGACAACAAAGCCAATGTTTGGGAGCGGCCATCACAAAGCCAGGCTCTCAAGACGCGTTGAAAATTTGTGGACAGGTGCAAACCGCCGGTTGAACTGTAATCGGTAAGATAAAACGCTAAAATCGACCCGTTTTCGGGTCACTTCTAATAGTGTAGCATGAAGAAAACTTTTCCTCTAACGAAAAAAAAAGATGTTAGCAAAGAAAATGAAACCTTTCTACTGTTGCATTTGTAAAATGTTTCTGATATCTTGGTAAACTGTAAGAGAGATGCTCGTGTAAACAGAGACCAAGGTGAATCCAGACTTACATTTTAGTTGAGTTGTTAACTGCTTCATGTGGTCAGAACTGCTTTTCAAAAGGCCACAAAAAGTCCAGCCAAGTATCATCACATCTGCATGAATTGATTTGTCTCTAAGATGAGATCTTAAAGGCCCTGTTGCCTTCTTCAACCCCTGGGCTCGGCCTGGGGTCTTTCTGCATGGGGTTGCTTGTTCTCCCTGTGCATGCGTGGGTTGTCTCTGACTGTTAACAGCAGGTGTAGATAATGGACCGATGGATATTTTATTCTTCATGGAAACATTTTGTTTATTACTGCGTTGATTCCTCGATGCCTTCTCTGTTCTCCAGGCTGTATCCAGTGGTACCAGGAAATGCCCGCGTCACAGCTGAGAATGAGATCGTCGTCGGAGGTTATCTCTTTCCAAAAAAGGTGAGACAGATGTCCAACCGTCCCAGGCTTTTTCCTCCCGGTAGGTAAAGAGGTTATGACAAAATAAACAAACACACGTTCTGATTTCTTGCTGTTTCACGGATATTTCATGATAATAATAATATTTGTCTTTAAATATCAAAAAAGGTGAAATGAACAGCCTATACTGTAGAAGCAAATAAAAAAAGACACAAAGTCAAAAAAGTACCTAATCTCAAAAGTACAGGTTAAATCAGACATTTACACACACTGAATAATGAATATATATATGTATTGTCAGATTCAGAAGTTTACATACAATGTACAATGGCTGTACTTATTATTTAGTAGGACTATCTTTTAAACTGATTTGCGATGCATGATACTGCCATCCCCGTGCTTCATATATGGGATGGTGTTTTTTATTCCCTTTAAATCTAACGTTGGTTCGTTGGCGTAACGTTTCAGTTTTAGCTTCATCGGACCTCCAGGCAGGTCTCCGAAATTTCCTTCAGCCCATGGCGGTAGAGGGGCTGGTCTCTTCCTCCATTTTAACTCAGATAATACGAATCCACCAATGAAAAGCTTACGAAATCCTGACATCATCATGAATTGTTCAAATCGCTGTAATCTATGTAAACTGGAACTCTTGAGTTTGAAAACAAGCAAGGCGAGTTTATTTCTGTAGCACTTTTCATTAGCGAGACGATTCAAAGTAACACCGGATTTTCTCTCTCGTCGTCCTGGCAGTCAGTAAAAAAAGAAATCCTTCCGATAATCTAAAAGGAAAATAAAAACAGGAAAAGCTTAGTCTGATTTAAGAGTAAAAAAAAAAAGCTTAAACGTCTTTTTATACGGTGTAAAATCTAAATATCTGGTTTCAACTGGATGCGTCAAGAGTTTTTTTCCCCCTCCCTCCCAGACTCTGTTCCACCTGTGCCACTACGCCGTGTCCTACGATGAGAGCATCTTCCCCGATCCGCACACCTTCCTGCCGCAGCGCTGGCTCCGAGGCGGCGACGACACGATCAAGCAGCACCCGTTCGGGTCGGTGCCGTTTGGTTTCGGGATCCGGGCCTGTTTAGGACGGAGGGTGGCCGAGCTTGAGATGTATCTGCTTTTGTCCAGGGTAAGAGTATCTGCTTCTACCCGGGCGTCCGCGTGCGCTCTTGACATGTTCAACTATTTAAGACATCTTTCTTGAGCTTCCTTCACTCTCCGCCCAAAAAGCCAGAGTCATATTTGAGGTGGACGATGGATATTGTACGTCTGCAGCTATATGTGTTGCACATAAACAATCCTCTGCTTGCGTTACGTTTTAGGTGATAAAGCACTACGAGGTCAGGCCGGACCCTGCCGGGAAGACAGTGAAGCCAATCACCAGGACTCTGCTCTGCCCCGCCACACCAATCAACCTCCAGTTTCTGGACAGAAGAGCTGTGCAGGCCGAGCAGAGCCGGACGGCATAAGAGTCTTTTTTTTTTTTTTCTTTTAAATCCGTGTGCTGTTTGGTATTCACACTGTGCTGCCGTCGTGTCACCAAGCTTTTGTTTCTGCAGTTCACTGCACAAACGGGGACTGGAATGAACCCGCACTCATGCGTACAGGACAGGCTGGCGCGTCGGCCCGTAGAGCTCAGTTCGTACAGTTAAAACATGTCTGCATGTAGATGCCATGACTTTATCCTGCTGTTTGCTGTTAATCCATCATTACGGAGAGGCAAGGGGTTTTAAATTGTTTGCTCAAAGTGCTGCGAGTGCAAAACGAGTTCTTGTCTGGTTCCTCCTTTATGGATCTGTCTTTACTTTGTCCAAATATTAGTTTTTTTTTTCTTGTCTGTAAGTTTACAAACAGCAGGGAAGTTTTTTTCTTTTTTTTTGTTTACATTTTTCTGTTTGAAATAATTCTTGTTTGAAACAACCCGAAAAAACCCATCTGAGAAGTCCATGATTAAAGGAAAAGACATTCTACATTTAAATATTTTCTAACATTGTATAGATAGAAATTTGCAAGAACAAAACTCTTAAATATGTCAGGAAAAAAACACAGAAGTTTTCAGAGATTTTCTACACCAGAGGAGTATTTTCTTGAAAATATGTGAAATTAACCTCAAAAGTTCGGAGTTTTTTTTTTTTTTTTTTTTTTTAGTAGAAACGTTCTCCTTTTCTTCTTTCATCTACAATGGCCCTAATGCTCCGTCCCAGGTGTCCGTAGCTAGACACTTTTAGTGTCACTGCCATTAGCACTTTTTTAATCAATGAATATTAAAGAGCTCATTATTCTGCAAGAATCGTTTTATTGTTTTATGCCAAAGAAAATATGTTCATTAAAAACATTCATTTGCATTCAGCAGTTTCATTTATTTTGTAGCTTTATCGTTTGTGACCAGTTTACTTGTTGGTCAATACTGCCCTCCTGTGGATTTACCTGATACTGCATGTTTTTCAGTTCCATAATCTGGGTGTTGCATTAATAAACTACGCAAATACTCAGAGGAAAAAATTATTTTACTCACAGTTTGGTTCATGTAAAAATTGTCACAATCTGGGAGCAATTCTGTAAAGAACCGCCCAGTTCTGAAAAAGGTTCTCCTTACACTTGGATTTTACCTCGTTCCTTGTCCTCAGAATTGCTGGAAGTATATGTAATTTCTGATTTCTAGAATATTTTTTTTAAGCCGATGCGTCTAAAACTGAAACAGCTGTGTACCAGAACAGACATTTGACATTTATCCACATCAAACATCCAGGGGAAATAACCTCCTACCATCTGTGAAGCATGGAGGTGGACCCATCATGCTTTGCTGCATCAGGACCTGACCCGCTCCCCATCATTGACCTCTCTG
Organism: Fundulus diaphanus; assembly: GCA_037039145.1. Lineage (NCBI taxonomy): Eukaryota > Metazoa > Chordata > Actinopteri > Cyprinodontiformes > Fundulidae > Fundulus > Fundulus diaphanus. The sequence goes on along the minus strand of CM073132.1, from coordinate 20,904,371 downwards.
TCTATTCTACAGTGTATCAGAGGGAATGTGAGGGAGCTGTGAGAGCATCTGTGAAGAAATCAAATCTGAAGCAGAACTTAACCCATCAACATGACAATGACCCAAACTCACCAGTAAATCCCTCATGGACCAGCTGAGAATTAAGAAATGGAAACCCTGTGCCGACATGGTCAAAGCCCAGATCTTGATCTCATGGATAATGGATATGCTGCTGGGTGACTTGACACATGGTGTACATACAAGTATACTACATTTTATATGACGATGACAGCGACTGGTAGATGGCTACAAAAAGAATTACACAGAAGACATTTAAGCCAAAGGGCAGTGGGTGCTAGGGTCTGGGGATTCCTAAATTTATTTCAAATAGAAAATACATTTCTGTTTGATCAGGGGTGTCCAAATGGTGGCCCCTGGACTGAATTTGTGTGCCCCGACTGCAATTCAAAAATCGTAGAAATTCAACACACCACCACCACGTGATTTATGCAGATGGAGAATTTATATTCTTAATTAGTGCAAAATTATTATTGACAAATTAAAACCTTCTTACAACGGGAAACGTTAGGTCCAACACAAAGAATACATCTTTCAATAGCACTTTTTTCTCTTTAATTTCATAGTAAAGAGGATCCGATGACCTTCATTCAAAAGGAGATTTTTGTGCACTCAGATCTGCTTTTAATTTATTCATTGAAATTCAGCAAGCGTTTTCAAAGAAAGCGGGACCCACATCTTGTTTCTGTTGCTGAGAATAGACCAAATTCTTCCTTTCAATTCTTCCTGTTTTTCAATTCAGCCCAAAAGAATTTGCAGCTGCGCTGCAAAAACGGAACTAGAAATAAGTAAAATGTTCTTAAATTTAATGTATTTGTCCTTGATTTGAGCAGGTAAATAAGATGATTTGCCATTGGAAAAAGATTTTTGCACTTAAAACAGGAACAATTTATCTCCATCATCCTTTTTCGTGCAGTATTTTAGGGGTCAAAATACTCATTCCATTGGCAGATAATCTTATTTACCTGCTCAAATCAGGGATAAATACACTAACTTTAAGAACATTTTACTCATTTTTATATCCGTTTTTGCAGTGTGGATGCCCTGCTGTTAATAAGGCAAACCTGCAAAGAAACCTGACTAGACAAACAAAAAGTTGAACAAGTAAAACAAAATACATTTAGGCTGTTTAAATTGAAATGACTTTCCCAGTAGATTAGCCATCGATATACTGTATGTACAAGGTATTTTTTAATGGAAAATTAAAAATGGTTTGGGTGGTTTTTTTTTCCCCACATGACGCGCGTTTGTGTGTGTGTGTGTGTGTGTGTGTGTGCGTGTGTACACCAGGGCAAAGTGGAAATGTTAAATAATAACTGGTAGACGGGGACATTACACAAACTCAACTTTTATTTCAAAAATGGATGAAATGACGAGAGAGAAACTGGTCAGGGAGGCCGCCTGGAGGCCAACAGGACCACTGAAGGAGCTGAAGGAAATTCTGGCGAGAGCCGGTTGGGTTCTACATATGATGACAATCTGCTGGAGGCTCCACGTCTCGACTGAGGAACAGGGCTGCAAGAGAGATGGATTTTAGTCCAGCGAGGTCTTGCTAAAAGCTCCCTACACCTTGAAAGGAGAAGGTGCCGTGGTCCAACGAAAACAAGCTTGAAAGTTTGGGACACAATACCGAAATGTGGGCTTGCCTCCAAAAGACCAAAAGACGACCACACCACCAGAGAAAGACTGCAGCGGCACGATCCGAGTCACCTTTTCTTCAGGAGGAGTTGTAGATGAAATAAGGAATGGTTCCAAATCCCAGTCACCTTTGACCCAAAGCCTTCTGGAGTCTGGTGGAAAGGTGAAGGTGAAGAGAGATTATGTTGTTAAGCATCACAGTGAGTTCAAGCATGCATTCAAATCAACACAATGAGAAAATGAAGGTTTCCAATTGGTGTAATCATGGGCGATTACTAGATCTATAGGAAGAACTGGGTGCAGGGGTCACCTGAAGTGGTCTCAGGACACAAAATATCCTCACAGCCTGACAGATTAGAAGAACTAATGCAGGTTAGAGATTGGAGATATGGCAAAGTGAAGATGTGGGATGCTGTCAGACTCCTACCAAAGAAGACTGAGTGCAGAATTTGAATCAAAAGGTAAAGTATTAAGTTAAAGGTGTGATGAAACCAGCTCATAAAATCCAGTGGGTGCAGGTTGTGTGTGTTTTTTTTTATTTTATTCATAATTCTTCATAATTTTCCCCTAACAGATGTGTTTGTTTTACAGTTGACATACTATGTCACTGGAAAAAGTTCAAACGATTTCTCATGGTTGCATTTTTACATTATACAGCTGAATCTTTCGGTAGTGGTTTGCAGACTTTTAAGTATGCACTACAGAGTATCTTAAAGAATGAGTCAAATTCTAGAAAAATATCTCAAAGATAATACAGAGATTTGCGCTGTTCTGAAACATTCTGTTCAGACTCTTAACAGTTTGGAGAACAAATCTTTGCAGACTCGGATCATAAACGGGTCATTCCTTCATACCTCGTCAGTCTTATCTGGCTTGAGTAAAACTACGCCCACTTTGTATCAATAAAACTCTGTGTAAGACCAACTATTTTTAAATGTCTGTTATCTCAAGGAGATACCGGGAATATAACCTTTAAATCATGCACGGTGTGAATCATTTTAGGAAGAACTTGACTCACTGGAACAGGAAAGCCTCCCCACAGAAAGATGCTGCCACCAGCATGTTTCATCGGGGGCAGTTTCTGGTAAGGCCCTGATGGGCAGTCGCCCAGGGCTGCATTCGAAAGGGAGTTGAGGGGGCGGGGGACGCACATGCAGAAAGACGAAAAATCTCGTTTAAGTGTCTTGAACAAGTCTTCTGTTGCTGGAGTGTGCATCAGTAGGTAGCGGTATCCGCTTTTGCTGCTGAGAATAAGGAGACTGTTCACATGCCCTAATGTATTCTGATCGGTCGGGTCAGGGAGTTGCGAGCAGGATTAGGAGACGGGATGACGGCAGCAAAAAGACAGACTCGGGCCGCTGATTGTGCGTGACGCCGCATTCAGGGTGATGTGCAGCATTATGGTTCTGTAGATTTGGACTGGACCTGGTTTAAGGTTTTCAAGGTGAAGAGGTCTGATAACAGATTTATATTTTTGAGATCAACTGTGTGGCAGTTGGATTAGAAAATAAGTAAGTAAAAAACACATTTAATGTTTGCTCAGGAGTTGATCTTGGTCATCCTTGCTCAGCAGCTGAGTTACCAAACTGACCGTGTGATGGTGACCAAGGCAGTTTTCAGGATGCGGTGGTTGTGACTCGCAGGTCAGACTGTTGTTCCCCTTATCTTAGAAGAAAACCACCAACCTCAACATAAAAAAGGAAATAAAAACCCCAAACCGTTTTTTTCTGCTCTCCTGTTCTCAGTGACTCCATGCCCTCTGTGTTTTAGATCTGCCATCGCTCCATCACACCTGATGCAAATGAATCAATTGTCATGGCGGCCGTGGCCCTTATCGGGTGAGGTGAAGCACATGAGCCTAAATGAGCAGGACAGAGGGCCAGGGTTGAGATATGGCCTGTTAGGAACTTGCTGCATGGGGGAGGCTGCAGCATTGTGGTTTAACACACACAAACACACACACACTCAGAGGGAGTGCATGTTGCTCATAGGGATTTATTTTGTAAAGCATGCGTTTGAAATTATCCAACCGGAGAGCAGAGGCGACAACGCCGGCGGAACGCTTTGACCCCGGCTCCAGGACCAGGTCTGCGCCTGAGCGCAACAACAGCGCTATTGTGGATCCGGAGAGGCTGCTGCTGGTCCCCCCCTTCTGCACTCCCACTAACGGACCTCCTGCTCCACGGAACGTGAGTTCAAACGCCCCAATCCAAACTCCTGGATCTAAATGGTCTCCGGACAGAAAGCGAGTTTTGGACTGGATTGGGTTTGAGGGCGCAGTTTGTCTCCATACAAGGCGACGGGTCCAGTTTTTTTTCCCCCGGTGGTGGAAGATTAACTTTTAAATCGGCATTTTTACAAGCGTAGCTGCGTGATCTCGGCTTTTTATTTCCGAGCCCTGGCAGAGAGCGCAGCAGAGGGGGGACGGACTTGGAGAAGTCGGAGCTGCTCGATGCTGCTTCAGTAAACAGAGATCCAAAAACCAAACACAAAGGTCGCAAAGAAAACAGAGCAACATGGGCAAGGTAACTCCGACGTCTGTGTGGACTGTGCGCATCAGTTGACGTGTTTTTTCTTCTTCTTGCTTTTCTCCGTGGATGCATTTTGGCTGATAGTATTCTGTAAACAGAAATGATAAAAAAAAAAAAAGTTGGTTCTGGTTTGGAAGAAAATAAAGACGCATGGATCCGAGCGTGTTTCAGACTGGTATTGGTGTAATGTTGGGTTTTGCGGTATGCTTGGTTAAATGACGCAACGCGCTCCTGCAAAAAGTGCAAAAAGTTGTTTGGTGGAAGTTGGTGCCACGCGTACCCCCGACTATCCTCCCTGCAGGCAGACGGGTCGTGACGGCGCGGTGGTGAAAATCAAGCCAGTCTGCGCCAGATGGGGTTATCTGCGCAAGGATGTCCTCACTGCTGGACCAGCCTGTAGAGCAGAAATCATTTCGGCCTGTTCTGTCCTAGGAACATAATGAGATAAGAGTTTAGTCGTGTCTTCTGTGGCCTTTAATAAGCTTTCACACGCAGTCTTTTTTTTCTCCTGTATTTTCATTTTCTGGGCAAATTGACATAAAGTAGCAGTGCTGATTTTATGAGGGAGAACAAGCATTCTAGTTTTCTACTGCTGTCCATTGAGCATCTATTAGTTGAAAGTTTGTCTAAACTATCTGTAAATTATCCATACCTAACTAACAGTGGGATATATTTGGTCTAAACGTGGAAAAGTTTTCATAATCTATCTAAATCAAAGTCTGTGTTCTAACAAAGGTGGAAACTCATAAATAGAAAGCTGGCAGAATCAGCTTGGATCAAACTCCAGTCCTACATGTAGAAGAATCCACAGATGATGCATGGGTAATCATCCTCCCTTGTGTATCTTTCATTGTTCTTGGTTCTATTGCAATAAGACTTTTTTTAAATTATTATTTAATCAATATATATACAAAACCCTGTCTCTCGTCTACATCACGATGCAACAAGGCAGATATGAAGGCGTCTCTTTGAGTTGAGAGCACAGAAGCGCTGCCCCTGCCTAACAGTGCAGTAGTCGAGGTTAGATGCTCTGCCTGTAGATGTCTGGATTCTGTTGACATTTTTTTTATTTTTGTAGAAACAAACTCAACGTTCTCCCTGATAAACAGAAAGGACCTTGCCGGTGCCCAGCCTGTATACAGCTTGAACGTTTTAGATGAAAATATGCATCGCCGTCATTTAAGCAGTATAGTAAAAATGTGTCAAATTTTCTTAATTTATGTGTGTTTATTTAGCTATAAACTCAAAAACACCTTTTTCAACACATTTCCATTAATACTGATGCAATATAAAAACTGAAGACATGATTCCACGTGTTCATTCACACTTAATCAAATGAAGCTCTCTTTGAGTTTCAGTTTGAGTTTTTCTGACATTTCTGCATCATTTAAAGACTTTGTTTTTGGTCTTTTATGAGTTTTGACTCATCGTGTCGGATAAAGAAATGTAAGCACAAAACTGTCTGGTTGATATGTGGTCTAAATCTGGACACAAATTAGGGCTATGTATGGACTTAACCTTTGACCCGCCTCTCAGTGAGGTCTAGGTGGAAACCAGCATTGTTGCTCAATGGGATATTAACATTTGTGCTGTCAATTAGGAGTGGTCAACCTTTGGTGTTGTGCCCAGTTTAAGTACTGTAAGAAAATGGGCCGTAGACTGTGGCTGGCTAAAGCTGCCATCAGTGAAGGGCTGTTTTCCTTCACATTTCTTCATCTCTAGCTCCAAATCTCAAATGCATTGCCCGGTCAACCCTAAACTGAATTATTCTACACTGCAGAGATTCTTAAAAACGCAGTTTAAGATTTATGGAGCCTTTTTTTTCCTTCTGTCTTTTGATGACTGTAAACAAAGTGATGTTGCTCCTATAGAGCGTGCTTGAATTGGAGAGGACCGATGGAACCGCTAGAGGTCCAGTTGCATGGGCAGGCAGAGTAAATTGACATGTTTTATTCTCACACTTTTCTGGGAAAAGGCATCTTTCACTCATAGATTTTTAACACCTTTAGTATTTTGGATATTTAATAAAAATGGTTATCAGACAAATGCAATCAAATTTAAATTTTCGAACAAATTAATTTACAAGTGGGCGTTGTATTAAAACCAGCCTTTCCATACCTGGAAAATATATAATTACCCACTTCTCAGATCATGAATTAAGTGTAATTAACCAAATTGTTTTGTATAGTTAATTTTAATTTCAGCCATGCCAGACCTGTAAAAACAGTAGATCACCTAAACAGAACCTCTCCACCAACATGAAGTAGACTAAAAGATCCCAAAAAGCAGATCATCATGTCCTAATCTAAAGAAATAAAAAAATCTGAGGAGAAATGATGCCTTTGACATTTGCAGGGGGTTACTAAGCAATTTCTAAGGATTTGAGAATCACAATGGGACACATTATCCTCTAATGGAGAAAACATGGAACAGAGGTGAACCTCCCAGGAGTGGCCGGCCCATCAAAATCACTCCAAGACGTCCACAGCTTATCCAGGAGGTCACAAAAGAAAATAAAGGGCCTCTGGACCCTTTGGGTTGACCAAATACAAGATGAATCGGCCACACCTAGCTTGGCAGACTGGCCTACACAGATGATCTTGGTCTGTTTATAAAAAAAATAAAAAATAAAAAAACTCTCTGACAAGTAATTTGTTTCAGTAATTCTCAGCCCAAAAAAACTAGTGGTTCCGAGGCAGCTTCCATCTCATGACCTTTTGGTGAAACATTGGTTATACACCTTCTTGGATATTTTGTTCCTAGAATTATCCTCAGCCAGAGTTAATGATGCTAAAAAAGTCCAAAAGTGGTTTATTAGAATCTGGGAGATAAAAATCCTTCTTTTATTTTTCTGTTTACCTTAATTTTTTTTATTTTTATGAATATGAATGTGCATTTAGTTAGATTTTTATTTCTAACTCATTGGTTTACTTATGTACCTTTACCCGTAATCATTTTCTGACTTGCGACATTCTTAGTTTTTTGGTGGTCATGACAGTAATGTGTGTGTGTGTGTGTGTGTGTGTGTGTATAGTACTGTCATATGTTAAAATTAAATGTTACCTACTGCAGCTTTAAAGGGCCACCACACACAGACGTATCCAGGACATGACTACAACCGTCTACTTCCTTGTCCTCCTGAACCAGAAACAATGCAAGAGGCACCTTCTTCTAAGGACAGAGGAGGAAAAAAAACTGGTCCAAAGTCTTTTTTTTTTTTTTTCAGATGAAACCAAAGTTTGCGTTTCACTTGGAAATCAAGATCCCAGAGTATGGAGGGAGAATATGGAGGCACAGAATCCAAGAAGCTTTGATGTTTCCACAGTCGGCGATGATTTGGGCAGACCTGTCATCTGCTGATCTTGGACCACTTTTTTTATTTTATTTTTTTTTATCAAATCCCAAGTCAGTGCAGCCGTCTTCTGTTTTAGAGCACTTCACGCTTCCTTCTGCTAACAAGCTTGCTCAGATGCTTGTCATTTTTCCAGCTGCTTCCACTGCTAAAGTACCAGTGTCTGGTCTGACCTCCATGATTTACTGTGCTTGATTGGCCAGCAAACCAGTTGGACCTAAACCCCACAATGACTCTATGGCGTGTTGTCAAGAAGAACGTGAGCGACACCTGAGCTGAGAACGCAGGCGAGCGCCACTGAGAAAGAAAACCTATTTGAACACGCCACCTGTCAGTTTCTGCAGAGGTTAAATGTACAACGTTTTGAATATTTTCTAAAGCTTTGTAATGTAGAATGAATGCATAAATGTCTTCGTAAGCTTGGCCCTCCTGTTCTCGGTAGCTTCTAGATCCTCTCAGAGCAGTTTGCTCCGTCTCACCAGGAGCCTCCAGTGGAAACGTGAGAAAAACATTGTTTGGACAGTCGGCGTTTTGACTCCTGAACTCAAACTGGATTCAGACTGGAAGCATTTCATGTATTAACCTAAACGTGTTTTTAAGGAGAAGTCAGTCAGGTGATTGCAGCTAATTTAATATGTAATGTTTATATGCTTTTTGTCTTGTTTGTTTTAATTATCCTTTTTGGAAAGACCTTTCTCGGGGTGAGCATTGCAAATGTGCTATAATATATGACATGTAACATGTATATACTTGTCTCTATCACATAAACAAATAAAATAAACACTGTACAATATATGGAATAATTTTCAGCAGGCAGACAGTATTAAACCTTTTTTTTTTCCCTAATCTTTTGTAATATTATTCTAACTTTCTGAGGACAGCACACTGGAGTTTCATTAGCTGTGAGACATAATGGCCGCAATGACTAAGAATAAAACCTTGAAATTTGAATATTGAGTTTTACATTGAATTAATGGAGAAAAATATCCTATTAATTGTGACCATTAAGAAATCAGTTTAAGATTTCCAAAACATTTATGAAATGGGTCCAACTACAAAGGCAATTAAGATTGGGGCCCTTGTGTGTTTGCCCATTTATAGGCTACCTTCTACCTACAAGGGGCCCAGAAAAAATGTTGGCTGAGTTAAAAAAAAAAAAAGTTGACTAAATGTATTTATTTTGAATGGTTTAGGTGATGACAAAAATGCTATTCAAAGAATATTAAAATGAGTCAAACAGGTGGAATGTAAACAGAGTAAAGTGAATTACTGTACATGGTGCTGCTGGTGAAATGGGACCTTTCCCATTGCTGTGAAGTACAGGATCTTATCAGAGGTTTTAAATCTGTTACTTTCATAAAACCTCGATTTGTGCATAATGATTAACCCGGGATTTCAGAAAGAATGCATCTGCCACATTCCTCTCACGTCGTGGTAGAATGCGGGTCAGAAATGGAGGCCCCATCGACTGGATCTGCATTTGTTTAGAGTGGGCAGAAGGCTGCAAGATGACTTGGATTTACTGTGATTGTGTTGCCTTGTTTAATCTATCGTATTCCTGCAAAAGTGTGGAATATTATTCTGAACATGAATTTTTCCTGTTTTAGAAACTATGTGGAACCAATTACCCGACCAGCATCTGCTTCATAGTGGTGAATGAGTTCTGTGAACGCTTCTCCTACTATGGCATGAAAGGTAGGAAACGCTTATGTCTGCATAAACACTCAGAAACAGGAGTATAAAGATGGTGGTTAAGTCAGCCAGAAGGACTGGGAAGTTACTTTATCTTATAATTAAACTAGAAGGCATTAGCCTGAGTAAATATTGATGCCAAACATGTTAAATAGACGAGTAAAAATAACTAATTTAACATAGAGCCATGGATAAACAGATACTCCTGGTTGTTCTCTCCTTCTCATGTGACGGCCTGTATGCTCACATGTTTGTCACGGCATAAACTTACACAAACGCACTGCGCACAACGCCCGTTTCCTGCGCCGCAGTTTATGTTGTGCTTCCATTTTTTTTGTTTAAAAGTCTTGATGGAAATAAATTTGCTGCCTGTTTCAGGAACATTCACAGAACCCTTTTCCTATTTTTAATTTCCTTGAAATTGCATGTCAGAAAACAGAGAGCGTTTGCTCCAAGAAATCAGCTTGAAAAGCCAACCTTTAGTTTTTTTTTTTTTTTTTTGTCGAGCTCTCTCTTCGAGTTCTACTAAGCCCGAGTCCAATGTTGGCCTCCTGAGTTTTTATCACTTACATGTGTTTTATCCATAACTAGTAAAATGTTTCCAAACTGAGAACCTTTTTATCTATCAAATAGGTCAGATATAGAACCACAAATATACTATAAAATGTTTCCAATTATCTCCTGGCTGAATGACCTTTCTCTCATTGCAATGTCGTTATATTTAACATGCATTAAACAATGCAGCTCTTGCCTGCTTTTGAAGTTTAAAGAAAGTGAGCTAAAATCTGTTTATCTTTTGGAGTTGTATAGTGATTTAATGTATTTTGTGTATTTAGATCTGATTCACAACGATTATCATGTCCTGGCGCTTCACAAAACTGATTTATATATAGAATTTAAATATTATATATAGAAGCATGTAGTCAATACAACTCAATCATTCAAGTTCAGTCCTAATTATAAACACTGCAGTCAAGTTCTGTTGATTTTGGAAATTGGTAAAAGTTTTTTTTAATCTAAGGAAACCCAGCAGATTACTTCGAGTCACTGACCTGCAGCATTCACTCCTCCAGAATGAGCGCGTTGCCACAGCGGACAGTCGTCTGCATTGTGTCGTTGACTTTGCAGCAATTCCTGGGCATGCATGTAGCGACAGTGGAGAGGAAAACTCCCTTTTAACGGGAAGGAAAAACCTCCAGCAGAACCAGAACCAGGCTCAGTGTGAACGCTCATCTGCCTCGACCGACTGGGGGTTAGAGAAGACAGAGCAGAGACACAAAAGAGCACAGAAGCACACATTGATCCAGGAATCCTTTCTAAATAATAAATAAAAAAAAAAAAAGACAGGGTCACCTGTACTGACATCGACGTAAGGACTGAAGCTGATGGCTGGTGACATTTTGTTTGACATGACTTAATAACACGTTCTCATTTCACATTCATACTATTTCCAACTGGTGTCTGGACATACGGGGCTTTCCTTGGGGCTGCTTTACTGCCATTTATCAGAAACATCCAAAGGCTGTGATATATACAAGAGTAAAACTAAAGGCGGGTCCGTCGTTGGGTAGCGAAAAAAATAAGGGACAGATGTTCCATACTTGTGGAAGGTGAGCTCCGTGTTATGTAAGCTTACCCCTTAACAAGTTCTGGTTCAGTTGCTGCAGGTTATAAATTGACCCAATAAGCATGTGGACTGTATCATCAGGCTCGTTCTCCCTGTAACCTCCCCCTGATGTAGCATGGTGGCTCAGGCTTAACGCTGAGGGGATGTTTCTCATACTATGGTGCATAACCCTTAAACTTCTAGTTTGTTGCAGCACCTTTTGATTCAACCTCAGAGGTCAGTCTCCTTGAGTTCACAACTGCCATCAAATACGGAGAATCTGGTTAACCGTCAATAAAGTTCGGCTGCCTTGAAAAGATCTGCCCGACCTTTGCTCATTTGGATCCTACGCCTAAAGATATAGTTTGAGGATTAAAATGATGTTATCGTACAAAGGCGTCAGGCAGGAGAAGGGTTGAAAAGAACCACAGGGTTACATTTAGACAATAGTAGTAAATGAGACAGTAGTAGTAAATCTAGCAGAATAAACGTGGGGCATGCTAAAGAGGGGTTATGAACAAGAGGTCCTCAAAGCCCTGTAGATATGGAGGACTCTTGCCTGGTAGGAAATAGTCAAATCACAATGTAAGATACTGACAGGCTCCTTGCAAAGAAGACGGAAAGCTCACTTGAATCAAAAGTGCTTCAAATGTGCATGCTTATGCAACCAGAGTTTTGCACCGTTACCTTTTTTTTTTTTTTTGGCCAACATATTTGTTTTTCAGCTCGTTTGTACAAACGTATATTTTACATCAACAAAACCTGGCATCCTACCAGGACATGAGCCGGCCCCAGCTAACCCTTGTGTTGCTTGATCGCAGCGGTGCTGACGCTGTATTTCCTCCGCTACCTGAAGTGGGACAAGGACCTCTCCACTGCCATCTATCATGCCTTCAGCGGCCTCTGCTACTTCACTCCCATCTTGGGAGCCATCATCGCCGACTCCTGGCTCGGGAAATTCAAGTGAGTTTGCTTGCCGCTCGCTCTGAGTGGCCAGCTCGCCGGTCGGCACGACACACAAACGCATCATCATGTAACGGCCTGCGTGCGGTCAGCGGGCGTCAGCCACTCTGACCACACGGGGGGATCAAAAAGGGATTGGGTGTTTAACCCTGCATTCACATGATGACTGTTTACCGCCCACAGGACCATCATCTACCTGTCCATCGTCTACGTGATTGGCCATGTGGTCAAGTCTGTGGGAGCTATTCCTACTGTGGGAAACACTGACGCACACATGTAAGTTACTGTGTCTGGACCTTTTTAGTCACTCAGACCATGTGCCGTTGGAGATGGATTTTGATTATGAATGCTAATTCAAAAACTATGAAATCAGGTTTAAGACTGTTCAGCCTTTTGTGCTTCAACTGCAAACTTGTCAAAATCAGAGGGGGAAAAAAAAATCAGTAAATAAGAAGCTCACATTTAAAAATAACGAGCAAGGCTTTCTATATTTGTTTCACAATTAAAGTGTCATTCCAGTTTGAGACTTGAGTTTGTCCGATGTGTTCATAATGATTCTCCTCTTGATGCAGCTGCGTGTCTGACTGAGTTTTGTGTGTTCTAGCGCCCTGTCCATGGTAGGCCTGATCCTCATCGCTTTAGGCACCGGAGGAATCAAACCCTGCGTAGCGGCGTTTGGAGGAGATCAATTCGAGGAGGAACACGTAAGTGTCCACTTAGTGGTGGCTCTTTGCCCAGGGCAGCATGGGCAGTGGGGGTGGCCTGAGCACTTCAAAAGTCACAAGAAAAAAAAAACTGATGTTATTTGCGTAACCTCCCACCCCCTTCCCCAACGCCATAGCTAATGCTGTGATCACTTTTGAAGCAAGAACCGCTACTGCGTGCAGTCTGTTCCCTTGATTGTAGCGATAAAAAGCCTCCTATGTAATGCTGCATTATCTATGTAGAAGTTGAACCATCAAAGGAGTCAATAGGTCTAGCAGATGAGGTAAATGGTGACTTTATCATGATGAGTTGATGCATTCAGAGGAAATTATGTGTGTAAACAGCCCTATGACACATTTATCACCCTGAGCCAGTCACTGTAAAGAGTGTCCTTTTTTTCTTTTGCTAGTCTCAACATTTCTTGCTTTGCTCCTGTTTTAACCTCAACTTTACGTGGAAGTGGTCCTTCAAAAAGTGCTTTCTCTGGATGAAGATTATGCCTGCATCCTCCTCCCTGGCTCTGTGCCCTGAATGCACCCCATCTAAACATCCCTTTTATTATAGTGGCTAAATGATGAGAGGATAACTCATTTTTCTTTTTTTTAAAAAGTTGTTCCTGTGAACTTTTTAGCTTGAGTGGATTTTGCCGACAGTCATTTTTGCCCAACCAGATTCCAGGGTTGTGGACAACTGTGACTCGGTGGGTAGAGTAGTCGTCTTGCAATCACAAGGTTGCAGGTTCTGTTGCATGTCTGGAGAAGGCACTTAATGCGAGCAATGCACTGTATGTGAGTGTGTAATGTGGCTATAGTGTAAAGTGCTAAATAAATTCAGTCAACTTTATTTGGGGCCTTCCTACAGTCAAGTCTGTTAATTAGCAATTAGCAACACCACTAAACTACTATCATAATCTATTATTGTTCATGATTGATCATTTGACCACCCTGTATTTACACAATAGTCGACTCGTAATATAGAAAAACCTAATAAACAAAAGAAACCAGAAAGCATTGCCCCATTTCTGGCTCAGAGAGAGATTGTGGGTAGACACTACGATAAGACTCAACACAACCGTTTTTTCAAACAATTTTTTACTTTTAAAAGCAGTTTTAAAAATCAGTTTTTCCCACACAAACTGCATTACTGTGATCAGGGTCTAATTCTTCACTTTCTGCTTCTGTTTATGCAAACGTCCGCACTGCAGCACAGCTCGCTGCAGCTGGAAGTTAGAAGATCAGCTTTTTATTTTGTGAGATTATTTTGAACTGCCTAATAGTTTTTTCCTTATGATAACCAGTTTGGTAGCTATTTCTGATATTGATTGTAGCTCTCAGTATTAGACAAGAAACACAAGAAAATGTTCCTGCAGCTGTTAGGTGTTGCCAGTTGTTGTTCAACAATGCTGCAAAAAGCCAAAGCATTCGCTCCCTTTTAGAGATGCACACATAGGAAAGTAACCATTGCAGTCTGTTACAAACGGACTATAAGTTTAATCTTCCTACATCACACTGAATAATAGCCTTCTTGCAGAGCTACCAGCAGTATGAAACAATAATCTCTTAAAAATCCTAGGACTGGTGATGAGGTGGGTGCAAAAGGGCTGATATTTAGCTGTCAGGAAATGTAATGCCTTTCTAGAATAAGATATTGGATTATTTTTTTTTTGCTTTCTCTTTTCATTTTAACACCAACATCATTATTTAGAAAAATACTACCATAAGTACACCCCTTCATAACCCCCTAATTTCTTATTTTCTTTACCTGCAGTTAAAGGAAAGACAGAAATTCTTCTCAATCTTCTATATGTCCATCAACGCTGGGAGCGTTTTGTCAACCCTCATAACACCCATCCTCAGAGGTGAGCGTTTGCCGTCTCGACCGCCGGCTTGTGGGCCACGCCCTGTGAGGTGTCCCCGTGTGACTGACCGCCTGCTGCTCCTGCAGGTGACGTGCAGTGTTTTGGGGACGACTGCTATGCCCTGGCCTTTGGAGTTCCCGCAGCTTTGATGGTCGTGGCCCTAGGTGAGAATTTCATCAGCTCCACATAATGGCAGGTATTTGTCAAAGCAAAGAGCAATCAAACAGCCTGAGAAAATGTGAGGCAGGCTGGTGGCTGATATTCAAAGGTATAGAAGAGAATTTGATACCATTTAAGCTAAGCCTGCAAAGCCTGCTCTTTCAGTTGCTGGTAAGGACCATAGCTGCCAAATTAATCTTTGTTTTTACATGAAAAGATGTCACGGTTGGGTAGAAATGTTTTTATTTTAATGAGACAATATGTTTGCAGTTGCGATGACCTGGATAACTGAGAATCAACACAGGCGCATTTTAATGAGCCTTAAATCAATCTGTGTTGCACGGAGATCTGTCACAAATTCACATAATTTGTTTGATTTGTGCAATTGCAGTAGAAAAAACGTCATATTTAATACCCATCCATCCATTTTCTAACACGTCTATCCCTTGCGGAGTCATATTTAATATCATGGTTAAAAAATGTATTAAAATTAATTTTTGTGAGTTTGAGCAAGTCTGAAACTATGCAGACTGCAGTAGGTAACATTTTGGAAACCCATCATATGTTATGAAAAAAAATGAAGACAAAGATCGGTCTTAAATCATGCTGCAGCTGTATAAAAGTGTAGCAGTTGCCGGATCTCGGCGTCCTTGCAGGCTGCCGTGTGCATGCTGATGCTGTTTGTACAAGCCGGGCCTCACCGTGATCACGGCTCGTCCACATCTACCCTGACGGCAAGTTTTCCCTGCCCCCTGATTTCCCCCGTCGGCCCTGATCCTTACGGGATTCATGCCTGGCCGGCTGCTCATTGTGCGAGCCGACTGTGACGTGGGGATGTGAAAGCTAGAGAGGGACGTCCCATATGGGGTCAGACAGAAATGAGTCCTAGCGTGCACGGCTTAAATTGTGTTGACGACATTTTAAAATGTGTTTTTCTAAAATGTTTGGAGCCACAGGACTTTGCTTTTTTCTTTTTAAGAACTGTTTAGCGAAGACCAGCAATGCTTGTGACATAAAAACCTTTTAGATGGTTTTTATAGATTTTCTTTTCTCCGAGCAAACGCACATCTGGAAAATGTCAAAACGGTAAAAAAAAAGAAAACTAACAAGTAACAAGTGAGTAGTGGTACAAAAAGCACTGTAGGAAAAAAAAACCACAGGATCAAATAGATAAAAAGCAAAAGTAAGATAACTAAAAGTTAAAGGGAGAATATGACTGGGGGAAAAATGGTATAAACGGGCACCACAAATTGTGAAATTCCTTTTATTTTAATAGAATACTAATGCTTAATACTCGAAGGAGCAACCCTTTTTATGTTTTAAACTGGAGCAGATGTTAAGTCTGCATCTGCTCGTCCACAGCTGTGTTCATATTTGGCAGCGGTATGTACAAGAAGAATCCGCCCCAGGGGAACGTCCTCGGGGATGTCTGCAAATGCATTGGTGTGAGTCCTCTCGTCTCCCACGTGTCATGTTGAGCATTAGATTTAGGGGCAAACAGTCTGTGGGATCATTTTAGTGCACATTCAAGTTTCCTGCCTTCTCTTCTTCCCTTTTCTACCTTTTTTATATCTGATTAATTCTCACATTCCCCCCTCGCCAGTTTGCCATCAAAAACCGCTGGAAGAACTCGAAACAGGATTTCAAGAGGACGCACTGGCTGGACTGGGCCGAAGACAAGTACCCGGTAACGAGCCGCAAATATTAGCGTTGGTTCTCCACAGAAAAGGCTCGAAGGCACCGGAGTAAGCGTGTCTAAAAGCTCCATTGCTGCAAGAATCCATCCAGGTTTCTGTCTGTGTTTTTTTTTTTTTTTTAACAGAAGCGTCTGATTCAGGAGATTAAGATGGTTCTGCGGGTTCTGGTGCTCTACATCCCCCTGCCAATGTTCTGGGCTCTGTTTGATCAGCAGGTACAGGTTTAAATACACGCTGCTAATCGGGGACATTTTCTGAAGCCCACATTCTGAAAAAGTGAAAGGAGGGCTCATGTAAATTCTCTTCATTATCGAGCGTTTGATATGAATCCCAACTGTGCAAACTGCTGGTATGTGATTCTCCCAGGAAATATCAGCGCTTATTTCAGCCCACACTGCCTCAATATGGCCTACAGAGTCAGCAGAACTACAGCTGCTTTCACTGTCTCACCTAAAACGGCCTAATAATACTGACTTTCTGCATGAAATACAAAATAAATCAATCCATTTGTAGATGAACAAGGTTGCACAAGCTTGCTGAGTTTCTCTTTCTATACCGACCAAAACTCAACACAACCATAAGAAAATGAGATAAAAACCTTTCAGCATTTGAGCATCTGAGCTCCTCCCTTAGTTACTGTAACAATGTTGAGTAAAAGTTGTTAGAAAACAGTTTTCTTCATAAGCAAATAAGAAGTGTTGCTTCAGTTCTTTATCATGATCATCTTTAGTGATGCGTCGATAAAGGCTGGGCTGTAATCAAAGTGTCCTGCTGATATAACCGTGAGCTTATTTCTTTATTGCAGGGTTCCCGCTGGACTCTGCAAGCGACACGGATGAACATGGCTTTTGTAAGGCTGTCTTTCCATCATCTGAATGTGCCAAATGGTCATAATGCTGACATACGCACTTTGAGAGCAGGGGGGGGGGGGGATTTTGGGACAGATCTGATTGCACCAATGGTCCCATAAAACGGATCTTCCTTTTGTCCGGGCGTTGCCACGCTTTGTCATTTTATTCCTGCAAATTTTATTGTTTATGGCTCACCTTATTCATGCACTGCCCGGACCTGGATTTACTCCGTTAAAGTTTAATTTTCTGTGTTCTAACAGGGAGAATCCTTCACAGTGAAGCCCGACCAGATGCAGGTATGCGCAGCTCATTCTGCCGTCGGCGGACTCACTTCTTGTCGTTTTTTTCATGTTTTTGTGAATAAGGCACAAATCGTTACAGGATGGTGCAGGCGGAGCGGGATGCATTCTCATAAAACCTTCATAAAGTACACAAAGTACTGCAGTGTTCATGAGTTCAAATTATGAGGGTCAAAGTCTGTTTTTGATTCGGAACAAAAACAATTTCCCAGTTTATTTTCAGTTCTTCAATATTTCCTCTTTGGTGAAGATCATCCTGATGGCGATTCGCTCTATTTATGGGCCTGTCCCCTTTTTGAATAACTGTTTGAAAACCACCAAGTAAAAGACATATTCTTAGCCTCACACATAATAATAACGATCTGTAGTGATGAAGATACATTATGAGGAGTTATTACAGTTTTCAGAGCAGATTGAGTATGGAGGGCATTCTTGGGAGGTTCTGACTGCTCCTTTTAGGACAAAAAGTGTAAAATTCTTCCTTTTAATATGTTTTTTTTTATTAATCTACCAACAAATCTATAGATTAAACATTTAATCTGAGCCAATAGAATTTTTCTAAATAGAAAAAGACATTATGTTTTCTGATTTATTTATTTTATTCATTTTTTATTCTTTTACTTCCATAGCCCTTTAAGGTAGTAAAATCTAACTTAGAAAAGGCCCACGCGGCTGGGACAAAAATAAACAGAAGTAGTTTCTGCACTTACAAATAATCATTTCTAAAAAAGCCTGAGTTTTCAGAAAGTGAAAAATGATGAAACTAAACTGGAAATAATTTAAAAAGTAGTTCTGTCAGAGTTCAACACCAGAAGAAGAAACATCTGTGTCACTGTGGACACCTGCAACAGACTTGTTTTATTAATTGTGTATTCTTTTTATGTCTTTTAGTTACTTATTAGGCAATAAAAATTAGATTTATTTATTTATCTCAATCATATTCACTAATCGTTAATCAAAGGAGCAGTTTCTGGCCAATTTATTGCTGCTTTCTTTGCCATCAGACTGCTGTTATTGTTCGGGGCCCCGTCGAGCAGGAGCCGCTGCTGGAGACGGCCAAAATAAAAACAATTAATCAGTGTAATCAGTCATGAGCCAACAGATTCATAGCTGTCACCGCTGTCCTTTAGTTTGGTTAAATCAAATCCGTTTGTCACATCCGCACCTGCCTCTAGCCTGGGTTTCTGGGTTTCTGTTTTTCCTTCACACAGCTGACACTATCTGAGTTTACCATTTACATTTAGACACAAACGTGTTTTGGTTGTTGTTGTAAGTCTGACGTCACGTGACTTTCAGCAACCGCGTTTAAAGGTTGACTCGTCTGTAAATGTACAGCAGAAGTCGGTGTTTTATTAAACCAGAATGGCTATAAATGCTATTCTGACACGGCCTAAAAAAAACACAATAAAAGTCTGGATCGTGGTACTTATTCATTTAAAAACCTGCAGGCCAAGCCAAAAACATCTTTTCTTTTTATGTTTTGAATTCTGCCTCCACACTTCTTCGCCAAGTGAAGACTGCTTGACTGGGGCTAAACGATGCTGTCACTCCTATGTCAACACCTTTATGACTGCTTATCGCTATCGTGCCATCTCATTAAACTCCCCATATTGTAAGAATGAAGCTTTAATGAGTTTTACTGGACGTTTATGGAGCCATTTAAACGCTGCTTTGCCTCATGTCCACTGCCTAGATGCTGAACGCGCTGCTGATTCTCGTCTTTGTGCCCATCTTTGACCTCATCGTATATCCGCTGGTTGGCCTCTGCAGGATCAACATCACGTGAGTGCAGCCCGGTTGTTCTGGATGCTTCGGGCTTTATGGCAGCTGCCAGCATGTAGGCGGGCCTGTTGACTAGTAAATGCCCCACAATTAAAATCCCAGCCCTACACCTTTTTTTTTTAGAGTGACAACTTAAATCTGTAGCTCGGCAAACATTTGCGTAAATGCCCTGCTTGTTTGTCAGTGATAATGTAATCATGATGGAAAGCTTCCCAGTTTACCTACAAGTGAACAGAAAAAAACACGATGCAGTAATCAAACAATATTGATTTGAAGCCAACGTGAATAAAACTGCCTTTAACACTACTGATGTTTTGTCTATGGAAAACACAAAGCTGCATGCATGAGTTGCAGTAACCTCACTCACTTTTTTTTTCTTGCAAACAAATTCAAATATCATATATATTGAGTAAAAATGCTTTAAATGATTGTAAAAGATTGCTGTTGAACGCATTTGATCATTTTCTAATATTGTCCAGCGTAACAAAAAAAGCGTAATTTACATCTAGCATATCCCGGTGCTTCCTTCACCAAGATCTTCACACGCTGTTGCAAGCCTCTCACCTAGATGTTTGCTCTACTACACTCATGTTCGATAAGTTAGAATATTAATATTAGATTGGATGAATATTAATATAAAAAAATTAGAATAGAAGATGAGGCTCATTTAGATTAAAAGTACCCTGTGAAGATAACAATCTTTCATTATGCCCACATTTCTGTGTTCATCTTTTTTTTATTGGTCTGACGTAATATTCTAAGATCAAAAGTTGTTTTTGGCTGTAAGCAGTAAAAAAAATCATCAACATTAATTGACCTACATAATGTGTTTCACTTAGTGACCTGAGATACTGTACTAAATTCACTTTTCAGTAACATTGAAGGAATAGTTGATTTCAAGCAATCCGCCAAAGTATTCAATTTAACACATACAAGCAATTATGGATGTATAATGTTATGTTTATATTTATGTTATATGTATAATTTAGTGATTATATTTGAAAAGGGGTATGAAGAAGTGAAACTTATTTATCATACCGTTTCTCCTTCCTATAGTCCTTAACAGAGACTTCCTCAATCCTGGTTTGCTTATGAGTCCATACGACTCCAAAGTCAATTATGTAAACAAATAAATAATGCACTGTACATATAAACATACATATGCACATTCACATGTGCTTACACACATCTAGATCCAAACACTGATTACCTAAAGACCATAGCCCACACGACCACAGCCATTATTGTACAAGTATGTATACACCCATGTGCAATGAAGAGAAATAATCATTGGTATTTACTGCCCTTCTTCCTTCTCATGTCTTTTTAGTATGAGCCTTTTCTTTGTGGGAGTGATGTTCTGGTGGTTAGAGAGCCGGCCGTTTGAGTTTTGAACCGGCAACCTTTGGGGCCTCTCCAAGACACAGTCTGTCACTCTGGATCCCTGAGCGAGACCTTTGACCCCAGATCGCTCTCCGTGCGCCACTCAGTGTTGGCCTCACACTGCTCCCTGAGGGATGGGTCAAACGCAGAGATAAATCTCCCCTCTGTGGAACGATAAAAAGAAATATTTACTTATTTAAACAGTTTCAGGCTTGGACTGTGGTTTAATTTAACACCGAGTTTGTTCCAGACCAAATAAATATTCTAATTTATTGAATAAGACTGCATACCGCCTGTAGCTCTTTGCATCAGATACGGGACTTTAGCCTCACAAAATAAAAAGACATAACAATAAACTACACGATTAACTTCATAGAAACAAAAATATTGTTTTTGTGAAATTTAAATTATAGTCAGATTTTTTTGAAAGTGCAAAAACATTTGATGCCACTTAGGTCTTTTAAAGAACAACATAGTAGCAGTATTGCTAAAAACATCAGTTGAGATACAGACACTGATGCATGAGGCCCATTTCAAGGCGAATTAGAATAATTGCACTTTCCTTCCAGTATTTCAACAATTATTAATCCATGTTTGTTAATTGATGTTACCAAATATGTCTGGCCTGACTGCCTGCAATGTGTGTGTGAATACATTTAGTTGGTTTGGTTAGATAGTAGGTAACAGTATACGAAGGGACAAAAATGGCCAGAAATGTGGAGCATCTCTTGAATAACTGTTCACTGTAGGGATCACTGCACATGAAAGGGTTAGAAGTAAAGGATTTCCATACGTCTCTGAGGTACGTGTTCAGTCTGGAGTCTTAGACTGGAGATAACTGAGGAAACTGATGTGGAGCTCACCCTAATAAAGGTGTCATTTACAGTAGCAAAATAAATACGAAGGCACAAAAGACCTTCACACAGTAATGTAAAAGTCCCTGATCAATAGCAATTTTGTTACTCATGCAACAAGTTTGCTGTAGTTTTAAAAGCTACGCAGGGAACGTCTTTTGTACGATGTTTTCTTCCCTGAATGAAGGTTTCCAGAAATGTTTCACGGCTGGCTAACATATCAAGACGCCTTTTAAAAGTATATTTCATTTTCAGGGTTATATTTGTGAGATAGTTTCAACAGATCAATGTAAGTAAAAAAACAAAAAACAAAAAAAAACCGAAATCATAAAATCAGTTTTGAAAAATATAAACAATCAAAATTACGAGAAGCGGTTTAACCCAGGACAGTAAAAAACATAAATATTACATTTGGATTGGTCATCTTTTTGGTTTTGTTTGCTGTTCTTTTGCCATGTTGCTGTTTGGAATGAAGAAATGCTGATTTAAAAAAAAAAGTTAAAATTGAATCATGTGTCAGGTAGGAACACATAAGTTTATACTTCAACCCTACTAATGTTTTTACATGTTAGATGAATTGTACTATGTGGAAAAAGGAGACATGGTCAAAAAAAAAAAAATAGAAAATAAAACTATGATTAAAACAATTAAACATTGACTCATGTTGGCTTCAGCTGGTTTGTAATGATTAGATGAAAGGTCATCACAAGGAAGACCTGGGGTGGAGGAGTAGTGGTAAGGGAACACATGGGCTGGCTAAATGAAATCTTACTTTTCCATCAGAATCTGAAAGAATTCTTTAATATGGATTAATGAACATCACCAAAATCAAGAGCCTGAGTAATGAAAAAAAAAGTGAAAGGTTTGACCCCTGTCAGATAGGACACTTTAAAGGTAGGGTTTTAAATGAAAAAAGGCACTAACCTTTCTGGCACTTAAGAGAAAATATCTATAAAATCTGCTAAACGTTTCTTTAGAAAACGTTGAAAGATTGCTCTCCAATGTGTTGACGGAATAAGGATCATCAAAAAGATATGGACTGCTAAAACGGGTCAACCTGACTAAAAGTCAGCGGTTTTGCTTTTGATGCATAGAATTCCTACGTAGTACATTTGGTTTGTTAAAGAGATGGAGCGGTGGCTGCTCTTCACCGCTCTACAGGTTTAGCGCCGTGTATAGTGGTGAAAGCGATCCCTCTCTGATCAGTCATCACTGACTCTGCCCTCAGGCCTCTGAGGAAAATGGCCGCAGGAATGGTCTTTGCAGCACTCGCCTTCGGGGCAGCCACCCTGGTGGAGGTCAATGTCGTGGTACGTACGAGCTCAAATCACCAATCCCACCATCGCCACAGAATCCCAGGCTTAATGAAATGAGCAACCTACCGTGATTGGCTTCTAATAGTAAAGAAAACCATAAGGTATTGAGCATGCTTACCTGTGACTGTGATTCTGTCTGCTAGAAAAGTGTGGTGGAGCCTGCGCCCGCCGGGCAGTGCCTGCTGCAGGTTTTTAACCTGGCGGAGGGAGACGTCAGCGTGAGGGTCGCTGGCAGTGACCTGTTTCAAGACCCCATCCCAAAACTTCAGGTATCCAGCAGAGTGTCAGGAGAATTTACTGGCTTCACTGATAATGCACCGAAGGTTCTGTAACCACGTTGCCAAACACGCAGCTATTTAGCACCGACTGCTGCGTATCAGGAGGTTTAAAATGTTTTAGTGACTGAAGCTTTCTAAACCAATCAGTACCTTTTTAGTTCTGGTTTTGTCTAGCTGCTGATCTTCTTCTACAAAACAGACTTATAAACCGTCGCTGTGGGGTGCGGCTCATCCACACAACAGGACAGGTCCCGATTGCAACAAATAGTTAGGTCTGCAAAGATCATCAGGGCTGACCATGCTGCCATCCAGGAGGAGTTGTACAGGTCTAGGGTCAGGGGGAGCCAACATCTCTGCAGACCCCCCACATCCTGCACACAGACTGTTTAGACTTTTTTACCTTCAGGTCGGCGCCAAAGAGCTCCAGGTTGTCTCCACGATGAACAGTTAACAGAGTGCCCAGCTCCATGACGTGCTACATTTGCACTAATTCAACCTCGTCTTCTTCATTTGCAACAAAATGTACAAGATATATTTACAGAAAACATTTCATTTCCCAACAATTCTTTTTATATACTTAATCCATCTTCATTGAGAGCAAAGTGCAACCAAAGCCAAATTCCTTTTTGCCTGTGCAGAAACAGGCGTCTTAAAGCTGATTCTGAATATTTACTCATATATTCTTTTATAGTGTATTTACTTTTGAATGCATTTTTTTTTAATAATGGCCTGTATTTATTTAATAATTGAATTATTTACTTAGTAGCAATAAACTAGCCTCCATATCAGACAAAGAATCTATGCAAATAACTCAAGAGAAAAGTACAATTGTATGCTAAGCGTTAACTAACACCAAACTCTTTCCTGCTGGTAAAAACCTTTGGGGCACGTTGAACGCTCTGCTCTGTGTCCACCAACCTGCCAGCTTTGCTGCGGTCTTGAAACAAATGATTAAAGTGATTAATGGGCTAATGGAAAAAACTGGCATGAAGACGTGCTTGTTTTACAGTTTAAGGTTTTATGCACACATTCTGTGACCACTAACATCCTTCTCTCCTTCTCTGTCAGGACCCCCCTGCATATGAAAGCCTCCCCCTGGGGGCTCCCAGCAAGGACCTGAGTGTCAATGTCACATTGACAGGAACCACGTATAATTGCAGTCAGGCATTTGAAGAACGAAAGGCTTACAGCCTCATCATATACAGAGAAAATACGGGTGTTAAGTGCAAACTGGTGAGTGCAAAATGTTTTTTTCCTGTCTGTCTTTTAGTCACAGCACTAAATATCAAGG
Organism: Fundulus diaphanus; assembly: GCA_037039145.1. Classification (NCBI taxonomy): domain Eukaryota; kingdom Metazoa; phylum Chordata; class Actinopteri; order Cyprinodontiformes; family Fundulidae; genus Fundulus; species Fundulus diaphanus. The sequence continues at coordinate 20,880,059 of CM073132.1, read as the reverse complement.
TTTAAATAAGCTAGTTGTTGCTGAAGTATGGTAGGTTTAACCTGAGAGGTAAAACTACATTATAAACTGGTGCCGATATTAACAGCTGCCAGCTTGTGGGTAGGTTCTGGGGACTTTTAGCATACTTTTTTGGGGGGGTAAGATTCATGAAAAAATTAAAATGTAGTTTCTGTCCAAAGCCAGACTGAAAACTGAAAGAACATTACAAATAAGCTAAGCAAAAAAATGAAATGGATGTTACTGTTAAAAAAAGAGCTTCAGCATCCGTGTGGATCTTTCAGGTGGAAGACTACATAAAGAAAAATGAAGACGGGAACCCTAATGTGCGGTAAATTATGCGGTTTGATTATGTTGCTTTTTCAGAAACGGTGTTTCACTACCTCCAATTGAGGCCAACTTATCTAATCTAAACAAATGAGTGAAGGTTTCTAATGAACTTTCCTGGTTCAAATTTAACAGCTTCTTCAACACGCGACCAGAAGCCGTAAACATAACCGTGGGAGAAACTGGGTTCTATGTGCTCCCCGACCACAGCATGTCTCCAAACAAGAGTGTGAACCGGGGATAGTGAGTATGCCTAAAGCGAACCAATACCATGGAGCCACTGAGGTGGTCCCAGCTTAACTCCTATTTAGATTTAGCTATTTGCGAAATAAATTGAGCTTTATGTTTTTTTTTAAATCAAATGTTGATGAAATTCTCCCCACTCCGTGCAGCTACCCGGCTGTCGGCTGCAGCCAACAGCTATCGAGCTGTGATGACCTCCACCTGGGCCTGCTGGACTTTGGAGCTTCTTACACTTTCATCCTCATGGAGGTCAAGATGCTTCTTTTGACCAGAACAGATTTTATTCTAATGATCACATAAATCCATGTGCACCAATCAGAATCTCATGGCTGATTTTTAAGAAGAGAAACCTGTTGACCTGCTGGTACCTATTTTAGCCAATTTCTATTTCTCTTTAAGGGCTATGATGTACAAATAACTTATAGAGCTGACATTTTAAGTTCTCTTTAGCTGCTCATATTGCCCATTAGCGCAGTTAGCATGTCTAGCTTGCTAAAAATGAGGCTGTTCCTGTGCATTCCCTAGAGAATGTAGACCAAGACAGAGATTTTAAGTTTAAAAGGTTAAAACTGAGCAACTTACATTCATCCTTCTCATCTGCTGAAAGTCTTGCACTCTCTCACAGCCTGAATGAAACCCAGAAATGCCTCAACAGGTCCTTAAAACATACTGTTTCCTGTTAAATAACATATCTCCCTCTGAATTCATTTAAAGACCTCACTGACACAAAAATAGCTCAGTTTTAACCATCTTCCCTTAGTACCAACTTCCACACTGAAGAGTGGTAATAATGACAATTATGCAATTGCTGAAAATTTTTTTTGTTTTTTTTTTAGTTTCTCTCCAGCTCATCTCCAGTCAAGGCTGACATGGCAGATGAATTGGCCAATTTCTGCTACGAGCCGATTTCTGAGTGCTTTCATATATGTTGCCGGAATAACAATGTTTTCTACAACATGACGGATCTCTGTGTGTGTTTGCCTTGGCAGGAAGCTGGTAAAACTGTGGCTAAAATGATGGAGGACGTGAAAGCCAACAACGTGCACATTGCCTGGCAGATCCCGCAGTACGTCCTCATTACAGCAGGGGAGGTCATGTTCTCCATCACGGGCTTGGAGTTCTCCTACTCACAGGTTCGCCATGAAACTTGTAACCAAACCAGCTGTATCGATGTCCAGAAAATATCTGAAAAAGAATAAAAACGATTAAATGGGGTAGGCAGAAAGCTAGTGTCTTGAAGTGTTCATAGCTCTTGAACCTTTTCACGTTTCTTTCCTGCATCACACATCTGGCCTTTATGGAAGAGTGGAAAAACGACGGTCATAAGAGGTCTTGTAGAGGATGTGGACCTCTCTGCTTGGTTAAAAGCAGAACAGAACTTCTTGACCAACATGGAAAATGGTGCTGCTGTCACCAGGTGACATCATCCCCACTGTGAAACACGGAAGTGGCAGCATAATGCTGTGCTGATGGGAAGATGGATGGAGCCAAACAAAAGGCGAAGCGGGGGGGAAGTAGTTTTAACTTAAAATAGCTGGATTTAAAAAATAAAAAGTCCAAATATGCAAATCCCACTCCTAAAGGTATAGCAAGAGGTCTCCATTTTCTTTTCTTTTTTTTTTTTTTGCTGAGCCTTTTTTGTTTTGTCAAATTTTCAGCCCAGGTCCATGTCTAATGCTCTCCTTCAGTCAATGAAAAAACACTATTTGAGGAAGCGAATTGTTCTTGATGATATCCGTCTGATTCCCTACCGTAGAGGTACAAGGCACTTTGTTTACCCCTCTTTACCTATCCTACAGGCTCCAAACAACATGAAGTCCGTGCTGCAGGCCGGCTGGCTGCTCACCGTTGCATTTGGGAATGTGATCGTGCTGATTGTGGCCGAGGGGGCGGGGCTGGAACAGGTATCGCTTTAAGGGACGCTGCAGGACACAATAATTTGACATAATTCAGTTATTCCATGCTTTGCAGCAAAACGTAACTTAATTCTCGTCTCCCAGAGTTCAGTTTATTTACCACTTGTAATATCTCCTCAGTGGATAGAGTTCCTGCTGTTTGGAGGCCTCCTGCTGGCCGTCTGCATCATCTTCTCCATCATGGCCTGCTTCTACACCTACGTTGACCCCGAGGAGCTGAAAAAGATGTACTCCGATGACTATGGGAAGGAGGAGGATGATGGCGACATGAAGAAGAAAAATCCCGACGTACCACTGAACAAAGTAGAGAGAAAAAGCACCAGACTGTAATTTGTAATTGTTTAATTTAGCCTTTTTTTTCCCAGGTATTACTGTGTTATTAGGCACTTCTTTTGGTGAAGAGGTCCAGTATTTGTGGTATTGATAAAATATTATCTGTGAAATGTTTCAACAGCCTACTCATGGCAGGGTTTGTAATCACACAGGAAGCACTGGAACCAGTTCAAGGCTCTGTAATAATGTTTACCAGACCCACTGATTTTCCTCTGATGATCAACAGTACTCTTGGCCAGGTCTGTGGTCTGTGTATGTGTGAAGCTGTCGGGATTACTAACGTGCACAGTGAAATTCATGTTTGTCTTTAGCAGAAAACAGAAATAACGTGGTTTACATTCAGTCCATAAAACAGCACAAACTCTAAAGCCAAAAGGTTTACACTGACAGATCTAATTTTTAAGCTAAATTACAGTTTCATCAAGCTGGACTGTCGTGTGTGTGTGTGTGTGTGTGTGTGTGTGTGTGTGTGTGTGTGTGATGTGATGACATTTACTGTCTTATTAAAGGACAGATAAGCAGGTGCCGGTCCTTCAGTCCATGCTGACTCACTGTCTTGATTTACAGAGGCGCCGTAGTTCTGCCATTAATATTAACACAATAGAGTAACACACTTCTGCTCCTATTACGTCGTAATCTAGGTGTCGTGCCAAAACCAAAGCTGTAGACTTAATCCGCCACCGTGCTGTGTCTTTTTCCATTCAAGCAGGGTGGAAATCATGCTGCTCCTCGTAAACTTCTGTAAATAAATATCTGATGGTGAAACAGCTTTTGTTTGTAATTTTTTTTTTTTAATTGAAACAATGAAAACCTATCCTTTTCTTTCCATTCTAAACAGAAGCGGGAGGGAGATGCAATTTATGGTGAAATACTGTGACCAATAAATTAGGATATCACGGAAAGGTTTGTATTTAAATCTGTAAACTGTAAAGTGGACTGTGGACCAGTTTGGCAAAAGTGTGAAGTAAGAACTTGATGCTGCATAGATGAAAGTAACCCAGATGATGATGTGGCTGTGGAAAGTGATGGAGAGGCTGTCCAGGATGACGCAAATGCTTTAAAGCTGAAAGGCGGCAGAGATACAGGAATTTTCAATGGATATTTTAAAAGTACCAGATTTGGTTAAAGTTGACTTTGCACAATAAGCAAGTGAGGGAACTAATGTGGCATGACGTCCACGGCCTGGGAATATATGGGCTGACTAGAAAAAAATTTCAGTCAAACTAATTATTTTTGCTTTAACCCATGCTTTAGAGAGTGTAGAAAATACATCTCATTTAATTTTTTTGTTTGGCTAAACCCCAAATTTAGTTTCTGTTATGGTAATATTACAAAAGATCAATACATTTTTTTTTTTAAATGCCAACTTCTCTTATTCGTGTCTCTTTAATTGTGACATACCGCTAATTGAAACCCCAAAAATAGTTTTTCAAAAGCTTATATTTTAAAACCCAAATGAAATGAGTTCCAATGCAACAATGTCCGCCCACTGAACACTATTTCTACATACTGTACATTATTAGCATTATATATACATTGTTGGGGTTCCTCTGGATGACTTACTGCATCCATGCAGTGTGCCCTGGAGGTCATCAGCCTGAGGAACGGCCGAGGAAACCCAGGCTGCTTTAATCTTAGTCTTCAGCTTGTCTTCTTTGTTTGTTCCACAATCCCGATCTTACTCTTGAAACAATCAAGGGCAGAGACAACCATGGCCATTAAGGCAGGTAAGGTTATTACCTCCTAGTTTTACCTGTTTCACCATCCTTCCAAGGCTGCAGTGACCCTTTTGCTTGTGCACCTTTTTTTCTGTCAGGGTTTTTTCTTCCACTAAGCTTTCCATTTATATGGGTGGATAAAGCCGTCTGTGATGAGCTAGCTTAGCAGTGAGCGTTAGTGTCAACTATCAGGTCACCCGTCTTCCCATTGATTGTGTAAGCCGTAACAACAACAGATCGTCTGTGTTTCCTTCCTTTTTTTTTTTTTGATTGGTCTGACGGAAAAGCAGAACTTCTCAATGACATAAGTTACTGCTATGGACCTACAAGTAATAAAAAAAACCCAGCAAATTCAATTTAGCAAATAAAGTGTGAAGGAATATACAGGTTTGTCTCCTTTGACACATGTAGCAGACTGCTCACCCATTTCAGTCACTGCCCCAAATTCAGCTCTCAATAATAATCCTGAGACCGATACCGTCAGAAGTTCAGACAATTTTTATCACGAAATGACAAGAAAACATCACAGAGAAAAACAAACGTTTCTATCAGTGGAACATAATTCTGAAATATTTGGGGCATTAACATACTAACTTGATCAAGGCGGTCAGCTTTTCCTCTGCTGGAGGAACTAAACTAGATTAACAGGTTCTGGATGACACAGGGAGGAAATGTCAGAGCCGGCATGACTCTCAGCATAATTGGGTTTTCTCCTGTTTGAAGGCAGCAACAGGAGGATGACGCAAGGCGAGAACAAGTAAAAGGTGTCAAAGAACGCTTTGCTGCTAGAGGTCCAGGTTTCACATGGAGGGGGGCCCGTCTACGGCAGGTGGAGAATAAAGATGGCCTCCTCTGTGCCTTTCCAGGAGGAGCTCTGTAACACGGCTGATGATGTCAGGATGGACCAGACAGTCTAACAGGTCGTTAGTGGTAATCAGTGAGGGTCCGCATCCTTGATTAGGCTCTGCCTGCTGCTCTGATGTCCCGTGGTCCGGTGTTACACAGTCACATGAGCTGTATCGAGTTAAATCAGCACTGTGTGTGTGTTTTCCCCCAGCCCCACCAGAACAGTCCTGAGAGGAGATGGTTTTCCCTGGTTCCTCTTCCTGACACCTCACAGGGAGGAGATGCTGCCCAAAGGGAGCGCTGAAGGCGCCAGGAACCTTGACCCCGTCCCCCCGCTGCTTTATTTGTCCATAGGAGTCCCGTTTTACTGGCTGAGCATCCCTCAGGTCCTGGCTCGGTTTCCTGTCCCCCTTTCTTTGAGCAGACGCCATTACCGCCAGGTTAAGATACTGCATGTTTTTGCTGTGGGAGGGCTTTTCTTCCTGGAGAAGAAAAATACAAAATCTGCATGAACAAAATGTAATAATATTTAATCTTTGTCTTCAGAAAATGACAAGATTTAAAATAATAGTGAGTGCGATTGTTGGTAGTCCCACAAAGGAACACTAGAGGGCAACCAAAGCTGTCAAGAGTCTGAAAAAGTCAAGCAAAGTTTTCAGATCATAGATTGTTTTCCAGAGGTGAAGAGTCTTTGATTACATAAATAATTAGCCCGTTTGTAACGCTAAATAAACATCAGCCGTTTGCTGTACCTGGGGTAAATCGTTATGTTTTAAACTGTGAATGGTTGCAGATAAACGTGAAAAACAGGGAGACTGCACCGACTGCCTGAAAGGAAATGAGGTTGTGTGTTTTTATGTTTTAAGGATGAAATTCTGTGACCAACATCCTGTGTAAAATGTGGATCAAAATGGCTGTTTTCATACAGAGTTTTTGTTGTTGTGTGATTTAATCGATAATCCAATAAATGAATATGTTAAATGATTCAAACATAATGCTGTGATGCTGATGCACAGAAAAAGAAAACTTGAATCACCGGTACATCGCGGACCAATGGTTTAACCCCCGACAGCCTTCTTATTTCTTTGTCACGCGGACATTTCATGCCTTTCCTGACAGAAATGATCAGAGCTCCCAGTCCCTTCTTCACCCAGTTTCAAAGTATAAATAAACAAGTTCACTGGATGGATGGATGCAACATTTAGGCATTGGGATGGAGAAAGCCTTTAATTAGTCAGATTTTTCCATACTTCATTTACGTTTTCTATACACATCAAGTCTGGGAAAAATACTCCAATCAACTTCTATACTTTTTCAGACTCTGTGGGAGACAACCATGCAACAGAAGCAAACAGCTGTAAGCGTTCATGCTAATTTGGGAGTTGAGCGTCCTGACGTGGCATTATTTGGTTCATTAAATCCATCTGAAAAGAAAATGTGCAACAATAAAAGAAGATGTTTATAGTTTTTGTTCCACCAAACCAATTATTTGCAGTCACAATCATTTAAAGGTTGAGTTTTTTAGCACAACGTCATTATGGTGAAAACGGAAGAGGACTGACCTGGACATAAAGCAACTAAGAGGAACTGATTCCTCTTTGGATTCACGTCTCTTATCTCAATCACATGACTAGAAATGGGTCATTTCTCCTTAAAAATCCTCCAAAGCTTCCCAGTTTAGATCAAAGAATAAATAAATGAAAGCTTCTCGACACCAAATACGTTTTTTTAATTACATGTGCGTGTAATTAAATTCTTGCTGAAATTTCCTCAACACTTTCTAAACCTAAATCTTAACGTTTAAATGGATTATCTTGACATTTCCTGCTGGACCTTCCCAGGATCCCTGGGGATAATTTTTCTGAAGGCGACCAGAATGTCTTATAGAAATCACAGTAATGAGAAATGATGTTTGATAAGTATAAGTAGCTCACAAACAGATATAGCTAAATTTTTCCTAGTAGTTTCAAATAATGAGAGATCTGATTGGTTTTCCTGTTCATTAAATGCATCAAAACTAAAATCTTCCACCATTTTTGTTTGATAAACGCCTCAAACAGCAATATGTACTGTTCTGATTCCCATTTTTTGAGTTAAATAAAATCAGGTAAGGGTCGGGGACACGTGCTGGGTGCATAAACGGGGGATAATCCTGTAATACAGACATTTCCTGCTGGATTTAAAACAGCCACCTTTGTCAAAGAACCTGCCGCACATTTAGCTATTTTTTTGTTTTTCTGCTTTAGGGAATAAACAGTAAAAAATATCAGTACTGGCCAGCAAAAGCCTGACTGGTGTATCTGTAAATAACTAGACTTGATATTTTACAGCACATTTTAGTCATCGCTCTGTCTTCGGTGGAGGCATGGTTTACAGAGGTGCAGCAAATATTTATGTTCACACATACTTTCTTACCTCCGTGGGGTTCAGCCAGGTGTCAGTGTTGTCTTCACTTTCAGCACTTTTCATTGCGCAGACAACCGTTTTGGTCACAGCTTCGCTGACTCTAGCTGCATCGTCCACTTCCTGCGTAGAAACAAAGCGCCTAACATCAGAGATGCTGGCGCTCCAAACCTTTTAATTAACTAATTAATTATCATCTTAAAGTTTGACACAGACAGTTTGATTTCGTCTGTGACCTCTAAGGACGAATGCTTAGAAACTTGCTTCTGGTTTTGCTTTTTGGTCGCAGTTAAATGTTTTTATACCACGGTCTGGGTGAACACTCCATTCTGATTGGCTACAAGGTGTCCGTTGAAAAGTGTAATAGGACACCTATAAAAAAAAGTTCTGGTCAAATAGCCTGATTGTTTTAAATTATTGCGCTGGCTCAAACGTTAGCAATGCCTCACAATGACAGATATTAAATAGTTCTCTCAGCTGCTTTTTAACATTTAAAGTATTAATAATTGATTTAATATTTATTTATTTCATAAGTGACCATGGTATAAGCGGGATGATGCCCTTCGAGGCATCCATTATAAGAAATGAATGGACTTCGCGGAAGCAACCGTCCTCAGCGAATGGACACCTCGTCGGGCATTATCCCTTACATGATCAACAAGCAAATTTCATATCAGGCAAAGATAATCATAGTAAATATAAAACGCAGTTTAAAATGATTTCATTTGTTAAGGGAAAAAAGGCTATTTAAACCAACTTGGTTGGCCCTGTGTGAAAAGACTGTGCCTCTTGGCAGCAATGACTGCCATAAAGTGATTATAACTGGCAAGTAGTCTTTTACATCTCCGTGGAGGAGATTTGGCCCACTCCTCTTCACATAATTGTCTTAATTAAGCCACACTGTAGGATTTTAAGATTGAACGGGCAGTTTATTGCTGAATAATGATCTCAGCGGATGCGGCCTGCAGAGCTTTAGATGTGGCTCTGGGTTCGTTTGCGACCTCCTGGATGAGTTGTCAATGCGCTATTAGAAAAATGTTGATAGGCCAGCCAGTCCAGGGAAGGTTCACCATGGTAACATACACTCAGGTTCATTTGTGAATGAGGGCTCTCCCTGAGACTGGAGTCTCTCTGTAACCTTTTGCAGACTGATTATAATGTTCATGACTTTGCTTCTTGTCCCATCAGTGAATTTCTTTATATCAGGGCTTCGTGTGTTGCTTTTTTTTTTTAACTCAATCAGCCGCCTTTATGCTGTTAGACAGGCTCTGTTTAAACCATTTTCTGATTCTACAGGCCAGGCAGTAATCGGGCCTGGGAGCTGATAGTGAAATTGGTTCAAATCTGTTGTTACTCACAGCTAATCATTGCCTTACTAAAGAGGGGCACTTACATTTTCACAAAGGGACAGGTGGGTTTTGATAGCTTCTGGCATTTACTTGGGGTATCTTTGTCTAATAATAAAATATGCTGGATGACCTGAAACATTAAAGTGGGACAAAAATGGCAAATAAAAGACAAAATCCATATGGGGAAAATGCTTCTTCACAGCGCTGTGGGTCTTAGTATAAATGTTTGCCTGGCAGCAGGAGGGCTCCTTTTCATGCAGCACACCATCTACTCCACAAACTCATTATGCAGACGGGGAATCTTTTCCTGCCAGACCTGCTCATTAATCAGACGTAAGGGGGGACTGAAATTTAGGAGCAATAATTGCTGTTAGGATCAGCAGCATTTATTCAAGCATAAACAAGGTTCTTATGCATTTTTATTTCCAATACTGCCCACTTTTCCAGACTCTAGCATTCCTGGCTGTTTCTACTGTATAAACATGAAGCTCAGTTTAGAATGTACCCCACGTGCTTCAACGGTGGTCAGACTTTTAAAGGGGAAATATAATCCAGAATCCACTTTTTCATCGCTTAAACACATTTGTTGTGCACTTGGAGTCTCTAGGAGTGCAGAAGATTTGAGTGTAGTCTGTCCAGGAGGAGCGTGGAATCATCGCAGTTCCACTTTATTTACAGACGTGGACAAAATTGTTGGCACCCCGCCTTTAATCAAAGAAAACCCCACGATGGTCACTGAAATAACTTTAAACTGACAAAAGTGATAATAATTAAAAATTTACAGAGAATTAACCGATGAAAATCAGACATTGCTTTTATATTGTAGAATCATAAAAAAAACAAACAAAAAAAAAACACTGATTAAATAGGCCTGAACAAAAATGAGGGTATCTGTAGCTTAATGTTTTGTTGCGCAACCTTTTGATGAATTCGCAGCGATCAAGCCATTTCTGCACCTGTCAACGGGTATTTTGACTCACTCCTCGTGAGCAAACCGCTCCAGTTACTGCTGTGAATTCCTTAAAAAGGTTGCTGAACTAAATATTAAGTTAAAGGCGCCATCATGTGTGCAATCATGTAGATGACAACTGAATGATTTCAATGTGAAAAGAAAGAACTGAAAAGAGTGATATATTCCCTTTAAAAACCAGCGATTGTAAGCAAGGAAACAAAAAAATAAAAATAAAATTAATAAAAAAAACGTCCCTAGAGTTAACCTTTGGTTTTATCTGTTTGGTTAACTGAGTAAGGTCTGTCCATAAAACATTTTCGTGGATGAGAGCACCTCGGGGTTCATCGTTCAGGTAAAAGGACTCAACGTTCCAGGGTTCTCACTTCTCAATGCTTGTTTTAAAATAGTTAGGCCTACTAGAAATCTATGGCAGATGTTTTTACAGTGGAACTGGAAAAAACTGAAACTGGAAGGAAGGACGGGAGCAAAAAAAGAAAGGACACAAGAAAGAAACGTAGGACAAAAGGGAACCAGAAACTGAAGAACATCAGGAAGAGTGGACAGCAAAGCAGGAAAGAAAGAATATAAGAGGGGGAAGGGAGGCAGGAAGGAAGCAAAGACAAGGAAGAAAGAAAGAACAGAGAGAAGTGCATATGTAAGGAAGGATAGAAGGACACAATATTTAGACAGGGTTTCCCTCAGAAAATGGGGTAATCCTGGCGGTAGTTGACGTGGTGGGATGCAGAAGGTGTGTGCAGAGACGGGGGAGGCTGGTGGAGTCACGGGACGGGCCATTAACCGGGTACCGTAGCGTACGTCAAGCTAATAACAGCTTGTTTTGACCGGGAGGTTTTCTCCCAGACCGGAACTTTACTGATTGTTTTATGTTGCTCTCAAACATCGAGGCATTTAAAATAAAGCCAGGCGGCCCACCAGGTTTCTTAGACCATTGACTACAGGGTGAGAATCTGGAAATACAATTTATGTTTCCATACTCTTACTTTCTTTTACCATGATTAAAAGGAAATTCCTGAATTTTCCAGACTGCATAGGAACCCCGTCACTCATAGGTTCTATGATAGTTACGCCTAAAATGTTAACGTCTTGTTGGCAATTTCAGATATTTATTCAATAGAAAAAAAGTCTGAAAATATAAATATTTTTCATTACCATTAACTTATTTTTCCACACTTAGAGCAGGAAAACAGTGAAATCAAATTCCTCACTTTGCCAAACTTTTTAGGACTGCATAGGAACCGTCTTTATAAACCACGGTGTGCCTGGAATGCAGAGAGCATTTTCTTAGCATTGTTTTAGGTAGAGAGCAGAGGACAGGGGCGAGATGTGACGTGGGCGTGGTTACCAGCTCGATCCAGGAGTTGACGCTGACGGTGATGGCATCTATTGACTCCACATAGTGCCACCAGTGCCTGGGGACATACAGCACCTGGGCACAGAAGATAAGGGGGGAAAAGTCCTTCAGAAAGTGTGATTCATCGGGAGGTCTACGGTAGCAATTAGTTTCTAAAACTTCTGTTTTTCAAAGATAAAAAGCTGCGAGACGGTACAACTACACGGAAAGTCCACTAGATGGCAGCATAAGCCATCACCCCTGTGGATAGTCCTCCATCCATTCATAAGGCGACTCTATTAAAAAGCAGATGGCTTATTGATTCCACTCCTCCGTCTCAGTCGTGATTCATCGGCGGCCTGTGGTCTGACGGGTCCGGAGGAGCGATCCGTCCCCCCCGTTCGGATTGTTCAGGTGGAGCCACCGTGCAGGGCGGCTGCTCCAGACACCAAAAGCTATTCCCTCTGTGTCAACAAGTTATTTCCGAGCGCGGACGGAAACAAATCTCAGCCCAGAAGCTGTCTGGAGGAATCAAAGGTTACTTGTTATGTGAGCTGCTGCAAAAGACTCGAGGAGAACAATGAAATCGATTGTTAAAGGTGCAAAGGTCAGGAATGCTGCACAGACTCATCCAGGGCTTTAAGTAAAGATGGACCGTGATAATATCTCATTCTGATGAAACAGATTCAGGTCATTTTTCACACAATACATTTTCTATAAAAGAAACAAAGTAAAACGTGAAGTCGACAGTGACTTCAGCCTCTAAATGAACTCAAGCAGCAGGCTACAGAAAGCTGGGGACGGTGCTCCTGTTAGGAGGGTGATTTTATTCACTATGGAAGGGAGAACAGAGAACCAGGGCTACTTTCTGGGATGCTGTCTCAACTCCTGAGAGGCCAAAAACACAGCTGGAATCTCAACAAAGCCAAGGCCAAATAAAAGAAAACAAACCTCTATGGCGACCTACAACTGAAAGAGAAAATGATAAAGCTCCTAATAAAGGCCAACCTCTGAGTTTACAACAGCTCCATCGCAGTTTAGAGCTCATCTTTATCTAAAGTGGGAGGCTGACTGATGCGTCACCCGACCCACTGACCTGGACTTAACCCCGGCTCCTTCTCCTCGACAAATTAACCAAAGAGATCAGGTAGCTCACCTTAACAAAGCTCTAAGCTCTTGTTTCTTTGACATAAAATCCCCAGTGTAATTTTATCTGGAGGATAAATAACAAAAACCAGGCTCAGTTCACAGTTAAGACGATTTGAAATAAAATCGACAGGCAGTTTTTGGCTAATTGCTTCTCAGTTTTATCCATTGAAGTGACATCAACTGTTTTAGACTCCTGAGATATTCTTGGTTTTTTTTATTTGGGGGGGGGGCTGTTGAAAATATTTGGCAATCCCTGTAAAATTACATTTGGAGCTACAGATCAGTTCTGTGTAACAAAGCAGAGTAACGGGAGCACGACGTCTGAGAACTGACGCAGCAACAGATTTTTGTTATCAGCAGAACTCCTTAAAAACTATTTATCTTCCAGTTTCAAGAACTAAAGTCCAAAAGCACAGACACAGATAAGAAAAAAAACAACATTAAAGTTCTTTATTTACATAACAACGCTCATTTTTTTAAATATATTTCTTAAATGCACAGTGCCTTGCATAACTATTATTAGCCCCTGGAACCATTACCCAACCTGTCACATTATATCTACACACTCCCGTGTGTTTTACTGGGATTTTGCGTGCTAGCCCAAGCAACAGACCAGCACCAGGGTGTCATTCAATCTCAGTGGAAATACAGGAAATGTATGGCGAACAGATCCCTGTAACATACATATGGCAAAGAACTCCCCGGACTGCAATACCGTTAGCTGATAATTCAGGTACTGTGCATTCAGCCTCTCCATGCCTGTAATATATTGGGTGGGACTTGTTTAAAGCAGCATGAAAAAAGGTTTACAAGGTAAAGAGGCAGTAAGATGGTGAAGTCATTAAGCCACTAAAATTGTCTCCAAGCTAAAACAGGAGATGCTGACCAGAATCAGAAAAGCCTGTTGTTAAGGTAACAATTACTGTGATTTTCTCTCATTTTCTAAAGTCTATGTTTGCTATGACATTTTTAAACCTTTTTTATCTATTTAACATTCACCAGAATTATTGCATTTTGCATCTTTTCTACCTCACAGGCATATTAGAGACGATTAGTCAACAAAATGGGGACCAAGGAACACAGCAGACAGGTCAGGCAGAAAGCTGTGGACCAGAGAAAGGCCGTAGGATACAGTAAACGTGTGGAAGTAGGTCCTCTGGTCTGATGAGACCAAGATGTAACACTCCTACTACACGTAAAACAGTATGTGTTGGTAAAAACCAACCCAGCACATAACCCTGATCAGCCATCCTAATAGTGAAGCATTGTGGTGGCAGCATCATGATATGGGGGCTGTTTTCAGAAGGGACAGGGGAGCTGGTCACACTTGATGGCAAGATGAAGCAAAATACAGGACAGAACTGGACAAAAACCTGTTAGAGGCTGTAAAAGGAAAATAACAATAAACATACAGCCAGAGCTACAATGGAATGGGTTAAAACATCGGTTTGTGTGTCACAGCGGTCTAGTCAAAGTCCAGAACCAAAACCAGAATCGCTGTCAAACCTGAATGCTGGTGTTCACAGACGTTTCTGTGAAGATTGTGAAATAAATATGCACTAAACACTTCTAATAAGGCAGGAATCTCTTCCCTCCACATTCACAAAGATGCACTGCTTTGTGTTGGACTATCACATAAACTGACAAATTGATGTTTTTTTTGATGTGGCTTTGACATGAAAGAGGGCAAAAGGTCGAGGACGTGTGAATATGCTGTACGACAAGTACTCTGCCCGTTTGGCTAATCTATATCAGGATACAGATCTCGCCTTTTTGGCAAATGGAATAAAGTCCAGAAACACACATGCTGTTCCAAACTCCAACCCGACTTTTCCATTCTGGTTGGGACCTGGAACCCGCTAAACGCTCCCATGGTTGTAAGGCCTGCACACGAACCCTGTATATGGGGCGTTGAGGCTTTTTAAAAGCCTGATTTTCAAAGGACATGGTCATCAGTGCAGAAACACAGTCAATAATAGGAAAGGAAAGGGAGAAAGCTTCCATTTGGCTATGAAACAACCTTAAAGATACATTTTCGTTTATGCATCCTGGACCAACAAGCTCCCTCTTCTTAGAGATGCATCCGAGTTACGATTGTATTTCTAACTGCGCCACATTCTGACCTGCCCAGGCTCCAGAGTCACGACGTGGGCCCTGGCTCCCTGAAAGCCAGGGAATTTACTCCGGTCTGGATGGAGAACGTCCACCTGGCTGAAGACGCTGGACTCCTCATAGGGGATCCTGGTCGGGTAGAGCTTTGCCGTGTCCTCAGGAGGGAACAGATGCCAGCGTTTCCTGTAGAGAAGGGACATCAGGAGCTAATGCCAGAAAGAATGAGCGTTTTCAGGTGGCAGCAAAAGGAAAGCAGAGTTTCTATTAATCAACACCTAATCCAAATTCCAAACCTGTTCTTATTCTCAGGGAAGTTGAAAGAGGGCAAAGGCAGCCGCAAACACGTCAGTGCCAAACAATCATGTCCAGCCTAAAACTTCAATTACCTTCCCCCTATAGTTTGGTTAAGAAACTATTTGACTTTGTCGCAGTTTTTTTGTTTTGTTTTTTTTGTGTTCCTGTTGATCTGATCCAGCAGAAGGCCAAATGTCATGGTATCCATCAACACTGTTGCATTTTCATAGATCAGCAGAGTCAAAGGACTGCTGGAGCAGCGTTTCATTCCTTCAGAGATCAATACCAAATAAAAGAACCCGAGAGCCAATTACAAGCTGCGAGACACAACTGTTGCTCTCTGGGAGAACACTGGAGAAAGATAAGGCAGACCTTTTCTTTCTCATTTCTTGGCTCCCTCTGCCCCGTTATTGTGGCTCGCCTCTCAGTCTCCACTTTCCTGCTCCTCCAGGAGAGCAGAGGGACAAATTAAATCCTTTCCAGGGGCCAGAGGACAGATCACACCGGGTGTCAGCAGCTGCGGCACTCTCTCCGCCTTCTGTGCTGCAGAGGAGTTGGGCACTTAAACAGGCTGAAAACTTTCCAACAGGGTTGAAATACAAATGAGGAATCCAGAATCCTCCTCCCGCTGCTCAGTTACAGGCCCGGTTAGTTAAATTCCCGTAAATGAATAAAAACAAAATCATCTTTACTGTCATTGCAGTATACATTCTAATGAAATTCTAATGCATTTAAGCCGTCCCTTAGGGAGCAGCGGGCTGCCACTGTGCAGCGCCTGGGACCCTTCTGGGGCCAAGGGCCTTGCTCAGCTGCTGCTCTGACCACCAGGCCACCACTCCCCCCACCAGCCAGCTAGTCCTCTTTATATCTCTGCACAGGCCTTATCTGACAGTGATTGGTTTAAACTAGGGCTGTCACGATACGAAAATTTCAAACTCTATATTGATACCCAGAAAAATATTCAATACTATTTTCAATACCACAGGGAAAAAAAAAGACAAATAATCAAAGGCATTATTAACATGAAAAACACGTTTTTCAGTCTCAACATGGAACATGCTTTCTCAACATAATCATAAATGCTAGTTAAATAAGTTGCTAAATAAATAACACTGGCCTAGTAGCACACTAGCCACAGCTGATCGTGTAACATTAATGCGGATCAGTGATATCTTTAAGGCATTAAATTATTAACGGGAACTTTAATTTGCTAACCTGTCGGAATTCATCATGAAGGCCAGGGTGTCGGTCCTTGAGACGTTTGGCCAAGTTTGTTGTGCTGCTTGACTTCGTTGCCACCACTTTAAAGCACTGGTTGCTCACAGGCTTGTCAAGATCTTTGGGTTTCCCTTCTTCGTTTGCCTCATATGCTAAAATATTTAGTATCAATACCATGCCATGTATCCGGATACAGCGTTTGAGTATTGATATTTTTCAGAGTATCAATTCTTTTAAAAACCCTTTAAAACACACCAATCCGGTTCCACCTTGAAAAACCCACTTTCTGAGCTTGCTCCTTTAATAATTGCTAGAAATGTTAAAAGCCTTATTTTCAATGCAGGAGATCCTTTAATCAAGGCAGAATGAACCTTAATCACTACTAAGCAAGGTGACGGTAAACAGCATCGCTGCAACCCTGGCTGCTCCACCTCTCGCCACGATCTGTTTAAAACGCTCCTCTTCAGCAAAAATCCTCAGAACTACAGCTTTTAAAATGGCGCCAGCTTTTCTTGACAATTGTTTAACCCGAATAGCAAAACATAACAAAACCCTCAAATCTGCCAGAAAATAAATATTTGTATAGAGGACAGGCTTCACATATGGAGCCAGCATATACCCCAGAATGACCAGAAGGAAGAGTGAACACGTGGAAGAATGAAGAAAAAAAGAGAGATGAGCAAGAATAAGGAAAGAAAGGAGGGACAGATGAAGAAGCCGTGACTCTGAGAATAATTTAAGAAAGGAAGCAAGAGAACGAGAAAGAAAAAAGAAAAAAATGGAAGAACACAAAGACGGACAGGAGGGAGGAGGGAAAGAGACACGGGAGAGAGGGAACAAGAAGGACAGAACAAGGATGAAAGTCTGGAAGGAGGGATGTAGAGGAAGGACAGAAGGTAGGACAAAAAGACGGATACAAGGAAGGTCAGAAGAAAAGAGGGCACAGTGGGACCCATCCTGTTAGTCGGGAGCAGCACATAAAGTGAGCAGTGGAGCTGTTTTCTTTGATTGCTGGAGGTTTGGTCCACCGTGAGTCTGATGTGGTGCGTCTCCGGCGTGTGGCACGATTCTGTGGCTCCTGTTCGCAGTAGCAAGATTTTAAAACAGGGTTTGTCCATCCTTTTTTCTTTGATTAGCAGATTCTTAAACTAAAAATTCAATCCGTAATCAAAATTTGGTTTTGTTGCCTGATTTATTATAGCCTGGGTGCCATTTCGAACTTAGCCCCGCCCACAACGTTTGAGGTTGGGAAGTTCGGTCTGGCATTGCTCAATAGTAGCGCAAGTATGCTCGCCCAATATCTGGCGGGCCAATCAAATTGTCAGGGCGGGCTTTATACGATGATGGACAGATGATCAACAGTAACGTAATCAACCACGTCACCAAAGCGCGCTTCGGTTGAATTCGTTTACAACAACGATGGCTGCCGCTGGAGAGTTGAGGTGTGTAGATTCTGCTATTAGGTCTGTTCTAGAAGATATCGACAGCAAATTAATTTTAAAAGAGGAACAGAGAAACGCGATCAAGGTATTTGTTGAAAAGAAAGATGTTTTTGGCGCCCTTCCTACGGGATTCGGCAAACGTTTAATTTATCAGCTGGCTCCGTTGGTCGCTAAGAAGATGGGACACAATGAAAACCCATTGGTCATTGTTGTTTCTCCTTTGGTCGCACTCATGGAGGACCAAGTGAAAGAAGCAACTGAAATGGGCATCACGGCGATGCAACTCGGCGTGAACGACGAGGTGGATATAGCCAGCGGTCGTTGCCAGCTCCTTTTCGGAAGCCCGGAATCCTGGCTGCTGAACAACAAGTGGAGGGACATGCTAGGCTCCGATGTTTTTCAAGCCATCGTTATGGGTATTGTCGTGGACGAAGTTCATCTAACTTACAAATGGTAAGAGATCATCTGACTGTCTGACTTAGTAAATAACTCCCAATGTCGTGATATGAATCCCATATTCCTGGGCGTCTTGGAAGGAGTAGGCTCCCGGTATCTTTTCTCTGATGCCTCAGATGAAGACGGTTCTTCAGGCTGGTCTCCTTCGTCGTCTGCCCATTTTTTTAACACAAGCATGTCGCGTTCCAACCGTGTTATAACGTTCTGACAGGACCGACAAATGCGATGCGATTTATTTGACGTTTTGTAGAGTTGTGTTAAACGGAGAACTTGTTCGTATGTGCATTCGCCTTTATTGTTTTTCTGAAAAATGAGGTCCGTGTGTTGAATGACTCCTTGTATCCTTACATTCTTTTTGCAACACCGGCAAAAATCGTTCACGCTCATCTTCTTATTCTAGGCTAACAGTTGATTTCTGTTGACAACAACTATGCGTCGCTTAACATACGGCGCACACTCCGTTGCTCTTATTGGTTGTAGGTCTATCCAATTGAGTGCAGAGGCATTTTTTTTCCTGGTTCGTTCGAAACACGGCCCATAATCACAGCTCTATGGAGCAGTATCAGACTCAAATTCTGACTAGAATTGAGTATGACTACGTCAGGCCAGATTTATTAATAACATCCCTAACTTTTGACGTGTCATTAAGTAGCACTTATTTTTATGCCCCTCTGTCTCCTATTCGAAATCAGGGAAAGTGAAATTTTGGGGCTCGTTCGAGATAGAGGTGAAGAGCTCAGCTTGTGAAGTCTATTTCTCTTTGTGACGGGTTCAGCTGACCCCCCCCCCCCCCCCTCTTACCGTCCTTGAACCTGCAGCACCAGGTTACAGCCGTAGGTGTCCAGATGGCACGGCGTGTTGGCTCCCTCTGTGCCGATCCAGAGAGTGCTCTCCTCCCCGTTACGTCCCTCAAAGCCAAACTCAGACCACTTTACGTCCTAGAATAAATTCACACACAGCAGTCATTTATTACAAAAATAAATAATTCAGTCTAGGGTTTAATTAAGAATGGTTGATTTTAAATGGCCAGTTAGGATTAAGTTGGTCCACAAGGATTTCAAAATACAGAAACAAGGCTGATATTTTCACCAGTTACAACACGGCTATCTCTCTACTTAGTATTTGCTCGCCTGTCTTGACTCGTATGAAAATAAAATGACATCCTATTCTTTATGCATACAATATGACACTGATCCACCCTTTGCAGCTATAACAGCTTCAACTCTTGTGGGAAGGAGGTCCACAAGGTTCTGGAGTGTACCCATTTTCGGTACTTTTGTGTGTTTATGCAGTAATAAATGTTAATTAATTAATAAAACCTTGAATTGTTTTCATTTTAACAAATTTACTTCTCAGCATATAAACTCACTTTTAAACCGAAACAACAGTCATCAGAGGCACAGAGTGAACGAGGTGAATAAGAGATTGAAGCGGTGTGTGAATGAAATGCAGGGAATTGTTTTAGTGCAACAGGCTCAGAGAAGAAATAAAAACTATATTAAAAACATACTTTATCCCGCTTTTAAATCAGGGCGGGGTGCGTTTGCAACGAGGGAACAGCTCTCTTTGCTCTGACTACAGGCGGGTGTCAGAACGAGGCATCAGCAGCTGTCTGTCTGTCAGACAGGGCCTGGAGGAGGAGGAAGAGGCTCACAGCATCACTCACCGCTCTCCCAAGACAATAACTGAAGAACAATTGGTACTTTCATGGGAAGTCACAATTAACACAGAAGAAAGTCGCTAGATTTTTCGCTAGTCACTTTTTTGAAAAAGGGTGGGTGTGAAAAGTCGCTAAAAATAGAGAGAAATTCACTAAATTGGCAGCAGTGACCAGGTGCTTCCTCAGATTAGAAGTGTTCCCATCGCTGTTCGTTCACTTCGCCTTACAGATATCACAGCGAGCTTAATCTGTGTCGCATTTTTGGAAAGTGGAGCCATGCTTCCATCTTCTACTTTCTATCAGCCATGTTTGCTTTGTTGGACCGCCAGCGGCTACTGACGTCATCGCGCTCTTGTGCGTGCGACGCTGTGTTCAGGTTCGGCATTGAAAAGTCGCCCACCCATCCACTCCCGCAGTGTCACAGTGATGCGTTTAGGTACCGAAACATGGCACCGTTTGATTTTACGTGAATCGGTACCTGGTAGTACCGACGGGATTCGGTCGGCGCCTATAAAAGCACAGAACTGGGTTCCCATCTCTACCTAAAGCTGTTTTATCAGGTTGAGGCGAGGGCTCTGTCCAGGCCAGTCAAGGTCATCAACACCAAACTCTCTCATCCATGTCTGTGTGCTCTGCTGCTCAGTCAGCTTGGAAGAGGAAGGAGCCATCTCCAAACTGTTCCCACAAAGATGGGAGCGTGCTGTTCAAAATCTGAGTTGATCCAAAGGCCTCATGAAGTTTGATTATAACGGCAGAAAGTTGCCGACCTCTGTGCACCACGCCCCTCGGCCTCAGAGAACCACCCATTCTTTCACAAACGTCTGAAGAAACAGCCGGCACGCCTCGTGCTCGATACTACGCTTGTGGCTATGGAAGCGATTGTGTCACCTGACTCCGATCATTTGGATGGGGGAGCGAATACTTATGGCGATATAGTGTATAAAACCCTCATCTCATCAGCTTCGGCGATACAGCACACATAAAGTGACAAATAAGGTTATCTGAGTAGAGAACCCAAAACTTAAGATTGTTGTTTATTTCTAGGAAAACTGGCTTGTCAGTCAAAGCAAAAATAATAAATCCAACAAGGACCCTGAATAATGAAGTTATTATTCTATATGCAAACCACTGGAAGTGACAGACCGGTCAATTTCTCTTTATTTAGCCTTCAGGATGCCTTCCTCCCGGCACCGTTATCCTGTTAAGCTTCTGCGTACCCGTCTCATAGTCGTAAATGTCAGTGGGTAATAATTGCAGGTGGATGTCCAATAGCAATTTATTGCCGAGATTAAAAAAATGAAATACATTTCTGGCCGTTGCTTAAGAAGGACGACGTTTTTATGTCATTCCCGAGCAGAGGATGAGAGAAGCAGTTAATATAAAGTTGCTGGAGGGAGGGAAGAAAAAAAACGTAGCATTTAAAAGGAAAACGTCAAACAAAAGGTGAAAATTAAATGAAAGCAGAGAACTGCTATTTTGGCTTTAACTAAATGTTTTAATATTTGAGCCATTGATCATGTAAATCACTTACACAGAGTTTGGAAGGCTGGAGTTAGCAGCATATTTTTATTCATTGTTAAATGAAATTAAGTAGATATCTGGGGAGTGTGTAAATTAGTTGAGGCATGCAGATGTGGCCACATGTGCTGACACACTTGGTAAAGATGTATAAAAGGCTTTGAACTTTTATTGCTGTAGCAAAACCCTACACTGGAAAATTTGGGAAAATAAACACTTTAACCTAAGAAAGTACATGGAGCACATTTCCATTGGGGGGGGGGGGGGGGGGGGGGAGTCTAATTTTAAGAGTTAATAATTGAGCCACTGACTGGTGGCTCAATTATTGCCATTCCTGCTGTCAATATCTCATTCAGCTCCTTTTTGCTCAGAGGACAGCCCTTGGTCTTCTTTTATAACATTTCACAAGGTTGGAGAATACAGAGATCCTTTCTGCACAATCTCTCTGGATCGTCCAGAGCTGTGACGCCTCTACTGGTGCTCTATTTCACCCCGCTATTTTTTAGGATTTCGGACTGGGGACTGCGGTGGCCTAACCTGACAACAGCCAGCTGCATGTCGTTCCGCCTAGCTCCACTCACATACATCTGGGACACCGCCATAGGGATTGCCTTTACAGAAGGCTGGGCCTTATCAAAAATTCTTGCATATGATTGGATAAGCCACTTGTCTGTCATCTTTATTGACGTGCTATTTCAACCACTCACATCGAAGCTAACCCGTGACGCTGATGATAGCGACGCAGGAAAAAAATAAATAATAATAATAATGTGTTTGCGGCTCTAGTGGCACGCGTTTTATTGACAGTGAGCTGACAGGAAGAGGGGGGAAGACAGGCGGCAAAGAGTCGATTCCGGGCCGACCACGTTGAGGACTAAAGGCCTCCTAACATAGTTAGCGCTAACCGCTAACCGCTCCGGGGCGCTTCCGCGTCGGCACGTCCGCTGGTCCCGGAAAACAAAACTTGCCAAATCCGGTCGAGAGAAGGGTGAAAACATCGTGTCCACCAACAAAAGCCTTCAGAGGCGTTTTCTGATGTTCTTTTAATGAAACAATATTAGGTAGATTGGACAACACGGAAGAAATAGCAGCATCGACTAGCCGCCATTGCTATCAAAACAGTCTCACGTCATGGTCGCGTCTCCACTACGTCACATCTATGAAACTCCAGCCCTGCGTCCTGATTGGCCAGACCATAAATTTGGTTGGAGAAATCACTTGCTACCGGCGGTGTCCCAGATGTATGTGAGTGGAGCTAGGCGGAGCAACATACAGCTGGCTGTTGTCAGGTTAGCGGTGGCCATGGAAGAAGGTTGATTTTGTGTGGATTTTTTTTTTTTTTTTATCCATCAGATTGTTCAATATATAATGGCCAGGAATTTCAAAGAGTTCACGATACCAGGCACTATCACATGGTCGTTGGAGAAAAAAACAGGCCCACAGCATCACAGGTCCTCTGCCAAACTTTGCAGTGGGCATGAGGTACTTTTCCACATTTGTCTTCCGTTTTACGCCGGCCCAATCTTAGTTTCATCTAAAAGAAATTTAAAGTCCTCGTAGGGTTTATCAAGACTCACATGCTAACATTTGTGATGGTAGGACAGAAAACATATTTGTGATAAAGCTCTACTGTAGGAAATATGTTGTCGTCGTTAAAGAAACGCCCTTTTATGTCTATTTTGATGTTTAAAAAATTAGTTTGGAACGGGATGTTGATATTTGTGGATAATGATGTAAAAAAAAATCATCGTTTCCAACATAATGAAAAACTATTGATTTAAAATGAAATATTACTGGCACTTTAAGCATCATTCTGTTGTGAAAATTAAAAGCAATTATTCTTATAATTATCATTATTACATTTAACTACCATAATAAAAATAGAATTTGTAGCCAGCTATTAGGAGCCACTGCGGAAGGTCCACAGAGCCACAGGTTGCAGACCCCTGCCCTAGATGGTCTTAGCTGCCGTTTTCTAACAGATTAGTTTGACCTATCTGGCCATCCTCCTCACTATGTGTGGCGGGTGGATAAACGTGGGTCCTTTGTCCAGCCTAATGACATGCGGCTAAAAGAAAGGGGCCCCTGTGTCGCATCATATGTATACCCCAGGGAAACAAAAAGGGGCAGGGCGGTTACCTCAAACATGGAAGGTTTGTGGTCAAACAGCACGCTGATGTACTTGTAGTCGGCGTAAGCCCAGTACTCGGTGTAGGGGTATTGAGCGAAAGGCCCCACATCGGTCTGACGCCGAGTCCAGCGCAGAAACTGAGCCACTGTGGCCTCGATGTAAGAACACTGAGTCTCAAACAGAGGCGCTGCAGAGCGTGGGAAAGAAACAGCAAAAACACGGGCCAGTGATCAGTGAAAAAAATATTTAGTGTAACAACTGAATTGATAACAATATTAAGATTCCATAAAAATACATAGAAAAAATTACATACTAGAGGATCCTGACACTTTGCATTTAGTAACCTTCCTAAAATAATGGCCTAAATACTTTTTTTGCCAAAAATTATATTTCTGGCTCAATCAGGTCAATACCTCGTCACCGTATTCTGTGTTTTATCTGAAAAACCTGTAAAAAATTACTTAGGCAGCGGCAGGGCAGCGAGAGTTCAGGCAACTGGCCAGATATGTTATTGGTAAGGAGAAAGTGCATGTAAGCAAGACACTTGCAGCCTGCAATAGTGATGATGATTGGATATATTATGCAGCTCTAATATCAGTCTTTCAGAGAGTTGTAGCTTATTTTTATTTCTGCTAGACTCTACCACAAAGATAGGATAGGCTTTTTATTTTTATTTTCATCAATGTCAATAACAAACCAAATTAGTTTGATACCTATGTCTTTCTGGTACGCAGGGGACAGTTACCTGTATCAAATTTAATCGGGATGAAGAAAAAAAGAAAACTATTTGAAAAATCAATCCATACTGTTTGTTTGCATGTGGCACGAAATAAATACTTCAGCGTTGCACATCTAAAGCGAAAAAACAAAGCTCGCTATGTGGGATTATAAATCAGTTGATCAAATACAAAATTCAGCAGTAAAATAGAAGGATTTTAAAGTTTTAAAGTGAAATAAATACTTCTTGCATTGCTTAGTCACAATAATAGGAGATTGTTTATAAAAAAAAATAAATAAAAGCTGGTAAAATCCTATTCTCAACTCCTTTTTTGGAAACATTTAGTGTGACAAATGTGGAAAATGCATTTCTAGTTCACATAAAACAACAAGAATATGATTATATAAATGTAAAAAAATAAATAAATACAACTATAGCACATTTCCATAAACCCAGGAATGTATCTGGTGTTTTTCAGTAATAACCAACAGTTTCTTACTTTCTCGGTCTTAGACGTGAACAGCTTTAACCTGATTAAGAGCCAGAATGGGCCCACTGCAGTTTAAGGTCCGAAGGTCTGATTTCATGCCAAACATTGACTCCAGATGATTTATTACCCAGGAGCGAGACCGTGCCTCTAAGGGATTCATCATCCGTTCTTACCGTTTGTTGCCTCTTTTCTACCAAGTCTGAACCGGATGAGCCGGCCTCCGAGGCAGCCTGACAGATGCTCTGCGGTCCAGTGGATAACAGGCCAACCACGGGCCATGTTCAGGAAAACTGCAGGATGCTGCAAATGATCCACAATCTCTCGGGCCTCCTCTGGGCTGAAGGGTCTAATGGAGGCCGTGGCAGCCATTGCCAGGGGCGCACGCTGTTAACAGGTTGCAACATGGGAATAAGATATGGTATTAGCCGAGTCAGCGTTTAATACCTGTGCCAAAATAGCCGCCATGCAGAGGGTAGAGATGTCTTCTTTTTTTAGGTATACAGCAAATGGCAAATGAAGGAACTTATGACAAATCTACTTATTAGGATATATTCGATATCTAGAATAAAATGTCATTTATTGCTCCTTGCTGTAAAGTATCTTTATATATTATGAAGATAAGTAGTCCTAAAAATCATAAAATCTCATGTAAAATGTCATCTACCGTTCACTCTAGATCAAAATCTTAACACCAGGGAAAATATCTAAGCATTATCATTTCACGGCGCTGGATCATATCCAGTTGGGATGAACGATAGATCGGCATAAGCATCGGTATCAACCCATATCAACATATCGGTATCGGTCCCAAGTAAATCTGGGCCGATATCAATGTTTACCTCCATCTCACTGCCGTTTCTGTTTGTGTTTCTGGAGGGGTAGACGGTGGGAATAGCCACGTGTTGTTGCTTTTTTTTTCTGGCCATGTGACTGTCATAGTGATGGAGCGCGGGATTGTGGGATGTTTAAAGCAGAGCAGCGATGTCAGAGGTGTGGCCATTTTTTCACGTCTCAAAAGGGTACAGAAACGTATATAAATACATCATGTAGGTAAAAATTGGTTAGCAGCCATAACAACAATATTAATACTGGATATAGACATTGGACAGAATTTTCACATCGGTGCATCCCAGTTTATAAATTGAGCTTCGAAATCCTACAAGAAGCAACAGAAAAGACAGAGATGTCAAATGATAGAAACTGCACATCAACCCAAGCGTCTCCCAGCAGGCCTGCAGTCAACATCACTAAGGGCCTTAATTTGGGTTGAGAGTCAGTCTGTGTGTGTTCAGTCTACAGCAGCCTATCAGGTCCTCTGCCTCAGCACAGGTAGTTATTTTTTTTTTATCCCAACACAAATCTAATAAATTATAACTGCCAGATATGGACTTATATGGCTGGGGTTTATATTTTCAATCAGCTGAAGAACAAGTTTTTATCTTAAACACAGTTGTCAGATTGGTCCTTGCCCTTATTTCTTCTTTACATTTTGAATCTCTACCTACAACATAGCCATGATCTATGAGCACAAAAGGCAAATACTAATCCCTTCTGTTGCACCCTCCCAAAGAGTGTATGATGTTAAAATCTTTGCACTATGCATAATTAATACTTATTTTGGTTCTGATCAAAATGAAAATACTTTAAATGGTTTTAAAAAATGCGAAACAGCTTGGTGGGTGCAAATTGATGTATGGTACTTCCCTTTGCATGCAACCCATTTTAGGAACCCAAACAACATATTTTTTTAAATTAAAGCAAATAAGTGACATGACCCAAACACTTGACATGGACTGTCAATCACAGTAGTGGGAGGATGGTGATGGGGGATCGCTAGCAGACAGTCAACAGTCACCTTGCAACCAGACTTTTTGGAAAAACTCTTCTGCAAGGTGGTTTAATGTCACACTGCCATGATGTGAACGTTTGTTCAGCACTTTGTAATATTTTCTTATATTCATTACCAGGCGATTGTCTCTATGCTTTATCCATTTCTCAATCTAAGACTTTTAAACGTGTAACCTCTATTATCATTGGTATACTTCACTTCTTTTTTTAAATAAGGTTACAGGTCCTGTTAAATTTTGGTCATTATGACTGCCATATCCATTTTGTGTCCATTTTGACCGTCATCCCTATCCAACAATTAGCAGTTTTCAGTCATTCTTCGTGTCTCCGAGTCGGGTTGGATGTATTTTGAATGCAGTTTAGGGAAAACCTGTCTTACGAATTTAAAATGGAAGCTGCGCTTTAGATTTAACTTCCGCGCAGGAGGCCATTGTATTTCGTATAAAACAGCAGCAGGTGGCTTTTACACTTACTGCTGAACCACTAGCTTTTCTTAGGTATACCTAGATAACCAGGATGATGTCTGGTCTGGTTTCAAACTGGGGACGCCAGCTCCACGGGGCCGCTTTTGTGATGATTTTAGCTGCCTTACGCTTGTTTGGAAGCACAGACATATTTTCCAATTCACGGTGAAAACGTTCAAGGAAACGTAACCCCAGCTAACTTCTTGGAAACACACACATAGCTCTGTGGGGAGACAACACTCACCTAGCCCTACACGTGCAGGGGAACTTCAGGCGGATGTAAACAAAGCTCACGTGACGCTCTTTACGGTCGGCATATCCCGACGTGCATCTGCTCCATTTTGGCTCCTTTTCGGCTGCAACAACCTCGCTCAAGCTGGCGTACCGCGAGGGTCCGTAATGGCGACCTCAGCAACACCAGTTTCACACCCCGAACTATTTCCGCTTGGACATGCGCAGTAGAGTAGTCTCGCAAAAAAAGGGGCTGTCGGTGTTGGTGTTATTATTTTTGTGCTTGACAATAGCTGTTGCCGAGCATCCCATCGAATTGCCCTTCCGACACGGAGGTAAAAGTGATCTTTCGGACTACTGTGACAAACGGGCTGCCGCTATGGGCGCCGCTCCGAGCACCGAGGCGGAACGGGAGCCGCTTCTTGCTCCCACGTCCGCCGCCGGGACTACCAACAGCCAGCCGGCGGTAAACAGTCGGGTGTACGGCAGAAGATGGCTGGTTCTGACCCTGTTTTCCCTGCTGGCACTGATGCAGGGCATGGTCTGGAACTTCTGGGGCCCCATTCAGAACTCGGCGGCCAAGGCTTACGGGTTCAGCAAGTCGGACATCGCGGTGTTGGTGCTGTGGGGCCCGGTGGGCTTCTTCCCCTGGCTGCTGTTCATGTGGTTAATGGACAAAAAGGGTGAGTTGTTCTCCTCTGGTGCTCCGTGTCCTTGTCTCGACGTCATGTTCCCGTCTGACCCCTCACCCTTCTCAATAGGGCGACACATAGATTATTGACATTTTGATAATCACAACACCCACAAGTTGGCGATGCGACTAAAATCTGAGAAATTAGACCCTTTTAAAGTTCTCTAATAGTGCATTTTATTGTCTGATTAATTATTGGAAATTCAAGTGTTATAGTAAGTGATTGCAGCATGCATAGTCAGGAAACCAACCAGGAAAACATAAGTGTTTCAAACGGAAAATGACAGGAAATTCTATTTACAAGAGCTAATTAATGCCAAAATCTCTTTTGAGACCCCCTAAATACCTTTTTTTATAGTGGTTTGTTTGGGGGGAAAAAATCCAACAACTGTACTTTAATTGCTGGTTTTGTTTTTGCAATTGGTGGCAATCAATTGTACAGAGATCTGATAGATGACGGGGAGGTCAAATACTCAAAAGAATAAAATTAAGTGTTGCCTTCTTCTGTTATACATAAGTTAATTCTGTGCTGTGTAGAATAAGCCAGTCCAGGTTTGACCAGTCTAAGCATTTCAGATTTTTATCTAGAAATTATAAAATAAAATAAAAAACAAACAAAAAACCAAACCACTGTAAAACAGACCTTCAATATAGCATTGAAGAGACTGTAAACCAGATGGCATCTTTACAGCAGGGCTGGGCGATATGGACCTAAAATAATATCTGGATATTTTTAGGCTGAATGCTGACATATGATATTTATCTCAGTATGTTTTGCTTTTCATAAATTCTAAAAAAGGCATCTCTGAATCAAAGCGGTATCCCAAATGTCTCACAGGCACTTTTTTTTAACAAACAGCTGCATATAAATAGGAGAAACAGCCAAAAAAATAACCTACTGGGATACACATAAGTACAATTCTAACGCAACATAGACCATCTCGATATAAACAATATAGTCTCATCTCTTTTTAAATTTTTTTTTGCTATTTTTAAAATATCGACTTATAGCCCAGCCCTACTTTACAGTTTTTTTCTTACAGTGCATACACTGTGCTCAGCACTGAGGGGTGTCCTTTGACAGGACGTGTAAATAAGCTAGACGGGATTTGATCTTCCCTTCACAAACTGCGACTTGTGATTTTGAATAAATGATACATTGCTTGTCCCATGGTCCCTTCAAACAAACACCGGTTTGCTTACAGTGTAACAGCTGACGGTCTGAGCCCTATGCATAGGCCGTGTTAATGTTAAAACTTCAAAGCTTCCCCTGATGTCCGCATCCAGAAATACCTGATTATATTCTGAGGAGAACTTTCGAGTTATTATGGGGAAGTTGAAGAACTCGACTTAAGCCTCTGAGTCAGAGTGGGCCCCACCTAACCAGTTTACGCTGCATCACCTGACACAAAGTGCGTAATAGCCGTACTGAGACGCCTGGTGACAAAACCACTGTCAGAAGTGTTGTATCACGTTATCCTGATCGTAAACATGCAAAAACCTGCAAAGGGATAATGTTGCCTGTCTCGTGATCCTGATTCATCAGCAGTTAGGAGTTCTGTTTTTTATTTGCCCAAAGTCAGTTTCAGTCAGCACATCTCCTTTCTAAAAGTGCTCGGACATTGTTGATGACGAGGCGATGTCAGACAAGCTAAAACTGCCCCCAGAGCCACCCTCTGACCCATAGCATAAACGATCAGCTGTACACCCAGACAGACGGTGAGACTGAATCCAACGAGGACAGGATACCTGCACGGTGTGACTTTGTTTGCAAGCGAGGTGGCTGCAGGGTTAAACTGTGTCTGTCAATGCAAAGAAGCAGCCACTGGACAAAACTTGCTTTGGGAGTCGTACACTCAGACAGTAGACACTGGTGGTGCAGCCCACGTTCCAGGAGGCCGATGCCTGCATTTATCCTGTAATGTTAACGTTTCCCAAATGACTAAAAGCAGTTAATCTATTGAGTTTATCTGAAGCTCATGCCAATTATAGAACTTTATAGAATAGACAAAATGATATCTGTTGCTTGCATTTATGCAGTTTTAGATCGGGTTGTACATCTGTCTGTTTAAATATGAGACTGTCGGATTAATGGCGGTATCGCCGTGGTCCAAGGATTTTGGTCTTTAATCCCTAGGCAGATGGACAACTACAGATTTAAAACATCTTTATATATATATATATATATATATATATATATATATATATATATATATATATATATATATATATATATATATATATATATATATATATCAGGGTTTCCCGCAGCGCTATCTTGGCGAGGCGGCCGCTTCGCCAAGATAGCGCTACCGCCTCGCCAACATTCCAAAAAAAAAAAAAAAAAAAAAAATAGTGACGTTAACACTCGGTTTGTTGTTGTTGCTTTCGCGCGTGCGTGAGTGGCGGGGAAAAAACACATGGATACGCTCCGCGAGTCGGTCCGCGGACAACGTGTCGTCCACACCCCCCCCCCCCCCCCCCCCGCTCCGCGAATCGGTCCGTGGACAACGTGTCGCCCCCCCCCCCCCCCCCGCTCCGCGAGTCGGTCCGCCTCGCATAACCAAATTCCTGCGGGAAACACTGTATATAAACACTTAACTTAGAGCAAGTGCTTTTAGCTCTAAAAACACTTGCTAAAATAACAAAAACAAAGGGTATGTATGTATGTATGTATATATTTATTTATTTTTCGTTTGTCTTAAGTAGATGTTTTCTTTTTTAGAAGTTTGCTTACCCGAACAGGGAGAGGCATCTATAATATTATGAAGTATGAGAAAGGTCTTTCTGGTAACTTAAATGAAGATGTATTGCATTCGCATCAATGAATCATGGTGAATTCTTGACCTTCAGCATACATCAATGCTGTTGAAAGAATGAAGTGGAAGTATCCGTGGTTGGTTACCTTTTAACGTGGAATCAGGCAGGTGGCGTGACGGTGTATCAGCCTCTGCTTTTGCAAATGTTTTTAAAGAACAACTAAAGCCTTGACAAATAATGCAACGTTTTTAAACCCTGCTTTTAAAGGTTTAATTGGTAATCCTGTTCAGAGACACATTTTGTCATACTGGGTGAGGTGGTCCTTCCATCCTGACAGTAGTCAATACATTATGTATTCAGAAAAAGGAGGTTAAAGCAATTTCATCTGTGGGAGCTGCAGGCCTGTAAAATCTCTAACCAATAAAACTCTGAACAATCACTGCCATTCAGTGTGAATGACAGTGATTGGTCAGAGTTTTGTTCCTGCTCTCACCTCTCCGTCCCTCAAGTTCCGGGGCATCGTCTTATCTATTGGTTGTCCCATGTGCCAATCATTCTGATGAACTCGCATAACGGCAGTGTGCAAATACGTTCCTTGTTAGTTTCCGCTTGCTGGCTGCGCATGTGCACTTCTAGTGTTTATGTATCCGCTTAGTAGGGCTGAGCGATATGGCCTGAAAATAAAATCACAATAAATTTATGATTTACGACACACAAAAATTATCCAACCAAAATGTATTTCCCTATTGGGCTTGAAGTGCAAACCTTAAAATAAGGCAAAAATAAATAAAAGGTTCCTCTTGAACAAAAATGAGCGTCCCTATTGTCATTAACAGTGCAATAACCTGCCTTTTCACAAAACTCCCACAGCAGCTGCCTGTGCCTGTGAGACAAGGCCGAGGGAATAGGAGGCTCCCACACAGCTGTAGCAGTTGTCCTGAGACAGTAACGGTACAGATTGCTGCTTTCACGTAAAGCTGCTAAATCAACAAAACACAGAAAGGGGTCTGAAAAGACCCCAAATGTGAGTCGCTAAGTAGGAAACACTGGACTATCGTCTGTAGTTTTCTTTCTCTACTGAGAGCAATGCAGCG
Organism: Fundulus diaphanus; assembly: GCA_037039145.1. Lineage (NCBI taxonomy): Eukaryota > Metazoa > Chordata > Actinopteri > Cyprinodontiformes > Fundulidae > Fundulus > Fundulus diaphanus. The sequence continues at coordinate 20,848,348 of CM073132.1, read as the reverse complement.
CACAGGAGCCACCAACAGCTTCATTCACTAGCAGCAAGGCAGACAGGAGCTGGAGGAGTTGGTTTTTCAGAAGTAAATTTTAACATTTCACATTATTTGTGTTAATTTTAAACTCTGATTATTAGAATAAGTGCACAAATATACAGTAGCTATGCTATATCATATGCTTTACATTGTTTTAACATACTTTTGAACTGATTCTGATGGTGTGGTAGTGCGCCACGATCAAATACACGTAGCGAAAATCCTCGGTAAAAAAAGTTTCTTCTTGAGAGAGTTTCCACAATATATTTTCCTAAACATATATTCAACATTGCAAGCTTTTACCAAAACAATTTCCCCTTTCAGTACAAGTTTATGGGCAGAAGAGGAAGGCCTCAGTAGAATGAGATAAGATCAGAGTGGATCTGCGAGATTTATTTTTACGCAACTCCCCTTAGGAGCGGAAGAGCAGGTAAAACGGTCTTGCGCAGTTATTCAAAAAGGGACTTGGGGAAACTTCCGGAACATCACCAACTCTACCTTTTAATGTGTCTTTTCATGTTTGGACTTTGGATGCAATGACATTTGTTTCTTGATTGATGATGGACTGTTCTGACTACAGAAACTAAGAAAGAATGTGTATTGAAATTTTACTCCACCTGATCAAAAGACATACTTCTTGTCCTGGGTCATTAGAGGCTGTGTAGGCTTTAAAACGACCCAGGATAGTAACGGGTGGGACATCGATTTGCATCTGACGGGTCTCCATGTGCTTAACAACAGCAGCACTCTAACTGCAGGTTTCTCAAGTAAGAGCCGCTAGAATTGGCAAATACTCCTGGATAGGTGTCGAAATGTTTTTAGAGCAACTGAGCGAAAGTCCAGTTGCCTCCGATTTAAGCCCGTTTGCTGTTACACGGTGCTGCTTTAAACAACAGCGTAGCTTTGATTGTGTTTCATGTGCCGTCATGGTGTGCCTAGCTGGTTGTAGCGTCAGTCCGTCTGCTGGCACATGATTCCCGGGAGTTGTGGCAGTTGATTTGATTTAATTTTATTGAGAGCTGCATTAGCTCCTGACTGGATACAGGAGCTGTTCTGCCTGGGGTCTCTTTCTTTTTCTTTACAAATATGCTTTTGTAAAATGACATACACAGTCACACACACAGACATACATGGACAACAAACCATGAAAGCACAATATGAAACAAAATGAAATTAATAATAATAACAACATATATACTTAAAATAAAATACAAAATAAATTATTCATGCAAACAACTAAGTTGTAAAGTCCCGACTCAAATCCAATTATTCACTATTTTACAACTGATCCACTAATATGAGGCAGTAGCCACAGTCCTGAAACATACTTTACAAACTTCTGTTATCTACAACAGCCCTTATAATAATTATAATAATATACATTACACACCAAAATTTACATCATCATTGCTGCTTACAAGTAGTCGGACCCCTGGACCCCCTCTCGGGACTTGAGAGCGACGTGGAAGGGAGGCGGGTCCACTTGCACCCCCTCTCGGGACTCAGGAACGTGGAAGGGAGGCGGGTCCACCTGGACCCCCCTCACCGGACTCGGAAGAGTCGGAGGCCTCAGGAACTAGAGAACGCTGGGAGAACTCAGGAACTTAGGGAACGTGGAGAACATAGGAACTTAGAGAACGTTGGGAGAGCACAGGAACTTGAGAACGCCGGGAGTAGCACAGGAACTTGAGAGCGGCGGCTGGAGGGCTTGAGCGGCTGGACCCCCTCTCGGGACTTGAGAGTGACGTGGAAGGGAGGCGGGTCCACCTGGACCCCCTCTCGGGACTCAGGAATGTGGAAGGAAGGCGTGTTCACCTGGACCCCCTCACCGGACTCTGAAGAGTTGGAGGCCTCGGGCTGAGGCGGAGAGGGACCCTCGGAGGCTTCGGGCTGAGGCGGAACAGGGCTTTCGTCGGCCGGCAGAATAGGAACGTGCACACCCACACAGACTTGGGTCGTGGCGTGCGCAGCTGGAACTTCCGACACCGGCGGCGAGACAGAGTCCCCGGTGCCCGGTGCGCTGGCGTGCACCACACCCATGCAGACTGGGGCCGTGGCATGTGATGCAGCAGCGGGGCTACCGGTGGCCGGCACGGGAGAAAGCCGGCTGGGTGCTGTCAGGCGGAGTTGCACCTGACAGCACCCAGAGTCAGGTGGAGGGTGAAGTCCCTCGCGGAGGACGAACGGGACCTCTGCCCGGATCGACTCCGCATCCAACCCCTCACGCTGGGGCTTCCTGCTCAACCACCGGAGCAACTCCACCTGGGCGAAGACTGCCTGGTCCTCATCTGCTGGTCGGGTCATTTCTGTCATGTAGTGGAGCTGTTAGCGAGGACCTAGGTGGCAATGAGGCGGTGGACAGCGCATGATGTTGGGATTCTTTAATCAAAAGAAGATGTGCAGGCTGCTGGGGTACAGGGAAAAACACAGGCTCCAACAAAGGTGACGGCACAGTGGACAGAACTTAGAGGAAGCAGCACGGGGAGAACACAGGCTGAACGCAGAATGACCCGACAACGGGGAAGCAAACAGAGGGAACTTAAATACCAGCTGGGGATAATTAAACACAGGTGAGTCCGATAAACAGAAACTGAGTCCAGAGCAGGGATTTACATAAACTTTATTCTCTCAATTATTGTAATAACTCTCTATCCATTTTAATGCAGATAACCTAAATCCACAACTATTTAACTTTTTAAAGAGAATTTTATCATATAATATGTCAAAAGCCGCACTTAAATAAAGAAATATTGTACCAATAAACTTTTTATCAATTTAACCTATGATCAATAATGTAAGTGCTGTAGTTGTGGAATGACCCATTTTATAAGCTTGTTGATAAATTGTATCCAAGTCATGGACTGCAAAATATTCTTGTATTTGATCATGCTATTTTCTCCATAATTTTACTTAGTGCAGGTAACAAGCTTATTGGTCGGCTATTTTGACTTGAGAATGATTCTTTGTTGGTCTTAATCAAAGGGGGTAATCTTCAATTGTGATGGAATGATGCTTTTACTTAAACTTGTATTAAATATATGAGAAACAGTCAGTGCTATGAAATCTACCACCAACTTTAACAATTTAATTTCACTGTTGTCAGTATCAGAGGGTTTATCTTTACTTGTAACAATTTTTTAACATGATCTACTGTCACTTCAACAAATTTGAAAGCACAATTTTTAGCTTGCATTATATTGTTGCTTAGTTCATATGAAATATTTTCTTCTTGTCTGAACCTCATGGTATTTCTCAGTTTTACAATTTTATTTTCAAAAATAATTGGCCCAGGCTATTAGTAATTTCCTTTAGTTTAGTAAGATAAATTCCATCCCTTTCTGAAAAGTAGGAGCTTGCTTTGTTTTTCTTCCCATGAGTTAATTTAATGTACCCCATACTTTTTCATTATCTAGTTTAGCTTAATATATCTTTTGTTTATAATACAGCCGTTTTTATTCTTTATTATTTACTTTTGTTACAACATTTCGAAATTTACAATGATGCAGTCGTTTTGCAGAGTCTAGCCAGATATATGTCTGATACCCTAAAAATAAAATTTGTCCATTCCAGTCCTTTCTATCTATTTGTTTAAAGGAGCAGCAAAATCTCTTTTCTCCCAAACTCACACTAAATAAATTAATTTTGTGTGAACCAAAAGGGCATGGATCGGGCCATACTTTGAGGATTTCTTATTTGAGAAGAACTTCTCATTCTTGCATTCATAAAGAGCAAAAATCAGGTCAGCCATAAGGAGGACATCAGCCCAAAAAAAATGTCCAATGTCAGAATTAATGTGAGTTGAAACATTTACCCTACATTCAATTTATGATTAAAAAAGTTTCCTGTTTTATAAATACTTTTTTCCAGAACATATACCTTGAGGGGTATAAAGAAAGAATAACTTAAAATGATTTACAATGTTGTCTATTACTTTTTATATTTGGTTTGTCAGATCATAAACCTATGATCTGAAGTATACGAACTAGGCTTCAAACTGATGCAAAGATACACTTGCAATGATAACCAACAATTATTTTTAAAACAATTTTCAAGTCATTTTCAGCTGAAACAATAATTTATCCAGTAATATTTTAAAACATTCAGTCTTGCCTTGAAAAAGACAAAAAAGCAACCCTGTAACATTTCAAGTTTAAGAACCCTAGAGACCACAAGTTCCACTGAACTGTTGCAAATATGCCTGAACTAATGAAATACGTGGCAAGTGGTTAATAATATTCGCATAAGAAGCAATGAAAATCTCTCTTATATATAAAATGTTGTAAATGAGTTTCACCTCTTATGGCTCTGCTCATTAGCAGCCTGCCCCATATAAATTGTATGATTGTGCCATCTAAAGAGGGCAGCCCTCTCTGAGTGGAGGCGTATTATTGCCATATATTGACCCAAAGACCAGCCAGAATTATTCGCATTTATCAAGTATTTTCAGTCCAAACTTACACGGTGTTGCTTAAAAAGCCCTATTTCCCAAGGGCTCTATAGAAAATTGCCAACTCAAATAAAATGCTGAGTAATTAAAATGTGCACATCAGCTGATTAATTTGCAAATTGTACGCATATTTATTTCCTTAAACAGGTCGAACGGGCTATTGGTCGGATGAAGAAATTCCAGATTCTGAACACAACATGAAACTTTGGACTGGTCAAGAGTGCTGACAACATTGTTACAATCGTTGCTGCGCTTGTTAATCTTCTACCTCCACTAGTGAAATAAAAGTTTTTCTCCTGTGTCCTTGCATAGCACTGTTTGTTTGCATTACTCGCAGACTCTCGTCACACGATGAACATGGGTAGAAAGTAGGACTAGAAGAACTCATGTAATCTGCAAACAGCTGATCTCAGGGACTTGAATACACCAGCGGTGGGGCAAATATCCTTTAACTCTCTGATCACCATATGCAGCAATGTATCCCTCATCCCCTCTGATACAAGCCTGTGGAATCCAACTCTTCTTCTCACATGCTGGCCTTGGGACAGTCTCCCTTTTTCTTACTGGGGTTGAAGTTGATTTCATCGGCAGGTGCTGTCAGAGAGTTGCTTCCAAAAACGCGATTCCCTCTGAAAGATTGAAAATAAGGATAGGCTGTTCATAATGTTGGATACAAAAAAAGTCGTCTTTTTTTTAAGATGATTCACACTTTAGATTAACAAGATATGGACACTCTTATCAGATGAACAAAATATTAAATTCTTCAGCTGTGCCTTGCTGCCTGCAAGCCTCACTGGTACATGCAGCAGTTGTAAGTCCTATCCTGGCTCCTGCCTTAACTTTAAACATTAAAGCTGCGACATGACTGCATGTTTCTCCTTGACTGGATTTGAAAGAAGAAGAATTGTGAAAGCTGTGATGGTCAGTTTTTCACCCGATGGCAGAAAAATTCTCAAGTTACAGGACAACTGAAATACAACAACTACATCATTTCCAAGAATAAACAAATAAGGAAATTGATCAATGGAGACTTAGCCAGCTTTGTAGTCTCAGTGAGCAGTGAATATTTCGGTGTTCTCCTTAGCAATCACCCGTGGGAGATGCGAATCACGCTGTGATTCTGCTTGGCCAGGTCTGACCTCCGCTTTTAGCACAATCACGGCTTTCTGTTTCGTAGAAGAGACTGGGCCAACTTTCTTCGAAACAAAAATAATCATAGACCTCCAGGCTTCTGAAACCCTTTAATTCCTCGTGAGTGAAGAGTCCAGGGCGTTCTATTAAATACGAATAAATGTGTCCCTGGCAGATTTGTGGCCAAGACACAGGCAAGTCGGACCATCGTTTCTCGTCATCCCAGATCTTGTATGGCTTTTGAATGAATTGCATGTTGTCCCCAATAAAGATCTGAAGCTTCTCTCTAAACGTCCCCCCGGCGTCTAGTGTTAAAGTAGAAGTAGATCTATATTGGGCATTTCGCCCACTTACTCTGTTTGTCGCATCTCTAAAGCCCACCATGTTGTTTGCTTTTCTGCCATCCAGCAACTTGCGCATGCGCACAATGATGTAAACAAAATTTGCCTATAGGTCACAGCCAGTGCAGGACTTGTCAGGAGAAGGGTACACGGTTTGAGAGAGTGGCGTCTCGCCGGGGAGATCTTTCCCACACGGACATTCTGTCTCCATAATGTTCGGGGGACCTTGTTAGCAGTTCACAGCGCCCCCTCCTTGCCTATAACACTAAAGTGAAACACTGAAATACTACCAAATAATTGTTAAATCAAATTCTTAACAATTCTTTGTTATGAAGAATGGGGAAGGAAAAAAACAAAGTTTTCTGGATTTAGTCGGTGTAACCGGCCGTTGGAACATGGTCAACAATGGATGTGACGCCCCCTGTCAATCAATCTTGGAGGCTCGGCAGTGGCAATTTGTCCCAAAGTGAAACACCCTTTACCTGCAGGAGCTGCTCCCTCTTTCCCTCCAATAAGATCCCAGGATGTTACATTACGAACGCATAGCGGTCTGAGATTTTGTTGAAAAAATATCGGTAAACTGATTAGACGCTGTTAGTAGGGAAAGTACATTTCCGACATGTATTATCCCAAACGGTTAGAGGGTGTTTGTTCCTTTCCTGCTATGATCAGTTACCAGGACTCCAGGATTTTGCACAAAGCATTTAATATGTAAAGCAACATTAGCGTTCCTAATACAGAATTTCACGGTAAATTCTTGCAATGGATAGCTCGATGGCACCATGAAAACATCTACTGCAGTCTGCAGTAAGCATTTTAAATATTTTAACTTGCATATAAGTTTGCTATTTTAACTTGGGCTTTAACATCAATTGGTCTGTGGTTACCTTGAAGTAACTTCACTGACATGATTCACAACTCACTTGGAAGTTATTTTGCCATGGCTTTTTTGCTTCATTGTTGGTAGACAAGGCAAAAATGGCTATTTTAACGCTGTGAGATTAACTATCACTATTACAGCGTCTTTGTTTGTCGGGGGTAAGAGCGGCCTGGGGTACATTTCCGCTTGGGCGGAGCAATCTTACAGTAGCCATCATGTCAATCAATACAGCCAGGGGGAGTATTTCTCCTCGGACTGAGAAGCCAGGTCAAGACCTTTCATTCGTTGTTGACTGTACTTTTGCTGCAGGTCAGGACATGAAGCACTTGCACTTTTCTGTATATTTGCACCAGGAGCAGGAGAATTACTTCCCCCTTGGACAATCGTAGGGTAGGGGAACCGCTGCCTTCCCTTATTGCAGGTGGACCTACATGTTTGTGAGTCTAGTGCCCACACTCATTTCAACTGTATCAGACAATACGTTGTCAGACACCAAACAAGAAAACTGTTCTGCAGGAATATGTGTCAGAACAAGCTGCAAAGGCTAAACTAAGACAAACCAGGGCTGCAAGAATAGAAGGAGGAAGAGAACCCACTTCTCTGTTCTTGCCTGAGTGTAAGGACTGGACAGATGCAACACATTGCAAAAATATTGTCCATGATTTTTGTCAGTTTTTTGGATGGTGTTCACTGGAGTAGATACCCTCACCTGGTGACACCTGCTAAGATCTAGTGTTGTCACGATACCAGCATTTTGGCATCGGTACCGGTACCAACATGTATTTTGATACTTTTCCAAATAAAAAGAGAACACAAAAAGTGTTCATAGTCATAGTCAAAATTGCATGGATCGGGCCATACTTAGACAATTTTTAATTAGGAGATCAAAGTCATAATATTCACAGAATAAAGTGGTGATTATATGAGAATAAAGCCGTGATATTACCAGAAATAAAAGCTTCTATAATGAGAAGAAATCTTCCATAGTTATCAAGGTCTGACGTGACGTGATCAGCTCAAACTGCAGACACAGCCTGAGCCGAGCATTTTGATGCAGGGGAAAGATTGCTATTTCTCTTCAAGCAGAGATTTATTTTAGTGCAACTGCGGTTCAGTGAACAAAATAATTATATTAACATTCCACTTTGTAGACCGGGGCAAGGTCAGCGGCAGCTTTGCACGTGTGATTCATTTGAAATGTGGACGCGCAGTGGAACGGGTCAGGAGGAAGCACTGGCTTCAGTGCTTGGAAGGTGGGAGGGGCAGGGCTCGCGGCAGCACTTATTGCTCGCTAAAAACAGTAAACTGTAGACCGAGCAACGCTTTTACGTGTTGTCAACAAAGTCTTTAACAACACAGAGAAAAGTCGCTAGATTTGTTGCTAGTCGCTTGTCTGGAAATAAAAAGTCACTAGAGGGGTCTGAAAACTCAAAGACAAAGTCACTGAGTTGGCAACAGTGTCTCTCTCTCTCTCTCTCTCTCTCTCTCTCTCTCTCTCTCTCTCTCTCTCTCTCTGACTTGCTCGTCCTCTCGGCGATGGCGCTGCACTGTTGCGGGCGCTGTTGGCAGCACTGCAAGTATCAGTCCTATCCAAATGCAGTATAGTTCCGTTTTAAGTGTTGCAGTACCCTGGTACCAAATTAGTACCGTTATACCTAAAATCCCTACTAAGATCACAGAGAGAGCCGTACACGCCATTTAGGAAGGAAGGAGGGAGAAAAATATGACATACAATGTGCTGTATTGGTGCCAGATTTGGGAAATTATTGTGCAGCAGCAGCATGACAAACGGTAGACAGTGCGACAAGCTCAACGTACAACCTAAAAATATAAAGTAGAAAAACACACAATTTCAAATTAGACAGCAGAGAGGGTGTGCCTTATTTTATTATTGGATGTGTAATCCAGATATTTCTCCTTGTGGATTACTCCTTAACAATAACCAAGACAATCTTGCATGGGCTATACCAGTGCTTCCCAAACCTTTCTTGGTGGCCCCCCTGTGATTTAAAACAAAGTTTTAGCACCCCCCTCCTCAAACCAATCTTTTCGACAGTTGAGCAAAGCAAAGCCAACTGGGTAAAGCATCGCCCAGGAGGCGTTTCCCTCCTCCAGGCCTTTCTAAGCCAGTCGAACCAAAAACCAAGCAATTTACAATTTCATGCGCTAACTCGGTGGTCTAACACATACAGTGAAATACAACAACGTTTATGGTCGCAATGTGACAAAAAGTCCAAGGAAGTATGGATGCTTTCACAAAGCATTGTGTCTAATGCCGTTCTAAATGACTTTAAATAAGTAATTTCAGGTGAAATAATAAATGGAAACACTAACGGATAACAGGAGTTTTAAATAACCGCTTTTGCTGATTGAATTTTCATCTAGTTGTGAAGCAACTGAAAGAGTCTTTGTTCTTGAGCTATAGGAAGCGGGGGAATACCTTTTACTGGTTGGATAGTTTTAGACAGCACAATTATTTGGCCCAAAAATAATTATTCAGTGTCGGTTTAAAACGAGCCGTGTTCGGGTCCAGGTGTCTTATCGTCTCCTTTGACGGTTCTATTCTTTCTTTCTTTTTTTTTCCTGTCCAGGATTACGGGCCTCCCTCCTTCTCTCTGCCTTCTTCATGCTGCTAGGATCGACCATGCGAAGCATCCCGCTGACAGACCTGCACCTCAGACGATGGTAAGACTCCTGCACGCAGTACGGCAGCAGATGGTTTTAGAGGGCAAGTGTGATGCTGGGGGTGGAAACGAGGCACCGGATGACTTGTGAACTGCAGTGCAGCCATAAGTCATCCATACGTTTGAAAACTAGATGTGCAGGGCAAGGTGTTTGGCCAGCCAACAGCTTCATTAAAAACAGACCAGGGTTCCTTTTTTTAGGATCTTTTTCTTGCCTCGTGAGTCTGCTATAATGCGGCATGGTTTCATTCGAAGAATAAATGAATATGGGACAATGTTGGCTAATTTAAGATTAAAAACATAGTTTGAACACGAGCCTATGACATCAGGTTAGACTCAACTGCTTTTTTGCTTTAATAGACATTGATCGTGTTTGTCAAGGCTTGCATCGATTGGCATCTTAAGTTAGGGAGGAGGAGAGAGGTGAGGTCAGATGAGGTTTAGAATAACTAGTCTCCCGTTGCTGCTAGAGACGCGCCCTTCCAGTTTTTTCCGATCCAATACCATGACTGGGCTGAGCATATCGGCCGTTGCCCGATACCATGCCGATACCACAGTTGATACCTAGCCATGTTTGTGGTGTAGAATTTACCAACTTTATCACCACCACTCGCAATTTTCACGTTACAGATGCTGCATGTTGCAGTCGGACTTGTTGGCGTATCAAGTTTAAAATGTTTCCAAATAGCAGACTCGGCTCGGTTCGGCACTTCCTCCATGTTGCTCTGTTTGCTCATGACTAGCAGCTGTGCGGGATGAAGTAACCGGCGTTGCAAACATAGAATAGAAGTGACTAAATCGCTGTAACTCTATTGCTGTGTATGATATTAATAAAAAAAGAGATGACTGGATCGGAATGGTGGATCGCCGATATTCGATCCAGCTAATTAGTCAATATCGGAGCCGATATCCGATCCGGGTCAACTACTAATAACAATAACTGCAACAATAATAAACTTTATAGCACTTTTGCAAATACTTCATGGTGTTAGATGCTAACGTCAATTTGGACGCGTTTTGCTGCGCCCTGCACAAACCTTTTCTTTTTCTTTCTCCTTTCTTTTTTAGCATGTTTCCCAATCAGACCCGTTCCTCCTTCTTTATTTCATTTCTTTTTTTCTTTTTCCAACTAGGAGGGGCTATATGCAAAATTCTAGATCGCGACTGCGCGCTGCATTTTATGGGTTAACACAAACGTCCTGATCTCCGGCCAGTTCGGCCTGAAACAGACCAGCCATTCGGGAATCCTCTTGAACCTTCTTATCCACACCCCTAACCACTACTTGCAACTACCATATCAGTTCTGTTATTGCTAATATTCATTATTTTTTTTGCATAGAAATTTACATCCTGTTAAGACGTTCGTGCACAAAGGTTTTCATTTGACACTTGCATTTCTCAATGTAGAGAAATGCAAGTGCACAGAGGAACTTGATTCTGAAAGTAAAGCTCGGTTCCTAACCACAAATCTAGTTTTATATCAGATGTCAAAAATATAGACACAAAATCCAGTTACTTTCATTCTTAGTTTTCTTTATGAGCTGAAGGTTTCATTTTCACACAATATTGGGGATGTAGTAGGAAAGCTACAAATGGAGTGATTTGCCATATATGCCAGAATAAAATAAAACCTGATAATGAATATCAACGACCTTTCAAACATGAATCCTTGCACACAAACTCCATATATCTCACATGATGCATATGCAGACCTATCCTCGGTGGCTGGCTTGCTTCAGATTATTGTGGTAAGTGTAGTGCTGGTGTGTCTTACTGAAACCAGACGAGGGAGAGGTAATTGCATTTTTATTTAAGCAATCGTGTTAACTCATATCAGAGCAAAGCAGCATTTAATCAGGTATTACAGCTAAAGCAGGTATTCTGATATTCCCTCTAAACCAGTGTCAATGCCTTTAATCCTAATAAAATTGTTTTTTCCCCCCTTTTATTAAAGCAAGATACAGTCCGTATTATATTTCACGCAATGGCTTCTGTAGATTTGTGATTTTATCAATTTTAAAATGGTGATCCCAAAGAACTGGTTATTTTGAATAATCCCTAAATATATGTGTGTGTGCTTGGCTTTTTATTAAAAATAATATGAGTATTTATCCTTCATTGTACTTTTGCGCATTCTAAAGAAGTTTGTCCTCTGCATTCAACCCATCAGTGGGCCGCTCCACCCCCAGCATTCAGGTGCTAAGGGTCAGGGTTAGGGTAACCCTGGCCCTGACCCACCACTCCTCTATTTATTTCTGAGTTGGTTTTGCTACGAACTGGCAGTCGGTCCAGGGCTAATTTTCATCCTCCACCTTCTAACCCTAAAAGAGATGAAATGGGTTCAGAAAGCAGATGGTGAGCCACATAACCAACCGGCATCCTTCTTTTCCACCAAAATGAAACATAAAAAAATTCAAATTTCTACCATAATATTAGATCAAAATTTTAGTATTACCAACTGTTACAACGTCACAACTCAATATGCTGCAGTTGGGGTACACTAAAGATTAAACAGAATTAACCAATAAAATGTATATTCATTTTATTTGGGTACATTTTTATCTGGATGTTTCAGTAGAAATTTAACAACTTTAGGAGACTTTTTTAACCACTAAAAAATTCTAATTTTTAAGACATTTTTCCTAAGATTGATAAATTTAATTTAAATTAAAAAAAAGATTCTAGGTTTTTTATATTTAATTAAACTTAAGCTACATAGACAGTGGCTACCAGTTTATATTGTTAATTAGAAAACACCAGGACATCAATTAACAGTTCATAACAAATAGGATAGAAGCATTCATTTAATATTTTCTGAAGAACCAGCTTCCGGGAAAACCCAGAGTTTAGATCGATCAATACCAAAAATGGCTGAATATTAATAAGGGTCCAGCTTCCCTGCTGCAGTCATCAGTGTGCATCATGTGTTGTGGATGCAGGAAAATTATAATGGAAGTTAATAAAAGCTGGGCTCATTTCCATCGTGAGTACCAAAAGGAAAGACATTCTGTTTCAGGTAAACCCTTTTGAAAGAAACAAATTTAACGCATTACTGATGGCTGAAACATTTCCATGCACCCTCCATTTTCATATGATCTATTATTTATTAGTTTGTCTGATTTAAATATTATTCATTAAGATGCCATGACATTAAACTACTTTAAGTGCTTAAAATGAGCTGAATCAAAATTAACAGTTTAGGCTGTATAAAGTCTACACAGTTAAATTTGATCAAACAGCCAAAAGATTTATTTAATCTTTTATACAGTGAAAAATGTATCAGTCAACAAACATGTCTGATTTCATTCAACAGCGTAGAAAAAGTCTGACTTTTTCTTTTTATCAGCTGATCAGCATCAGGGTGATCGATGCGAGAGCATCTGATCTGTTTTATTAAACCAGTAAAGCTTACACACCGACAGCTGTTTATCGTCACCAAACTGATACGACTCTCACGATCTGGATCACCTCTTTTAGGACCTCATCTTTTCACGACCTTATTCCTTTGTTACTGATACAGACGCTTCATCCACCATGATTGTTTTGAAAGCGTAGCCACGGCGTAGCCACACACAAGCACACGGGAGTGTGGATTAAAATGCCCTAATCAGATTTTGTATTGACGAAATCACAAAATGTTTTATTCTGTTATTTGATCGCTGCTCCTGCGGTGTTAAATGTTCAACACGGGCTCCAGCTTATGTTGTGATCTACAGATAACACCTAGACCAAAATGCCCTCAGAAAACTGTCAACAAATGCAACAACTCAATTCGATTCAGCTTATTTGTACAGCGCCAAATCACAACACGTCATCTCAAAGCACTTGACAGAGTCAGTTCTATTAGATCATCCAGACGGACTGATTAAAAAGTTTCCGTCTAAGGAAACCCAGCAGGTCGCATCGAGTCACTGACCTGCAGCATTCACTCCTCCTTGATGAGCGCGTAGCCACAGCGGACAGTCGCCGGCATTGTGGCGTCGGCTTTGCAGCAGTCCCTCGTACCGAGCATGCATGCAACGACAGTGGGGAGGAAAACTCCCCTTTAACAGGAAGAAACCTCCAGCAGAACCGGGCTCAGTGTGAACGGCCATCCGCCACGATCGACTGGGGGTTAGAGAAGACGGAGCAGAGACACAAAAAAACCCTCCAGGAGTAGTTTCTTTGCCAGAGAAACTCAACTCAACGCTTATGCACACATATTTTTAACACACTGGTAACAAACGTTGACGGCATAGAAACCGTGCTCATCCAAGCTGTTCTTCTTTTTGAATCCGGCGTACACTAAATGTAAACGGCAGCTAAAATTTTTCTTTTCCCCCCCCTTCAGCCCAGCGTGCCTACATCTCACCTTATCTGAGCCCAGCTGCACAACACCATACATCATCCGCTGGCATCTGATGAGCCCAAGCTAAATAGCGCGCAGTCACAGCCGCCCGCTGTTTCCTTTGGCAGAGTTGCCCTCCGCAGCCACGACCTTCAGCTCTTTGGAGTTTTTCTTCAAAGGAGAAAACAAGAAAGCCCGGGGAAAGTCGAGATAACATTAATCACACTGCAAATGTTAGTGTGACACGGTTCAGAATCATTTGCATAATAAATGTAATAGGTCAGAGCTTGTGAAGCCACGTTTTAATGGATGATCCACTGCGTTCTCAGAAAGTCCAAGTATGATGTAGCTCAGTGGATCGCCAGTAGGTGTCAGTCTTTCCTTGGTGTTAAGCGGGATACAGTGGCGACAGATTGGAAGAGGCTGGCTTTGTTATATGTGTTGCTGTGGAATGTGCTGCTTGGTCTAAACTGGCTACTTGCTTTGTATCAGACATATGGAGCCAAAATTACTTTCATTATGTGTGTTCGTGTGTGTGTGGGGGGGGGGGGGGCATTAAACCGAATAGTTAAGAATGTGGCTGGCTCACAAATTGTGAACGTGTTTAAATCAAGGCCATTACATGAGCAGTCAAATCCCAGCAGGCACTTTTCCTGCCTCTCTGATCAGCATTGTAGTTTAGAAATGGTAGCGATCCCTCAAAGACCCCCTGCAGATTTGTTTGTTCCACGCGTCGTTTCATGTTTGAGAGGCTAGGCCCTCTCTTTGTGATTAGCTTTTGAACAAGTAAACTGCCTCTTTGTTTCATGTTAGTAGGAATCTTTTCTTTTTTTTTTGGTGGGAGAATCAAAGGGAAGCTGGGAACGTGTGAACGCTGACCAGTGGAACGTCCTCTCTCGCGTGTGTGTGTGTGCGTGTGTGTGTGTGTGTGTTTGTGTGTGTGTGTGTGTGTGTGTGTGTGTGGTGCTGCTTAAAAAGAGCTTTGATAACCAGGCTGGCTGTTTTAGATGAAGTTGGAACAAGAATCATGGCTTGTCACTGATTAGACCTGGCTGTGATCTGTCTTTACTCCCAGATGAAAAAAGGTCAGCCTTTTAACCTTTTTTTATGTCTGCTTTGTTTTCAGACATTCATTCATTCTCTTGCCAT